>JBBELK010000184.1:0-600000 GCA_037783545.1 Henricia sp. BOLD:AAB3569 | reverse complement strand
CACATTTTTGAGCCCTCAATTTTTTTTAATGGGTGTCCTATTTTTGCCATTACTATTCTGAAATTTCGCGCCCTTAATCATATATTATAAGGGATATCATCAAAAATTCACCAATGTTTTGTAAACTATGTATCATTTGCAAGATAAAACTTTTACAGATTTATGAATAAGAGTGTAACATACTAAGGGAGAATGTTGGTAAACTAGCCTGAAGAAATTTTAGCTACATGTATTTAAAACCTTGAAAATTTATACATGAATTTTATGTACAAGTGAATAGTAATTTTTTAAAAACCACCTTCGGTTGTCAATTTCCAGCATGAAATACCATTTTGGACGGAAATAAATTCATGTGGTGTTTGTTACCAATGCTATCAACACTTTGAGTAAGGTTTTTCTTGTCAACTCATGAAAAACAAAATTGGGTCATTGCGAATGATACAATCGGCCTTTCTTTTTTTTTGCAGGAGAGGGACAGAACTTGGCGAGGACGTCCCACTCTCTGGAAGTACTCCTGAAACTCTTTAAGTAGGTCGATCATCAACTGTAAAAGTCAAAACATTTTTCTTTCCACAGTTATCAATGTATGTAGTCGGACATCGACAATTATACATTTGCGTGTAACATTTGCAGAATGGCTGGTGCCCCAAATGGAGTACAATTTGAAAGTTACATACTATGCTGTGGTTGCTATGTATAGCAATCAACAGTCCGGTTGTTTTATGCCATTCTATCATACGGTGAACACGATGTTGATTCTGTACTTCACACCTGCTGCATGCACCACATAGCAACAACAATTTAGTCTGGTCAAGTGGATACTAGGAGTGTATGTGTACGTCCGTACACTAGACGCTACAAATTATTTCTCTATTTTATCCAATGGGGCGACACTTTTTGTGTAAAGAGCCCTATTAGGGCGACGCGGTTGGTTTGGGCGACAATTTGGCATAGCCCCAATATTTTGGAAGTCAAAAACCATTTTTATTAGGTCTAGAAGCATATTTATTAGGTGTGGAACCATTTTTGGAACCTTTGGGTAACAGAAATTTTGTGTCCAATCAATGTCTTTTAGCCGAAATTTCGGTGGTCGCCTGAAAAAAGTCTTACCGGCTGGTCGACCCTTTGCAGCATTAAGTGATATTATTATTATTATTATTATTATTATTATTATTATTTCTTTCTGGTATTCATACCAAGGATTACTCAATAGTGCCCATGCATTGCACTGTCACTCGCAAGCGTGAGGAAACCCATAAGAATTAGAAATTAGAAATGGCCAGAGACACCAGGGAATCCCCTTGCTCTTCATGGGGGGAGATTCAAACCCGCAACCCCGAGTTTTCACCTATGATTACGAGTCAGTGACCCAAACCACTCGGCCACGTAATTGAAAAAGGTTACACAATTTTACCATAGGATTCAAGTATATCATGTTGTTTTCTGTATACACATTTGTAAAATGCCTTGTATTGTCTCTGGTCCTAGGAAACTGTGTCCTGTTGCTAGTGACACGCATGATTCTCCTGGTCAGAGGTGGTTGACTGACCCCAACTCAAACCCCCAGCAGACGGAATTATGGATTGCTGTTACTAGCGCTCTCTGTGGCTGTGTCAACAACCCGCAAAATGGTAACTCACTATTTTTTTAATTTTTTTTACCTTTTTAACTGTAAAAGAGATGCAATTGCTCCTCAGATGTTTGAAGATAATAAATGAGTGGATTAAGAATTTCTTAAAGAAGTATACCAAGGAACAAAAGACAGTGTGTTTAATAAGTGCAACTCGTACATCATAGTTATACGAAGAACAAGAAATATGCCACAATTAATTAAAAGAGTGGACCAGATCACATTTTTGAACTTTTCATTTTTCTCACGGGTGTTGAGATTTTGATACCATATAATTTGTCATATTTTTCACATTACCATTTTGAGATTTCGCATTCTCAATCCATATATTTTCAAGGATATTGTCGAAATACCACCAATGTTTTGTAAACTAATTTATCTGTTCCTCAAAGCCGTGCAGTAATTACACCAATTTTTTTGCTTCCTGCACATCCAAATTGGTGATTGCAAATTTCTTGATTTCTTCCCATGGATAGTATTTTGGTGAGGTATTTTAGGTGATTATTAGGTTAAAACGAAATTCATGATTTTCTGAAAAATTCTGAACATGCTCCTTTAACCGTAAAAGAATGCTAATTTTGCTTCTCAAATGTTGAAGATATTAAATGGGTGTATTGATAATTTCTTAAAGGTATATTTGCAAGGAACAAAAGACATTGTGCTAAACAATTGCAACTTGTTCAATGTTTTTGTTAAACAATAAAGAACAAGAAATACATGTATGACCAGTTGAATATTGATATATGCTTCACAAAGAATGCCAATTGTACCTTGTACTATGTGGGCGCTGCCATTTTTTTAAAAAATGGGCAAAAAAACACATTTTTATGCACAACTCTTCCGTGCATTCCTGTGGCAATACACACTGAAAGTCAGTTACACTTTCTGTGTTTCTCACAAGGACTGCAGTTTATTTATTTTCCTCAAAATTAAAGGCATTATACATGATTCGTATCTAGAAAATCAGAAATGTTCACAGATTTATGCCTAACTTAACACAATATAAACAAGATGACCGTAGTCTTTGAGTCTTTAAAACAATTATTTTTCGTCTCGTGAGACGAAAATTCATTTCGCCCGACTGCTATTTCGCCCCAATTAAATCGCTTCGTCAAAACACTACATCGCCTAAATGCTACTTCGCCCCCAAACCACTTCGTGCACAGGCCGTGGTTCAGGGCGAAGTGGTTTTTGGGCGAAATGACTTCAAACTCTTTTTTGACTGTTTTCTCAAAAGTTAGACGAAGTACGTAGCTGGGATTTGCTCAGGTTAGTTTTAATCATGCATATCTTCAATCGCGTGGGAAGATAAAACTATTTGTAACAGTTTACCAATCATGTATACTATGTTTAACTTTATTTGTATTTCAAACTTTTTAACAGAGAAAAACCAATCCATGTGTGCAACGGTAGCATTTCCTGCAGCTATTGCCATAATCAGCAAGACACGGAGTCCGGCAGTTGTAAGGCTAGTGTCGTCATTCCTGTCTCTCACCATTGCAAACAATGGTAAGAATCTACCCAGTGTAAGTGCAAAGCTTTTAACTAAGACCGTGTTTACATTGGACTTCCTTTTTGTACAGATTTTACCAAGATGATAACATTTATGTGGATAATTTTCCCACTGTCCCCACTTGGATTTATTTGACGCAGTTACTCTTACTGACTAAAAAGCTTTTTGAAAAATATGGCGTTGAAAAATACGGCGTTTCTTATAAAATGTAAACCCTAAGATTGGTTTCGCCCTGAGTTGGACATGTTGTAAAGCTCTAGATCCTTGCAACATGAACAGAAAAGTTTAATTCTCAGAGTGAAATCTTGGGGAGATAATCCCACTGGATCTAGTACACGTAGAACATCTATCCGGTCTGTTAGAGGTCTCAAATTTGAATCCTGATGAGGACCATGCTTGGTCTCTTAAGCCTAGTTCATATTTTAAACACAAATGTAAATTTGACGTCAAACATTTTGTCACAAATATTCACACAGGTTGAAACTAATTTAACTTTCTGCAAATTAGCTGTACGAAAACATCACTGTGATGGCAAATTTGCATTCAAGTTCGCTTTCGCATGAAGTATGAACCGTCCTTCAGAGGGAAGCCTAAGAGAGTTAACACCACAGATCAGGTGGTAGAGCATCTGCCTGGTGTGTTTAGGGTTCAAATCCTGATGCTCGGTGGTCGAGTGGTTAAGATGTCTGCCTAGTATGCAGGAGGTCGTGGGTTCGAGTTCCGTCCGAGCACGCTAAGAGTTTTTAGCGTGTCCTCGGGAACCGCACTTAGCATATAGTGCATACCGCATCGTGGGAGCGAATAACTTCCATGTATCACCCCGATGAAAGACCATGATTGCTCTCCCATCCCTTTTTTGAAAATTCTAGAAACATTCAGTATCAATTATAATTTTGTTTGTCCTTGACAGTTAGTAACCAAGAACAGTTTGGCCTACTGGAAGGCATAGATGTGCTTGTAGACCTCCTACAGAGTATCATTGAGAGACTCCTACAGCAGCCAAACCAACATGCAGCCCAGGCAGCTGTACAGCTCGCTAATGTCTTTGTCTCATGTATCACAGACAGTGGTAAGAAGAAATACGATTATGCATTTTGCATAGAGTCTCAATGCACTTTTTCATCAGACCTTCTGTCAGTTAGAGTTTTTTTAAATGTCTGAAACTTGTAGTACTTGTCATTGTGAGTAATTTTGACGTCTGGGCCCAATTTCATAGAGCTGTTTAACAGCCCATTTTCCATTAACCGAGCGTCGGTCTATAGACATCGTTAACGGTAAGCAACTGAAAACCTGCCTTAAACGCAGAGCCAAACTTTGCTTTAGATAGTGACGCAACAATGGCAGTTTCCAAGCGCGCGCATGCTTAAGCACACCGCATCCATGAAATAGCGCTCAACTCGTCTGCTACAGTAAGCAAGCCTTTTCCCGCCAATGCTTAAGCAGCTCTATGAAATTGGGCCCAGGCGGAAACAAAATCATATGGTTGTTGATTTGGAAACATTTTAAAAACTTGAGCTGCATTTTCACCACTGATGGAATCATCTATTGGTCGTCTGTTGTTAGTCACAAGCAATATTTACATTTATAACCAATATTTGTGGTGGATATTTGGTTTCGTCATTGAATGTGTTGCGAATAATGAAATGTTTGATTCTTCTATCTTCTCTCCCAGATAAAAATCATTCAAGGGTGGCGGACCTAAATCTTGTCTCCCTGTTAGTGCAGCTGCTATCAATGGAAATCATTGAATTGGATGTTAAACTAAAAGTCATCATCACGCTCGGTCACCTGACTGAAAAGTGTGGTATGTATAATTATACTAAGTGTCACAATGAAGAACAAAAATGCACACTTTAATTCACTGAAATAAACAATTCTTGTTTTATAAAACAAGTATTTATGAAATTTTAAATTACCTGCAGTAATTTTAATATTTCTTGTCTATGGTAACTATAAGTTCATCAGAGATGTTATGAGTTATTGCCAACATCTTTGTACAGTAGAATGTTTAAATAATTTACAAACGGTTAAACATGCTAGTTTGTAAAATAATAGACAAACTTTTGTAACAACGTTACAGGGACATCAAGGCACTTTTCATTAGTTAAAGTCTTTTTGTGATAAGTTCTTTTGGAAAAAAAAAGTAGCTGCTAGTTTAACCCATATAGAACATGTAGCAGAGATGCCAACATCTACGATTTAGGCGTAGTTTGCACAATTGTTTCAGCCAATGGCGATCAGTATTGTGACATAATTCTATAATGCATAGCTTCAAATATGGAGTTTTAAAGGCACAGGCTCGTCAGCAATGCACGCGCACCAAATTCGTACCACGAAATACGCAGCTCCATAGCAAAGGCATGGAGCTGCGTATTTCGTGGCACGAATTTGGCACGCGCATTGCTGACGAGCCTGTGCATTTAATAGGCCTTTGGGTGTAAGTTATAAAATTTCGGGTCCAAAGTGGGTGCTTCGTGGCAAACTACACTTTTTCAAATTGCAATGTTGGCATCTCTGATGTACGCCTACTTTTTAAAATCAAAATTGCATTATGAGCAAAATTTAAATGGTTTTAAATGTCACTCTTGCATCGGACATCGCTCTAGCTTATGGAATTGTTTTCTTCATAGCCTGAGTAATATCAACAGGTAAAAGTGTTTGATTTACAAGGCCATATAATAATTATATGCTACGGAAAATGTTCCCTGAAGGCAGGGGTTGATTGACCAATTGCCGTGATCCTTTGCAACTTGAGATGCACGTTACTCAAGACACACGTTACTGCGGTTTACACATTGCAGCTGGTGTTATGAAGGATTGTAGCACTTCGTGAAATCAGCCTCTGGTATTTTTTTACAAATTTAACTTCAGAAGCCGCAATGTCATGATGTATAAGGGAGACACTGCGTGTTTCTATTAACGATCCGGATTTTTACCAGTAATTAGCGGGTAACAGGAAGTTTCTACTGAGCTGCTCTATTCAGAAAATAGTGGACCTTGCTGGCCTTCGCCATGCGCACGTGAGTTTGCCGGATAAAGGTCACATGCAGGGGTCATGCACAGGCATTGGATCAGTCGTGTCTTTACATTTTCTCCCCTACGTATGCGCACTCGGGCGGAACGGTCCGTGTTTCTATTGGCGCTTACCAGAAACATTTTCCTTCCTCGAAAAAGAAAATTGCTGGGGAAAATTGTCCCCGCTATTTACCGGAAAACAGCGGATAAGACCTGTTTCTACTGAGCACATTTTTCCGTCTTTTCTGGCATTATCCGGTAAATGGATCTCAATAGAAACACGCCTATTGAATGACCCAGTCCCCAAAACAAAACCTTTCTTTGTCCCCAAACCAGAGAGGAGCCAACGCCAGTTGTTGGAGAGCGACGGCCTGAGTCTGCTGGTTCACATCATGACTGAGAACCATGATGAAGAATTCAATAAGGCTGCCATGTATCTACTCAGCAACTGTGTCGATCTCGGTAAGGATGCATTTTGGCATTACTAATATTATGACAAAATATATTTGGGTATATGCATGTGGTGTTTTGTAAAGTGGTAGCATGCATGCAGCATTTTCTATAAAAGGCCTATTGTTATCATTTGTTGTGACACAATTTTGAATTCATGAGTTAGCAAGAAAAACCTCACTCAAACACCGCATGAATTTTTTTTCTGTAAAAAATTGTACCTGTCTGTAAGAAATTAACAACTGAAGGTGTTTTTTAATTTTTTAAATATTTAATGAGCATGTCTGCACACGTTTTAGTATTCACTTAACACAATGCATGCCGGGTTTTCTGAAGCAATGCTGCATCTGTGCAGCTTGGATTTTTGCAGGCTAGTTTTAAACATTAGATTCTTTATATGCATATTTAGTGAAAGTGTTCAATGAAGTCATAAGAAATATTACCATATTATACAGTTTGCCTTTAAAGATTGACAAATGTAATAGAGCACTAAAGTGAACACATCACCATTTGTGTGTTGCCATGGTTATTGGGTCTACACTAATACCAGTGAACCTTTTCCCTGCGCTTTAGCAATGGATGTTTTAGATTACCAGTGAATGTTTAAACCCAATTACCATGGCAACTGACGTCACATTTTAGTAGTCTATTCTTAATCATTGAACAGTTGGATTGTGTTAAATAAGAAAACTAATAAGAAAAACAGTTTGAAAACTGTTATTTGTGAAAGGGGATTTCATTTTGAAAAGCACATTCTTGGGGTGGGTTTGAGGATACAGAAAACTGATTTGTGAGCAAACAAGCAGAATGATTCTTATTGCAAAATATATCGTGGTCTTAACACAACAAGATTAGTGAGTAGTTTAATAGATAATTTAAAATGTAAGTGCTTTTTTAAAATCTGACAGTTATGGGCATTTTTAATACTTCAGTTTCATGCATGGAAGGCGAGAATGCAAACGACCCCTCAAACAAAACAAATCCAGCCAAACTACCCGGCAGTGCACAGAAGAGAAACAAGGCACGAGCTGAGAGAGAATCTAGGTTCATTCCACTGCGTGATCAAACAAGTGACATGGAAGATGCACATACAGAGGAAAGAACTATCAACAAAAAGGAGGTATGTACACTACTTACAACAAGTTGAGGATATTGGTGTGGTTCTATTTCGGATTTTAAAAAATTCCGATTACCACGATGAATAACCTACCGTAATTTTCGGAATATAAGCCGCCCGGGGTATAAGCCGCGACGCCTAAAAATTCCAGGAACAAGATTTACCGTCGGCGTATAAGCCGCCCGGCTTATTAGCCCCACCATTTTGTCGGCCACAGATCGATCACAAAGAACTGCCGCCGTAAGTGCCTCACCGCGGGCCACGCGCGCGCCCACGCACTGCAGTAGTCACACCCTCTGTCGGCGCGGCATGTCGCCTCTAAGAGAGCTAGCTTTGTGGTCCGGGTTGTTTTGATGACAGCACAACCAAGAGAAAATCTTATTGAAATCAAGAAGTGGCTTTATCGGAAAAGGCGTTACATGTTTATAATAAGTTATAGCAAGGTGCAATGCACTCAAAGTAGGCTAATCTTGTTTCAGTTTGTTTTGTAAATAGATAAAGTACATGTAACTTGACATATTTTAAAAATGCCTTGGAATGTGCATAATAAGAAATCTCCAAAAATAAAGGAGAGTAGAAGACATCGATGACGAAGGCTGCAAGCCATCAAGATATTCGCTGGATTCTCCGACGGCGGCCGCACGGCAGCTAGTGCACCAGGCCGCGGTAGGCCATGCACAAACACTGTAAGTGAAATTTAAAGCAGGGCTTCGTTCCAAGTACGCGCACATTGTTAAACGTTTGCAACGTTCGCCAACAACATACCCAGCTTGTACGCATGCACAAGATCAAAGAGCACTGTAACCAGAGGCGAACGTCACCAACGTTCGCATGAGTGGAACGCAGCCCACGTGTACAAATTGTACACTGCTTTCGCCCGGGCCCAACGCATATGCTATGTACGATAAAAGCCGGCCGAGTCTCTCCATTACGCGCACCGCGATTGGCTATTTTCAATGCACATGGTGACTTGGCGATTTTGATCTCACCGGCCAAAATAAAATATGCCAAACGTTTTATGTTTGATTGCTTCCGTATTGTACTGCCACTACATTGCATTTGGCATGCGTTTAGGTCTATCACGATTAAACTAAAAACGCAAAGGACAGTGACAAAGAATATTAGACATTGTACAGGACCAGATGGACGGGGGTTCAGACCGAAGCTGCAACAAAATTGGACGGTTCATGGGGCCTCTCCATTTTTGCAAAAAGAGTTTATAAATAAGAAAACCACCTTCACGGTGGTTCTTGCCTGCACGGCCAGCGGCAAAAAACTGAAGCCGATGGTCATCAATGGGCGTCTTGAGCGTCTTGAGCGGAGTATACCAAGGCTGTGCAATTACTATGCCTTCTTTTTCTGAATTCGGTTATCTCAGATCATTCTATGTTGATTCACTATACACCATTCAAAATTACTTGAAAAAGAAGATTAATATTTATAATTCATAGGCGGAAAACGAATGCAATATAAATCTATCCTTGTCTTCTGCTTGGTACTCGGGTATTGCCCGGCAACGTTCGCTCATTCCCTCCGCCCATACTTGGCGCTGGTACGGGCTGATGTGCCTTTTCAGATTTCTGACGGAAATTGTTTTTACGTCAGTTTACAAAAAAAGACGTGACCTAGTTGAGTAAAATTTTTGTCAATGATGCCGCAACAGATTAGCCCTTCCCAGCGCCCAGTAGGCCTATGGGCCGGAATGAGCGAAACCCGGCCCGAGTTTATAGCGATCACGCTTTTGTATTTAAAAAAAACTCTTCGCCCTCATCTACATCGCCCATTGCATAGTAATGGACGAGTACTCACGACCGATGGCATGGTCCGATAGCGAACTGGTTGCCTGCGCTTGTGCAGTGTCTGCACATCGATGTATGGGTCACCAACGAAGATCGGTACACTCTGCACTTGGGAAAATTGCACACCTTTTCGTGCACGTGCGACGGCCTTCAAAATCGTTTTTTGACAATAACAAATTCCCATAACAAATTTATAGAATTATTTCACGAACCACGATACATAATATATATGAGCATATAATGATTTTTATCTTTAGAGCTCGGCGTATAAGCCGCCCGGTTTATAAGCCGCCGGGAACTTTTGGGGGGCAAAATCAATGTATAAGCCGCGGCTTATATTCCGAAAATTACGGTATTTCGTTTTATTGATTTAATTTTTTACTTAAAATTACTGTTTTCACTTATTCCTGTGACACTTATTCCTGTCACACTTATTCCTATCGTGCAGATACAATTGTCTAATCATACACAAAATCAATCAAGCGTAATACATACCCTAAATAAAATATCTGCGTACACCCCACAATATCCCTAACTTATTGTGAGTAGCGTATTTATGCACAATGTTGACAAGTCAAAGAAGAGTGTGTTCTACACAAAAAATAACTTGCATGAAATTTCTCCAAAGATTTGTTTTCAGACTTGATTTTTTGTTTGTGTTTTCTGGAGTAAATGATATTATAATTTAATGAGTAATAAAAAGATTTGCCTTATAACTGTAGCCTATATGTAAAAAATGCAAAAGAATAAAAATAAAGGACCAAAACATTCAGAAATTTTGGAGTGTTTTGTTATTAATAGTGGCAATGTGTTATCTGAGCTTTCTCGAAAGTAAAAAAAAGTATTTTAATTGATTATTTCGCAAAAAGTATTGTTTATATATGTTTTTAGTTTAAGGTTAACTTTTGTAGAAGCTTAATGCCTGTATTTTATTAGATTGTTTTTTGTGGTTACAGAATATGCTCAAATATATTTCACTGCATCCAGATTTTCCAAACTCGTGGACATTTGTCCCATTTGTATCAAATTAATTCACCCCGGTGGTCCCCGAGTCACAATTGCTAAAAATAATCACTTATACTTAATAAATGGCAAAATGCGGCAAGTCAGGCAGGGGTTTGGGTCGTATCTCAAGTGATCTCTGGGAGGGGTGGTTATCGCATTGAAGGGTTTATCCCTCTGTAGGGCTTGTTAAGCTCACGTGATATACCAATCCCAATCAGTGAGGAACAACTGCAATACTGTGATTCGAGACCACCAGTTGGCTTCATAGTTCAATTGGTAGGGTGTCTGCACATTAAGCAGAGGTCTGCGGTTCGAATCCCGGTGGAGCTAAGTTGTTTTTCACTGCATCCAGATTTCCCAAACTCATTCGTCTACATTTGTATCAAAATAAATTTCAGGGGACTATTTAGCCCATTATATGCACATTTTTTGCAATGTGTCTCTTATTTAGCAAACTGAAGCCAGTACCGATGTAGTTGTGAGAAGTACAGTGGAAGGCGTCATCTCTAACAGAAAGACAGACATTCAGACATTGGAGGATCAGGATATTGAAGGCCTGCTGAAACAGCTTCAGAAGGTAATTAGATCACTGCTTGAGGGGCAACATAGCTATTGTACACAGCCACCCTGGAAATCAGGGAGAACCTAGAAAATGTTATTTTGAAACATCCCATTAGGCACCATATCAAATATTTCGTTCATTACTCTACTCAGCTGCACACCCGTACCCGTGCAACACCTGGAGAAAAATTGGGTTCATAGGGAAAACTTGGTGGAGTATACCACTGATCCTCATAGCTCAGCTGGTAGAGAATCTGCTCAGAGAGTCGGAGGTCATCTGTTCAAATCCTGTTGAGGATCATATGATTTTTCTCTCATCCCATTTTTGGTTGTTTTATAGGAAAAGCGTACAAGAAAAAGACTGCAGGATGAAAAGGAAGCGTTAAAGAAACAGGCTGAAAAACAAGAGAAGAGTAAGCAGGCAGCGGAGGCAATCACTAAGGAACTGGAGAGGCAGTGTACGGAGCGAATGGAGATCGAACAGGCACACAGGGAAGAGGTTAGCATTGGGATTAGGTTAAATAAAACAAAAAGGCTTTTCACAATTGAGACTAGTGGTGAACTTGAAATTAACACCAGGGGCCAATTTCACTGCGCTGCTAAACAAATAAATTTGCTAAAGCTTAGAATTTATTTGCTTTTTAAAATGTATGTGTTACCAGTCAAGTTGTGTTCTTAGAAATGGTAGCAGAATATCAGTATATACACACATCACATATGATTTTGGTTGCCAACCCATTTTTGCAAATAAATTTTGTGATAAGCAAATGTGCATATTAATTAAGGTTGTTTTTGCATAGCAGCGCCATGAAATTGGCCCTTAGTGTAACAGGCGTGCTCAGTTGTTGTTTTGCTGACCAAATATGTTAACACGGCCGTGCATATGTATTTAATACCATATTTTGGTATTGTGCTGTTGAACACGCCTCGGGTCAAGCACCACAAAACCAACTCTTGAGTCATTTCTATATTCATTCTATGAATCTTCTCACCAAAAGATCATACTTTGCAACACTTCTAGAGCGACATTTGCTACACTGACAGGCCGTCCAGTTTAAAACATGTGTACAAATGAATGGTGGACAATATATGTGTGGAAGACCGCAGCAAAGCTGACATTTGAACTCGTCAACTGCCCCTGTGATTATACATTGCCAGAACGTGTTTACACGTCCTCCGACGTCAAGTGGTTAACTAAATTGGATTTTATTAATTTTTAATTTTATTTTACTTTTTACTCAGGAGCAGTCCAAGTCCACAAATTCCAATCAGTTACCACTCCCCGGCATGAAAGAATTAGAGCAAAAAGTAGATTCACTGGAAAAAAGACTCGTGGAAATCAGCAACCTGGGCAACCAATTAGAAGGCAGCCTCGTCCAGACGAGCCAAAACGACGAGCCAATCACGAGCCGCGATCAATCGATAAATACCGTGGTCCGATGTTGGAAACCACCGATAGACGCCAACAACAACCACAAAGACAGAAGACACTCGACAATGACGCCGAAAGAGTTGAACAACAGTATAAATATGCGTATTAAGAACATCAGCAGTGCTTCTAAACATCCTACAACATCCCAACAAGGAATTGTCGTGCAGAAATCGCCACCGACTCGATCTAATTTATTCAAAATTCCGACAACTTCTGTTCGAATCTCCGATTACAGAACACCGCAGGACAATCAAACTAAACAAAGCACATTCGTGCTCAAAAGAAAAAGAGCTATGAGTAATGTGCAATATGCAGAATCGTCAGAAGAGCGTGTTAAACATCGACGGCATGATTTTGATAACGAGAGTCTTCATTCTGACGTAACGGACACCGATATTAGCCTTACGGCTTCTGATATGAAACTTCTGAAGCAAACACATTCGTCTCACAAAATGTCACACTTTGACGAAAAACGTGCAAATGAGCAAGGCACCTTGCCTCACGTCAAACCAAGGAAAAGCTTCCGCGTGGATTTCTCATCCGATAAAGGAGCCATGTTTTCAGTTTCCTCTTCAAAACGACCTCCGCAGTTAACCCAAGCCACAAATTTGCCCACCGGAGCTAACAAGAGTTCCCATGCTAAACCAATGAATACCTACACATTCCATGAGTCTCAAAGCGATCTGTCAGGTATGTAAACGTTTATAAAAGTGCCAAATATTGGATGAGAGAAATCTTTTGGGAAAAGTCAAGGAAATTTAAACCCGAGAAAAAGTCAAGGAAATTGGAACCAATCGGAATTTGAACCTGCGACTTCTGACTCTTGGGGCAAGTGGTCTACCAGCTGGCGTGTTTTTTTTTTACACCGCAGCGAGGGGTACACCCCAATTTTTCAACCCGAATAGAGTCTAAGTTTCCAATGACTGATACTTCTCAAGTGACAATCTTGGAAATAGTCAGAACTCTTACTCTCACTATTAAAGAAAAAGAAGAAACCGGGAAATTTCGAAAAATCCCAAACATGACAGATTCGAACCAGGGACCTTATGATTGCAAGTCGAGATCTCTTCTAACCAGACCACGAAGCTGGTTGCAAACCGACCGCATTCAAAACCCTAAATTCCTTAAAAAATAACCAACCTTAACCCTAAACCCGAACCTATTATATAGTCTCCTCTCAAGACGCTAAAAGGTACAAAACCCCTCGTTTTCCCCTCGCAGTGGTGTAAACAAAAATTACGCCAGCCGAGCTATGAGGCACAGTGGCAAACTCCCTCGGGTTTTCCCCCCAAGACCTCTGACACACCGGGCAGATGCTCTACCAGCTGAGCTATGAGGCACAGTGGTAAAAAGGCCCCTTAGGTTTTCTCTAAGACCTCCGACACACTGGGCAGATTACCTACTAGCTGAGCTATGAGGCACAGTGGTAAACTCCCTCAGGTTTTTCCCAAGACCTCTGATACACCAGGCAGATGCCCTACCAGCTGAGGTATAAGGCACAGTGGTATACTCCTCGGGTTTTCCCCAAGACCTGACATGCCAGGCAGAAGATCTACCAGCTGAGCTATGAGACACAGTGGTATACACCCTCAGGTTTTTCCCAAGACCTCTGACACACCGGGTGGATGCTCTACCAGCTGAGCTATGATGCACAGTGGTATACTCCCTTAGGTTTCCCCCAAGACCTCTGATACAGCAGGCAGATGCTCTACTAGCTGAGCTATGAGACGCAGTGGTATACTTCCTAAGGTTTTCTCCGAGACCTCTGATACACTAGGCAGGTGCTCTACCAGCTGATGTATAAGGCACAGTGTTATACTCCTTGGGTTTCCCAAGACCTCTGACACACCGGGTAGATGCTCTCCCTGCTGAGTTATGAGACAGTGGTATACTCCCTCCAGTTTTCCCCCAAGACCGCTTTGGCTCTCAAAGGATATGTTCAGACTGAGACAGCATGTTACATACGTTAAGGGCCAATTGACCACTCTCACAGACGCCATCTTCGTATGAAAAATGCTAATACTGTGTATTAAACGGCATTAAGTACGCTTGCACACCATGGAAAATGTTTGAAACACGCGCGCGTGTTGCTCGAAATTTGTTCGAAATACGGCGCAACCGATGCGCATCACAAAAAATTACGCTTAAAATCCTGATGCACATGGCAATTTGTAGGAAGTGACATCATTTGAACGTGATCAATATATTACTTGCAAGATAAACATTTTACAGAAGAATGTTTAATTCCACGTTTGACTTCTCATAATAATGATTTGTGATTTCATTTTCTTTGATATTTGCAGGAGTGTCATCGAATTGTTCTAACCGCTCGGCTGTTCACCGCCTTCCCAAATGTCCAGGTTTGAACAATTTTAATGTTCAGCCTTTAAAGGCATATTGTCTGTGATAACAATTTCACCTCAAAATTCAGTTTTCCAAAGTATTGATTGCTTTCCGTGACGTAGAACATCCAGGAATGTTTGGTGGTCAACGGTCACGCGCGTACACGCGCGCCAATAGACGCACATGAACGCGCGTACAAAATACTCGCCTACAAAATACTCGCCAGCGTATTTTTATGCGAAGATGCCACACGCGCGCTGCGATACGTTCAAATTATTGAGCATGCAGTAAAATGAAAACTAGAGAATAGACACAATTCTTACATGCCTAGTATGTACTCAAAATGTAATAAAGAAATTACCATAAACAACTTCATAGTTTTTATCGAAAAAGTCACAAAAGTGTATGCTTTAGTGTGGACAGACCCAAATAAATATATAAAAAGCTCATATCTTAATTAGGCTGAATACACACTGAGCCTTCTCGCGCCTTAATTTAACACACACCGCATTGAGAATAAAAAAGTGATTTGGAGTGTATAACGACACACTGAAGTATTTATTTCATTTCATTTCATTTCATTTTCCGGGATATACACTTAATGTCACAGAACTACAGACAGATAATGATCATAATAAATAATAAAGGAAAACAAACAAACAAAACAAAAATTAACATAAACAAAAACAACATCCAATTAGCTCCCGCCAGATTGCCCAAAAGAAACTAGTTTCTGTCAGGGGGAAACTAGTTTCTGTCAGGGGTATCACAAAATTCACTTGGACGGAAGTATTTTTTGTTTTTCCCTCCAAATTCCCTCCATGTCACTTTTTTACCGGCGGGGCCCGGGCCCTTAAACTGCAAGGGAAATGGCCGGCCTTGCGGGACCATTCAGACACGGTACCGTGTGTCTGGGGGATCCTCTATAACCGGCCTCCTAGGGATTCCCTTGGAAAACTGCCCAGAATCCATGTAGTACTTATATATATGTTTCTTCAATCCTATTGAAATATATCACTTGATATCTATACAACTGATTCCAAGATCATATATTTTCCACAACTTACATGATTTAATTATCTTTAATTAAAACCAAGCATTTTATATATTAACATAATCCCGCCATGAATATTGCCACTGATGCCGGCATGGCGTTAAACTCCAAACTCACTCACTCACTCACTCCATGTCACTTTTTCTCAAAGCGTGAATCCACTCATTATCTTCTTTGTTTTAGGCTGTGCTCCGCCCATCAATCGACCACTACTCAACAGTCGTAACTTCCTGTACACTCTTGAGAGAAATCCACACACCTGCTCCCAACACAGGGAACTGCATAGACTCATCAAACATGACATACAGAGGCGCCAAAGGCTGGCTCAAACAAACGGTGGGTGTCAAAAGCATCACCTGGACTGTCAGAAAGACATATGATATTACAGCCTTTAAAGGCCCATATTTGTATCATTTGTAATGACCCGATTTTGTTTTCATGAGTTGACAAGAAAAACTTTACTCAAAGTGTTGATAGCAATGGTAACAATGGCAATGTATTTCCGTCCAAAGTGGTATTTCATGCTGGAAATTGACAACCAAAGGTGTTTTTTTTTTAAAAGTCCCATGCACGGGACTTTTTTACCTTTCACTTGTGCACAAAATCCATATATAGATTTTCAAGGTTTTCTGAAGCACTGATGCATCTATGTAGCTAAAATTTCTTCAGGCTAGTTTACCAACATTCTTCCTTAGATATTTTACACACTTATTCCACGAATCTGCAAAAAGTTGTATCTTACAAATACATTATCTGCAGTTACCCAAAATGTTTCTTCATGAGTTGACAATTATGAAAACCTGACTAAAAGTGGTAACAAACACCACATGTAAAAGGTTCTTTTTTGAAATATAAACTGATCTTTGGACAAGTGGCTTATTGTCAGTTTCAGGTTTTAGGACCGACTAGGCAAGCCTGCTGGACAGTTAGACGCACTTCATACCAACTGTTCAGATGGCAACTCCGCAAACAAACAAGAGCATAGTGCCCAAACTCGACCAATGAGTGGCATCTCTTCTTTTTTTCTGACAGATACATCGTCTTCACCCGAAAGCACTAAGAGCACACAGTCCCACCTGATGAGAAACCAGAGGAGTGTTAGAAAAACTAAAAGAAGCCCCCTTGCAGCTAGTCCACTTAGAGACTCCAGCAGCCAGAACAGTGAAATGACAGTAAGGACACACTGGGCTTGTGCAGACCACCACACACGTGTGCAGACTGACATTTTAAGGCATCTCATTGGTATTTTACTGTGCATAATGTGCTTAATGCATTGCGACGTTTCATTTGACTCCCAAAACAACACAGAAAACGCACATGTGCGTGTTCTGCAAGAGCTCAATATACGGCTTTAAACAAAATTCAAATTGTATTAGGAGGCTGAGAGATTTAACATATTTCATTAGTCAGTAACATGTATGAAAACATTTTGTGGCATGGCTGAATGCACCAGCCTCTGGAAGAGCCGATGAGGCAGGGTGTGCCACTCTCCCCGAACTGCTCCACTTCTAGAGTTGTTTATGCTCCAGAGGTCAGCTCATCCCACGCAGGCTCAATCAGGATGATTGAATGGGCCACAACCTCTCACAAAACTCCACAACAAGCTATGACAGACTGCAATTACCTGCAATTGCGTCAATTGTAGACATTCTTAAGTTTGAACAAGTCTTGCCTAAATTGTAAAATATTTTCAGGAAAATTTCACAGTGGAGGCCAGCTTTAACTTAACATGAGCATTTGTGGTTTTTGTTCCAGACTCCTGGACGGCGCAAACGCCAGGAATTTAGCCAACAAGAGGTCCGAAACCTTATTGAGGGAGTCGCCAAGAAAGGCAAACACTGGAACAGTATTCTGTGGGGCTATCACTTTGCCCCCAGCCGAACTGCAGTTGACCTAAAGGACAAGTACAGAAGGTTGCAGGTGGGTTTGCTTGATTTGATTCGGATTTGAATTTTACACACCAAAAGGTGCTGCATTTTAAGATTGGTGAAAGTTGCAGTTGAATTTAAGTGGTGCTACGTTTTGTCAAAAAGTTGCGGCTCAACGGTTTTATGTAACTCTGGGAACAAATTGGACCGCTCTATTATTACTTAATTGTTGCCACGGTTAGTTAACCCTAACACTCCTAAATCCTCCAAAATCAATATGATTTTACATACACCCTAGGGAGTTAAGGTTAAAGACAAAATTACATGATTGGAAAACTTTTAAAAACAGGAACAACGGCATTACATAACTAAAGAATAATGTTGATAAACTGTCTTGTAGAAATTTCAGCCACAAGATGCAGTAATACTTCAGAAAACCTGAAAAATCCATGCATGGTTTTTGTGTATGAAAGAATGGTACAAAAGTTGTCTGCAGACATCTTTTTAAAAAATAAATCAACTTCAGTTGGCAATTTCTCCCACAAAGGTACAATTTTACACAATAAAATTATGTGGTGTTTGTTACCATTGCTATCAACACTTTTAGCTGGATTTTTCTTGTCAACTCATGAAGAAAAATTTTGGGTAACTGCAAATATGCATTGGGGCTTTAATAGTTTGTCCCATGCATGTCTTAATACGGGTTAAAAATAGTGTGTTGGGATTGTTTTTATTTATATGTTGGTTTGAGGTCTTTCTTTTTATCTTTTTTTAGTGTGTCTTAAGCTAATTTCCATATTCTGAGTTATGTTTTTTTTGTTTTTTGTCTGGTCCTTGTAAGGCCCAAAATTATCTAGGCGTTATCCAGCGTAGCCCAGCCAAGTCCTGTACAAGTTGCAAGAGAAGACGGATGAAGACAACTATTGACCCCACTTGGAGACCATGATAAGTTATTTTCAGTTGCTTATTTTTTGTCTTTCAGTGTGTGCTATAGTGACAATGAAAGACTGTTTTCCCACTGGTGAATGCATTATTTTTACGTTCGTTGCACTTCCATGCAATACCAATAGAAACAGTTGGTAAGTAGGGAAAATTTTAGGGGGTATACCACTGTGCTTTATAGCTCAGCTGGTAGAGCATCTGCCCGGTGTGTCAGAGGTCTTGGGGGCAAAACGTGAGGGAGTATACCACTGTGCCTCGTAGCTCAGTTGGTAGAGCATCTGTCCGGTGTGTCCGAGGTCTTGGGGGGAAAACGTGAGGGAGTATACCACTGTGCCTCATAGCTCAGTTGGTAGAGCATCTGTCCGGTGTGTCCGAGGTCTTGGGGGGGGGGGGGAAACCTGTGTGCCATTGTGCCTTAAAGCTCAGCTGGTAGAGCATCTGCCCTGTGTGTCAGAGGTCTTGAGGAAACCCGAGGAAGTATACCACTGTGCCTCATAGCTTAGCTGGTTGAGCATCTGCCTAGTGGGTTAGAGATCTCGGGTTCGAATCCTGATAAGGCCCATGTGATTTTTCTCTGATCCTAAGTTTGGTTGTTTCATTTCAATGGTGGTCAGGCACCATACCAGATGCTGTGTTTGTTACTTTGCCCAGTTGCGCCACCATGCAACACCAAGAGAAAAATTGGGTCCTTGGGGAAAACCTGAGGGAGTATACCACTGTGCCTTTTAGCTCGGCTGATAGAGCGTCTTCCCGGTGGGTGAGAGGTCTCAGGTTTGATAAGGCCCATGTAATTTTTCATTCAAGTTCCATTGTATTTCTAATAGTACAGGTAAGCAGATAAATCCAACTGCAATACTATTGCAAACCTTGTTCTGATGTTATTTGCACAACTTCGAGAACCAACACGCGTGTGTGTATGTGAATAAGATTTTTGATGCACACTTTTTCAGTCAAGTTTCATTGATAACATATTGGAAACGGGGAGCATTAAACAGTAAGTGTACCCTGTTTACAAAACGGGGTTTATACGTATTATCCATAGTGCTGTGCAATACATTTGGGTGTTTGTCCTTTTATTCCCCTAAATGTTACGCTGTCCTGGGAATTTTTGTTTTTTCGTGTATCATTACAAGCCACAGAAGATATAATATATTTGTGTCTTGAATGACTAATGTCAGTTTTAAAATGCAGAGATATATTACGGAAGATGCGTGTGTACAGTATAACTTAACAAAGTGTTGTTTCTAAAGTGATTTAGAATTTTAGTTTTTCAGTTTTGAAATGAATTTGGAACAAGTTCAGGTGTTGCCAATCAGTAGTTGTTTTCGTGCATGCACAGTTCATTTTTTCGCCCGAACACATCCAGTCGAATTTTGACCAAAGATCGCCATTCTATAGTATCTTTGCATGCTACATTAGTTGTGCACATTATGACTGACCCTAGAAGCGGATCTATTTATATTTATCGGTTCTTCTTTATTGCATTGTTTGTTTGTTAACTTTATGAGTACAAGAGATACTAGTAATATTTAGACTATCACAGTTAATGTTTTTGAGAAAATATTTATTTGAAAGTTTGTTTAAAAAGTTTGTGGAAGGACCACATAGCAGTTTTTCATAAGTCTTTGATCTATACTCTCCAACAAAAGAAACTGTGCATGATAAAAATTGCTGTATTTTTTCAGCCATGGCAGATAACTCGCTGGAATAAACTGTTAATGAAAGTCCATGAAATCTTTCAAATGGTTACCGAACTTGAAATGTACAAAATGTGTTCTTCGTGTTCTCAGAGGTTGCTGAAAACTGACTTGCCAATATTGAAGTCACAAAGTCAGTATCGAGTGTGTCCCCCTTGTGCATTAATCACTGCTGTGCATCTTCGCCTCATGGAGCCAATGACACGCGCATGAAAGAGAATATTGACTTTTGGGTAGCTAACGAGACCTGAACTTTATGGAATTCTGTTACATAACAACCTGTAGGACCCCTATTGTGAAATAAACACCCAGGCATGCCTAAGTCCTGCACTATGCCATGAGCAGGTTTTGAGTGCATAACCTTTTTCTAACATTGTCAGAGAATATTGTCTGTGAATTTGGTGTTTATTTTCCACCTTCTTGAAAAAATACAGCAATTTTTACCATGCACAGTTTCTTTTGTTGGAGAGTATATTAATGGTTTACAGAGTGTTTAAATGACAAGAAATATCCACATTTCTAATTATTGATTCTTTATTTAACCGGTGTTGCAATCAATAATTTATTCAAAATAAATTGAAACTTGAGTTTATATATCTTTATCCCTCAAATATATTGTCCAGTGTCATTTTATCTTTCAACATTATAGATTTTGAAAAAATTTAAAAAAACCTTTTTTTTTGATACCGTTTTCATCGAATAGCACTACAAACATTAGTCTAACAAAAATTAAGCCAGACTTTTTGAGTGTTGAACACTAAATGCATACACTTCCTAAAATGTTACAAGACTACATTGTATCTAAAAGTACGATACTCAAAACTAAAAAAGTTAACAAACATGTCTGGCTTTTGCCAGCATTTTTAGAAAATACCTGGATTTTGAATTAGCTGTTAATCAAGACATTAGTCATGTTCAGACGAGCACTACCTTCGAAGGTAAAGTTAACAACGACGCGCAGGCATGCACACTGCCCATATACCAAAGGTATACTCATAAGATTTCTCGTTGTTAACTTGTAAGTGCGTCCACACAGTCACTACTTACGAGTACCAACGACTTAACAACCATCGTCTAAACACACCTACTGACATGTAGTGAATACGACTTGACTTTAAAAATTTAATGACTTGAGTTTTGAGAAAACCGGCTCAGCACTATAATGCGACCGTAACTACAAATCGGTGAGGGATCCAGTCCCATTGAAATACAGAAATATTAATGTAATTGATTGCTTTCTGTGACGTAGAACATCCGGGTGTCACTGGTCACCGGCATTTTTTCATTCGAAAATGCCGCACGCATTGCGTTCAAATTATTGAGTATGTAGTCGGCTGTTTTACTTGATCGCGATTTTTAGCCTGAAGAAATACATTTTATCGATACAACATAAAGCAAGGTTAAGCAACAGAGGTAATCGCAACCAATGCGCTTTTGGCCGGTAATCACTTAAGCCACGTGGGTCATGAAAAATGTCACCGGAAAACAATCAATAGACATTCTGGGAAGCACCGCTCGGACTTTCCACTGTACGGTCGGGCCATACTGAACAATTATTTGAAGGAAATGACACATTTGCCATACATTTTAGAAAGACTACTTGTATGTATGTAAAACACATTTTCAAAGATGCTGAAAGAAATCAACGGGCATTATTGGGACAATACGGAAGTGCAAAATTTTCAAAAATGTTTGCTATTCCTAGCAATGGTCACATGACCATTGGTGAATCACTTGACACAAAGGCTGCGTTCGGGTGCACACGAGTATACTCCTGCGCGCACAAACGGCAAGAATAACGACACTCGGGTCAGAGTATGCTCTCGCTACTCCCCAACAAATGGGGAGTGTGCTGTTACTCCTGACAAGTATCATGTGATTTGTACGAAGATGGTGGAATTTTTGGTGAATTTGCCCGTGTCGACTCGGTAACTGAAACAATAACTCACTAAGGTTTGTTTTAGACGGCATCAAGGTTCTCACGACTTGTATTTCCTCAGTTTCTTGTGAGCAGTGAAACGGCATTTTTTGTGCAGTGATGGCAAGAGACGGCCATCTTCACTGATTGCCGTTCGCGTGATGTGACCCGAGTGCAATGCGCACGCATTACTCCTGAGTAACGAGAACTGCACGCAGCCAAAGTGTATGTAGAGAGGACAAGAATACCATTCCCGACTTCAAAAACAACCTAGGTTGCACAGCGAGTATAACATGTACTAAACTACACAGTAATAAAATATAATAAATTGAATGATAAATTTGAAGCAATAAACTGACAATTTTATGAGGCACAGCCTTCATTAAATATTCAAGGCTTTTGATTTACAATCGCATGTGTATGGGTTTGCGGTAGATCTGTGTGAATCTCTTTTGGGTTGCTGTGGTTTTGAAAAGAACCGGTGAGTGTGAACTCAACGTGATGATACAGGGCTAAGTACTACATGTAGATGGAGGGATTCAGTGTACAATGTGTGCACTTAAGCGGAATGATTGTCAGTGTGAATGTGAAGTGTACATGTATGTATATCGGAGGAACCTACCCACGGCCGCAGAGGATACTATGACAAATCAGCCATAGTCAAGCACTCGTACAGCGAGGGTCACGCAATGTTTACCGCGGTGCATTATGGGTGAAAAGTGGGGACGCGCCGAGCGTATTATGGGCGTAACTTTGTGAACTTTACTAACCGCTTCACTGGCAAAAAAAGTCAAAAACAAAGATCGTAAATTTCTAAAATGGTTTGTGTCAACTTACATGTGCCTGCGTGGGTTTTAAGCCCACGACGGATGCCGGAACTATGGTTTTTAACTTTTAAGGCCTCAAAGGCGGCGAAAATGGCCCTGCAATAATTGTGCAAACTAGCAATGCAGAGATTTCGTCCCCACATTTCACCTATAATGCACCTGCCTGACGTCATTATGTCATAGGTCTATTGGGAAGCAGCACTACTGATCGTTCCCATTGACAGATGGCACCCAAGACGTATCTGGGAAGCCACTGAAATACACAAGCACAATCACCCTAAGACATTGGCAATCCTATCTCACTATGAACATCTAACAATGGAAATTGGGCACACACCATTGTTACTAACAATGGGGTTACAATGAACATGTACATGTTCTTGCTCATAGTGTCTAGACAGCTAAAGTGTGACATGGTTGCCATGATAATTGGCTCTAAACATCATGGCCGTCGGGAAAAAAAGTACCATTTCAAAAGCACAGGGACACGGTTCAGTGATTTTTAGTGTGAGCCATTCCCATTTTGGCAGTCTATTAACCAACCAGACTGATGGGTCACCTATACTCTCGAGTCCACGACAGCCACTGCCACAATGACACGCACCAGTGAGCATACCACAGGATGCTAGCCTACCCATGCTTCCACAACCCGAGTCTTTCCGCTTCAGTGCACACATTGTACACAGAATGCCCTCAACCAGTACTTATAGCCCTGTATCATCACGAGTCCGGCATTACTCCTAAAGATGAACAGAACACGCTGTTCGATACATTGACTTCACTCTCGCTGGTTCTTTTCAGAGCCGCATACACATGTCGATTTCCACCATACTGTACATAGCCATAGTCTTACTAATCACATACTACATGTACATATTGCAGGTAACAAATTTCAGCTTTATACAATTTTTCTTATTAAATCTATTTGGTGAACAACAATTTTAAGACAAGTAACTGGCCACATGACAGACAGTATCATCCCACACATGAATCCATTTCTTCTTTCTGTTTGCCGAAATAAGTGCAGTGCTAGCGCATAAACTGCACGTTTTGTATGGATTCCAATTGTGTTGTCACTGGAAACAGATGTACGCGTTATGTTTGGAATAAAAATGCATACTACTGCATTATCAGCGCAGCAGCAGTATCTATGTGCACACGAAATCACAGGCTGCATGTTTCATTGGCCAACTGGCCAAGGTGGGTGGGCTGAGCAGTACATGTGTGTACATGGCCACGATCAGGCGACGGCGACGCTCGAGGCACATTGTATGATCGCGCCCGGCAAATGATGCTCACGATTTTCTGCCTTATACGTGCATGTATGAAAATGAAAATGTAGTGTCAAAACAAAATGTTTTTTGTTTTTACTGTCGACCATTGGGTGGTTGGAGATCAATAAATCCATGTGTTTTTCATCTTCGCGCAAGTCAAATTAAAAATCGCTCGGTCCTGTTTACTGTATTTGAAACGTTTTGGTACCGTTATCTATCCAATAAAAAATTAATTAAACATTTTGCAAATTAATATCTACTCTGAGGCTTTCTGAACTGTTGCCCAGGTTCGTATTCCGTCCGGGTCAATATGTGGACTGGGTTTTTAGTCCCTGCTTTGATCTCAGCTCACTCACCAGAGAAATCGCTTCGCTCGACAAAGATTAGTTAAGCGTGTATTTAAATTTCACTAAACGAAGATCAAAAGAAGAGCTGTACAGTGCACATTAGACGACCGCTAACGAAGATCAAATGAAGCTGTGCGCAAGTGCCATGACATACAGTACTGTGCATGTCGCGCGCTCGGTGACCTGACCGAGTCTGCAACGAGTAGCAAAGTGGACGTGTACAAGTCTAATCCATAAGCAAGCGCCATCTTTGCCTGCATCGCAACGGCCGAGCATGTGGTGTGTGTGATACATGTGCTGTGCTAGTGCGGGCCGCGGCTGTCGCGATGCAGTGCATGTGGTGGCTGGCGCGATGCGACAAGCAGCCAACGAACCGATTTTACCTTTCGCTTCACTTTCAACGATAGATGTTGCCTGGATTCTTTTTAATACTATCCACATTTGTTGGCCTATAAATATTTCCAACAAAACTGGTTCTTGTGATGCCTAATTAAAATGTTTTTGACATTGCATTTTGCACGATGATGATGGTACGGTGGTGTTTAAAACGATCCTCCGAAAAAGTTGAAGTTTGCGCGGTCTCTACGTTTCGCTAGCTCCTTCTGGAATTTTCGTTTTCCTCCAATCTCACCCCTGGAAGGATTTCTCTAGTGAGAACGGGGTCTATGAATTGGTTGCCCCTCCCCTATCAAGCATTATACAATCAAACATTTGTAATAAGAGCACTCTTAATACAATATTCTGCTTATAACAAGGAAACTTTCAGGTCCCAATGCTTCGTTCTTCATTGTTTTAATTCCTGATAATACAAGGTTCCTGTTATAACAAGGTAATCTGCAACGTTGAAATGACCTTTTATTAATTGGGAATCAACTATGCAGTCGAACCAGATTAATAGGAGGTCCTTGGAACTTTACAGATGACCTTGTATAACAGGAACCTTGTACCAAACTTGGCATAGAGAAAGATCCTTATCGGGATTCAAACCCGAGACCTCGGACTCACTGGACAAACACTTTACCAGCTGAGCTATGAGGCACAGTAGTATACTCCCTCAGGTTTTCCCTATGAACCAAACTTTTCTGTGTGTTGCATGGGAGCACAACTGTGTCAGCTAAGTTTGTGCCGATGGCTGGCAAATTTTTACCATTGCGAATAATCGCGGAAAGACAATTTCAATATACGATACTATCGCGATGATTTTTACAACAAAAAAGTTCTACCTTCATGGATTGACCATTACCTCTATTTTAGTTCACTGTGGGAAGAAAAAAAATCATCGTGATAGACGATGGTATCATCCATCAGCATACAACTGGGTAAAGTAACGAACCACCACTGAAATGAAACAACCAAACTTGGGATGAGAGTTAAATCGTAAAGGCTAAAAAACAACGAAGAACAAAGAATTTGACCTAAATTTTCCTTTGTTATAAGTAGAATGTTGTATTAACAGTGCTCTCATATTACAGAAATTGGACTGTATATGCCATGTGAAAATCACTGTTGTACACATGTATCACGATAGGTCACGACCTGACAAGTTTAAAGCCATGCCCCGTGTTGATAACATTTGGTGGTAGCCATTTAATTTTCCACCGTTTCAAACAGTTCCAACAATTCGCACAGAATCCGAACAAATTCAACGAACTAGGAATCCTCAGAACCCTAATTAGCGGGTGCGTCAAATGTGGAAATCCCTGCTGCCAATGCTGTTCAATATCCTCCTCCGTCGGTTTGTGGAACTCAAATTCGCACCACGGTCGCGAGACGGTGTAAACCGCTTTGATTTTCCTAGCAGGGTCTTTCCACGAAATGGAGCTTTGGTCTGAGCAGTTGAAATCGACCCAGTCGTGGGTGAAATCTCCCACGCTACCCCCTGTTTCGGGGTCGGATGCGGCCGCCTTTTTATCAATGGTGCAAGTCTGCATTGCGAGGACGTGGGTGGTGTTCTTGGTGATCTGTTTGAGCCAGCCTGACGTGCTGTTAGTGTCTTGGACCACGATGAGGCGACATTGGGAGTCCTTGAGCCCGGATTCCTCCCAAAGGTCCATTAGTGTCTCAAACTTGAACACGTCGTTGTCTGACAAAATAAAATAAAAGAAAGTTGTAGACTGTTCGTGAATAAGACTGTGGTACGTGTGCCCTTGACAGGGTTCTCCACTGATTGCCATCTTGTTCACACATGTTGAACTGCGCCCTCACAAGGCAAACAGTTACTAACCCAATGTTGGCCACACTATGGCACTGCTCAAAATAGATGCATGTACATGAATACAAGCAACTGGGGTCACCAGTATGATGTATAAGCGTGGTAAGTGAACGATAATGACGCCAGCAACTGGTGGATAATGTTTGGTGACTTTACACCTAACTTTAGAATGACTCGGCCTTTACTTTTAAAGTGTTTCGAGAGAGAAAAATTGCACGATTACTTTTTTGCGGGTGGCCATTTTTTTTCCTGGGCACTAATGCATACCTGCCAACATTGCAGAGTAAAAAAATCGGAATGTAGTGAAACATGCAAAGGTCGAGTTGGTACAACGGTCAAGTTGACCTAGTACTGCACCCGTTTTCATGTACACAACACATGCGGCGCGCGCGGGGAGTCAGGTCAAGTCAATTGTTCCGATTTTCAACACTTTTAACACTTAAAAATCGGAAGAAGTACGATAAAATCGGACTAGTTGGCAGGTATGCTAATGGCACCTCTGATGATTTTGTCCGAGTGTGCCGCTCAAACAAAACAGCTAGTAGAGAACAGGAGAATTCTGCTTGAGCAGGACACTTTGCCACACATTGCTTCTCCCCACCCAGAAGTAAATGGGTACCTGAGAAGTGTTATGGCTATCTAAAAGCATTATGTGTTTGATTAGCTCATAAGCTCCTGATAAGCAGCCAGGGCTGTACACTCCCTAGGGAGCTGAGATGTATATGGAGTGATTTACATGTATTGAAGCCCTATGATGAGGGGATAGCCTGCTTGTTTTAGCCAGTATTGCTCCACCAGAGGTTCGCAGATCAGTTGCTAGCGGAATTTAACGTAGCAGGCAAATTGCAGATATTAGCCATCCCTGCTACTCCCTCCACCCAGCCCCAAGCCGCCTAAAGTCAAGTTAGAGTTTGCTTCACACAGTTCATCCATTGTCTCAGTACCCTCAAGCAACTGGACTAGCCTTGTGGGAAAAGAAACGCAGTGCTAACCACCACCATGAAAAGTTGCCAATCACAACCAAGGAACAGCTACCACCTGGGGCCAATTTCATGGCGCTGCTCAGCACAAAAATTTGCTTATCACAGGATTTATTTGCTTTATAAAATGGATTACAAGCCAAAATTATACACCAACTTGTGTTCTTCGCAAGAGTAGGAGAATACCTTTCAAAACACATCACTTACGATTTTGGCTGGCAATCCATTTTTGCAAAATAAAGCAAACAAATCCTGTGCTAAGCAAATTTTTGTGCTTAGCAACGCCATGAAATTGGGCCCTGGTCACAGGTGTGACTGGAAGACCTGGAAGCCCCTCAATAGGCTCCGCACAGGGATGGGCCGATGTAAGACCAATATGACCAAGTGGGGCTACGCAGATACGGCAGATACAGAATGCGAATGTGGAACATCTGTACAAACCATGCCACATCTATTGAGATGCACACTTCTTGATGAACAGTGCTGCCTGGATGACCTAATGGTGGCAAACGAGAAGGTTGTTCGCTGTGCAAAATCCTGGCCGAACATTGGAAAGATATACATGTATGATGGACACGAAAGAAGAAGGGGTAGTAATAATGCAGGTGTCTTGATCAGAGTTTCCCCAGATAAGTGTCAGCGTTTGCCCTTAACTTTTTTCCCAACTGGCCAACAGGGCCAGTTGGCTTAAGTCTTCACTGGCCCGTCGGCTTTTCAAGTGGCCCGGTTAAAATTTCCGGTTGTCCTTTTTACACACTGTCGACCTTTAATGTTTGCAATAACCACATTTGAGTGAATAAATTAGGAAAATTTGGTAGTCATGAGGTTCTCCCCAGTACAAGTTATATTTTAACTGGACAGCCGGACCATTTAGGGAGGCTTTCCAACTGGCCCGAGATGATTTCAACTGTCATTTGGCCAACGGACCAGTGCTAATTGTGTGTGGTGTAAGTCCATGTTATTATTATATTTAGGAATAATGTTTTAATTTCTTACTTGTATATCATTGAGATCCTGTGTTCATAACCTATAAGACTGGATTGAAAAGTTTTTCCAAGGAAGTGCTTCATTTTTTTCCCTCCACAATTTTGATTATTTTAAATTTGCACCAACTGATATGTCAAAATTTAAGTCAGAAATATCCAAGTAAACCCTTAACCCATACTTTGTAAATTAATTTTATGGCCAAGACATTTAGTGATGGACTCAAGCTCTGGCTTAAACCACTTTTCAAAAGTGCTTGTCTAGTAATGAACTGGAGTAAGATACAGGATTGTTATGTGGTCTGGTTCGAATCCTGTTCGGGTCAGTGTGTAGTCCCTACTTGATTCTGGGGGTTTTCCTCCCACCTCTAAAACTAAGTATTTCCTCATCGTGTGAGCATTTCTTCACAGGTTTTCTCAGGCTTATGAGCTACAGTGCCACAGGCACTTTTGAGAAATCCTTGGTTTCAGTTCCAGAAAGAACTAACAATAAAAATTATAAAACAAAAAACATACCCGCCATTGCCCAGTCTCCATTAGGATGTACATGACCACTGTAGTACACCAAGTAGGTATCGAACCGCGGACTGTCGGGCAACTGGCGCGCAAAGAAGTTCCTCATTTTGGTCTGTAGGGTGCCAAGGGCCATCCCGCTGGTGGAGAAATCGCAGCTGAAAACGTCAATCATGTGGTGTAGGAAAAAGCGTTGGACGGTGTTCAAGAGCCCGATGGAGCGACTGTTGACTTCCTCCATGCTGGAGGCGGGGATCAAGACCGGGGAACCGTCGGGTCTGCGATACAAAGGCAATACATGTACAGGAAATAAGCTTTAAAGGAGCATGACCAGATTACATTTTTTTCTTTCATACTTTTCCCGGGCTTACCTCATGGGTCGTGAGATTTTTGTATCATAACATCTGTCAATATTTTTCTCACTACGCATCTGAAACTCTCGCGCTTCTAGGCCGCATATTTCCAAAGATATCGCTGAAAAACCACGAAAGTTTTGTAATTTATCGGGAGAGGAAAGCAGGGCGTTTAACACACCGCCACATAATGCATGAACTGCATAAAAATTGGGGATGGTTTTGACTTTTAAAAATCTTAGCACAAAGCAGCCTAGTACTCTGGCTTTATATACGCGAATCGCTACACAGCACTATGCACCCGACTACCGGTATGAATGTTTTGCCGCTGGTGGCACTATAACCTTTTGTTGGCTCGTCATTTAGACTGGTTTCCACTCAACATATTCCACATACAACGAATAAATATGAGATTCAGAAAAATGTTAAGTACTATTTCGGGGGAGGGAGGGGGACTTGAAAAAAAACTACTCCCTGTACGACCATGAAAATGTTGACAATTTTGGACGACACCTTATAACACTGACCTGCAAAATGCTGACGGACCGACCACAGCATAGCCAGTGCAGGTTCCTCCGAGAGTACTACCCAACTCGTGAAGTACTCCATGCAACAAGCTCTCAATAGGAAGCACTATCAACCAGCTTGCCATAAAGGCTCCGTTATCATCCCGCCAAGATATTCCTCCTAAGAGCAGCGTGGTGGCAAACGCCGTCAACACCAGCGTACGGGAAATCAGGGCGAAATATCGCAAGCCTCGCGATGCCATCACCATGCCAAGGTTTTTCTTTGATTCACCTCTCATGGCACGGTAGACCTGAACGCACTCGGTTAACTTGTTGCTAAATTTCCAGCATGTGAGGACGAGAATAACGTGTAGGCATATCCATAAGAAACCGAATATGATAAAAGCAGGAACAGCAAAATACCATTCTTTGTGGTTTGCAGAGGACTCGCAGGACAAAACGAAAAAGAAAATCTCAAAAGTAATCATTACGAGGATGAATAATTTTCGCAAACATCGATGGGCGTTAAAGATGATGTCCCAACGCTCCATGAGTGATAAACTACCGAAGTAGAGATCGAAAAATGGATCTGCAAAGAGTCGGACGGCAAAGCAAATCAGAGCAAAAACGTTAAACGTTATGTGGATGGTGTTAAATAAAGACACCGCCGACACAGAAACGAACACTATGAGGCACGGCAGAGCTAGGAATGTTTTCAGCCGGAGAGTCACGAGAGTTACCGTGCAGGCTAAAACTATCAACCACATTGTGTACATGTCTTTGGAGCGTAGCATGCAAGCTATCGCAAAACCGACTAATTCAAACATCTCAACATGTGTCAGGAGCTGTGAAGAGTACGTGACAAGACCGCACAAGCGTTGAACCAACGACCAGAATATCTTAATAACTACGCTCGTCATTAACATCGCGATGGTAACCGTAATCGCGACGTCAGATTCGTGATCCCGATGAACTCCAATAAGCGCAATCAATCCCAGAAGACAACCGCACCATAGATGCGTAAAACTGGAACTAATGTCCACCCTTCCGAAATAATAATACAGCATCCCGCAAAACGCGAATAAAAACAACCCGCAGCTGCCGATGACAACCAACATCATGTCTCCGGTTCGAATCCAGCAAGCGTACAGGCCTGACGTCACCGCAGCTATCAGAATGATGTAATCTAGATACGCCATCAAGTGAAGCGTACACTTTATTTTCCTGCTCCGTTCCATTGTTCTCTTGGGTAGTGCCAGGAGATGGCTGGTCAGATAGCGAATAGAGTGCATGGATGATCTTGTGGTCGACAAGCTCAGACTATTTGACTAGGCTGCTGATTGTAGCTACGTCATTATTTCTGCACCGTCCAACTTCACTCAAATCATGAAACACCTGTGACATAAAATATTGCACGTTAAAACAAAGGCCAGTATTATTCACATCTACCAGTATGCAATTTTTTGCATACCGACCTAACGTTACAGTCAAAATCAAACTTTTAAAAAATACCACGCTGGTCGTTCTCTTTCATCTGTGCAATAATCGGTTTTCCCAATGAATCTTCCAAACAGCATAACGAGTGTCAAACGTGCATATTTTACACATTGTATTGAAAATATAATGATCTGATAGAGCGTCGTCTACCAGCCAACGTGTGCATGCAAGTCTGTGGTTGGCAGAAATCGATATTGCACAGAAACCTTTTTTCAATTACTAGTTGTTGGTTATATCATGGAGCGTTCCTCCATGGTTATATATACTGAAACAGGACAACTTATACCCTGGACAATTCTGTACCCTGGACAACTCGTACCCAGGACAACTCGAACCCCCCTAAAAAAGACACCACGCTAATTTGCTATAGGCCTATTAAAAAAATTGCCACAAATGCAGACAGCCAAGTTAATGTACGTTCAGCTTGCTATGTTCTCACCGCGTGCGTATTCATGACGGCCGCGCACGCATAGCAACAGTAGAGTAGGGCATTGCGAGCAGGCGAGCAGGAGCAACAAATGCGATGGGTTTTTCATTTTCAACCATCGTAAATAAATTGTTTACTTCCCCCTTTGTCGTACACGTTTTCTAAATATAGCTCTATGAGTAAAGAGGACAGGGAACCAGTCTAGTGTTGACCTCTCGCTCATGCGCATATTTGATTTTGAGGCAAACAGCTTGAAAAAGGCTGTATTTTAATTTTATCTCACGGAGGGTCTCTAAATAGTAAATTTTGTCCCACGATTTAACCGAAACTAGACATCGGATCGATGCTTTTTTATACTCTTCGGAATATTTGAACGTTGGGGCGAGTACACCAAAGTATTGAGCAAATATCAGAGCCAAGGGACAAATTTTATTTGCGTGAGTTTGCCACAGATTTGGGGTTGGAAACGGCGCCAGGCCGGAGGATACGACGCCCTGTTCACGGAGCTACGGCTACGCGCATATGTATGTCTGCATGTGTCAGTGACTGACAGTCATGATTGCGTGTCGGGGGGCTCGACTCGAGTTGTTCCGAATTCGAGTTATCCAGCATTCGTTGGTTACTACAAAATACTATAACAGTACTAGCTGAAAACGAAACACATGGTGAGCTGGTGAATGAACTTATTCGGGTCTAAAATTGCTTAGAAAAATGGAATTTCGAGAAAATAAGCCAGTTCGGAATCTCGGGCGCGCAATGAACGTCTATGGGATTGTGTCAAGGTCATTTGAGATAAACAAAGGTCATTTGAGATAAACACAATGCCTACCGCTTTGTTTATCTCAAACCAAAGTCGGGAGACGCATGCGCAGTCGAGACTCCGAACTGGCTTATGGCACTTCTTATTATCACACGCAAAGCAAACTGCGATATCGCAGTAAATCGAAAAAGGCACGGGTAACGTTCCCTGATTAACAGTACATAGCTGAATGTAGTATAAGGTCAGGGAACCAAACCAACTTGGCTGTCGGTGAGGGCGTCCTAACCTATAGCTTTTGCCATACTCGCACAAAAAACGTGAGAGAGGTTTGAAAGTGAAACTTTGACCGTTTTCTTGCGGCGCGCGCGGTAGAAACCAGTATATACAAACGATTCAACATTGAAAAGTTGTAGTAAGCAAAACGGGTTACCATCTAAAAAGTAAAATATCATGATGCCATGGTTTTGAAACTGCAATTTTTGGCTCAGCATGTCAAAACAAAGCTGCTAGCTGCCTACTGCTGGCATGAGTAGCCTAGTACTAGCCAGTACAGTAGGGCCTAGACCCGTGAACGTGGCGTTGTATACAACGCCACGTTCTTGTGTCATTTTGAACCTAGCGAAAATCGATCCGCCATCCATAATTCCGTATGGGTGTTGAGTACTCACCTAGAAATCTAAGTTTTCCCGTCCGCTTGTTCAGGCTGTGTAATTTCGACGAAATTTGCCCATCGGTAAAGACCCATATATGCGAACGTGTAGAATTAGATTTTAACATCTGACCCCGGACGAGTAACCGGGTCATTTGCGTGCAACAGATCGACGGCTGTTTCATGTCGCATTTTCGCTAGGTTCAAAATGACACAAGAACGTGGCGTAGTTTACAACAAGCCACGTTCACGGGTCTAAGTAGGGCCCTACTGGCTACAGTACAAAGCCCGAAGAGATAGGGGTGAGTTTTTTTGTTTTGGCCGCCGCTAATTCGTGCGCACGATTTAATAATTCGTGCCAAGATTTAGTAATTAGTGCGCACGAAATGGCTAAATCGTGCGCACGAAATGGCTTAATCGTGAGCACGAAATGGCTAAATCGTGCGCACGAAAAGGCTAAATCGTGCACACGAATTGCTAAGTCGTGGGTACGAATTGCTAAATCGTGGGCAGGAATTGTTAAATCGTGTGCACGAATTGTTAAATCGTGCGCACGATTTATTAACTCGTGGGCACGAATTGCTAAATCGTGCACACGAATTAGTGAAATTGTGGGCACGAATTAGTGGAGGCCAAAACAAATGTCCCCCTTTCGCTTCCCGGGCTTCGTAGCTAGCAGTAACCATGGAGGAAGGAAAATCTTCTCCATGCATACATGTAGACTCGGTAACTGAGTCGTTGGCCTCGTTTTTGACGATTTTTGTTTTTTTGGGGGGCAAAAAAAAAACCAAAATCGTCAAAAACGGGGCCAACGACTCAGTTACTGGGTCTACTCCATGCAGTAATGCACCTATCAATTAAGTCAAACTGCCTTTAAGTCTCGGGTCAAGTCAAACTGCCTTTGAGTCACAAGTCAAGTCAAACTGCCTTCAAGTTTCAAGTCAAGTTAAACTGCCTTTAAGTGCCAAGTCAAGTCAAACTGCCTTCGAGTCAAGTCAAGTCAAACTGCCTTCTTGGATGAGCAGGCCTTTAGGCCAAAGTGACTTTCAGTTTCAGATTGGTTTGTCTTTGTGTCTTTGTTACACCCTCCACCCCTTCCCCCACAACTTTACTTTTTATATTTATATACTTATCTATTTATTACCCTATCTATTTGCTCTCTTGTCTATAGGAATATTCTGTTGTATTGTTGCTTGTGTTGGCCGAATAAATAATAATAATAATAATAAGTCTCACGTCTAGTCTGACTCCTTTTTATCCCCAAGTTATTCGTCAAATTTAGAGGAGTGCAACCTTTAAATGTCAGTTTATGGTGTCATTTTTGTCCCATTTCTCAACAGATTTATAAACACCTTTTGAACATTTAAAAGCCATTAAAATGGGTGAGAAGTTTTTGCAAATGCAGCATCAGATGCGCCATGACAATGAAGATATGCAAGATTACCTGCGGGATCTTAAGAATTGGGAGGCAGAAATTAAGCGGAAAGATGAGGCATTGAGACAAGATAAATCAACGCAAGATGCAGTAAGTAATTTCTTGGAACTAAACTGATTTTGTTGGTCAAATTAACATTAATATTCATTCTCCCCAATGCAAACCAAAATTTGACCCATATTGATACAAAAAGCCGTGTTCGCATTGGACTTGTTTTTCAGGAGGTTTTACCGAGACGATGGTAAAATGAAAAATGGCTAAATTTTCCTGCTGTCTGCATTTGGACTTCTTGACACAGGAATATTTTACCAAGACCGTTGGAGAGCATGCTAAGTGTCCCTTCGCAGTTTGACCTTCATGTGCTTTTACTGACTCGCTGTGTCCGCATTGGACTTTTTGTCTGGGGAAAAGTTCCCTGGTCAATTTTCCTGGGCAACAGTTGGCCAGGAAAAGTAACCGCTGGACTCAGGAAAAGTTACTGAGATGAAAATGTCCTAGGCTGTCCTAAGTACACATCGTCTCGGTAAGTTTTTCCCCAAAAAAATCCAATGCAGGACAGGTGTGATGACCATGTTAAAGAACCTTCAACTTATGCAGCCCTCTATATAAAAATGACAGTATTTTTTCTGTATACATTGAACAAAGATTTGAATGAAATTACCCCCTGGAATCAACAGATCGTCTAATTCTAAGATATACTTCCCACTTCGGAGAAAAAAAAATGATGTAATTACTGCAGAGAGTAATGCACATGATTACTGCGTGAGAGGTCCATGTGTAAGAGGGCGCTCATGCGCGCATGAATGAAAGGACACTATACTATATTCAATGCTAAAAAGATTTGAATTGATGAGTCATTTTTCAAGTTGTAATAAATAATACAACCAGTTACCTATACCAAGGGTCAGGACTGCCAATGGTACATGGACACCACTGTATTTTTGTGCTCAAACTTGGAGTGACCCATTTACTTTTTTTCTCTCAAGGCCCTCCCACCAATTAGAAACCAGGGTTCAAAGAAACGCAAACAAGCCAAAAGGAAGAAACAACAGCAACATGATGTGGGGACAAAAGAGACGAAACCTGAAGCGCAAGCTCAGAATGGGATGGAATCCAAAGGGGATCGGATCAAAGGTTATGACTACAGGTCCTGGGACAAATTTGATGTGGTAGGTCAAAGACTGATTAGGGACTGTCCATAAAGTACATACGCACAGAGACGTGGAGGGGTGGTCAAAGCAAATGCATACACCCAATGTTAAAGCATATGGGTGACGTCGCAAATTGTGCGTACAGGGGGGTGGGGTGGGTCTAAAAAGTCGGCATTTCGTGCGTACATACTTTATGGACGGCTTCAATTCTTAGGGGCCAATTCGACAAAGTGTAGGAAGGGGAAGGGGGTGCCGAGGGCCTCGTAGGACTCTACATGCACTGTAAAATGTTGACATTTTATGGTAGTGACAAAAAATGTTGATAAGTAGTACATCGGGGGAAGGAACGGGGTCTTGAAAAATACTACTCTCTGTAGAACTATGAAAATGTTGACAGCTTTAAATGGCGCACCCATGTGATTTGCTCTCTGCCACTAGCAATGCGTTATTTATGAATGATCGTTAGTATGAATTCTACTAATCAGGACAAGGCCTGCGCAGCTGTAGACAGTGACGAGGATGACACTACTGGCCTGAAGGCGGGGCATGATGAGGGGGTGGGGCATGATGAGGGGGCAGACTCAGGGACGGATAGTGAGGAGGAGAGAGAACTAGAGAGACAGAGGAGGATACAGCAGGCTTGTATGGAGAAGGATAAGGTATGAACAGCAGCGGCTGCCTGATGAATATTTATGAGGTATAGTAATATCGACTATCCACCCAAAATGAACCATGTAATATTTGTTTTACCATACCTCATACATATTCTTCCCCAGTTTGGAATCAGTGACTGCAGGAAAACGATGAGTAAAATTTTAGCTTGTGCAGCCATCTTTACTCAGCTCGTGTGCATGCAAACTGCGCGCTATATGCGCTACGCGCTGTTGCTTCGTAAAGCACGTGTGTAGTAGACTATTTCCAGGCTGCCGACAAAGAATGCTTCGCAAAGCGTGTGCGCAGTGAACTATTTCCCGGGCATCCGGGAGTAGTTTACTACGCTTGCGATTTTGACATGTGCGCGGATAAATAGCAAAAATAACTACTGGCACGTGATGGGGAATGGACCAGTGAAAATGCGACTTCCCTTTATGAATATGGGTCATTCTATAAATTTGGGGTCCAACGTGTGAAATTTTTCTGTCCCCGTTACACCTGACATACTGCTATTTGCCATACAAGTATCATTAAAAATGCCTTCAAACCATATTTTTATGAATTGTATTTTATGTAATCACTCTTTGAAATAGAAAGCATTTAAAGAATTTACAAAATACAACATTTTACAAGATGTCAGATGTAACGGGGACAGACAAAGTGGACCCCAAATTTATAGAATGACCCATATGTATGAGGTATGGTAACATTATACGGTTAAAAAAAAACTTCTCCCAGAAACAGGAAATGTAACATTTTATTACTGTTGGGATCACTTTGTTCGAACAGGTCCTCTTAAACGGAACAGTCTTGTAAGCGATTCCAAAGTGATTGGTCAATCAGTGCTTTGTTATCCACAAGTTCACTGTATTCAACAGTATATGTGACCCGCTCTGCAAAAAAGGGTATTAAGTCGCGCTGGCTAGTATTCTATTTGCGACCATAAAAAGAAATCCGCCGCAAATCCACGCTCAATAAAATACCAAAACACAATGGAAATTCCTGGCGGTGCCCAGATACCGCCTGGAATGTCTGTGTTCCCCTCTGGAATGTCTGTGTTCCCCTCTGGAATGTCTGTGTTCCCCTCTGGAATGTCTGTGTTCCCCCTGGAATGTCTGTGTTCCCCCTGGAATGTCTGTGTTACGCCTGGAATTTCTTTTGTGTTAAGGTATTTTAATGAGCGTAGAAATGCCACAGATTTCTTCTTATGGTCGCAAAAATAATACTAGCCAGCGCGACTTAATACCCTTTTTTGCAGAGCGGGTCACATATGTCAGTGCAACCAAAAGCTATTTTCTTTCTAGGGCAATGCGCTGTTCAAACAAGGCAGATACAAGGAAGCTGTGGTCTGCTATACGGCTGGAATGGAAGCTGATCCGACCAATGCTATACTCCCAGCTAACCGTGCTATGGCCAGACTTAAGCTACAAAGGTAGACCATTTTCACAAACAATATTATAGACTCTTGGCATGGGCAGCCATGACGGGGGGCAGTCACATTGTCTTCGTGCGTCATGCACGAGAAGGCACTTTGTGGATCTATTATTTTAAATATTAAAACCTGCCCCCTGTCATGGCCACCGGAGCAAAGAGTCTATAGACTACTAAAGTGTCCATTTTAGAGTGGTCCATTTTACTTTAATAATGACCATTCCAGAAATAGTACAAAAATTCCAAGCGTGTCAAAGCAGAATTTGTGTACTTAATTCTGTGAGTTTCTCCCATTAGGTTTGAGGAAGCCGAATCAGACTGTGACAAGTCTATTTCCCTGGATTGCACCTACGTCAAGGCATATGCCAGGAGAGCAGCAGCACGTGTTGGACTCGGAAAACTGGAACAGGCAAAGAAAGGTATGGGTCTTTCCATATTAACTGGAGCAAAAGTATGGCATTTTGATGCATTTTTAAAAATGGCTTTTTGTAGAAGATTTAAAATAATTTACAAAATAAATATTGTGTGGTGTTATGTAATAATAATGGTACAGCATTTATAAGGCGCACAGTATCTAACATGACTGTCATTCCAAGGTGCCGTAGCCACTTATTATCACTGCCCTTATGGAATTACCAGAATCATCTCACTTCAACGAGGTGGCTGCCTGGCTAGTTGCGCACAACCCTATCAGCACTTAGATTGTAGCATTCCCCTGACAGCTCCCCAAATATCGCTTGGGTTGACTAGGCAATTGGGAATTAAGTGTCTTGCCCACGGACACAAACATGTTGGCACAAGTGGGGCTCAAACCCTTAACCCCTCGATCACGAGCATGGCTGTATACCCACTAGACCACACGTGCTCCCCTTTGAGAAATAAAAATCCAAATTTAACCACAGCAATATTCCTAACTTATTGTGAGTAGTGTGTTTTGAAACGCTCCACGGGCAAAAAAAAACCTGGCAGAGAACATTTTTCTCGTATCCTATATTTTTACGATAATTGTTTACGATAACTGCAGATTATCAACAAGTGTTGAACTTGGAAGCAAGCAACAAACAGGCTGCAGCTGAGATCAAGAGAATAGACAGAATACTGCAGGAAAGGGAAGATGCTGAGAGGCGGAAATCAGACGCTCCATGCAATATCGTCCATGCCATTCAGAAACCAGTCCATATGAGGTCAAAGGTTAGAATAAACGAGTATTTTTGTTTATTTGGAGTTTTAAATGGATTGCATACATGTATATGAGGATCTTTCTACAAATGCTTTTGTCAAAGTGGGAGAAATACCTTTAACTTGTTCTAAAAAGATGGGTCATTCCATGTCAAATCACCCGATGGGTTAAACCCGACCCTCTCTCTCTCTCGTTTTCTAAATTCTAAATAAAGAGCCATCCTGTAAATATTGCGGCAAATGAGACTTTGGGAATCTGAAAGGATGTGACGATTTTTTGGATGCACCGTTTTTGCAAGTGCGTTCACATTTTTTCCTTTAAACGCGGGCACGCGTACTCGCAATAGGGGTGGGGATATTTTACATGTGTACCAGTATGTCTGTCTGCAATAGGAGGCCTATTTTTTTTGCGTTAGAATGCACAGTATGGGTTTGTCCGGCAAACAGAGCGATCCCCCCCCCCCCCCCCCCCCCCTCCTCAGGGAAAGGCATGAAGTCGGAGGAAAGCAGTCTAATAACATTATGATATAACAACCTAACAAGTATTATGAAGAAAACATTGATACTTACAAAGTAACATGTATTCAATGTATACTGTACATGTATGCATGTACTTGATCTATGCATATTGTACATGTTGTAATGCACTGTATCAATGCTCTCTGCAGGTCGGCAACTTTTAAATCAGTATTACCGCTAAACAAAGAATATTACACCTCTGAAAATTTCAGAAGTTTTAGTTAATGAGTGGGAGATTAAATTTCAGGAAAGGTCATTTTAAGATCACGTGATCCACAAGGTCAAATTCAAGGTCCTAGCAAAGGTCAAGGGTCAATGCACCCTCAGCATAATAAAATCCCAAAACTAATGGCAAATGTGGAATCTTTGACTAATCACCTTTCCAACAACACCAATTTTGTGAAGATTGGCTCAGTAGTTCCCGAGATACGAGGGTTCAAAGGTGGACGTCCATGCCGCTTTTAGCCAAAAATTCCAAAATTCGGGGGGCCGTTTCTCAGGAACCACTGGTCCGATTGATCTTAATTTTGATATTTGGTGCTGTGGGATCCCAATCAACAAGTATACCAAGTTTCACCAAAATCTGAGAGGGTCGGGTTTAAAATGTCAATTATTTTGGGTGATTTGACATGGACTGACCCAGATATCTTAAAGCCCCAATACATCATTTGCAGTGACCCAAGATTTTACTTCATGAGGTGACAAGAAAAACCTGACTAAAAGTGTTGATAACAATACGTGTAACAAACACCACCTTTTTTATTTTGGCAACTGAAGGTGCTTTTAAAAAAACAATTGTTTGCAAACAATTTTTTACCTTTTAAGGTTTTCTGAAGTATAGACTGTGTAAGTTGACCTCGAGAGCGTGCGGTACTCCGCGAGACTCGTCGACTTCCGGAGACCTTGTATACCTTTTTTTTCGGTACTATTTTTACACCACGTCAAAATTAGCAGTTTCACCTACCGATTCGGGGTCCACTGTAAAAAATCCAAAACATTTCCGTCTCTGAGATAAACTGGTAACCCCACACACCATAGAAAAACCACACAGCCATGACAGCGCGTCGCTGGTAGTCCGCAAGTGACGCAAATATTTTGGCGCTGTGTAGTTGGCGGGAATACGTTGCATTAAATAGCCGTTTTCAAACATTCTTGATTCGGCTTCAAATGGTCTTTGCGATTTCCGTCCATGTATACTGCTACAGCAGACACTTGTAGGACATTTTGTTTTGTCCTCTTTTTACACATGGGATGTTTTGGATAGGTACTGTATGTTGTTGCAATATTTGTTACCCCAAAATGGCCTGTAGATTGGCGAAAGATCCATGAACTTAGCGGATTCTCATAACGCATCCTCTTGCAACAAGGCCCCTTCACCGCACTCCCTAACTCCTGCGTAAGGTGGCCCTGTTGAAACAGGCCCCATTTCGCGGTGGAACAAGCGACAGAAATCTTGTCGCCTCTGCTGGACCAATCAGGACGCTTGGCAGTGCATTGCAGCATGATTGAAGGCATTCAAATGTAACGCGCGCAGATTGTAAACACCGTGCATGCATGTGACACGGTAATGCTGGCCGTTGTCCTCATCGGCGATTGGCTGCATGCATCCCTGTTATTAATTTGAAAAACTGCAGAGTAAATTAAGATCGTCGTTTGAAAGTTTGGTAGGAATGGGACAGTCATAAGGAACGGAACCCAATACAATTTCTGGAAAGTATAGAAATCGTTTCTTTTCGGCATAACATGACCGAATTGATTATTATTACATCAAAATGACTCGGGCGTGAGTTGGCTCAAGACAACAGCCGGCTCACTGACCACAGATTTGCGTATGTTTCCTCAGGGTATTGTTACGTCGCTTTGCAGAGTGGAAATTCCATGAGATCTCAGGATGCTCATAACATGACACACTTCAACAACTCACAAGAAATCAATTCACAATATGGCAAAATTAGTAGTATTATTTAGCTTTTCTCAACACAGTACAAAGATACAGTTTAACCAAAACAAAAACGAAACGGTTTGTGAACATATTCACTCGAGACTTTTACAGTCCCTTAAAATAAGCAATCACTTAAAAAACAATCGATACAAATGTGGACAAATGTCCATATGAGTTTGGATGCTGTGATGCTGCGAAAAGCAACTTGGCTCCACCTGGATTCGAACCGGTGGAGCCAAGTTGCTTTTCACTGCATCCAGATTTCCCAAACTGACATGGACATTTGTTCACATTTGTATTGAATTCATTCACCCCGGCAGTCCCTGGGTCATAATCCCTAAAAATAATCACTTATTCATACTTAATGATTGGGGCAAGCCGGGCAGGGGTTTGGGGCGTATCTTAAGTGATCTCTGGGAGGGGTGGTTATCTCTCTGTAGGGCTTGCTAAGCTCACGTGATAGCCAATCCAAATCAGTGAGGAACAACTGCAATACCGTGATTCGAGACCACCAGTTGGCTTCATAGCTCAATTGGTAGGGCGTCTGCACGTTAAGCAGAAGGTCAGCGGTTCGAATCCCGGTGAAGCCAAGTTACTTTTAACTGCATCCAGATTTCCCAAACTCATATGGACATTTGTCCACATTTGTATCAAATTTGTTAACCCCGGCGGTCCCTGGGTCATAATCCCTAAAAATTATCACTTATTCATACATGTACTTGACAAATGACACTAACTGCAAAAGCTTGCTATTGAAAAAAAAAAAAGTGTCACCCCACGTAGGAGGGACACTGTCCTGTTTTCTTGGAATGACACAAAGCCGAATGGTCTCCATACACTGGTCTATTTACTGTCCTGTTTCTAATTTTAGAAACCACTGAAGAGAATGGTGATTGAGGAGGTAGGAACAGGGAGTGGGGATGAAGAGGATACGCCCATGACCACACCCCTGACCACACCTACAGAGAAACCCAAGGACTCAACCACAAGCAGCCATCCATCACAAATCCCAACAAAACAAAATCTCATCAGTGAACTCCAAACAGAAGATGAACCAAAAAGTCAAAGGTAGGTGGACAAATTAATTATAAAGGGAGACGTTGTAGACGCTAGTTGGCAGCAAAAACAATTTGAAATTTCATGAATTGCCTTATGCGTTGGCCATCACCAAGCTTATGTGCACCCCCAAATTTCATTCTGGAATTGTTTGTTTTAGAAATATATTCATGTACATGTGTGTCCTACATGTAATGCTTTTTGTGTCAACTGAAGAATTCCCATGCGTAATGCCAATTTTGCTGACGTGTCACTTTTATATGTATTAATTAAAACAATTAATAAAACTAGAGGTCTGACGTTTGTCTCTAGACAAATGCTAGGTGATCGGGCGACATGAACATTCATCTGATTCTGATGACGTCACACTTTTAAAATTGTTCGAAAACTCTGAATACTCGAAATATCTATTGCCAGTATTGAGTTTCTCAATACATGACTTTGATGATTCAACGGTAAAATTGTGTATCTGATGACGTCATTATTTACACACTCAATTTCATCATGAAGTCACTATTGGGTCTGATATGTGTTATTTTTCGTACAAAAATCATTAAAATGGCTTTTAAACCATTTTGTATGAATTGTACTTTATGTACTCACTCTTTGAGATGGAAAGTATTTAAATAATGTGTCCTGAATTTACAAAAACAAGATGTAAAATGTAACGGGAGACACCAACATTGGACCCCTAATTTATAGAAAGACCCTATTGTGCGCACAAGAATCTACTGATGAACACGTTCATACATGTATTTGTGCCATGTGGTGGTAGTGGTGTACATGTACATGTATGTAAACTTCTGACTTCAACTGTAGGTCCTCATTGACTAGTTTATATAATTTGCGCATGAGAGGTTTAAAGGTAGTATACTTGTTTGGTAAAGTGTTAAAAACAGCATGATTTCCACTGGTAATAGACCGATCCAGTAAGCTCCGTCCATTTAGAAATTGCCCAGCAACATGCCACACATGTGCAGTAGAGTCGCGCCGTGTGTCAGCGTCCGCGCCCTGGTCAGCGCGTATTGAAACACGCACACAGAAACTGCACGCTCGAAAGTAAAATGTGCACTTAAGTATCCGGTAGTGTGCGTGCACGTACAACACGCTTGCATTACGCGTAACGCGCGCGATCGAACAAAAAGATATCGACACACATCTAGAACGCAGTGAATGCACAACATAGCAACATAGCAAAACGACAAGCTAATTTTTGTGAGTGTCTTCCGTTTACAAAAAAAACACATTTATGAAGGAATTAAAATTGGTTAGGATTGTCTTATACAATCCGTTTTAAACCGGCTAGGCTCCTCTGCGCTGATAAAAATGATGTTTATAGTGTTTTTGCGTCACTCGTGCTGCATTTCGCCGTAGCTCTGTGCACAAAATTAAGGACTCGGGTAACCAAAATGGGATCCACTTTTTGGTTACCTCAACCTGAGGCTGTGATTGGTCAATTCCAAAATGGGCGGAGCTTACTGGATCGGTCTATTACTGCCTTGACTTGGTTCAATAACTTGCAAACAAATTCATATTATTTTTTATTTCGTCATCAGTGTCCAACAAATGGAAAATCCTTCATCAGAAATCAGACCGCAAGTCTTGGCTGCAGTGTCGGTTTCCACAAATCCCAATCCAGTCAGCGTAATCACTCCGCCAAGTATCCCAGCCATACCCTCCTCATCCTACCAGCTACAAGCTGATTGGAAAAGGCTGGAGAGGTTCCCTCAGCAGCTATTTCATTACTTTAAGGTTAGAAATACTTAAGATTTGTTCTATTACACACTTGATGATGCATGCACTTCCCCGTGGATTAGTCTGACTTCCTCTGACATTGCCAGTTTAAAACCGGAAAATTGTAAAACAAACTGCATTAGTTTTTGAAATCAGCTTTCTAAAACTCATTTCGTGAAAGCATAAATGTCACGAAAATATAAATAAATGTGCTTCCTGCTGGTTTTATGAACAGAAAATTCCACCCCAGTCGTATAAACAGCTTCTACAGCAGTCACTGGACTCTGTATTACTGATGAAAATATTGACCTTACTGAGAGACGAATATATTAGGTAAGCACGCCGCTCACAAAAATTCCTAAAAAATGTTGTCTAGAATTTTGTCTCTTTTTTTTCTACATGCTATACTGAAAGCACCGTGCTTCCAAGGGAAGCAATGAGTATTCGCTGGCAGAATGTGACATCAACTTCTGCCTAGGTCACGTTCACTGCTTCGACAACAGTTCACGCTACTTGTATGGCAACATGTATGTCCATTCATTTTGCACAGAAGCCAGAAGGGAACTTTTTTTGTGCATTTTTCTGTTACCACGATCACAATTTAACAGGCAGGACAGTGTATAAACTATCGCTATGAGAGAAGATATTAGCAAACCAGTGAAAGTCATTATTGTCCATAGTTTTAAATATTTTCTTCTAAAACAATAATAATATAATAAACTGTACGCAAACACAATGGAAGTAAAACGCTAGTGACCCCAATGTGACGTCACAGCTCTATATCTGCCAGCAAATACAGGGCTATTCCAAAGCAAAACTCTCCGACGCAAGCTAAACCATCTTGCCTCATTTCCACATTTTGTTCACACACCGCCTCCCCACTGTACTGTGGCCGAGTGGTTTGGGCTACTGACTTGCAACACTCGGGTGAAAACTTGGGGTTGCAGGTTCAATACTCGGCCGTGGTACCTGTGCCCTTGAGCAAGGCACACTTGCTCCGTCCTGAGGAAGGGATGTAAAGCCGTTGGTCCAGTGTGTTGTGTAACACACTTAAAAGATCCCAGGGGCACTCTTTTGTGAAAAGTAAGGGGATTCCCCGGTGTCTCTGGCCGTCGGCTGCCAATGGCACCACCCACCTATGTATCTCGATGTTTAGGTGGATTATTAGCTTCGTAAAAACCCATTATAATGTGAAGCGCATGTGAACATATCCATATGGAATATCCGCTATATAAATGTAATAATAGTAAGAGAGTGTCATGTGAAAGAATTCCAGACACTCATGCAAGAAGTTTGTATGCTGAAGACTTCAGCACTTTTTTACGTATTGTTGGTTAGTATAATTGCTATTGATTTTTTTTATCTACCAAGGCATGAGGAACCTGTATTTGAAACTCTACAAGGACTAAGCCAAGTCAAGAGGTTTGAAATGAACATCATGTTTATGTCTTCCAAAGACGAACAAGGTGGGTTCTGTTGCTACTCATTTTATGGCCCCATGAAATGTTTGGTGGGAATGTTTGGTGGTCAACGATCATGCACGTACACGCGCGCGCCACTAGACGCACATGGGCACGCGTAAAATATACTCACCCGGCGTACTTTCATTTGAAGATGCCGCACGCGCGCGTTGCGATACGTTCAAATTATTGAGCATGCACTGCAGCTTGCAAAAACGAATATGCTTTTGCTTGATCACAATTTTTAGCCTGAAGAAATACATTTTTATCTTTATCGATACAACAGCAAGCAAGGTTAAGTAACAGAGGTAAGTGCAACCAATGCGCTTTTATTGCTTTTTTGGCCGGTTTTCTCTCGAGCCACGTGGGTTATGAAAAATGACAACCAAAATGGTGGATGGAAGGGGTGACGTCACCGGAAAGCAATCAATACCGGTATACGGTTTTAAAAAAGTGCAATACTCTGACTAAAAGATTGAGGAAGCAGAGATATGTAACTAATGTTATCGGTCAGTAGCGGGTGATGTGACCACCTCTTGTGGTAAGGCAGACTGCACCAGCCCCTGGGTCTTTCCATTATTAAGTCCATTTTTGTGTCCCATGTTTCCAGAGCTGCTAACCCTCCCGGATTGGCAATTAACAACCTTGGGGATTTTAAGATGTGTTCGGAGTCACCTGTTTTTCCAGATGTCCTCCCCAAAATTTAGAGGGTTGGCAGCTCTGCTGTTACATCTGACATATTTTGTTGTTGTAAATTCAGGACACAATATTTAAATGCCTTCTATGTCAAAGAGTGAGTACATGAAGTACAATTCATAAAAATGGTTTGAAGACCATTCTAATGATACTTGAATGGCAAATGGCACATATCAGTGTAACGGGACACCAAAATGTCACACTCTTGGACTCCGCTCCCCCCACCCCCCTTAGCCACCGAGGCAGGGTGTTCTACTCTGAAGTGCCTCCCTAAGTGCCTGAACTTCTAGGGCTGTTTGGGAAACGTGTAGCTCCAGAGGTCAGCTCATTCCACGCCGCTTCAATCAGGTTGAAAACCCAACATAATTGGTTTTCTGAGAGCTCTTAAATGCAGAGACAGAAAATGTCGCATTTCACAAGGAATCATTTTGTTTAAACAGACTCTCTTAATTGGATGTGGAGAAAATCACTGTAGTGATTGGTCGATCAGTGCTATGTTTATATGCACAAGTTGACTGTATTCAACAAACAAGTTTCTGTTCTTATCAAAAATTGATATTTTACGATTTTTTGTTTAACTGTTTAAATTCATGAGGAAAGCTGTAAAGTGCAGAACTGTTTACGCTGGTTAATACTTTGGTTGTGAAAGTTTTCATTATCTTCAAGTGTTAATTCTTGCATTAAAAGTGCATAGTTTTCCACATTTCCAGTATTCGAGTATTTTAGCCACTTTCCATGTCATTAAAAAGCTGTTGATATTTTACGATTTTTTGTTTAACTGTTTATATTCATGAGGAAAGCTGTAAAGTGCAGAATTTACAGCTTTGGTTGTGAAAGTTTTCATGATCTTCAAGTGTTAATTATTGCATTAAAAGTGCAGTAGTTCTCCACATTTCCACTATTCAAGTATTTTAGCCACTTTCCATGTCAATAAAATGCTGTTCTGTATCTTTTTTCATTTACAGTACTCCAAGAAATATTCAGCTTCATGGAAAGTTCTGGATCTGTTGAACCGCTACAATTGAACAATCTGAAGAAGAAGTATGGCTTATGAGATCGTGTTTCATCTTCAGATTACTAAAGGTGACGTCCATCCAGAAAATGTCTGTGTTGCTGCACTTCCACGTTTTATAAATTCGTTCTGTCGATAAGAGGTACATTTCGACTAAAGAACATTTTACCAAGTATTTTCAGGAGACTTTTGCCGTGTGCCACTGCCTCAGAACCCATGTGTATTGTCAGTGGGTGTACAGCCACAATCCAAAACCATTTTGCACAGCAGTCTACATGTACAGATGTGCTCAAAATTATTCATACCCTTTGAAAAATCTAACATTTTTCAAATTTCCTCACTCCCAAAAACTATTGTGAAGGAACTTTCACTGTATCCTAGGACAGTTAGTTGCCTTGCACAAGACCACATGTTTTTGGCTCAGCATCATTTGCATAACAATAGCAATGTCCAGATTTGCTCTTGTTGAGACTGTATTTCAGGGTTGATGGCGAAATTATCAGTGTTGAATTATTTCCGCTTTGGTGTGCCATACGCGTAACGTCAACAACTATCACATCTGCCATTACTATGGCCACACAGTAATGGCGAAAGTGATAGGTTTTGGTGTCACGCGTATGGCACGCCAAATTCAACACTGATTATTCCGTCATCAACCCTTAAAAACTTGACCACAGTAGCACAGTATGCCAGTTTCAAACAGTCTATTAACATTTAAAAGTCATGCCAACTTTTTTTCATGCGTCAACATTAAATTATCAGCGTTGAATTATTTTTTGCTTTGGCGTACCATAGTATGGACACAGTAATAGCGGATAGCAACCGTTGTCAAGCCAAGTAAAGACTTTACATTATTATCTTTTTTATTTATACAAAAAAACTGCTATCAATAAAAAAAAATATATACACTATAAAACAGAGTAAACAAAGAACTGCAAATTTAGGAATAAATTAATACAATAATGTGGACGGATAGGACATGATAAAATTAAACAAAGACATTAACTTAAAATACTTAAAAGAAATAAAGTGATAAAACTATACGAAAGCACATAAACAATTACATGTAATTAGTAAAGGACTAAACAGTGAAGCATGAAACAATAAAAGAAACACTATCTATCTATATATTAATTAGTTAAGCAGCGATTTAAATTGATTAAGTGATGTTGCCTCTCTTTGTGTTGTTGAAAGCTTATTCCACTCTACTGTCCATATGTATTTGGAAGGTGTGCTTTGCGGCATTTGTACTGGGAACAGGCATGTACAGCGACCCATTTGATTTTGAGCGAGTATTGGCGGATTGGCTTGGTGTAGAAAATTTAGACTGTAAATACGGAGGATTAAGGCCATTTATACTCTTGTACATCCTTTCACACACTGATTCCTGGAGCATCAGCCAGAGAGCTCAAATCGGGAACAAAGTCGGAATAGTTGATGCCTTTTACCGTTTGGCGGCCGCAGCCTTCACTGAAATCGGTCCAAATGCTGCCCTGGAGATATGAATCCCCACAGTTGGATGGCGTTGGTTCAACCCCGTTATCATTGTTCTGAATAGAGTTACCTGAAATTGGGGGTAGAGGAAAAGAATGCAATACCTTACCATTAATATTTTATTACGAGCACATTTTAACCAGTTAACACTGGGAAGTTTTTCGGCCAAAAACATAAAAATCTATTTTTATTGTGATTGGCCCAAAGGTAAATCCAGGGGCAAATTTCATGCGGTGTTTAGCACAAAAATGTGCTTAGCACAAAATTCATTTGCTTTATGTTGCAAAAATAGGTTGCCACTTCAAAATCGCATGTGATGTATATTTACTAATGTTTTGCTACTGCTTCTAAACACAGTTTGACGTACAAGTTTGGCTGGTAACCCATTTTACAAAATAAATAAATTCTGTGCACCACAAATACCGACTCTCGAGTCATTTCTACATTATAGTTGTATGAATCTTCTCACCAAAAGATCATACTTTGCAACACTCCGAGTAAACAGCCCCTGTGACTATACATTGCCAGAATGTGTTATTAATTACTCCTCTTTTTAAAAGTTACTAAACTGTGAAATGTGAACTCGACGAGGGTGGACGTGTCCCGTTTTGGCTCCGACAAATTTTCATTTCTATTCTTCTTAAATGCCAAACCAGAGTGAGCTATATATTTGAGGAATATAGTCAGTTGATTTTGCGAATCATCGGACATTCATTATTGTCGACGTGGTGCTTTTTCGTCGTTTTGCTTCATTATGCCACCCAAACGACAAGCTTCACATGCAACCGCTTCACCAAGCCTGACTAGCGTACCTGGGTCCGCGGCAGAACCAACGGCCATTTCCGAGGCCTTGAGATCGAAAGCCCTACTAGATGTCTTAATTCCTGCTTTGACCGACGCCATTGCTGAGATTATCAGCAACGACATACATAAAGCGTTGCAGTTAGAGCTGAAGTCTAGAGACGCCCGAATTGGTCAACTAGAACAAGATGTCCGCCATTTTTCACGGGTCATTGATGATCAAGAGCAGTACTCGAGACGCAATAGCCTTATTGTACAAGGCATTCCGGAGTCAATAGAGCAAGGAAACAGTGATAAAAGAATCATTGATGTGGCAAAGCAACATCTTGGCTTGACGATCTGCCCTGAATCCATTGACCGTTCACATAGGATCGGACCGCGCCTCGACAAATCTGACCAGCCACGTTCTAGACCATTGTTAGTCAAATTTGTCGACTATAATACGCGTTCGGCGTTTTATCGCCAACGGTCGAAGTTTAAAGGCTCGAATATATATGTGTACGAAAGTTTGACCAAGGAACGTCTGAGCTGGCTGAAGTCTGCAAAAGATCACTCTACTACAAAGAAAGCCTGGACGCAGGATGGCAGGATTGATATTCTGCTGAAAGACGGTACTCGGGTAATCATTGGGTGCAAGGACGACCTCAAGAAACTTAAAAAGTGATCCTTCTCTTAAAGTGCGTGGTAGTTTGGTCGTTCAATGAAAAATTTCTTGATTAACTGTTTTTATGATTTTATTCGAAATGATTTTACTTAAGTGCCTGCACATCGGCTTTGTGCTTTCTCATCGGGGTTTTGATTCTTGGTGGTTGGTGGGCTGTCGTAGGATGACATGGTGCGGGTATTGAGGTGAAATCTTACCATTTTAGTCCTTAGTACCTGCACTGGGTTTTTCCTGTTATGGCTTACCAACCGCTAGAGGGCGGAATCCCGATGGGGAGTCTTAGTTTTGGCGTGGGGATGCTGGCAGGTTTCCTAGGATGAACGTACGAATAGGCCAATGGAGTTGGTGCGCGGGGTTGAGATGCGGACACCGAGAACATTTTTTTCTTTCTTGTGTTTTTCCTTATAAAGTTGTCAGGGAATGACATTGTTTATTTCATTCGGATGCCAAAACGGACCTCCATCATTACGATTTTAGTGTGAGTTGTTGACCTACAAAGGTTCTCATTGCATTTCACATTTTGTAACTATTAGTGTTATGTCTGTACGTATATTCAATGTTTTTGTCTTGTTTTTGTATTTACGTAGCGAGGCAGCCAATGATTTGTTTTTTTGGGTTAAATACATGCAAGTTTATCTTTGAAAGGTTATATTTTCGCCACTCATGAGTAACCAAACACTTCAATCGGTGTTTGATCCAAATAATATGAATCCTAGGGGATAATATTAATTCCTTTTTTGATTCGAACAATTCTTCTCAATTTTCTTTTCTTCATTTAAATATCAGAAGCCTTCCCAAACATTATGATCAATTGATAACTTACTTAGACTCCCTTCACACCGATTTCTCTGTAGTGGGTCTCTCTGAAACATGGTTAAGGAGTTCTGACTCGCCGTTTGATCTATATTCAATTCCTGGTTTTCAACTTGAGACCATCAGCAGAGAGAACAGGGTTGGTGGTGGGGTAGCATTGTATATCTCAACAAATATTCATTATGTAATGCGTCAGGATATGTCGCAGTGTACCGATTCATTTGAATCTATTTTCGTTGAAATTATTAACCCCAGTAGTAAGAATATTATTTTAGGTGTTATTTATAAACCCCCATCAGCATGTTTTGAAGATTTTTTGACTGCTTTTCAAAACATTCAGTATCGTATCACAAATGAAAATAAACTTTGTCTTATTTCTGGCGATTTCAACATTAATCTTTTGGAACAAAACACAAAATCTCAGGAATTATTGGATACAGTTTTCGCCAATTCTTGTGTTCCTTTAATCAATAAGCCAACCAGAGTTACCGATTCTTCGGCTACACTCATTGATAATATTTTTTGCAATATTCTTCCCCCGCCTAACTCTGGTATTTTAATTTGTGATATTTCTGATCATTTTCCCGTTTTTACCTCATTTTCGTTTAATTGTTCTACAAATATACAGCCAACACGTTTCATTCAAGTCGCCGGATAATGTGCGCCTTTTCCGCAATGCATTAAACGTTGCCGATTGGTCTGTAGTATTCAGTAGTAATGACCCAAATGAATCCTTTAAACATTTTTCAATCATTTTTACGAGTTTATATGATAAAAATGTTCCTCTCGTTAACTTAAAGTGTAATAGGAAAAAACCGAGGTCGCCATGGGTAACATCTGCCCTTCTTAAATCTATCAATACAAAGAATCGACTCTATCGTAAATATATTCGTTCTCCCAGTGAAGGTAATCGCATTAGCTTTACAAGATACAGGAATTATCTTACAACTATTTTGCGTTCTGCTAAACGGTCATATTATTCCCTACAATTTGAAAAAGAGAAAAACAATATTAAGAACACTTGGAAAATAATTAATAGTGTTTAAAAAAATGGCTCAGTTTCACAAATTTCTAATATTACTATTAACGATCAGAATGTAAATGACCCTGCTCTTATTGCTGAGAATTTTAATAATTACTTTGTCAATATAGGACCCAAACTGGCTGGCGAAATTCCAAGTTGTCATTCTAATTTTGGAGATTTTTTGTTAGATTCGAATCCCCAATCAATGTTTTTTACTCCAGTTGATGAATATTAAATTTGTAGTATTGTTTCTAATTTACCTAATAAGAATAGCTCAGGTCATGATCGTATTAATTGTCCTCTTATTAAGCAGGTTGTTACCGCCATTTCAAAGCCTTTGACATATATTATCAACCTATCTTTAAGTAGTGGAATTGTACCGGATACTATGAAAATAGCTAGAGTTCTGCCCATTTTTAAAAATGGTGATCGCCAAGTAATGAATAATTATCGTCCGATATCCATACTTAGCTGTTTTTCCAAAATACTTGAGCGAGTGGTTTACTCACGTACACTTCAGTTCCTAGAAAAACACAACATTTTGTCTAATTCACAATTTGGTTTTCGAAAAAATCATTCTACCATACATGCCATTTTACATTTAGTAGATAAAATAACCTCTAGTCGTGAAAAGTCCTTACACACTTTAGGTATTTTTCTGGACCTCTCCAAGGCGTTTGATACCATTGATCATCAAATTCTTTTGTCTAAACTTTTTTATTATGGTATTAGCGGTATCGCCTTGGAGTGGTTCAGTGACTATTTGTTTAAAAGACAACAGTTTGTAAATATTGGTGATCAAGAGTCCTCTCTTAAATATTTACGTTGTGGCGTGCCACAAGGTTCTCTTTTGGGACCTCTTTTGTTTTCCATTTATATAAATGATTTTCCAAATTCCTCACTTAAGTGTTCTTTTATTATGTTTGCCGATGATTCAAATTTATTTTATTCACATAGTAGCATTGATGTACTTTTTGATACGGTAAATAACGAACTCATCAATGTCTCAAATTGGGTCAAAGCTAACAAACTATCTCTTAACATTAATAAAACCCAGTTTATGCTCTTTGGTAATTCAAAAAATAATACGGGAAATGTAAATTACGAGAATAAGCCTTTGAAGCAAGTTAATTGTATTAAATTTCTTGGTCTATTCATTGATAGTGAGCTAAAATGGAACTAGAGGTATGACGTTTGTTGTTACAAACGCCAGGTGATCGGGTTAAATGAACATTTTGTGATGAATTTCAGACGTTGTTATCACCTGTGGAATGGCAAAAATGGAAGTTCAGCAGCCGATTTCACGAAACTTTACGCAATTGCGCAAGTCCACTTACGCCATTACTTGCGCAATAACTTATGGCGTAAGTGGACTTGCGCAATTGCGTAAAGTTTCGTGAAATCGGCTGCTGTATACACTAATTCGGTAACTAATATCTCCTCCCTGCATATCCGCCATAGCTGGGGGTTGATAGCTTGCACCGTTTTGAGATATGAATTGTTGAAATAATAACCTTTGAAATCTTGTAATGTGACACCTGTGACGACATCATGACGTCACAATTTTGTGCACAAATTGTTGAACAATATGTTGAACATCAAGTTCTTAAATGTGGCGAAGGAATCATACCAAAATCTGTTGTAGTTTTCAAGATACAGCATTTTAAAACATCTCGGCTCCAAATTTGCGTGATTTGACACCACATTACGTAACCACCGTCCATGTAATGACGTCACCAATGGTATAGTCAAAAGGTCCACATGTGTGGAAACATTTCGTTCCGTAGAAATATGGTCAAATTCACTACCACTTTGAATCTATTTGCATTCAAAATGCTAAAAAATTGCACATTTTCGAACAACTTCCGGTTTGGACCGGAAGTAGGCGTCACACAGGGGTCATGACATCGTATGATTTGTTCAGTTCATTTAGACTTATCATGTTGTGAAAGAATTGTTCAAGTATCTATTACGGTTCTTGAGATATGAATTTTGAAAATAATAACCTTTGAATTTTTGTAATTTGACACCTGATGACGTCATTATTACGTCACACTTGATGCCATCATGATACTATACATGCTGGTGAAAGTCTGCCGTAGGGTCTATGTCTGTATCTAATTTACTAACGATTCAGCTTGGTTTGATAGGCATTGTTACTGGTAAGTGTAAAAACTGAGATTTCCGTTTTCGTTGAACTTTGACCTCCAATTGACCCCAGAAGGAAGGGTCAGATGAAAATGCCCACACAAAGAAAGTTGTAGCACATAATGTCATCTATAAACCTGCCAAATACGAAGATCCTGGGACACGTGGTTTTTGAGACGGAAGCATTTTAAAATATGCATATTTTGGTTTTTTGGGAGGTGTAATTTGATACTTGATGACGTCACGATGACGTCACGCTTGATGCCATCATAATATTAAACACGCTGGTGAAAGTCTGCTATAGGACCTATGCCTGTACTTAGTTTCTTAAAGATTCAGCTTGGTTTGATGGGCATTGTTGCTCAATAAGTGCAAAAATTGAGATTTTCGTTTTCGTTGAACTTTGACCTCAGATTGACCCCAGAAGGAAGGGTCAGATGAATATGCCCACACGAAGAAAATTGTAGGCCATGATCTGATATATAAGCCTGTCAAATACGAAGATCATGGGTCACGTGGTTTTCCAGACGGAAGCATTTTAAAACATGCATATTTTGGTAATTTTTGGTTTGTAATTTGATACCTAATGACGTCACAATGACGTCACACTTGTATGCACATCTTCACATTGGGGTTGATGTTCCTACCAAGTTTTAAGTTGATAGCTTGAACCGTTTTGAAGAAAACCTCTGGAAACGTTTGAGTGGAAAAAGAAAAAGAAAAAGAAAAAAAAAAAGAAAAAGAAATCGTACGAGAGTAATAGGTGATCGGGCTGTTGGCCCGATCACCTAATAATCATATTGATTATCTGTGTAAGTTGATTTCAAGAAACATTGGTATTATAAATAAGCTCAAGCACTATTTCCCTTCTAATGTACTGTTTGATATTTATAATGCTTTAGTATTGTCATATATTAATTATGGCATACTTGCTTGGGGTAAATCGAGTGCATATTTAGTCAATAGGATCCTTTTACTACAAAAGAGGGCACTTAGAATAATTAACCATGATAGTTTTCGTAGTCCCTCTGATCCACTATTTCACAGTTATAAAACTCTTAAAGTAAGTGATATATATTGTTTTCAGCTCGGCATATTCATGTACAAGTTTAAATTTAATTTACTACCGAGGAGTTTCGAAAACATGTTTACATTTAATAGACAGATTCATGCCTATCGCACAAGATCCTCCACGGATTTTCATATTCCTTATGCACGCCTTTCTCGATCTTTTAATTGTGTCCCGTATCAAGGTCCCAGGTTTTGGAATGCTTTAAGTAGTAATTTGAAATCAACAGTAAGTCTTCCAGTTTTTAAGAAAAAACTTAAGGCTTGGTTTCTTGGAAAATATTGTCAGGATTAAGTTGTTTTACCTATTGAAGTATTAGTGTAATTATTGTATTGGCAGCCTCGCAATGTTTGTCCCGTCCTGTGGATTGTCTTTTGTTTCATGTGCAACATTTAGGTTATTCATTGTGTATGTAATTTATTTTATTATATAAACCAGGCTAAAGTGACTGAATAGTAAAAGTACACAATTTAGGGGGGTCTCCACATACAAGCTCTGCTTTCGGAGATCTCCTCCACTCAACATTAATGTAAATATAAATTTATCGGTGTAAAACTTCATTTGAACGAGTGGAAATAAAATGAACTGAACTGAACTGAACACATCCTCCGGCTTCAAGTGGTTAAGGCGGATTAAACGGACTCTTTTTCACGTGCTACGCGCATGAATTTGATGCATGTAGATTTACACAGAAAAAATTGGGAGTGAAACAAGGCACTGAAAACTACACAATTAACTTGGACAGCAGGTATGTTTGTAATTCGGTGATTTTCATTTGTTGGTTCACACCAAATGTTATTAAGGTGACGCGCGTTAACGTGTGAAAAAAATTTAAGGGCCTATCTCTCTGTAGGGCTTGTTAAAGGGCCCCTTATTTGGGATTTTTATCAATGAAATCTATGCTATAAAACCAATATACTCAGTTACATTCATAAAAATTCCATTTGGAGCTTGTTTTGGGGGTTAAAACAAAGGGTTTTAGTTTTTATGCTAATGAAATATGCATAATTCATGACCAAGGTCACGACGTCACGAGAGGCAAACACAGGAAAATCACATTCAACTGTGCCCAAAAGATTCCACTTTTTACTCAAACGTCCTAGAACTTTTGTCATCCATGGCTATTTATTTGAGTTTGTTCTACATGTTTGCTGTTGTAAGCCATGACGAAACTGGGGGAGAAAACTGCAGCAATTTGCCACAAGTCCAACTTGAAGTCTTATGTTTTTTCTTAACGTTTCTCTTCTGTCTTCCTTACATGATGCACTCCAAACAGCGCCCTCTGTGCGTGGTTTATTGCAATTTATGAAATCTGTTGGCAGATTTGTGTATATTGAAAAATACGTACAGTATGTACATAGTGTTTGTAGGACATTATTTTCCAACAAGAAGAGAAACCAACTGCGAATGACAAAAGCAACTCGCACTTCGTGCTGGTTCGGAAATACAACTAACTCACAAGACCACGTGACTTTTCGGAACAAAGTCACGTGACCTTGATTTTTTGAAAACTTTTTAAAAACGGCTAAATTTGACGGTGTCTTTTCAGGATATATCTAATTTACTCTGGAAAGCGCTTCAGAATAATGTATGGGTCTATTTCGAGCCCAACAAAGCCGGTGTGTCCCTTTAAGCTAACAAATAAATAATAACGCATTTTTGCAAAACAAGGTCAAAGGTTATAAATTTACATAACTTTTTGTGGTACGAGATACAATTTTGATGTTATTTTATAAAATGAAGGTCATTTCGAGAGCTTTAAAATGATGTAAAGTTTATCTCTCTAGGTCCGTTACTTTTAGAGATATAACTGTCCAAACATAGCAGGTCATGCTAATTAGTCAAAAGTTTGTTGACCCGTATCTCAAAAATTAATTGACAAATGACATAAAATTTTGGTTCTCTGAGTTTCTCAAGGAGTCCAATCAGCACACCTAATTTCATTTCAATCTGTGAGGGTCAGGTCCAAAAGCTTGTTGAATTGACATGGAATGACCCAATACCATGTTTTGAAGTAGTAGGTCTGTTGTTCAAATCCCGGTAGAGCCAAAATTGCTTTTCACTGGACAAGGACGCTGTGCTGCAGTTGGCCATCCATTGTCTACGTCGGCCACAACATCGTGTGCGTGCCCGTGTAATAACAATTTAAATGATGCTATCGTGCAAACGCGCTTGGTGACTGCATGGCTTAGAAATATATGGAATGCGTCCCATAAGCTGCAACCCAAATTTATCGCGCGCGCTTACAACATGCAGGACGGACTCAGAAATATTTTGAACTCGTGTAGCCGACAACTGTTTAATTAAAAACATAATTAAACACAGCAAATGGCCTTAGCAAAACGCTGCTGAGAAGGGGTTAATCTTACAAAACTCACCATCCGCTGGCGATATTCCATTTACTACTTGTAGACAGGACGTTTCACAAGGCCTACTGGTTGCCGATTCGGATGATTCACTACGTTGCTTAAATTTCCTTCGGCAGATGTACAGACCGATAAAGATCAGCAGCGCAATGAACACACCAAACATTGCGGAGACTGCGACTGCTGCGTTCCTGACAACGTTGGAGACCGATTCAGGTTCCTGTTCTGATGGGAGGACACAAATACCAGAGGTTGCTGATTTTTAGTTCATCTAATTAGACTTCTTGAAGTATGACGAAACAAAAGACAAAAAAGAGGGCACACTTGTATTTGGGTATGAATTTTAGTATCTTTCTTTCCAAAAACCTGATGTACCGGTACATGAGACAGACAATAATATAAATAAAATATATAAGTGCAAAGTGAAACGTAAAGTTATTATGCATTTAATTTAAAATCATAACCATGTCAAAGTGCTCCCTCCTACCATGTCAAAGTGCTCCCTCCTAGGCGCCTACATATAGAGTACTATTAGTGGAAATGTTTTTAGCATCAAACCAACATTAAATTTGTTAGATGGTTTATGTGTGTCCTGTGTGTCTGTGCTTGAACCCCAAAGTAATTCCATGGCATGGAGTGACTAGGAGCATTGTTACTCTCCCCGGATGGGATGCTAGTCCATCACAGGTTTACCCCAGCAGTTAGATGGGTTTCCCCCAACAGGTTGTTAATATCCATGGCACGGAGTGACTAGGAACATTGTTATACTCTCCCTGGATGGGATGCCAGTCAATCATAGGTTTACCCCAGCAGTTAGTTTGGTTTCCCCCAGCAGTTAGTTTCCATGGCATGGAGTGACTCGGAGCATAATGTTACTCTCCCTGGATGGGATGCCAGTTCATCACAGGTTTATTTTACCCCAGCAGTTAGATGGATTTCCCAACCAGTATTTGCTGGTACCCATCTGGGTACCAGCAAATTTGTGCAGGCTACATGTAGTTTACCAACATTCTCCTTTCGATGTTATGTCCTTATTCCAGGAATCTGTTAACAAAAGTTTCATCTTGCAAATGATATATTGGGCCGTTTAAACATAACGAAACACATAACGATTGTGCTTGAACCAACCTGCAGGGGTTCCTGTACGACTTGGCTTCGTGACTTGGATGGAAGTGGGTCCAACTGGAACACGAGTAGTTTTAGAAGCCACTGTAGGTATTATCAGACAGACAGAATTATAAATAAAATAAATAAGTGCAAAGTGAAACGTGCAGTTATTATGCATTTAATTTAAAATCATACCATGTCAAAGTGCTCCCTCCTAAGCTCCTACATATAGAGTACTAAAGTGGAAATGTCACCCTGTGTTTCCTACATGTAGGTGGATGTACACTAAAACCAGTCAACTGTTTTCCTGGGCTTTAGCACAACACAATAAAACCTACACTGTGGTTTTATAAAAAGTAAGAAAAGATTACCATGCACGGACACCCACTGGGACCCCATACACTAAACCTATGGGACAACTAAACTATTGTAAATTCATGACACTTTTCTCTTCTAATTTTGCATTTTTAGCATCAAACTAACATTAAATGTTTTTACATGGTTTATTTGTCATAACAAGGAAAATCCTGTGTGTCTGTGCATGAACCCCAAAGTAATTTCATGATCCAAGCTGGATCATACGGCCAGAACTCATCCACCGTTTCCATGGCATGGAGTGACTAGGAGCATTGTTACTCTCCCTGGATGGGATGCCAGTCAATCATAGGTTTACCCCAGCAGTTAGTTTGGTTTCCCCAACAAGTTGTTAATTTCCATGGTATGGAGTGACAAGGAGCATTGTTACTCCCCCAGGATGGGATGCCAGTCCATCGCAGGTTTCCCCCAACAGGTTGTTAATATCCATGGCACGGAGTGACTAGGAGCATTGTTACTCCCCCAGGATGGGATGCCAGTCCATCACAGGTTTACATTACCCCAGCAGTTAGTTGGGTTTCCCCAACAGGTTGTTAGTTTCCATGGCACGGAGTAACTAGGATCATTGATACTCCCCCTTGATCGGATGCCAGTTCATCACAGGTTTACCCCAGCAGTCAGATGGATTTCCCAACCAGTATTTGCTGGTACCCATCTGGGTACCAGCAAATTTCTGCAGGCTACATGTAGTTTACCAACATTCTCCTTTCGATGTTATGCCCTTATTCCGGGAATCTGTTTAAAAAAGTTTCATCTTGCAAATGATATATTGGGCCGTTTAAACGTTTTAACGAAATACATAACGATTGTGCTTGAACCAACCTCCAGGGGTTCCCGTATGACTTGGCTTCGTGACTTGGATGAAAGTGGGTTCAACTGGAACACGAGTAGTTTTAGAAGTCACTGTAGGTATTATCCTATTAAATGCTGTAACACTGAATGGTTCCGAATCTACCCAGTAAGTGTCTCCAGGAACAATGTGAACCTGCAGCACAAATACAGGAGGAAAGTTAATATCAATATATGGTTCCAAAAAGAAAATGCTATTTCATAGTGAAAGTTAAAACAGAATAATTTTAAAAAAAAATGGCTCACCCGTGCTATATACTCGTCAGGTGGCACATTATCAAAGTCGATGGTGTAATAGGGCGACTGCAAAAGTTAAGAGAATAATTTTTGCATTATGTCAATAGACATGTTCTGTTTTAAACAACCCTCACAGCACAGTATCATCTAGCAACATTAACAATTCTGTGTGTGTGTTACGTGTTAGTGTTTAAAGGTAGTATACTTGTTTGGTAAACTGTTTAAAACGCCATAATTTCCACTGGTAATTGAAACCATTGGTCGAGAGAAATACCTTGTAGAAATTTCAGCCACATAGAACCAGTAATACTTCAGAAAACCTAAAAAATGCAAGTACGATTTTTGTGCATGAATGAATATTGGAGATTTAAATAGTTTTGTCATTTTTCTCATAAATGGGGGCAATTCAGACGAAATGATTTCACAGGATGATTACAACCATTACCATCTTGATAACAAGTAAGCTTACAGATAATAATTAAGAATTTTTTTTGGAGGGTAATTACCAAACAAATAGACTACCTTTAATTTTATATCTGTTCACTCGGCATCTTAGGAAATAGTGTTAGTGTAACAGATCTACATGTAATAACAGATCTGTTGACTCAACGTCTCTGGAAATGTCAAGGCAGTAGGGTTCTGCACAACTTTCAACACTGACACTAATATAGAATTGTGACCTCCGGTTTGTGTTAAACGAGGTTAAGGCAAAAAGTATTCTGTCTCTGGTCAGACCGAAGTTCCTGAATTGATGGGGCGACGCACACAGATTCGTACACAGTAATTGCCTATAGTAAACTTGCAGAGCCGTCACAACACTGAATGTTCTGAGAGTTTTCACTCCACAAACAATAGACAAAAATAAGTGGCATATTTGAGCATTCAGCTCAGACACGCTCTAATTCACAATCGCAATTCCTTGTTAAGTCGCGTGAGAACTAGCCGCCATTGTTGCAGCTGATTAAACAACCTCACTATCACTATCATTCGTTCTCGATATCAGCATCGTCCGAATCTATTGCCCCGAGTATACGAGGTCGAGCTGCCCCGAAAAATACATAGACTTGTTCCAATTCCCTACGTAAGTCTACAGGATTGGCATTCAGTCTAGAAAATGTAAGGCGCTGCGGCAATAAAGGGCGCTGTTTTAGCCGCCGCAGGAAAAAAAAGGATTGACGTGCATGCTTGAAATCAACGCGCGTGCTGACCAGAGACAGAACATCTTTTTGTTTTTGGCCTAACCACTAAGTGATTTTAAAATCTTTACATAGCCGACAAATGTCTCAATTATGGGTAGAATGCAAGACCCAACACATTTATAAGTTGTGTTGAAAACAAACTCAATTTATTGAAAATCACGAAAGTTCTAAAAATAATCAAAATTAACACCACCCACTTCGTTAACAAATTAACAGATCTGTTACCCTAGTCAGCAGGGGCGTCAGCTGGGGGTGCGGATGCACCGCCCCTGCTAGCTCAAAGAAGTTCCGCCTTGCACTGTTTTTTTTTTTTTGGGGTTTAATGATACCTGCAAGTTACTGATGGATCTCTGCTGGTGTCAAGCAAGCTAGATCCCATATGATTGAAATATGCTAAATTTTCAAAAATAAAATTGAGGGGGGTGTAAGAAGGCACTAGCCCACTCCCCCTTCCCCTCGCCTGTGGCTCATGACATTATCACTCGTCCATGCCCCTTAGCTGGTTTTAAATGTATGTTTAAGACTAGCCAAACCCACTTTTACTCCCTAAATATCGGTGCCGATATTTGCGGGCAGGTGGAACATAAGATTAAAATAATGAACTAATAAACAATGTGAATGCTCACAGATCCATTTGAGTTGACTTTTCTGCTCAGTTCTGGTCTGGTCATTAACAGAGTGCGAGACCACAGGTTGACTTGATAGTCTAACCAGAAATCCCCAGGGTAAACTTGAAATATGACCTTCACAATGTCAGATCCATCAGATACATGTACTGTCGGTTTTATAGTAGGTTTCCAATTCAATGGTGGCTCTACATTAGGATGGAAAGAGAAAACATTATAACCCTTATAATATGCATCGATGGTTTTGGAACTCTATTGTTTTGGATGGTCCACTAGCGACTGTCCTGTGTACTAAAGGGTTAAAGAGGCTTGTCCAGATTTTCCCAGAAAATGAATTTTGTTTTAACTTAACAATCATATAAAATACCACCCCAAAATACTACCCATGGGAAGCAAATAGAATATTTGCAGTCTCCAATTTGAATGTGAAAGCAAAAAGGTTGGTGTAGTCACTGTACTTAATATAAAATTAATTTACAAAACATTGGTTTTTAAACTTTATTTTTGAAAACGTACGGATTGAGAGCGCCAAATTTCAGAATGGTAATTAATGAGAAAAATAGACAAATTATATGGTATCAAAATTTCAAGCCCATGGGAACAATATTTGATTAAAGAGGAAGAGTAATTTCTGACATTTTGGAATAAATATTTAGTAAATTATGGCATATTTCATTCTTGTGGCAATACACCAAAAAGTTGTAAGGGAAAAAGTCATTCTTTGCCCAGTTTTCGGACAAAATGCATGTTGAAAAGGAATGCAATTTACACAGAATTTAGGGCAAAATGATACGGTGAGCGAAGAATTGTACATTAAACTCTTCATAATGCTTGGAGAGCACCATGAATGCTCATAGTTTGCCAAAATCTGAACATCACCAGAACAATCTCAAACAATAAAAAAAATTTCAAATCAATGAAATTAAAAAATAAACTCTTGCAAAGGTTATTAAGTTTACACCAAGATTTTAGTAGACCCGAGGTTAATTGCAATAAATCCGTCTTGGCCCTAGAGGTTGAGAGACAAAAACAACGTGAGTTTTGGTATGCTACGACTTTCTTCGCCGAGCGTTTATTTGCAGACTTCATGACAACTCCATGTAACATGTACCCGTATGGCTCAAATAAATAACTTATCTTTCACTTTGGGATAATAACCATAGAGCCAGATTGCCTTAGCCAAGTATAACAAGAGTAATGTATACATTTGGTTCGGGGAAGAATGCCCCCAACCGGCTTATTTATAATTAACACATTGCAACTTAAAGGTACATTATAATAGTGACCACTTGAACAATAAACCAGATATTCTTATACTCAGTTTCAACTGTTTAAGTGACTTACTGACCCCCTGCCCCCAAAGGGTACCCCCCCTTTTTCACATTAAAGCCACGCCCCCTTTATTAAGCACATAATGCAACCTCCCAAGAGACCGGGAGAAGTGCCCAGGAGAGATTTCGCCCTGGGATTTGTGGGAACAAACCAAAAAATTCCGCCTACCCATGCGCAAATTTTCAGGTGATAAAAAGGACAAAACTTAAACCAATGGTTAACCAACCTTTGCAAAACCTTCACCCCCGAAACAACAAACATTTGGCTAGGGTACTACACTTAATGCATCCCCAAGGACACTGTCTCCCAATATGCTAAAGGAGTCCACTGGCAAAGTTACTGCCAGAACCCATGGCCATGTAATCCCCCGGGCCACCTGGACCCTGACCACACACACCAGGTCACCTGTCCCCCGGGCCACCTGGACCCTGTCCCTGGGCCACCTGTCCCCCGGGCCACCTGGCCCCCCCGGGTCACCTGGCCCCCCGGGCCACCTGGACCCTGTCCCCTGGGCCACCTGGACCCTGTGCCACATGGCCCCGGCCAACTGGCCTCTAACCCCCGGGCCTACTGGGCCCCAGCCCCTTGGCCCTCCCGACTCTAGACCTTCAATGGCGTGCATCATCTCCTTTATACATGTACCATCGATCCCCTTGCTTCTTTACAATCAAAAAGTGTTGGCTTGATTAGGACAGCCGAAGCCGCCCAGAACAAACTGTGGTGTTAAAATCCCGTCCTGTTACAAAAACCAATTAGCTCACCAATCGTGGAGGTGTGAGAGACCTCATTCGTAAAACTGACATAGGAAGTTGCCTAAACGACAAAACTGAAAATCCACAAGGACCTCTTAGTAACAAGAAAAACTGAGGTGGGTGGTTGGGTTTTTGTCATGCAGTTTTGAGCTCGGCGAACAAAGCAGAAACTGTGAAAACGCCGGAAAAGCTGGGCCGACTTGCAAAGAACGACAGCTGTGATTGGCCGTTTTGGGGCAAGCCAAAGACCTGGGCCAATTGACACGAGTGTTAAACCAAAGCGGGCTGTTCCAACAGCCTGTCTCTCCCCCCTGTGCCAAAGGGGTTTCCCGGTCACAAGCTCCGGGAAACCTTATTAAGTCTAATTAAGACACATATGTCCCAAATGAATTTAGGTGCATTCTAAGTTTAATGTGTCTCAAGATGCAAGTTATGACACATACATTTTTATGGCAAGAGAAAATTAACTGGAGTTAACTCCGGCCAAGTATGCAAATCGCCTAAGTCGGCCATCCGACGAATGACCATATGACGTGTCATCCCGTAGGATTTTCGTGCTAAAATTTATTTGTTTTGCTTTATTGGGTTGATTTGAGGTTAAATAGTGGGAAAATGGTGGGGTTCAAATTTTCCGACCCCTGTATGACCCCCTAGGGGCGGGGTCTTCAGTTCCCCCTTCTCCAGACCGACTATTTTCGGCAATAATGACCCGATTTACACGTAGTATTAGGGTCGTTTTAAATGTTTTTGAGGATGCCAAGTCTATTTCAAAGTGACTGGAAGTGGCTATCACTGACTTCCGGTGAAGAACTCTCGTACACATGTATATTATTACCATTTTCGTCCACATCAGATTCAAGGTCATTTTCACACCACCCTCTGAACATTTTGCTACCATCGAGCCATATTGCTACAACCTAATACACTACGTTCAGAAGTCAAGCTTTAAGATGAACGATGTAATAACGTAATAGTCATTCAAACACTTAAAAAATTTAAAAACTGGTTCGGTGGATACTGCCTGCCTGTCATTTCAAATTCAACCATGACTCTTTGTACCTGTCTGCTTCATGTAAGCATCAACCCTGGTTGTCTTTGTGATATATTGTGGTGAAATCGGGAAGAGAGGGACACTACGACCAAGAGAAATCCCACCACTGCCACCATTGTGGCAAAAAAAGGGAAAGAAGGGGAACAACGACCACGACAAATTCCACTGCTGCCACCACTGTGGCAAAAATGAGAGGGGGAGCGGTATTCCCTGGGATCGGTCGGCCGATACGGTATCTGACGATACCCTACAGTAGTAGTGCTGCCAGGCGAAAATAGTTCAAAGGCCTAAACTGACGGAGTTCAACCTCTCCAGTTAAGCTTTCGAAGGCGGTCGATGCGGGTCTGGTTTCAACTAATCGTAGCAAGCCTTGGAGTTGATTGTTACGGGTCTGCAATTCCCCCTTATTTTCGGCAATAATGGACCGATTTACACAATTATGGTCGTTTTAGTTTTAGTTTTTGAGGATGCCAAGTCCATTTGTGACACTTTCAAAGTGACCGGAAGTGGGTATCATTGACCTCCGATAAAAAGACCAACCATCTCCATAACGTTAGATGTCATACTCGGCGTCTAGTAGTATTAAACCTAGTCATAAAAAAGCTAGTTTTAGTTTTAAGGGTTTCGATGCATGGGAAGTTGACAAGCGCAGTTTTTTGTGATCTGACCATCCTGTTACAAGGAAATAATAATTCAACTTCACTTTATTTCCATATATGCATTTACACACACAGTAATCTGTTATTTTTGACAATACTATGTTGTAAGTTTAAATACTGTTGCATGTAAATATGGTGGAAACCCACAAAAAGCATAGCTTGTCTAGTGTGGGAATCCATATAAATTTTTACATTAGTTTTCGATAAGATGATATAAAGTGAAATTGCAAATAATAGTGTAACCCCTATACTAACACAAGGGTAGAATATTTAGAAGCCAGTTAAAAGAGGAGGATCCCTGGGGAACGCCACATGTTACCGAACGAAAGGAAGATGTGTGTCCATTAATTACAACTCTTTGTTTTCTTTGCGACAGATAGCTTCTGAACCAGTCAAGAGAAATACCTCGTATGCCATGATGGGAGAGTTTTTGAAGAAGTATGTCATGATCTAGAGTATCAAACGCTTTTGAAAAGTCAAGAAAAATACCCAGAGTGTGCTTAGAACTTTCAAATGCAGATGTAATTGTGTTACATAGCTGAAGTATAGCGCGAGTCGTAGAGTGTTTAGACCTGAAACCAAATTGAAAATTTGACAAGATATTGTTTATCTGCAAAAACTCTACAGTTCTATGAACAATCTTCTCAAGTATTTTAGAAAAGCTAGGTAACACCGATATCGGTCTATAATTACCAAATTGGTCAGGCTCACCATTTTTAAATATAGGAATAACCTTAGCTACATGTATCTTTAAATCAGAAGGAACAACACCAGTTGACAATGATAAATTTATTATATGCGTAAGAGGTTCAGAAATAGAATCAATAACTTTTTAAATTGTAGCCATGCTAATGCCATCCATACCACAACTTGTTTTGTTAGCAAGATTCATAACAATATCTCGTATCTCATATTTTGTTGCGGGAGCTAGAAACATACTGTTGTTATTTGGTTCAAAGAGATATTCTGTAAAATCAGTTTCACTGTCCGGAATATTGTGAGCAAGATTAGGACCTATGTTAGCAAAATAACTGTTAAAGTGATGAGCAATTGTTGCTGGATCATCAACTGAATAATAAATATGTTGTAGATTTCTTGTGTGTTACTTCAGATAGGAGGCTCGATCAGTAAGACTTGAGACTGTGCATGGTGGAAATCAGTGTGTAAACGGTTTGCAGTTGCACCATGTGAATTATATCTTTTGTATACGTGTTCTCAAAAGAACCGGCGAGTGTTAACTCAATGTTTCGCACGGTGTGCTCTGTTCGTCTTCAGAGGAAGTGCCAGACCCGTGATGATATAAGGTTTAAGCACTGAATGATAGGATTGCCGGAAGAGGAGTGCACTGAAGAGGAGTGACTTGGGCTTGGATGCTGGGCGTGTTTAGGCATTGAATCCTTATCCTGTGGTTGGCTGTTGGTGTGCTCATACAGTGATGCATATATTATTGTTGCAGTGGCTGTAGTGGGACAAGGAACTTGGGTATAGAGGGCCCATCGGTCTGGCTAAGTATAGAGAGTACCGAATGTTGCCGATGTTAAAGCCGACGCCTTGGGATACTGTGTTGTTTTTGATGGCTTTCCTGATGCATCTTGGATGCCATCTGTCGACAGGAACAATGAGTTGTGCTCATTTCCAGTTGATAAAATGGACCTCTTTGTGTGAGTGTTTGGCTCTAGCTGATTTTTCATAGTCTCCTCAGCGATGATTTTATTGAGCCTATAGTGGGTAGGTTTCGACCAGTCTTGCTAATACACACCTTTCCACGTTTGCAGAGGATAATGTACACCATCGCTTGTCTTGCATGTCCTTGTGGGTCTGTAGTGTGTCTTGATGTTTGCTCGGTCGATGCGTGGTATGCCTTGATGTTGGCATGGTTGGAAAATGCGTTGAATCTTGAGAGAGGCACTCCCTATGTAAGGGAGGGAGACTGTGGTCTTATAGATGGCTGCCCGACATTAGGTATAGGGGATCCGACAGCCACAATTAAGTCTTCAGATCATGGGTCTTGACATGTTGTCTCTAGTATTCGTTGAGCTAGAGTGCTATGAAGTTCTTGGTCGTAGATGTTGTAAGCCCGTTGTACTAGGGTATACCGAGGAGTTGATTCTAGGATGATTAAATGAGTTGTGAAGATACCAGTCTATGTGAGTTGGCTTGTAGACGTTGAGCCAAGTCTGTGTGAGTTGGCTTGTAGACGTCGAGCCTGAGGGTACCGTCTGGACTCGACGTCGGCAAATATGAAATCTGAGGATGGAAATGGGATGTCCTTGTTAGTGCTCATTCATGGTCTTGATCCTGGAGTGCAAGTTGTTCAGATGGTTCAGGAGTAACTTGAGGTCCTGTGGTACATGTAGCCAGATGATATGTCATCTACGTGGCGAAGCCAGGTGCTTGGGGAGCAGTCTGCTGTTAAGAGTGCAGCGATTTTAAACTTGTCCATGAACATTTAGGCTAAGATCCGGGATAAAGGAGATTCCATGGAGGTCCTACTTAATTGTTCAAAGAATCTATCTCTTCATTTGAACCCGGATGATGAGACGCAGGTGAGCAACCCTTAATGGATCTGGTCAAGAGAGATGGCTAGCTGTGCGCTCACAGCCCTCTTGAGATGTTTGGTCTAATTAGCTATTGGCTTGCTTGAGAACTTGGTGGATTTGGATGCCGGAATTTTTTGCAAGTGTCTTGAGGTGTTACACAACCGGTTCCGGTTGTCAAACTGGAATCGTCTCAGGCGGGATGGCAAAGTTCAGTGCCGACGTGGGGTTATAAAAGATTCTACTGCCAGACTACGTGGAAGGGCTGGTATGAAAAAGCTGATCAAATTTCCTTATCTGCTTGAGACAAATGGTCTTGTATGGGTGGGTTGCTTGATGAATCAGTAAGGGCTTAGATCTTGGAGAAGTTCTTGGGCAGAATCGCAGTTGCATTGCGAAAAGTCTCCTTTGATGAGCTGTTTGTTTGTCTAGTGCAGCTAGGTGCGACCGGGTATTTGTAGTATGGATTCGTAGAAGGGCCTGGCTGGAAACCCGATGGGATTATTATTATTATTATTATTATTATTATTTCTTTCTGGTATTCATACCACGGATGATAATAATAATAATAATAATAATAAGATTTGTAATGCGCACATATCCACCCTGCTGGGTGTTCAAGGCGCAGAGACACTAAAAAAACAAACAAAGTTATATTAAACATGAAAGAAACAATCAAAAATAACAGGAACAACCAAATTAGTCCTTGAAAACCTGAGACATAAGATAAGTTTTAAGAAGTGATTTGAATTTTGTTGTACAGACACAAGATCTAAGATTAAGCGGTAGAGAGTTCCAGATGTGTGGTGCGGCTGCAGAAAAACTTCTGTCACCCCATGAGTGTCGATACTTGGATTCCTTAAGGAGAAGCATGTTGCTGGATTGTAGCTTCCTTGGCGGAGTGTAAACTTGAAAAAGTTCTAAGATGTAATGGGGAGCCTTGCCGTTGAGTGCTTTGTGGACAATTAGCATAAGCTTGAAGATAATTCGTTGAGAGACAGGGAGCCAATGAAGTTGTTTCAGGATGGGGGTGATGGAACAGGATTTTCTAGAGAGTGTAACGATGCGGGCTGCAGTGTTTTGGACGCGTTGGAGACGGACAATCTGGTTATGCGGAAGACCATACAAAAGAGCATTGCCGTTGTCAAGGCGAGAAGTGACAAATGCATGAATTACTTTTTCCGTAGCGCTCTTGTCCAAAAACTTGCGTATTTGACCGATGTTCCTGATGTGAAATGTTGAGAGACGAATGACGTTGTTGATGTGTGGTTGAAGTGTCATTGACGAATCGAAGATAACACCCAAGTTCCGAGCCTGCAACGAGGGAGCTATCTGAGCATCACCAATGGAAATATATGGCACTGTAACCTTTGATAGTTGTTGACGTGATCCAAATAAAAGGAATTCTGTCTTGTCATCATTTAACTTCAGGAAGTTCTGTTGCGTCCAGTGTCGAATCTCTTGGATACATTTCTCAAGTCTTTCAATGGAGGCATTGGCATGTTCTTGAGAAGATTTAAACGTGATGTATAGCTGAGTGTCGTCTGCATAGACATGGTAATTCAGGTTAAATTTCAAAATGATGTCACGAATTGGCAAAGTGTACAGCGTATAAACCACTGTGGGCCCAGTACTGACCCCTGTGGCACAGAGTAGTTTAGGACTAGTGTCTGATATTGCAGTGCCGATACACGTGTTGAGTTCTATTGGAGAGATAAGATTTGCACCATGCTATAGTGCTGTTTTGTGCATGCCGAGGTAATTCTGAAGCCGAGAGAGGAGGATGTTGTGGTCAACAGTGTCAAATGCGGCACTCAAATCTAATAGGACTATATAGTGCTGTAAGGTTTCCATTGTCCATGGCTGAAAGAATATCGTTGTTCACACGGATTAGTGCAACTTCCGTCCCATGGAAAGGCTTGTATGCCGACTGGAACATGACAGACAGGTTGAAAGCGTGCTCATGCACTGCACTGTGCGCACTAAGCGTGAGGAAACCCATGAAGGATTAGATTTAGAAATGGCCAGAGACACACTGGGGAATCCCCTTGCTCTTCACGAAAGAATGCTCTGGGATCTTTAGAGTGCGTTACCATTACCTAACACACTGGACCAACTGCTTTACATCCCTTCCGAAGGATGGAGCAAGTGTGGTTGAGTGCCTTGCCCAAGGGCACAGCTAGTAGCGCAGCCGGATTCGAACCCGGATTCGAACCCGCAACCCCAAGTTTTCACCCATGATTGCGAGTCAATGGCCCTAACGTACACTCGGCCACGGTACCCCACATATAGTCTAAGACAATTAGGACCGATGTTCGAGTCTCAGCATCGTTCGGAGAAAGCCAGTTTTCAACTACCTTTGGGCATCAGATGAAGGTTCGTTTGATATTCTTGTGACTGTTTTGTGATCAGTAATAGAGTTGAGACTTATACGCATGATGGAAATCAGTGTGAACGGTGTGCAGTTGCACAATGTCGACTTTGTTGATGTGTACGTGGTTCTGAACGAACTGGTGAGTGTGAACTCGATCTCGTACGTGGTCGCATTGGAGCCCACACTCCTGTAAAGCTTTTAACTAACAAGGGCAAGACGTCCCAAGAAATTAATGTCGTCGAACGAGTTCGAGTGATTGAATCCCACAAAGACTCGTCAAGGATATTGGACTCTACAATTTCTCTGGCGCTGACTGGGTAGGGAAAATTTTGAGCATTGTAACAATTTAAGCCCTACACTATGTGCACACTAGACCTATTGCATTTTTGTTGATTGCAGCACATTTACTTTATTACTTTTTGACAAGAAACTAATCTTTTTAGACTTGCAGATTAGAGCCTTCCTCTTCAGAAAGTCATCATATGCATTCTGTTCATTTGATTATCATCTTGATGCAGTAATTCTTTACTTAACATGTGCATTTGTTTACGTGCGTGTGTATTTTATGGTGGCCCTGAAGGGACTACAATTGACGTAAATATTCACGTGAAAATTCACGTCCCGCTCTCTTGGACACATATTTTCCCACAAATATTCACGTGAAAATTCACGTCCTGCGCTCTGGAACACATTTTCCCACAAATATTCACGTGAAAATTCACGTCCCGCGCTGTGCGACACATATTTTCCCACAAATATTCACGTACAAATCACGTCCCGCGCTCTGGAACACATATTTTCCGACAAATATTCACGTACAAATTCACGTCCCGCGCTCTGGGACACAAATTTTCCCACAAATATTCACGTGAAAATTCACGTACAAATTCATGGTCAAACTCTCTTGCCCACAAATTTTCACCTAGTTGAAGTAAGTCGACCATCGATTCCGCCGCCGATTCAGCCGCAGATTCAAAAAGGATGGAAAATCTAGAATACATACACCAGAGGATGTTTACAAGACGGGCTCAATTCGGAACAATTTCATAATTTTCCTACATGTCCGCACAGACTCCTGTTCAACTTTTTAAAATGTAACTTATTCTGCTGCAAGACGCACCTAATTTTGGTTTCAGCTTGAGCCGCACCTTATTTAGTACCTAATTAAGGAGTTAAAGGGACGTTCGAATATTTTGGTAAAACATCTTTTGGTGAATATTTACGTCAATTTTAGTCCCTTCAGGGCCACCATAGTATTTGCCTCCAATCGTTGACCTTCATAGGAATAAACACATTCAAACTGTGGACCTTTAACGAACTTGGACCGTCCACGGTTGTAAAACTGTTTTTCTCAAACCTATATAGGTTTGAGAACCAATTATAATTATTATTGGTTCTTAAACCTATATAGGTTTGAGAACTATAGTAATTGGTTCTCAAACCTATATAGGTTTGAGAGAGAACCAATAGTATTTATAGTTGGTTTTCAAACCTATATAGGTTTGAGAACCAACTATAATTATTATTGGTTCTCAAACCTATATAGGTTTGAGAACCATTTAGGTAAAATTTCATCTATCTAGCTTTAGGTAAAAAAAGTTGGTGTCATTAAAACAATTATTTTCTACAGTAAAGTAGAATTTAGTTAAGTGTCATTAAAGAAATTATTTCCTACAGTATAAGGTAAATCGAGTTAGGTCCACGATTGTCGGCAAATACAAGTATGTGTGCGTGCATGCGTGTTGCACGAATCCAAAATGGTTGATGTAACAATCGACTCTAAGGCTTGCTTAGAGTCGATTTTGTTTGGCTTAGACTCCTTAAAGGGCCTGTGACGTGCTAAACAACTTTGTGCCTAAGCTTTGCTTCATAATGACGGATTACTTGTTCAGCAAGACATACTATTGTTCGTTTGGATGTAAAATCACTAAAAGGTGGCCTTTTTCAACTTTGAAGATTTCATTGCAATAAATCACAGACAGAGGGCGCTGTTTTGAGTGCATCACATAAGGAAGACAGAAGGGAAAAGTTAAGAAAAAACATAAGACTTCAAATTGGACTTGTGGCAAATTGCTGCAGTTTCTACCCCCAGTTTTGTCATGTCTTACAGCAGGCAACATGTAAAACAAACTCAAACAGCCATGGATTACAAAAGTTTTAGGAAAATTTAAAAAAAAGTGGAATCGTTTGTGCACAGTTGAATGTGATTTTTCTGTGTTTGCCTCTTGTGACATAGTGACCTTGGTCATGAATATGCATATTTGCATATTAGCATAAAAACTAAAAACCTTTGTTTTAACCCCCAAAGCAAGCTCCAAATAGGATTTTTATGACTTTAACTGAGTAGAGTGGTTTTAAAGCATAGATTTCATTGATAAAAATCCTAAATAAGGGGCCCTTTAAGTGTAGGCCTTGAATTATTTTCGCCCGGTGGCAGCAGCTAGCTGTAGGGTATCGTCCGATACTGTATTGGCTGACCGATCCCGGGGAATCGGTCTCCCTTCTTTTATTTTTGCCACAGTGGTGGCAGCAGTGGGATTTGTCCTGGTTGTTGTGCCCCTTCTTCCCGATTTCGCCACAATATCACCAAGACAACCACAGTTGATGCTTACATAAAGAAGTCATGGGTGAATTTGCAGGCAGGCATTATCCACCGAACCAGTTTTAAAATGTTTTAAGCCAGCTAGGCCACGTGTGAGATTGCGTGCACTCAAAAGGGGGTTTCCCCACTTCCCATCGTGCGCACCTCAATACCCGTACCCCCTCTAGGCCTGTAAGCATGCGCACTTTTCATTTTGGGGGTCGTCATATTGAATGATGTATACAAACATCTTCACACGTGCTCGCTCACTCGTGCTCGTTCACTCGCGCGCATTTAGCGTGTCCATAAAAACACGATCCAGTGTTAAAAATCAGTGCTACGATGTTGACATAAATCAAGGATTTCGTTGCTGTAATCGACACCCAAAACAAGGAGATTAAACTAAGGTAAATCGAAGCCTCCATGCTGCAATTACCCATATGCGTAGGCCATTCATGTACATGTAACATATTGTAAAGTAAGCAGAATTATGACTTACGACAGATGTCGGCATTCGCGTAAGTCAGCACAAATTTTGGGTCCCAAGAGTGCCGACTTAGCCGGAGTTTAATGTATATGACGTCTTAGTTAAGACGTCATAGCGGTTAATACATCTTTAGCTTTCTTTATTGCAATCCATCCCTGAAACATAATGACGTCACAGTTTATCTGTGCAATTCTGTGCGAGAGTCACAGGGTACCAGATGGTGTAGGGGAATTGACTGCCGAAGTGAATACGTCACCTTTTGTTGGTTGCCTAGGCAATTGGATCTAAACTAAAAATCACTCAACCGTGTCCCAGTGCTTTTCCAATGGTACTTTTCCCGACGGCCATGATAGTTTAGATCCAATTGCCATGGCAATGCACGTCACACTTCGGCTGTCTATAGGAAAGCACGTACTGTATGTACACAAACCGTGACGTCAGTTTTAGGTCCAATACAAAAACACTATGAAATGGGAACTACACTTTAACATCTCCAAAATATCTTGCACATGTTCATGTAAGTAGAATGAAATGACCAGTAACTTACCTATTGAACCTTGACACCCATTGATACTGCAATCTGGTGACGGAGAGAAAAAGCCAATGTTAATATTTTGGTACTGCAGGTCCTTTGACTTGTATTTTTAATACAAGTAAGACTTACAGAAGAATTAAATGTTTTCAGAATCTAATTTAACATTGTTGCTTTAGAGCAGGTTATGGGGTGTTTCAAAATAACATGACATTTTAAATTCATGCCCTCTAACAGGCAGCTATAAGCAGTAAATATCAGTTATGTCATATGTTTCATGAAATGTGCGTTGGGCATTAATTACCATTTTTGTTACCTGAATACAACACAAAAAACTCAACACAAAAAACTATGCATGGGTTTTTAACGGTTGCTGAAGTATTACTGTATGTGGCTGAATTTTCTACAAGGCAGTTTATCAACATTATCCTTTAGCTATGCTATGTTCCTAGAAATCGCAAAAAGGTTTCATCTGCAGTTTATTTATGAAGTATGTTAAAGTCAAGTGAGTAAAGTGAGTAAGTAAAGTGAGTAAGTATATGGGTACCGTGGCCGAGCGGTTTAGGTCATTGACTCGCAATCATAGGTGAAAACTTGGGGTTGCAGGTTCGAACCTCCCCACGGCTACGGTACCTGTGCCCTTGGGCAAGGCACTCAACCACACTTGCTCCATCCTTCGGAAGGGATGTAAAGCCGTTGGTCCTAGTGTGTTAGGTAATATGGAAACGCACTCTAAAGATCCCAGAGCATTCTTTCGTGAAGAGCAAGGGGATCATCCCCGGTGTCTCTGGCCATTTCTAATTCTAATTCTTCATGGGTTTCCTCACGCTTGCGAGTGACAGTGCAATGAGCACTATTGAGGAATCCTTGGTATGAATACCAGAAAGAAATAATAATAATAATAATAATAGTAAGACCTACTTCTTTATATATACAAAATGTTCTCATCATCTGCGCATCTTGCGCATCTTGCGCAACTTGGTTTGTGCCACAGGTTTGACTGCGAAAAATGTGTGCGCATAGAAAAGTGTGGCCAAGCGTGGGCCATCAAGTGCCATGCAGCATAGAGTACTCGTTGCATTGTACCGCTGTGTGGCATCGCATGCGCATGAATGGAATCACAGTGCGCGTGGCTGACTTAATTGGCCGTGAGATATTTTCCAGGAATTTAGCTGTAGTTTGACTTTAGATTCCCTGGCTGTTTCATAACATTTGGCGCTTAATTGCTAAACATCGTCTTCTCATCTCAAGTTTCATCCTGTTCCCGTAATGGGGAAAGACGCAAATTTCGGTACTTTGTTTGCTGGTGATTCAGGCAGTTGCGCAACGTGACGTCAAGAGTTTCACAAAATGAATACTAACGTGCGATGTGATTGGTTGATCGAAATAAGACAATGCAAGATGGCGGCGCCCATGAGATGCTTTTACGTGCAATAACAGATAAATACATTTACAAGTATCTTTTTTCCTTTCAGATGACTTATCCAAGATTTATGATCGTATTTATAATTTGCAATTACTATATTTACTTTTCTTAATTGTTAATAATTATAATAAATCCAGACAAACTTGTACATTAGTTTTTAATTTGTGTAAAAACCATAGACTTATATATTTATGTTTAATTGTTTTGTCATCCAATCAGTTTGAAGAGCCCCCTGACAGAAACTAGTTTCTTTTGGGCAATCCTGCGGGAGCTAATTGGATGTTGTTTTTGTTTATGTTAATTCGCAGTTTCGATTTTGTTTTGTTGATGTTTTTTCCCTTTATTATTTATTATGATTATTATCTGTCTGAAAATGAAATAAATACAAAATACAAATACAAATATCGTTCGTTTTTACAGAGGATCGGCGCAATTACATCTTCTGATTTGAGTGGGGATAGGTAGGGAAATATGATTTTGATAGGAAATCTGCCAACTAACCCATTTGACTGAAGATCCCCTTTAATACCACCAGTGTAACTTACCCCTTGCAATAAGACACTTGTTCACCTGTGGGACATCAGTGCAACCTGGTTGTAATAGAATAAGGAGCAAAGTAACAGTTTAGTCTGTTTAGAATAGAACATAGCTAGATTTGAATTATGCATTTTGTGTTTTTAAACTTAAGCCAAAAAGCTACACACAAAGGAAATATTTTCTATATTTATTTATTTATTTATTTATTTATTTCCACACAACCTCCCGAGGGAGAAGTAAAATACCTGAGGACATCAAGATACTAACATTAATAATGCCACTCACTTTAGGCACTCCTAAGGGTGTACTATGACAAAACTTGGATATTCCAAAGTCAGCCCTCAGGAGCTTATTCTGAAACTTATCAAGCTTATTAGCATAATGATTACTTACTTTAAATTAACACTTGTCTCTGACATCCATAAGTCAATATGGGGATTAAAACAGAATTCCACAAATGAACTTTGACATCCGAAATGGAACCACCCTTACAAAGCCCCGCCCCCTGTAGGGAGAAGAATGCCATTTGACATTTCCTCATTCTTTCTTCCATGTGACTCTTACAATTTAAATCAGAAAACAAAGTGACCCCAAAGTAATATGATCAACACAATTAAGAGCACAATCATTTCAAAACCAAGCAGGTTCATTAACAAAATGATTCTTCCCAAAAGTGCAGCAAAATGTCTTAGAGGGATTAAAACGTAAACCATGTTCCACAAAATAATAATTTGCCTAATCAACAACTGAAGGCCAGATGGGGTAATGCTAAGAATAAATCATCTGCATAACAAAAAAACATTAAAATTATAACGAGCTATAACAATACCACAATTGAGATTATTTAGGCCATTCACTAAATCTTTATAAAACAAGTTAAAAATCAAAGGAGAGGAAAGTCCTCCTTGCCTCGTGCCCTTACAAATATTAACTCGTTTACCCAGACTGTTAGCCCATTTAACCTTAACGGAAATATTATAATACCAAAAATAAAGACACCTCTACCAATCATCACTAATATTATTAATTAATTTATAAAAAATGATGTCATGTGGGATGGCGTCAAAGGCACCCTCAGCATCTAATGAGCATGCAAAAACAGAAGATCCACGGTTATTGCAATATTTGATGACATCGTAAACAGAGGCAGCAGCCATGGCTGTGCTCCTACCATTAACAAACCCATACTGTAAATTATCAAACTTAACACTAGAAGATTCAAGCAAACATAATTCAAACAATTTAGACAGTGTATTAGAAACTATAACAGGACGATAACTTTCAGGTACATACGGGTCAATGTTAGGTTTCTTAAGAATAGGCACAAGTGTGCCCATTTGAAACTTCTCAGGCACAAAACCAAATTTAATACAGATATTAAAAACGTTAGCTAAAATGTCTGGAAGACCAGAATTAACACAATATTTTAAATGCTCTGCTGTTATACCATCAGGAGCAGGGGTGGAACCCCTATTAAGTGAGTTGATTAATCTAATGATGGCTTCCTTATTAAAATACTTAACATTAAAAACAACCCCATTCAATTCATTGAGTTTTAACTGTACCGCCGTCTTAGCTCTAGAAAGAGTACATGATGCTGCTGAGTTAACAGAAAATTTATTTTCAAAGAAATTTGTTAACTTGGACACGGAAATACATTCCTGGTCTGAAACATCACCCTTTTTAGCACTTTTTTAATGCAAGCCGGAATTTTTTTGAATTTTTTTTTCCATAAATAACCTACCGGTATTAAGCCTGTTAAATTTAACGCTAATGCCCCTGGCGGCAATGACAGGGGGTGGGTTTTCATATTGAAATAATGTAACAATACATCCACAAAGTGCCTACCCATTAAATCCTGTGTATAAGACGCATGCACCCATGTATTTAATTTTGGTGAAATACCACAGAATCTGTGTCTGTTCTGATGCAGTTGTTCTCATTCTACATTTATATAGTCCTTTCCATTTCTGGATTTTACTTACCTTAATCGTTAATTAGGTTTTTGCCCTGACCCATGCCCTTACCTAAGCTAAAATCATGAGAATCATGACATGCAAGCAGGCCCCATGCGATATTTAATCAGGTTTTTATGTTACTTGAGTCGTGCATAAGGCACACTGACAGTGTGACTGCCCCGTCATGGCTGCCCATGCAAAGGGTTTATATAAGAAATGCGATGATTGAATAACATACACTACTCAAAACTTGCTAAAAGTGGCTGGTAGATCCACACTTAAAGGGACACACAGGCTTTGGTGGGCTATTTTGGGCTCGAAATTGGTACAAGATTCTAAAAGTCTCTTAGAAATAAACTAAATAGATCCTGAAAAGAAACCATCAAATTTGGCAATTTTCGAGCATTTGTCAAAGAAACCAAGGTCACGTGATTTTCTGGTACCAGATTTCGGTTCCAGAAAATCACTTGTCTTGGAGTTAGTTTTATTTCCAGCCGTAGAAACCAGCGTGAAGTGCGAGTTGCTTTTGTCATTCGTGGTTGGTTTCTCTTCTTGATGGAAAATGTCCTACGAACACTATTTACATTTATTTTCCAATTTGTAGACAAATCTGCCAGCAGGTTTCATTAGAAGGGTTTCTGGGTGTTGATATGGACAAGAGAATCTCTCGGATTTTCGCGGATTTGCGGCGATACAAATAATATTCTAAGAAAAAAGCATGCATGCATGCATTATGGACGTGCAAGAAACCACTGCATTCGAGTACCTTTCGCAAGTTAGCGCTGACCTTGGAGGATCATGCAAAGTGTGATTAGTCAGGGAAAACGAGGTTTAAACACGTGTCGACCCATATTGAATGCCACTTTTATTTACAGTAAACTCTCGTCTGAGCTCATTACACTGAGAAGAGTTCTTGGACTGCTTGTGTTGATATGACAGACAAATAAAACGGTAATTTCTCCAAGTATTTTGCGACGTGTTTGTGTTATTTCGTTTTCAATTAATAACCACAACATGGAAAGTGAAAAATATGGACACTTAAGTTGTCATTTTGGCAAATACATTAATTAGCCTTTAGTTGGGTTTTGGTGTGTAAAAAACGAAAAAAGGAAGGAGTCCTCTGGATACCGCCCCAAACCTAACGATACAATTGTGGAAAAAGTTGGGATAAATGTTTTCAGTTTTCCCACGGTTAAAATGATAAATTTTTCCGACCTATGTATAGTTTAGCAGACGTTGTACCTGTAGGCATGTTTTGAGTGGCTAAACAAAAAAATCCTCCACTTGACAATAGGCATGATAAATGCGCCGTAAATTGTCAACAAAAATTAACAGTTGTAGTTCAACATGGCTCACTCGCCGGACTCTAGGCAGGCTAGGCCGGCCGGCCTAGCTAGGCACAGCACGATCCTATATCGCTCCCTCGGAGCGGCCTCAGACAGCGCGATCACGTGTTGTACGGTCTAAGTTTTATGCAAGGGTGACGTATGACTTGTATTTCCCCCCAAGATTTTACTAAATAACGATATACTAGAGACAATTCCGGTTTTTCCATTAAAAAAAGTTAATAGGCATGATAGGCCTACAATACTTGTCTAATAAGCTAAACATTTAATCACTTTATAAGCCCATAATTTGTTTAAAGCTAGCCACAAAAGCAAACCCCCCATGCACAAAATTGGAAGGTCCGTGTCACACATGCTACATCGCCCACAGACTGGACTCGGTGGGTGCAGGTCAACTCGACCGCTGTGCATTCAAACTTAGTCAAGTCAAAAGTGGCAGTTTGCGAAGAGAAGGCGAATCATCGGCAAAACTTATATGAAGTCTAACATTTACATGTAGATGTACCTGCTAATCTTTGCAAGGAGTTATAACCATGGATGCAAATAAGGTTCTGCAAATTCAAGTTGCAAAAATGTCCCTTTCGGGCAATTCGCGTGGGGCCGACCGGGGATTCGCATTAAGATAGGCACAAAATCGCGCTACAAGATCAGAAAGAGTTGAGTTGGCAAACGGCCGAGTTGACTGTAAACCAAATATGGGTCCGTGTCCAGACACGTGCAATGCATGCTGGCAGTAGCGATTGCGCTCGAATCGTTGTATGAATGTAAATGTGCGACGATTGCGAGAGCGAGTTGCCGCTAAAAAGTAACATGCTTTACGAAGGACCGGACTGCTCTGTAAAACTCTCAGGTTAGGAGCGTTATAACAGGAGTCATTTTACACATAATGTATCATTCCAGGGACTTGAAATGTTGAGCGCTGTATCTGTAATAGCGCTGTAACCGAGAGCGCTGTAACCAAAGAAAAATGTTCACAAACAATAGGGGAACGGCCGGGACTTGAACAATTAATTTAGCTTTATATCGGAAAGAGCGTTGTAATGAGAGTTTGTTACGAAACATATTGTGTTTCTTAGATTATTTATACTGAAGCCTGCAGCTTACCTGTCCATAGTTGACTGAACAATTGCATTCCTTTCGCGATAATGGAATCACCCAAATAAACACTAAAAACACCCCCTCCAGCCCATGTGGTCTAGCCCCATGACCCCAGGTCATGCCACGTGGCCCAACGATCGTCCTCACTTTGCGTTTGGCCGGACAGCGAAGACGTACACATCTTGCTGTGGGGCGGGAACGGCGTGGGAGTCAACTATGGACAGGTAAGCAGGCTTCAGTATAAATAATCTAAGAAACACAATATGTTTCGTAACAGATTATTACACTGAACTGCTTACCTTGTTCCATAGTTGACTGAACAATTGCATTCAACTTCCAGACTAGCACACTTAGTCGGAGGTCGGAGCAAGATGTCAACAATCAAGGGCTCGGGACACGTCAGGGCTAGGACATGGCAAGACGTAGACGGGTCAGAATCAAAAGCCCCTGGAGAGTACCAACTAAGGGGAGACTCCGCTCGACTGAGGAGGAGTACGTCCCGGAGGACTCTCGGGCTACTCTATGATTCTGACTGACTGGACTCTGTTTAGCAGCACTCTTTTTTGGCGGGCATCACGCCCATCGAAGCCCGAAGAAAAGGAAGCTAGAGCCTTCCACAGCACCGCTTCACAGAAGCGAAATAGTGACTCCGCGGCAGGAGGCCCAGGGCGACGCCACGTTACCGGTGGAATAGGCTTAGATCGAATGATCCGAAGCATCCGCCGAAATGGGGGAGACTCCCAAAAAAGGAAGTCATCCCTCTGTCCGAGAGAGTGTTGACTGCATATTCTCCTGGGTCGGGGACCCTGGAGCAATACCCTGGAGCAATGCCCTGGGGGCTGGCGACTGATCGCGGAGGCAAGGAGATCGATCCCCGTGAGGAAGTACGTGGAGATCTCCTGGGCTATATCCAGGTTCGGAATCCATATTGCGCAAGACGCCCTGCCTCAAGAGCGGCCGTCGGCAGGCAGATAAACTGTTCCTGGTATATGGACTGCGGACAGAGAGGTGATCCTGTCTCTGCACCTGGCTTAGGTGTTGAGACACAGGGACGAGGAAGTTAATCCCACCCTGCTAACTGTAACATCACCACTGGGAATGTCCGATCGAACAAGGATGTTGCCTCCAGCCACCGTCGCTTCGAACTTCAGGAGCGGGGGCTGTCCGACCGCCCGTAGTTCGAGGAGGTTGGAGTATGAGCAAGCTTAATCCTGGGAGCAGGTCCTGGATACTCGTGCGCCTAACAGGCAGTCTTCCCAGTCCGACCAGACGCGTCCGATCGAATGGATGCGTGCGGGGGAGACAGTCCCCGCTTCAGGTTGGATGGGAGTTCCACGAGGCGAGCTCGTCCCTATCAGGACCTTCGTTGGGACTGATTGGGAGTCTGGGAGCCTGCTGTAACGCTTCAACCGGAGTCATCCCTGTAAAAGCGGACATATGGCGAGAAAACGTATGCATGTACTTGCCATAAGATCCAGCAGGCAGAGCCAGGGGCGGAAAGGGCCGTCTAGCGCTGCCAATAGCGGTGAGCGAGGGCCCTAGGGGATCCATTTCCGTTCCGCCGATGGGTCCCCCGAATAACTTAGATGTGGTCGGGCACCCAGGCACACCAGGACCTGACAGGTAGCCAATAAGAAATTCTTGGGATAGACCAGAGATCCCAACCTTAACTGACTCCCGCCACCTGAAGTATGCTCCGTCCACCCTGGTGATCACTGTGAAAAACCAGGTGATACGGAAAGGCCAAAGGGGAGGCACGTCAGACGAACGACTGACCCAGGTGCCAAGCCAGAGTCCCCGCTGGTCGCAGGCCATAATAAGGACATGCTAGTAGGCATCCCTGGGGTCAAGGATGCCTACGTGCCCTAGAGCGGGCACCGAAGAGCGCTGGTCAATGTCCCCCTTCTGAACCCCCGTCCCGGGGAACGTATTCAGTGGCAGACATTCGGAGTGGGTCGCTCTTCGGTTCCCCTCTGGAGGGAGCGGTGATGACTTTAGGGACAAAGTCACTGAGGGGAAGAAAGTCGCCAAACACGAGGCGATACCCCCGGTTGCTGACCACCATAACCCATGGGCCCGGGAGAATGGAGGCCCCTCCCGGGCGCGGAGACCTCGGCGACCGTCCCAAAGGAGTGTAAAAACGGCGATCCGAGGACCAACCGTCACAGCCCTGCTTCGCCTTCCGCGGTCTCTTGACCTTGGAAGGCGGAAGTGGGACGGTCCTGTCCATAGCCGTGTCTTAGCTATAGGATAGGGTCTGATCGGATTGGGGTGGAGGCAGCACCGCTCTACCTACGCCGCTTGGACGGACTTGAAGCACCCACCGAACGGTGGCGGACGCTCTAATGTCCAATTCACTGGGCGGGTCGCTAATAAAGCAACTGTCTATCCTGGCCTAATCTCGCTTTCGGACTCATCTGCCAGTCCAAGAACCGTGACGCAAACAAGTCCTCGAAGAGAACGGTTCCCGTCAGGGTTTGACCCCAGTCACGAGGTCAGAATTAGGAACTGAATGGGGCGGCACGTCGGCGTTATTCCGTCTGACCTGGAATGCGCCTGAGAAAGGCCTCGAATGCCCCCGACTGGCAGGCCCGGGGAGGCCGCCAGGAGTGTGGACTCGTCTGAACGTCTGACGAGACCACGTTACTCAAGGACTGTCTGTGATCGTGGGCGACCAGCATCTGGTGGTCCCTTAGCGATATCGACATCCATTGGAGGCTTCCGTAGGAAAGAGACAAAGTCCTCCTGAGGAGGTCTTCGTAGGAAAGGAGGCGGAACTCCGTGGGCATAAGGGATGCCCCACAACAGCCTAGCACCGCGGCTGGAATGCTCTCCATTTCCTCAGCCGTACGGGCGGTTGGGCCAGATTGACTCAGGGACAACAGGCCCCGAAATCTGGGAGCGACGAGCGGTCGCGTCTAAACAGGTTTCCTTGATGGGGTGTCCGAATCTATGGTCCACGTACCAGCAATCAAGGGAGCCTGAAAAGCCCGCCGCCCCGGCGTCGACCCGTGTAGCAACCTGGGATGGTACATGGGTTCCGGAGGTGGTGGAGCCCCGGGCGAGGTTCGAGCGGGACAGGGCTGGTGTCCGCCTGCCATGGCATAAGGACAGGGTTTCCGCAAGACATTGCGGGCCCCTCCGATAGAAGGACATTACCTCGCAAGGGAACACGGCATAGTGCTTATCGAGTGTGCAGGGGAGGTCTCGGCGGGCGGTCATCCGCTCGCGAGGAGAGACCCGTGTGCGGACCAAAGCCGGAACGCCCATCTGAGGCGCCTGCGGGGTCCACACTAGGGGTTGTCCAGGCCGATCAGACCGATGTAAGCCCTAAGTGGACAGCCCTCTACCTCCCCCTGTGCTCCAGGACTCCTCTCGGATGACAAGATCAGAGGCCCAGTGCACTGGCACCGGACGTGTTAGCCGTGTTGCAGTTACGGCACCTGCCGCGGTGATCACCAGGGCAGTGCGGCCTGGTCCACCAGGTCTGGTGTGGTGACGGATGCCGCACAGGGCATCCCCGCCTCCCCTGAGCGGTGCGTGGGGTGGTGCACCCGACAGCCGAGGTGGGGGAACGGGCCACTAGGAACTTTACCGTCGGTGCGAGCACCGCGGAAGTCTGCACAAACCAGCCAGCTACCCGTGCGTAGAGAGGCCGGATTTTTCGGCGTGCTGTGCGAAGGCAAGCTTCCAAGGGGAACGGCCTGAGCCACTGGCCCCGCCCGTGCACCACGCCAGCTCGGTTGGAGCTAGCAGGTGGGACGCACATCGGCGGCGCGTAACCGCAGTGTCCGTAGAGGCGCCGACTAGCACCGGGGACACAACTTTTCCCGGCGTGCTTAGAAAAGGCAAGCTTTCCTGGAAATAGCCCACGAGGGGCTGTCCCATACCTGCCAACTTTGCCGAGAAAAAAATCGGACTGTAATGAAACTTGCAACGGTCGAGTTGGTAAAACGGTCGAGTAGGTAAAACGGTTGAGTTGGTAAAACGGTCAAGTAGACCTAGTACTGCACCCGTTTTCATGTACACAACACATGCGACGCGGGCGGGGAGTCAGGTAAAGTCGACCGTTTACAAACTCGACTCAAATACCACTTCACCTAGCCCAGGTTGGACATCGTTGTCTTCACTGCATTATGACCATCCGCTATGTAGTATGCGGTAATATAGGTCCAACCTGGGCCAGCTACACTTCGCCCAAGCGGCATCACACGTGGATTAGTCTTGGTTCAAAGACGCCTTTCGTGGTGCGCGATCCGATTAATCATTCTTGCAGCACGCACGCACGGTATATTATGTGATTCATTATAACAGCGCTAAGAACGTCTTGAATTGGACACTACAGTTGTAGCAATATGCCTGGTCGCCGTGCACGGCCGCTGCATGCTGTACGCACAGCCAGTGTGGCAGAAACCAGATACCATGTTGTTTCTGGTACACCTGTACGTCGGCCACGCACAATGCATGGTAAATAGACTGTACATTTTGTGCACATGCGGTTCTGTGTACATGCGATGCAATCACAAATTACGATATTCTCGCTATTTTTTTCCTCATGTTTTCAAAAATCGTACTGTTCCGATTTTCAACACTTTTAACACTTAAAAATCGGAACAAATCCGATTAAATCGGACTAGTTGGCAGGTATGCTGTCCCCGCCTGACACGCCAGCTCCGATGTGGAGCTAGCAGGCGGCCGCACGTCGGAGGAGCGGTCACGCTCTCCAGAGTTGTCCTGCGTGCTGTAGAAATTAAGGTAAGCCTTCTTGGGGGTTGTCCCGGAGGACTGGCCCCGCCCACCATTCCAAGGTCCGATGTGGAGCTAACAGGTGGGCCGTTAACTTTCCGGGCGTGCTGAGGAAAAGTAAGCTTTCCCGGGGGTTGCCCACGAGGGGCTGGCCCCGCCCGCCATGCCAGCTCCGCCATGGAGCTAGCAGGCGTGCCGCACGTCGGACCGGAGCGGACACGCTCTGTTCCTTCCCCGGTGTGCTGAGGAAAGGCAAGCTTTCCTAGGAATTGCCTGTGAGGGCTGACCCCGCCCGCCACGTCAGTTCCGTTGTGGAGCTGACAGGCGGGCTGCACATCGGAGGCGCGTAACCGCAGGGAAGGTCCGAGCATAGCCTGGAACCCGGAGCGGTCACGCTCTGCCGTGTCCACAGCAGCACCATACGATACCGGGGACACGACAACTTTCCCGGCGTGCTGAGGAAAGGCAAGCTTTCCCGGGGATTGCCCACGAGGGGCTGGCCCTGCCACGCCAGCTCCGCCATTAAGCCAGCAGGCAGACCGCATGCCGGCGGCGCGTAACCTGCACCGAAATGGTCACGCTCTGCCGGAGTTGTGTGGCGTGCTACAGAAAGGCAAGCTTTCTTGGGGTTTATCCCGAGGGCGCGTAACCACAATGATCCGAGCCTTGTCCGAAACTCAAAATGGTCACGCTCCGCCAGACCGGAAAACTCTGCATCGGTGAATTCCCTGGGAGACTCCGAGCTGAGCTCCATCGACTAGCGACAGCGGCCCCCCCCCCTAGGGGGCCGCTTTGCTGATCGACGGCCGGAGGTGTAACGTTAGCGGAAATAGGACGGATCACCTCCGTCCTCCGCGCAGATTGTACACCGCGAGTCCCTCGCTTGAATCGGCCTCACCGATCCAGCAGGGGTCTCGCCTTTCGTATCCACAGCAGTACCAGCAAGTATCGCAAGCACGAGGACCGGAGCCCTGTTAGGGTTAGGGACGGTTCCGGAGCCCTCTTGGGCAACATCCCCATCAGAAACCCCCATTTTCCCTTGTCCTTCACCTAGCGCGCTCGCGGCGGAGGCTCTAACACCATGAGCAGTTAACAATGGAAATTAGGCACACACCATGCATTGTTAATAACAGTGAATTGCGCCAAACCTCCACCATGAGTCGATCATAGTGTATGCGACTTACGCGGGACCACAGAGAAATCACTCGATGGCTGAAACTGCGCGACGGAAACCCAGAGCACAGGAGCACTGGGCTTGCGGAGCACGGCCCGGGAGCGCGTAGGCAGGAAACGGGAAAAGGGGCACGAGCAGAAGTGAATTGCAACGTGCCGAGGCGGGGGCGGTACCAGGTGGATATGTACGCCGCTGAAGCTGCAATAAAAAAAATCTTAACCGAGTGTCGAAACTGTTCGATACTGACTGCTCACGAAAAATATCTAGAGCGAGGGGTTAAGGAAATGCAGAGGCAAGCACATCGACAGAAACTGTATTCTTACACCCGAGTACACAGAGGCCAGTTCCCAACGCTATTTATAAAAATGGCGTCAGGCTAGGCCGATCCTACATGCGAGCCAGAACTGAAATTGCACAATCATTAAAAGGATAGAGGTGAAATCCGTCCCAGAGTCGCTTCGTTTGCCAGGAGAACTGGTAGGAGCGTGGGCAGAATCTGAAGGACTCTCTTCGGAATCCGAAATTGGCTGAACACCAGAGCACTACAGAAGTACGTCTGGTCCAGGTGAAGCCAAACGAAAAGTGAGGACGATCGTTGGGCCACGCGGCATGACCTGGGGTCATGGGGCTAGACCACATGGGCTGGAGGGGGTGTTTTTAGTGTTTATTTGGGCGATTCCATTCTCGCGAAAGGAATGCAATTGTTCAGTCAACTATGGAACAAGGTAAGCAGTTCAGTGTAATAATCTACTGTACATGTACAAACACATGGTATTATACAGCGATAGACGGCTGGTAAAGCGTATAGCCCAATATTTATGGGCTACTTTTGTTAATTTTAAAAATTGTTACTTACGTAACATTTTGATTATTTTTTGTCACAACGACCATCAAAAACTTATTGTCAGTAATGCTAAATCACTAAATCATACAAATTTCCTGTTTTTCTTCCCATTGATAGTATTTTGGGGAGTTATAATTTTATATGACTGTTAGGCTAGAATGAAATCCATTTTCTAGAAAAATATGAACAAGCTCCTTTAAAAATTCACAGCATGCATGACTCACGTTTTGTGTGGTAAGACATTTCGGCTACCTGTCCAGAGTCTAACGACGTCACTTTAATAATGTACTTCCCATCAACGTCGATGTCATGCCAATCACTCAAAGTAAAATTCACCTGCACAAATAAAATTGTTTACAAAATAACATTAAATATGTCAACCAGACTGTCTAAATTTAAAATGACTTGAACCAGTGTACACCATACATGTACCTGTTGAGAAGTAGCAATGTTATAAGGTACTTTTCAGCATGGTTTTTTAATAGACCGATCCAGTAAGCTCTGCCCATTTTGGAATTGACCAATCACAGCCTCAGGTTGAGGTAACCAAAAAGTGGATACTCTCCATTTTGGTTACCCGAGTCCTCAACATTTTGTGCACAGAGCTATACAGCAAACTAGCAACACGAGTGACGCAAAAACAGCTTGTCGTTTTGCTGTGTTAATGTGCATTAACTGCATTTTAGATGTGTGTCAAGTTGTTTTTGTTTAATCATGCGTGTTACGCGTAAAGCACGCACACGACCGGAAACTTACATGTAAGTGCACATTTTGTTTTCCAGCGTGCAGTTTCTGTGTACAAGCATTACATACACACTATGCGAACATTTGGACAAAAGAGGTCTGCATAAACCAGGTAGCATCGTCACTGTGTGGACTTGCCCAGGTCCGCAGACGAGTTGTCTTAGCATTTAAAAAGGATAAGGGAAGGGGAGGGGGAGGAGTTGGGGTTAAAAAAGGATAAGGTGTGTAACAATGCCCTTATACTAATTGTAAAGTTAGGGCGAAATCCTGCGTTTTGATTTTAAGGAAAAAAATATTTTCGGCCAAATTTTCTACAGTACACGCGAACAAAAAGAAGTCCGCATATGTGTACCTGTATGTGGGGGAGGTCTGTGTGTTGTTGTTGTATATATTTTATGGCATCTTCGGCAACTAATGCCCTTTATGCCATCAACTATACGGTTTTAGCTTTAACTATACTATATTATCAACTTGAGATGACGAAGAAGGAGTTGCAGTTTTAGAAGTGGGAGGAAAACCCCCAGAGAAATGCCCCAGGGGAAAACCCACGCGGTCAAGTAGGGACTGCAAACCCAATCCACATACACGCCCCGGATTCGAACCCGGGACGCCAGAGGTGAAAGGCGAGGAAAGAACCCGTACGCCAACCCAACCGCCCCGAGGTCTGTGTGTGCTTGTGTGCGTGTTTTTATATGCTCTGACCAGGGCGCGGACGCTGACGCATGGCGTGGCCACGCGACTATACTGCACACGTGCCCCACGCGACTAAACTGCACACGTGCCCCACAGGTGTGGCATGTTGCTAGGCAATGCATAGTTCCGATTTTGCCCAGTTAACCCCACCCCCTTGGATATTGTTGCTATGGCTCACACGCTATTGTCAAAATGGCGAAACACAACGCACAAAGCAATGGGACTTTCAACGGAAAGCACAGATTCATTGGAGAAAACTCAAAGGTATTCATGTTTCAGGGTCAACAGTTATCTTAGAACACACCGAGTAAAGGGCCAGTAATACAGGGATGTCATATCATCATGAAATACGTGCTTTCGTACCTTTGAACAACGAAACGACCGGCCTTGAAACCAAAAATTCACCCGGAACATCGCATACAACACTGTACAAATTGTATGGGGCAGAACATCGCGTGATGTTGTCAAAGTGACAAACCAGCAAAATTAGTGTTATACATGGGACACATACACTTAATCAGTTGACGCAAATATATTTCTAAAAGCTTTGTAATATTATATATATATATTTTTTTAATCCATAAATCTGTGGTATTTTGATTTTAATTTTTTTCCCGAAATTCTTGTCCAGCTGGGAAACTTTTTTGTGGCCTCATACTTTTTGTTTTACATCCTTGCATCGAATTTCACATTTTGGTACAGTGAAACCTGCTTTTAAGGCCACCTGCATATAGTGGTCCCAAATGCCATGTGTATAATGATTAAGAAACCTCTATAAAGAGGCCACCTGTATATAGTGGCCAGTTTTTTGTGGTACCGAGGGTGGCCACTATATAGGCAAGTTTCACTGTACCTAGTATTATTGAATGGCCTTACCGTGGACAAATGGCTTTCTGAACTACTTATCGTTTCAAATGTGATTTTTTTGCACTCCTGAAATCCGACAGGATAACTTGCTTTCATCAACTCCACTTTGAATCCCCCCAGCTCTGTGATATTCTCTGCAACAGAAAAAAAGGAACCATTTTATAATTTGAAATAAATGGATTATTCCTTGTAAGGTTTCAAAGTAAATATATGTCATGTATATTTGTTCTAGTCTGGTGATGCAACCAGGGACCAATTTTCATAGCGCCGTTTAGCCCAAAAATTTGTTTAGCACAGAATTTCTTTGCTTTATTTTGCAGAAATGGGTTGCCAGCCAAAAAAATTGTGACAATGCAAGTTTAAAGCACACCAGTTTTAACACAGTTACTTCCGACTACGTACAACTGTACATAAATCCTAGAGTCCAGCCTTCGCGCTATATAGTCTTGCGTACCAGTGACTCAAGCACCATACTACATGTATATCTGGCAAATTGGCCCAGTTTCTAGGGAGTGCACGCCGGCACATGGTAACCGTGCAGTACCTGGAATACCTCGCACATTACTCTATGTATTTTTCAGCTGGACCATGTTGCAGCAACTTCAAACTATGTTCAAACCATGCAGTCACATAACCCAAAATCGTTTTACTACTTTCTTGAATACATCATTGCAGTTTGGAAATGTTCCAGCTTTCAAAGTTGACATCGATTTAAAGTAAAAAAACACGTTCTATTTAGTTATTTTGACGAAAATTCACGATGACTACATGTACATGTTTACAACATACATGTTTATTTCAACATGTAATTTTGGATGGTCCAGCTTAAAAATGCATAGAGTAATGTGCGAGGTATTCCAGGTACCGCACAAACTTTCATGCCTGTTACTATGGACCAGCTTGCACCCCCTGGATACGGCCTGATTTGCTAGGTAGTCTGGTGCTTGACTGACTCGCATGCGAGTGCCATAGCGTAAAGGCGGGAGTCTAGTATTTATTCAAATCTATCACGCAACTGGTCTATTGACATATATCATGGCACCTCATATCCCTGGTCATTGGGCTCTTAACATTTCTTAATTGAACTTTCTCAGCGCGGCGGCCCTGGGTAGTACATGTATACAGGTGCCCTGGCTGCCTGTTAGGCACCTGACACCTTCACTGCCCTCACAGGTATCTCCAATCAGGATGTGGAAGCAAAAAGGTTGGTGTAATCACAGCATTGCTTTATCGAACAGATAAATCAGTGGTTTTTAACGATATCCTTGAAAATAAACAGATTGAGAGCGTGAAATTTCAGAATGTTAATGAGACTAATGATATGGTATCAAAATCTCAAAACCCATGGGAAAAAAGGGGGGGGGGGGGCATGGTGCCTCAAAATGTGATCTGGACATGCTCCCATAAACTTGTAGATATCTTACCGGGAAGTTGCCATGTAATATTTATCGCGAGGGTGCTGGACCCTTGCTGAGGGCTGTACATGTAGGGATAATCGACCACTCTCAGATTTCTGGGTGCTGATGGTACCATTCCACTAGGGGTTGTGAAATCACAAGCTCCTAAATGTAAAAAAATGATTGGGTTAATAAAAAATTGGGTCCAGAGGTAAAATCTGAGGGAGTATATATACCAACTGTGCCTTGTAAGCTCAGCTGGTAGAGCATCCGTCCAGTGAGTTAGAGGTCTCAGGTTCGATTCCCGATAAGGCCATTGCGATTTTTCACTTATCCCAACTTTGGTTGTTTCATTTCAATGGTGATCAAGGCACCATACCAGATGTTGTGTGGGTTAATCAAAGGAATATTTTGCTTAGATTTTCTTTTCCGATAATGGGGTCTTTCAAAATAAAATGAAATTTAAAGCTCAAGCTCTTTGACAATACATGTAACTATCAGTTATTTCAAATGTTTTTATAAAATGTATTGTGTGTTGGGTATTGCCAAGATTATGTGCACAGCACCCACAAATTTCATTCTGGAAAAGTCGTTTTCGAAATGTGTACATGTACTGTCCCATACGTAATGCTTCGCTTCAACTGAGAATGTTCCATGCGTAATGCAAATTGTCCTTATTTTTCACTTTGATATCTATTATTAAACTGAAACAATTAATGACCCTACTGAAAAGTACTTTACAACATTGCCACTTCTTAAAAGGTGTGGTGCACACTGGTTCATTCATCCGTAGCTCTGTGGCTGTTTCATTAATTAAGTCACTTTATTCTCTGCATTGACAGGTATTTCATGTTATTTTGAAACAACCCATATTTAAACTTGAATGCCACTAGGCCATTTACAGGAATTGAATGTTTCGAGATTTTAATCAACCACTTGACCAGAAAACCTTACTCAAATCCTATGTGGTCTTTTCACCAGTAGGATGTGGTCTTTTCACAAATGACACATTTGTTTTGTCCTGTATTGTGATAGCGTGTTCATGTTCCTAAACCTTCTCAGCTGTACTGGTGAAAAGACCCCATCCCAATGACAAATGATAAAGCAAGAGCTGAGATTATCTATAGCTACCGATATCCGTGCAGCACATAAGCTCTAGTTTGTAAATTGCTATTGATTCCGACTCCATGCTCGAATCTGTAAGCACCAAAGATCTGACTCTGCAATACAACTCAATCTGTGTCCACTTTTGCGGTTTCTTTACAGTTGGAGTCAACATTTTAATGTACGCTTCGGGGTTACCAACATCAGGTTATTTTGGGGTTGCAACATCAACAACACATATTATAACCGAAAAGAACAAGAAATAAGCTAGAATACGAACTACTTACTTTCAGTTTGAATTTGGCATAATTTATTCCAATGTTGGCCTGACCCCTGAAAGAAAGAAAGAAAGAAAGAAAAATGAAGAAGATGTTTATAAATTCCATGGGAATCGGCTCAATATATCATTTTCAAGATAAACCTTTTTTATGTATTCCCAGAATAAGGGCATTAAATGCGACCCGCTCTGGAAAAAGGTAGCATTTATTAAGTCGTGCAGGTTAGGTCGAGTTTTTGCGACCATAAGAAGAAATCTGCGGCAAATCCACGCTCATTAAAATACAAAAACAATGAGTGTGGATCTGCCACATATCTCCTTATATTCATGGTCGTAAAAACTTGACCTAGCCTGTGCGGCTTATGCTATCTTTTTCCAGAGCGGGGCCAATTTCATAAAGCTGTTTAGCAGAAAAATTAGCTTTGTAATCAAAAATTTGATGGCTTGATAAAAATGGTTTAATAGTAAAAATTGCATGTCAATCTGCTATTCTTGATTAAGCAACCAATCTAGGATTTCCCTAGACGGTCATTTTGACAAAACGATATGGTGATAGGACTAGGAACGAGTCTATCGGATCGGTAAGTCGTTATTAAGGCGGATACACACTATCGCGGAAAAATCACACTTTCGCGCTGCGCTCACCGCATGAGCCCCCAATCGCCGATCTTTCCAAAATAGAAAATTCCAGTTCTGGTATCTTGGGGCTTCTCTGATTCCTCATTGGCTGCGCGCTGGAAAGGTCAGCGCACCGCGGTCAAAGTTCAACAAATTTGAACTTTGACCCAGCTCAAAAAGTTTTGCGCGTCGCGATAGGCCGCGCACAAGCGGCAAACTAGTTTGTGTACAAACCAATGGCACAGTGTGATTTTTCCGCGATAGTGTTACTGTAAACTCCCCTTTACGCCCTTTCGGGGCAGTCGGGTTAGTCTTAGATTGGTTTCCGATCCTTATAGATTGGTTCGCTTATTGCGAAAATATAGGGATCGGTAAAGGGCAGCCATGACGGGCAGAATTCTGCCCGTCACATGGTTATTATTTTTATTTTTTTAGTGAGTGCGCAGATTTTGCATTGACATTTTTAACTTGGCCGTGCGTGTCGAACATATCCAATTATGTAAATAAAGTACATTGCCTAAAGCAAAGGGCTTAATTTGGCAAATTTTTAAATATAAAAAACACAATGCGCACACACAAAGACGACCAATTACAGATCAAGATGAAGCGTCCTTTACCTGTCCTTATATTCTCCTGTGTGGAATATGTGGACGGGAACCAGTCTAGGTTAGTCTGGGCCCTAGACGGTCATTATGTGTTGGATACCCGACTGCCGCAAGAGGGCGTAATCACGCAATAGACTCGTTCGTAGTCCTATCACCATATCGTTTTGTCTGACTGTCTCGCAGCGATCGGTTTTCGGGACGGACGTTCAAAACGAAACAATAACAACGTAGACTACAGTCGGGTATCCAACAAAATGGCTGCGTTCGGGCGTGTACTCGTGTTAACACAAGTGTATCCCTGCGCGCGCGCGAACGGCAAGAATAACGACACTCGGGTCAGTGAGAGTATGCTCTCGCTACTCTCCAACAAATGGGGATGGTGCTCTTAGGGCGTGTTTGTTTCATGACAGATCCGAATCCAGATCCCCAGTTGTTTCACCGAGCAGAAACAAACAAGACTGCTCTCAACCAGGATCTGAAGTCACGTAAATTTCAATTTATTTACCAAATTTGTCAAATTTCTCCCACGACATTCATCGTAAATAAACAAGCAGCCAAAATTTGTTTGTATCGCATAAATTGTGTTGCCTCTGAAAACTGAAACGACACGGTTTTACTCTCACAAAAATCTTCGCGATGTTTACTTCGCCATTTTGGATCTAGCGCTGAACCATCTCTCGAGAAGGATTTCACAGATCACAGATCTCGATCAGGATGTGCGCGAAGTGAACGAGTTCACCTTGGATATGCGCCGATCTGAATCTGGATCCGTCCGAAACAAACACGCCCTTACTCCCAACGAGAGTCATGTGATTTGTACGAAGATGGCGAAATATATGGGTGGGATTTTGGGGGAATTTGCTCAACGTGTCAACTCGATAAGGTTTGTTTTAGACGGCATCAAAGGTTCTCACGACTTACGGCCAGTATTTCCTCAGTTCATTGTGAGCATTTAAACGGCATTTCTTGTGCAGTGATGGCAAGAGACAGCCATCTTCACTGATTGCCATTCGCGCACGCGGACTTGCGGACTGCGGACTTGCTGTTTGCGTGATGTGACCCGAGTGCAATGCGCACGCATTACTCCTGAGTAATGAGAACTGCACGCCTAACGCAGCCAATAATGACCATCTAGACTGATGGCCACTCGCACATGCAGACTTGCTGTTTGCGTAATGTGACCCGAGTGCAATGAGCACGCATTACTCCCGAGTAAACGAGAACTGCACGCCCGAACGCAGCCAATATTGATCGTCTAGGGCCTAGACTACCATCTTGACTGACGGCCACTTGCACATGCAGACTGCGGACTTGCTGTTTGCGTAATGTGACCTGGTGCAATGCGCATGCACGCATTACTCCGGAGTAGCGAGAACTGCACGACCGAACGCAGCCTAGTGTCTGACAGATCCGGCCGCGCCGATGATCGAAACTCCGATCTCCCCTGCGCGAATTGTATTCAGCTATAGCAATGGCCAACTCCAACATGATTTTACTATTTTGGCTCCACTCTGTATATTTAATTAACCAACACCGCCGATCACAACAACTGCAAATCCAACAGAGGAGAAGGTTTGCAACACGGGAAAGACATGCATTATCGAAGGAGAGCACGTGCGACCTCGAAGAGCCGCTGGTACTAGCAACATTTACGCGCATACCCTATTGGTCTGCCGGCGGCCAGCGAAAAAAGCGTCTCAAGGAACGCTAGTGAAACGTCTTGCTGTGCCGTGTAAGTATGCAAAATCGCCCAACCGCGTAATTATAAAGTAAACAATCCCCGCTCGTAAATTCTGTCTCAAGCCTTGCGAGTTTTTTTGATGTCGTGTAAAAAGGGCCTAATAAACAAAAGGTTTCACACATAATTTAAAAAATAGTGCATGGTCTTCCCACACAAAGGATACGTAGCCTATATGTACATACAGCCAGCCAAAACAGAAAATGACACTGTGGACGTGTCCATATCACATTTTTTCCGCCCCCGCACCCCCAATTTTGTCCATGGGCGTTGACATTTTGATACCTATCATTTGTCATATTTTTCTCATTACCATTCTGAAATTTTGCGTTCTCAATCCGATATTTTCAATGATATCGTCTAAAACCCACCAATGTTTTGTAAGCTAATTTATTCGGTTTCATAAAGCAGTGCAGTAATTATACCAACCTTTTCGCTTTCACATCCGAATTTGAGCCTGCAAATTTCCTGTTTTCTTCCTATGGATAGTATTTTGAGGAGGTATTTTATACGATTCTTAGACTAAAACGAAATTCCATTTTCTAAAAAAATCTCAACATGCTCCTTCTATAGCAGGCACCCATGCTAGATTAATTGTTTGTACATTTAGCATGTTTAGCATATCAAAAAAAGATGGGGGTGGATGCCATTTTGTTTAGGGTATTTTTAGGGTAAAAAAAAGTAAAATTTTGTCAATTTGTGCTCTAAAAAATAGATCTGTCCACTGAATACATGTACCTTTTAGTGATTGTTTTTAAAAACATAATTAGGCTATGTAATGATTTCACAAACTTTTATTTTAATGCACAAGTAGGGGAGAGTGGGGTTAGTTGGAAAATTTTTCACAAAATCGTCTATAAAACACTAACAGAACTTATTAAAGAAAAAACAACTATACCACTTCAAGCATGCATATTTGGGCTACAAATGGAGCCTACAAAATGTTAGGACTTGTTGATGGTTTCTCGTATAATCCATCTTGAACATATGTCAGCTGTTCTGACTTACCCCATAGGTGGGGCAAGTTGAAACTTGGTATGGGGTAAGTTGAAACACGGTACCGGTATGTTGTCATTTAAAAACTGTAATATAACTTCTGTAATCACCCTAATAATGCTACGTTTACACCATGTCCCCGGCAGTCCCGGCGCCCCGGTAGAGGAGCACCGGGAAGGCACCGGGATGGACGTCGGGGAGCGTAGGGGACCGGGGTGGCGAAACGTGAATGACCGTAGCTCACCCTTGCCACCGGCCGGTGAGCAGCTCTGTCAAAAATTTTGCCCCGGCAGTCCCGGCACTAATGAGAATCGTCCTGGGCCGCAGTGGGACGGGGCTTCCGTCACAGGGCGTGACGGACCGCAGTGTGCCTTGACTCACCAGGGTGTGGCACCTTGGGGTGCCGGGGAACTCTAATCGCGGCCGGTGCCTCGCGCTTCGCCACGTTTGGAAGCCCCGAACCCCACGGTCTGCCAGGGCCTGACACGGTAGCGGCCACAGCATGGTGTGAATGCGGCCTGGTAAACTGCGGTGCGCCAAGGTGTGTGACGGTTGTTGCTCACGGCCAGTTACGCCTCACTGCGTCGCGCTCCAGGACGAAGTGAAAATGAAGGTGTGGGGCGCACTATTTATACCAACCGGGGCTCACCGGGAGACCACCGGGTGACCACCGGGGCGTGAAACGTGACAGCTGCCACGTTCAGTCGCAGGGCGCCGCAGCAGACCCTCGCACACCGTCGGGAACGTATTGGGCCGGGACAACAAACGTGACACGAACGGGGCGGACAAGAGGCACCGCATTAGAACTTAACAGGCCGGCCTGGGACGTGGACCCATCCGTAGTGGAACGGCGCTTAAAACATAGCGCGCCGTCCGCCTCGCGGCCCGGAACCGGCACGCCACGCTTTACGTACCGGAACGTAACGCACCGTGGTAGAATGCAACACACCGGCCCAACTAGGGCCGAGTCGAGCCAAAGTAATAAAAAGACAACAAAAGTTCCACGGCACGCTACGTTTTGGCCAAACTGGGGCGCCGGGACTGCCGGGGACATGGTGTAAACGTAGCATTAGTAAGGCAGACGCTTGAGCTGTAAATTGGGGCGCTAATTAACCCTTTGGGGGTACAGGGGAGTCATGAACTGCACAAAACAAAATCACCAAAACAATGTATGCATCAAACGGTTAAAGTTGCACTGCCCGTGTTTTGGCCGATTTGGGCGTCAATTTTTTTTTTTTTAAAGATAAATAGGTATTTTTCTAGAATAGAAAAAGTTATCAGCTTTCATTTGGTACCAAGAACGCAAAAATCCGTCAAGGATTAATGCCAGTCGATTAAAAACAAGAAATGATTAAATGGCTGGCAGGTCATTTAATCGAGAGAGTGTTGACGTATTATGTTTTGACGTTTTAGGAAAAAGGCTTAGACCAATAATCTCCAGTTCTCGACGTCGGAAATTCAAGTTTTTGATATTTTTCGTTACAGAGACACGTAAGCTTTCTAAATTCGTTCGCTTGTGTAAATTAATTTGTTTAATCTTTTCACCGAAACACGGGCAGTGCAACTTTAAGATCGCTGTTTGCTCACTTATATACGGTAGTTGCCACCCTCAAGTAAAAAACTGGCAACTATAAACAGGTGGCCTCTTTATAGAGGTTACTTAAAGATAGTATACATGATTGGTAAACTGTTACAAATAGTTTTATCTCCCCGTTTGATTGAAGATATGCATGATTAAAACTAACCTGAGCAAAAACCAGCTCCGTACTTAGTCTAACTTTTGAGAAAATAGTCAAAAAAGGGTTTGCAGTCATTTTGCCCCAAAACCATTTCGCCCTGAACCACGGCCTGTACACAAAGTGGTTTTGGGGCTAAGTACATGTAGCATTTGGGCGATGTAGTGTTTGGACGAAGTGATTTGGAGGCGAAATAGCACTCGGGCGAAGTGGTTTGGGGGCAAATTTAGTTTTTGTCTCATGAGACGTAAAAATAATTGTTTTACTTATTTTTCAAAGACTATAGCACTTCAGACAAAACCATTTCAGGGGAAGTTTTCTACGGTCATCATGTTTATATTGTGTACATGTATGTAAGTTAGGCGTAAATCTGTGAACATTTCTGATTTTCGAGATACCAATCATGTATACTGCCTTTAAAGATACACACCGGCTTCGTTGGGCTATTTTGGGCTCGAAATTGACCCATACAAGATTCTTAATGCCCTTCCGAAATAAACTGAACATATCCTGAAAAGAAACCAGGTCACGTGACTTTTCGGAACCAGATTATGGTTCCGAAAAGTCACATGGTCTTGCGAGTTAGTTTTATGTCCAGTCGCATGAAAGTTTCTTACTGCAGAATAGCACCAAATTCAACTTTGATTTTTCCACAATATTTATAAGTAATTGACAAAAGAGAGACTATTTATACAGGTATGAAACTAAGTTAACAGAAGTAAAATATCTTACAATTTTTTTGCCTTTAAATTTTTCCCTTTTGGGGAACAAAACAAAATAAACTGGGGAAAATAAACTAAAACTTCTATACAAAAGGCACTACCTTCACCTATGGATTAGTTGAAACATTAGTTCCAACTAACCCCCTCATTTTGTTCTAACATAACCCACTAGCGGTATGCACGCCCCCCCGTAACTGTATGTTGCTGCGCTGTTAAAAAAAAATCCATGCAACTGTCATAGCCGTTATTTTTATCGACACGGACTTGGGTCGCCAATCGGATAGATATGCGTGGTAAGTGAACGATAATCATGATAATGACACCAGTGGCTATAGCGAATAAGTTCGAAGAATTTGAACCTAAGTTTGAAATGACATGGCTGTACTTTCATAGTGTTTTAAAGAGGAAAATTATTATTTATTTATTTTTTGTCCGGGCGGCCAAGTTTTTTGTCCGGGCGGCAAATTTTTGTCCGGACGCTAACAGTACATGTGATGATTTTGTCTGGGCGGCGCCCCCGGATAAAACCGGCAGTGGAGAACACTGCATCCCAAATCTTTCTGGAAATATTCCTTACATTTTAAGCATTAAAATTGCAACCTTGCTCTTTCATTGTCCGGTATATTAAGCATGCATGAAAATCACACATTTTCCCTGTCAGTCAGGGGCTCCTCCTGCTGGTCACAAAATGGCTACACATGGGCAATTTATTTTGCGTGTTGAGGTGGAGGCCGTTTTGTACTTCATGCAATTAAGCTACTCAAACGCGAATTGGATGTGAAGAGGAGTTTTTGCGGTGCAAATATCGACAAGCTATAAACTTCCACGAGTTTAAACTTGCGAGAATGTTCGCCGCGAAATGTATGACGTCAGATTTTACGCAAGATTAGCGTTCGGGTTCCCTTTCACGTAAAGTATGAAAAAGCTTTTTTTTTTGTGCGGAAAAAAACACCAAAAATATTTTATTTAACTGTTAGAACCAGGAAAACATAGCACGTGTACCCAATCATAGACCAGAATCTAGGAATTTGCATAACTTTGCACCCACTTTTTGCACCCAAGTGCAAGAACGGACTTCTTTGTCATAATAACGCTTGGTTGAATACTGGCCGGTAGAGGGCCGCCTTCTAAAGTTTCTTATGGCCGATGATTACAGTTTAATGAGCAAATAATGCCTGGCAATAATGACAATTATAAATTTTATCATTTCTCGCCGGCAAATCCGTGACTTTCTTCATTTTTATGCGAGTGGATGTTCATTCAAGTGGTACTTTCAAGGTTGCGTGAGTGTTCGTTAGTCCAGTACGAGCGCGCCGCGCAATTTTAAGTGAAAGGTGAGTGCGTCATTATACAAGTGCGTCATTTTAGATGCCCGGACGATACCTACTGTGGATGATCAGCAAAATTGTACGTAAACCGGACCTTTTTTTCTCGGCTGGCCCTGTGTACGAATTATCAAATTTATCGCAATAGAGCATGCACAAATGTTTAATGCACAAATTAATGCACAGTTTATTGTATCGTATCGTATCGTGGAGGTCTCTAAATTCGCGCACTTAGTTTTACTTGCGTGTAAAATTCTTCCAAGGCATTATGACGACATTATTATTATTATTATTATTTACACCCTGGAACATGTTCCAAACACGTGCGCGTGTTGCTTGAATTTTTTTCGAAATATGCTTAAAATCATGATGCACGTGGGAAATGACGTCATTTAAAAGTGATCAATTAATAAGGGGTGCATTGTATTAAAATCACATTCAAAAACCATTAAAACTATAGATGTTTTACCTATTGGGGCGACAGTTTTTGCGTAAAAAAGCTGTTAGGGCGACACGGTCTATTAGGGCGACAATTTGGTGTCGCCCTAATATTTTTGAGGTTAAAAACCATTTTTTAAAGGTCAAAAACCATTTTTCTAAGGTCTGGAACCATTTTTGGAAGCTTTGGGTAGAGAAATTTGGTGTCAATTTGAGTGATTCTTGCCAAAATTTCGGTGGTCGCCGGGGAAAGGTTTCCCATAATGTCACCCGTTTACAGCATTCAGGGTTATTTCTCTATTTTATCCAATGGGGCGACACTTTGTGTACAGAGCCCTATTAGGGCGACACGCTTGGTTAGGGCGACAATTTGGCGTAGCCCCAATATTTTGGAAGTCAAAATCCATTTGTTTAGGTCAAAATCCAACTTTTTCAAATCGAGAACCATTTTTATTAGGTCTAGAACCATCTCTCTTAGGTCTGGAACCATTTTTGGAACCTTTGGGTAACAGAATTTTGGTGTCCAATCGATGTCTTTTAGCCGAAATTTTGGTGGTCGTCTGGCAAAGTCTTACCGGCGGGTCGCCCCTTTGCTGCATTAAGTGATATTATTATTATTATTATTATTATTTCTTTCTGGTATTCATACCGAGGATTTATATAATATTGGATGGCTTTGAGGGTGATATGAGAATATACCGCACGAGTCATGAAAATACCGAACGAGCCGAAGGCGAGTTCGGTATTTTTATGACGAGTGCGGTATATTCTCATATCACCCGAAAAGACATCCAATATTATTATTGTTATATAAAATGAAGCTGACACACTTGTAAAATTTTTCAGACAGTATAATTTAAAATTCGAAATTGTTGAAAGTTCCACAAGCAACAGTAAACATTTCACCCTGGCACCATGGAGCTCCTTTTGTAGCTCCATGCTGGCACATATGGAAACTGTTTTTAAATACTTTTGTAATCCCACGTACAGACGTAGGCCTAAAACTTACGGAGAATCGCATTCAGTTCAATTTTGCTTAAGTCTTCAAAGTCCTCTGACAATTCCTTTCCCTCAAGTACAGCTTCAAAATGTTCACTGATTTCGTGGTGCTTCTCCGTGTCGCTCCGCTTTCTCTATTTTGGAGGATGTCATCGTATTCATCGTCTTCTATCGTATCAAATCTGGGCTCGCCATTTTCTTTTCATTTCGTGGAATTGAAGTGCGCGCGCGAGCTCGGTTGGTTCCGGTTGTGCATACATGCAGAATCGATACTGTTGTACAGTATTTTTTGTTACTGTACAGTGTGTGACATTTTCCACCCACAGAGGGCGCTATAACGTACAGTAACAGAAATGCACGGTATCGCTCACAGCTTCATTTTATATAATAATCCTCAATAGTGCTCATTGCACTGTCACTCGCAAGCGTGAGGATCGAACCCCATGAAGAATTAGATATAGAAATGCCATGGCCAAAGACACCGGGGAATATACCCTTAATTGCTCTTTACGAAAGAATGCTCTGGGATCTTTAGAGTGCGTTACCATAACCTAACACACTGGACCAACGTCTTTACATCCCTTCCGAAGTTCCGAAGGATGGATTGCAATGGCATAGGCAATGCCAATGCATCCCACTTTACTCACCACCGAAGGACAATCTTGAGTGCACAGAACAGTCCCAGTTGAAAGGAGAAACACGAGAAAGTTTAAGTAGACAACACATCCTTCCATTGCCAGTAGAGGCGCACGCTCGTAAACGCGGATTGCACTCCACTGCCGAGTCTGTCCTCATAAACAAGGATGACGCGTCGCGACGGAAGCAGTTTTCTGGTGTCTCTCGCGAATATCGTCCTCTTTATTCTGTCGGTCGCCGCAACGTCACTTCCGGTCCGGTTTGCTGCTGCGATCACGTGACCCAGTGGAGTGAAAACAAACGGGCTAGCCCGGCGAAGTGTGCGTAAATCTATATGGCGGAGGCCAACTCGGCAACTTTTTCACTCATTTTTATGAAAACCAACCTTTCAGCACTTATTCTACGATACATATATCAAACATACTTACAAACATTTTCCGAAACAGAAATGCTGCAAATGCGAGAAATCATCGGGATTCCCCTCCAGTGTTCGAATTAGCACTGGTCCGTTGGCCAAATGAGTTGAAATTGTCTCGGGCCAGTTGGAAAGCCTCCCCAAATGGCGCGGCTGGCCAGTTAAAATTAAAACAGACCCATGCCGTACATGTAACTCACACATTGTCTTTTTAAAAAATGCATTAGGTAGGGTATTATCATACAGTGCCTCCTTCAAGTTTAGAGAAAATTGAAGGGAAAATTTTCCTTGTTTATTAATTCGCTCACATGTGGTTAATTCAAACATGGAGGAAGAATTCTGCCGACGAGCCTGTGCCTTTAATAGATAATAAAAAATGATAAAAATAATTTGAACCAGGCCACTTGAAATGTCGATAGGCCAGTAAAGACTTAAGCCAACTGGCCCTGTTGGCCAATTGGGAAAAAAGTTAAAGGCAAACACTGCGGCCTCCTCGTGAGGAATAATAATAATAGCAATATAGCAGTGTATAGCGCCAAATGCCAGGGCCTCTAGGCGCTGGCAGGAAAGTCCAAGTGCCATGCTCGCAGCATGCTCTGCGCGCCGTGTCGACACGGCGCTTGTTAGATAGACTTGGTTCCAAGTCCGAGATCCTGTTTTGTTTTCCGTTTCCGATTTTTGAAATGTATTGACAGGGAACTAGTCTATTTCGGTTCAGGATCTCGGACTTGGGACTTCTGCACGCCAGTTGTACACGGTCTATGGGAATTAAGTCCAAAACAGGACGTAACGATATGATTGGTCGAAGTCACAGGGAGCCTTACGTTGTAATGAATATTCATTAGAAATCTTCTAGAGGATGTATAAATATTTGCGAGTCGTGTCGTACGTCTGCTGGTACATGGTCGTGTTGGATTGTTTACAAACCTGTTGTAAATAATACAACATTCCGACATATCGGTTGATAATTTACTGACATTCGCAGATGGTTGAGATGGTGAAAGAATCTGGGGGTACATGACATGGTTATAACATCACCTGAATTGAATCTTCAACAGGTAATCACTTAAAATTAGAAAATATTACCATACGCGGACTGTGCCGGCACATGCCTGGCTGGCCTAGCGCTGCCTGGCCAGGGCCGGGCGGTCGTGGGCCGCGCCCGGCTGCGGCGCGTGGCCAGGCGGCCTCTACCCGGTTTCACGGTACGTTGATATGTTAACATATGACTAAGACTTACATGCAGTAAGAATGGAGAAGTTGAGCAGAAAAAAATATTGAAAATGTTAATACTTCAGTAACTTGCTGATTTAATGAAAAACCCAAATTTAGGAATACGAATCTCTCATTTGTTGTCCTAATAAAATAAGTAATAATAGGCCTGAGGTCTGACATTGTCTGAAGACTGAAGCCAGAGTTCTCCATTCTTTCGGGTAATCCTGCCAAAAAGTCAAACTTGAGCAAGCATGCTAGTGAGCTAGAAGCAGGCATCTGCTTTGTTAGCAGGAAGTCGTGGGTTCAAATCCCACCTGATCCGAGCACGTATGCTATGAACTTGAAGTTTTCCCGATAGTGTCTTAGGGGAAAACATTGTGTATTTGTCATAATTGGGAAAGGGCAAAACAATTACATGTCATGATGTAGGCCCTATGCACATAGGCCTACATGTATGAATTGTTTCCCTAACCACTTCCCCGCTCTATCCCACCTCAGAGAAGGGGATTGTCACTTTTCGAGTGACAAAATCCCACTCCTGCGGGGAAAAATCTAGGTGACAAAATCCCCACCCAAAATAATGCACGTTTTGCTCCCATGTGCACAGACAATATGATTTCCTTTTGTCAAAATCCCCACCCTGGGGGCATGAAAAAATGTGACCAAACCCCCACCTAAGGGGAAATATTACCCTAATTAGTAAGCAGAAGCAGGTAGATTCACATAGATTCACTTTTTGGGGGCGGTGGAGGGGTGTGTGGGGAAATTTTATATTATTTTGGTCAGGTGCTCGAATTCAGAAACATGCATCCAAAAACTGCATCTGTTAATTAGCTCCTGTGACGCATGTATATGTCAGGAAAGGCAAAGTATGGTAATTTATACCAATAACCTTTTTACTTGTATTTGTGCACAGAGTCCAACTGAGGCAGGACTACTTCGAGAGCTCAGCTTGAACTCACTGCAGGAAGCCTTGGCGGATCTGCGCCTTGGCAATACCTTTGTGATGAGTTGCAGATTCTCAGGGACTATTCACAAGTACAAGATTGAAGGAACTGCCACAAAACGTAAAGAGGAGTTCAGCATGATATAGACAGCATGATATTTTCCTACGGTGATTAGAGCACAATTTGAGTACTTTGCAACATCCTAGCTCCAACACACAGCCTTGGGAAAAAAATTATTGGACCACCTACAACCTGCATAGACAACAAAAATAAGTATGTAAGAATTGTTTAAGGCATGTCTTACATATTTGATGCCTTGTAAGCCTCATGAGCTAATGACCATTGTCTAAGACCAAATATCATAAACATAAGCCTGGTTGCTGAGGGATTTTGTTGAATAATTCAAGACATAGGTGGTCCAATATTTTTTTCCAAGACTTTATGTCTCTGGGGCCTCTGAAGAGGCCCCCAGTCCTTCCTAGGTTAATTAGCCAGATTAAAAAATATATATTTCACTCTGTTTCACTGAGGTATCTAACATTTTGAAAAGTAGAATTTACTAACATAAAAATACAGGTACAATTGAATTGTCTCGAAGGATTTGTTAAATTTGCTACAATTTGCCATTATCTTTGTTTGATTTCCTTTTTCTTGTACTATATATTAGGTAGATTCACAAGCTGCAAAAATGAGGGCGTTTTTTTATACCCATTTTGTGCCTACAAATTCATATGCAGCACGATATGTACTATGAGGACTACTATGAGGACAGGAAACCAGTCTACGTCCGTGCCTGCAGGCACGGACGTAGACTGGTTTCCTGTCCTCATAGGAAAGTGTATGGCGCCCTCTCGCGGCGGTCAGTATCGTCTTGCACCAAGACTACACGATATGGGGCCGAGGGTACTCCCCCTACCATTGTCCACCTCCCCCCACCATTGTCCACCTCCCCCCCACCCCCCTACCATTGTCCCCCTATTGTGTCTGAAACATCCAAGGAATTCCTTTCAGTTTTTAGGGGTGGTTGGTGCGTTAACAAAAGGGAAGAGAGTGTGTTGAGTCATAGGTCCCAAATCGTGCTGGGTATACATGTATACAAATTGTGACAAATTTTAAAACCTACAATCGCTTCGGGAGACATTTTAAGCAATACATGTATAAAATGTTTAATGTAGAGCATTTTTTGTTTAAAAAGGAATACCGCAGTATAAAACCAACTAAATATCTGAATTACAACAGTGTTATAAGCATATTTCCTCATGCCATTTAAATGTTGATCCTGAACATGATTGCTAAAATTTGCCTTATTTTGTGCAGGCGATCTCGAGACTCAGACTCTAGTCTCCAACCCCAAATGATATGGCTCGACTTGAGACTCAAACCTCAAAAGACTTGACATGAGTCGGATTTTTTTATTTGATTCATCCAAAAATAAAATAATTTTTTTATGCATTTTTTGTCATTTTGGGGACCGAATTTCAGCACTAAAGAAACCTTGGCTAAAAGCATGTGAGTTCCATTGTTATGACTCAATTTGAAATTAGTTTGACAAATTTATTGTCGTGACTACTCGACTTAACGAGCAAACTTGACCAATATGCCTGACTTGACCTGACTTGGGACTCGAGCAGAAGGAGACAAGTTACAACCCTGATTTTGTGCATCAAAATCCACATTAACATCAGTTTTAATAACCTGAAAATTGCAGACCTCTCATTTGAAAGAGTTTGTCAAGATAAATTTTGAATGTGTTCTTAACCCATGAAGAGCCACGACCACTCACTGCAAGGGTTTTTTTTCTTAAAATATGGAGATTTTAGGGTAGGAAAAAAGTCTTCTTGAGTTGTCTCATAGGTTTAAATGTAGGAGGGCTTATGTGACGTCGAACCCTTCATCAGGAAAGTAGGTAAATTTGTTACGAAATGGATGCAGTATAATACTATGGACTCCGTTTGCCCAACTCGATCGACCGTGAACCAACTCGACCACACAGTGCATGCAACAATTAAGTCACTTTGCTTTACGTCCACCGATTGACTGACCGAAGTTACGGGTGTAGTGACACATCATTAATAGTTGCAGTATTTTTGGACATACAAATTCCAAGTTTCAAAGAAAAACTTGAACTACGGATGGTTCGCGGTCGATTTGGTTTACGGTCGAGTTGGCAAACGGTCGCCTCGCGTCTTTTGTACGGGTGCGGGGAGCTCGCCGGGCGCCACGAGTTATCAAATCGGCCGGGTAAATCGGTAACGATCACTCTCAAACCGCTTCAAAAGAATATATATTTTGTCATCAGAAAGGTTCTGCTGTTGCGTGTCCCCAGTTTTGAAAATACCACGAATACAACACGTACGGTATACCTGCTTTTTTTTGCGTTTTGGTCTCGGCATTTGCCTTGAAAACAAGTGCACAAAATGTTTTAAGTTTATCGCACCCATATATGGGTCATTCCATGTCAGACCAACGCACTTTTTACCTTATGTCTACCGATTTTAATAAAAATTGCTGTCCTTATAGGTCCTGATGAGCAATGAATGCACACCAATTTTTAGCCCGATCCGACCTACTATGTGGTCAGGGCAGACACCACAAAAAATGGACATTTTTAGAGTAAAATACCACCCTTTTGGTACAAATATGTCAAAACCATGTCAATTTTCATCGAGTATATGCAAATTTGGTATTAAAATAATGATAATTGCATGCTCAAATCAATTCTTTTGTCAAAAATAAATTTCGTAAAAAGTAGGTCACCGTACCTTTAATATGTTATCGTGACCTTTGACCCAATTTTTGTAATAATGTATCATTCCGAAAATCAACGAAATTAAAATGACTTGATAGAGCATGTCTTCCTCTATCAGAATCCACTTAGAACAAATTGGGATCTTTAAAATTTGCAACTTTATGACTATTTTTGTACAGTTGGTAGGTTACAAATTAGTCAATTTATATAATTTACATTAGAAATCCACTAACACAACTCAATCGTCTGTTTCTAAAGTTACTAAAATTAAACTAGATTTGTAAATGTATAAAGAACAAGCCAGAAAAAGCAAAATTCTACCTTCTGATTTTAAGGAAACTGTATCACCAGAATATCTGGCCTCTGAGTTGTGCTAACACTACAGCCCTGCACTATTTGTTATTGACTGGACAAAACATGACACTTAAGGGCGCTATAATTCATGCATCAATCAACACACAAGGCTTGCAATTTAGCATCTTAACCGATTCTACAACAGTTGGGGAAATTTTGCTCATAGGCAGTCTTCTCTTTGGACTAGGTGACACAATGTCTCAGTCTCAGTGTTCAGTGGGACAGCGCCTGAATGAAGTCATCCTGAGATATCAGGGAATTTCCACTCTGCAAAGCGACGTAACAATACCCTGAGGAAACACACGCAAATCTGTGGACTGAGCCGGCTGTTGTCTTGAGCCAACTCACGCCCGAGTCATTTTGATGTAATTTAATCAATTCGGTCATGTTATGCCGAAAAGAAACGATTTCTGTACTTTCCAGAAATTGTATTGGGTTCCGTTCCTTATGACTGTCATATTCCTACCAAACTTTCAAACGACGATCTTATTTACTCCGCAGTTTTTCAAATTAATAACAGGGATGCATGCTGACGAATGTATCACATGCATGCACGGTGTTTACAATCTGCGCGCGTTACATTTGAATGCCTGCAATCATGCTGCAATGCACTGCCAAGCGTCCTGATTGGTCCAGCAGAGGCGACGAGATTTCTGTCGCTAGTCCCACCACGAAATGGGGCCTTTTTCAACAGGGCCACTGTACGCAGGAGTTAGGGAGTGCGTTAAAGGGGCACTGTTGCAAGAGGATGGAATGAAGTATGTTCTGATGACACTAAACATTATAACCCCTTCTAACCCCTCCAAGGTTGTCAATTTGTTTGTTTGATTTTTTGGTCATCTATTTTTACAATCTTCTAAAGAAATTTGAAGAAAAAAATTAGCACCCCCCTCCCCCCCCCCCACCTCCCCCCCCCCCCCCCCCCCCCCCACCTCCCCCCCCCCCCCCCAAACAAAAAGCCAAATCATTGGTACGCCACTGCTGATAATTTAAAGTATGATTCTGGTTAGACCACATTAGCCCTCAAAATGAGAAATTCACCAACCAAGAATAATTTTAGTAACAATTGAAACAGAACAGTAAGTTGTGTTAGTGGATTTCTAATGTAAAGTATATAAATTGACTAATTTGTAACCTACCAACTGTACAAAAATAGTCATAAAGTTGCAAATTTTAAAGATCCCAATTTGTTCTAAGTAGATTCTGATAGAGGAAGACATGCTCTATCAAGTCATTTTCATTTCGTTAATTTTCGGAATGATACATTATTACAAAAATTGGGTCAAAGGTCACGATGACATATTAAAGGTCACGGTGACCTACTTTTGAAAATAATATTTTTGACAAAAGAATTGATTTGAGCATGCAATTCTCATTATTTTAATACCAAATTTGCATATACTCGATGAAAATTGACATGGTTTTTACATATTTGTACCAAAAGGGTGGTATTTCACTCTAAAAATGTCAGATTTTTGTGGTGTCTGCCCTGAGCACATGGTAGGTCGGATCGGGCTAAAAATTGGTGTGCATTCATTGCTCATTAGGACCTACAAGCACAGCAATTTTTATCAAAATTGGAAGACATAAGGTAAAAAAGTGCGTTGGTCTGACATGGAATGACCCATATATAAGGCCATGTACGTTCGCAACAGCAGTTGCACTAAAATACATGCACTGAGAGGATTACAAAGCGACTATTCCATTCTACCAAAAGGTAACAGATGTGTATTGTTACACGAGTAAGTGTCAGGAGTACGTTTTATTTTTATTTCCATTCAAAATATTACAACATTTCATGCTTATGGCACTAATTCTTCCTAACAACAAATCACAGAAACAGTTTTAAAAAGAAGGCTGCGAAAATGGTAAACCTCATCTTACCTGTGAAGCATATAGACCCGACCACCCGGATTTGTATACGTTCCAATTGGCCGTCGCTACGGAAACCGCGCTGTATGTAAATCCAACTGGTGAATACATGAATGTAGCTGGCGTGCAGAAGTCCCAAGTCCGAGATCCTGAACCGAAATAGACTAGTTCCCTGTCAATACATTTCAAAAATCGGAAACGGAAAACAAAACAGGATCTCGGACTTGGAACCAAGTCTACTTGTTAGACTGCATGGTGTGTACGTTGCACTATCAGTGTTAGTACAAGTCCAGTCCGCGTACGCTGACTCTCCTGCCACAACTTAAGGGGAATCCGGCAGGTGATTTCTCACATTTGCAACATTTCTGTTTCGGGACATGTTTGTCAGTTATAATTGTATGTTTGACACGCTTCAGAGAAAGATGATGAAAATGTTGTCATCCAATCCCATATCATGATGCATTGAAAACGCACCATGAATTTGCCGAATAAAATATATATTGGTGTGGGGGGAGGGGGAGGGGGGTGTGGGGGAGGGGGGAGGGGGTGTGGGGGAGGGGGAGGGGGGGTGCTGGAGGGGGGGGGGGGTGGTGGGGGTTGTGGGGGGTGGGGGTGGGGGGGGTGGGGGTGGGGGGGGTGGGGGTGGGGGTTGGGGTTGGGGTGGGGTGGGGGTGGGGTGGGGGTTGGGGGGGTTGGGGTGGGGGGGGGGGCTGGGGCTGGGGGGGGGGGGGGGGGGCTGGGGCTGTTTAACATTCTAATCAATGTATGCATGTTCAATGATGAGGCTGTGTTAATTGTAAATGTATTCTTAGAGTAAATGGGTCATTTTAATGACGATTTTGTATCTAATTTGCATATTAATGACATCAACAAGGCTCCATTTGTTACACAACCAACCTTATTATACTTCATGAACCTAAAAACATTGGAAAAGATGTCATATTTGTCAAAACTGGTTGTGGATTGGCACATATCGTGCTGCATATACGCATTTTAATGACAATTAACTTAATTTGCATATATATGACATCATAATTGACTCCATTCATAACTTAACCAATTCTATCACGATCCTTGACCCTTAAACCATGGCAAAAGATACCTTGTTTGTCAAGATTGGTTGTGTATTGGCCGATTTATTGAGAATATGAAATTTTCTCCGTGGGGGGTAAAGCGGAAATCTTCGAGGGGGTCTGCAGAAAATTGTATACAGATTTGGGCGTGACACCCAAACTTTTTTGAAAGGTCTTGGTACGTACAACAATAAAATCATGGGTTACTTCGTACATTTGAGATGGACACGAACTCCCCCCTAGAGCCTATAGACTAACAAATAAAACAGACTGTCCGCGAAAATGCGGACATGAGATCACGGCGGTGGTTTCGTGGATTTATATCTACATATATGTCATCCTGAGATCTCAGGGAATTTCCACCCTGCTATATGGCGACGTCGACGATACAATTAATCACGTTCAAATTACGTCACTTCCTACAAATCGCCACGTGCAATGCGCCGTATTTCGAACAAATTTCGAGCAACCCGCGCGCGTGTTTGGAACATCTTACAGCGTGTGCGTGCGCGTACTCAATAGCGTTTAATACGAAGTAGCATTTCTTCCTACGAAGATGGCGTCTGTGAACGTGATCAATATACCCTGCTGCATATCCTGATATCTCAGGATCGAATTTCCACTCTGGAAAGCGATCACGTTCAAATGACGTCACTTCCTACAAATTGCCACATGCATCAGAATTTTGAGCGTATTTTGTTGTGACGCGCATCGGCTGCGCCGTATTTCAAACAAATTTCGAGCAACACGCGCGCGTGTTTGGAAGATGTGCGTGCTTGTACTTTATGGCGTTTAATACGCAGTAGCATTTTTTTCCTACGAAGATGTTAAAGTGATCAATAGACCTTTATCACCATTAAGCTCCATATATATACGTGATGTATGCATGTGAATCAATGTTTATCACGGCCGGTGCGTCCATCTTTGTCTTGTTCCCCACTGCATAGTACGTGTACGTGTCGGGCATTATCAGTGCGTGTGCGTGTCTGCGCGATAGCGCGTGCAGTATTCCGTTGTTTTGAGAGAATCACTGTCCGCGCTGCTCGTTTTATTGATCGCACCGCGCGCATGTCATTAGGGGCGTTCGAGATGCTTACACCGTGCCCGGTTCATACTTCATGCGAAAGCGAACGCAAACGCGAATCTCACGTCAATCTGACGTCAAACATTTCGCGGCGAACATTTGCGCAAGTTGAAACTAGTTAAACTTTCTCCGAATTCGCTGCGCGAAATCATTCGCTGTAACGTCAAATTCACTTTCGCTTTCGCATGAAGTATGAATCCGACTCGGCGCGGGGGAAGCCCCCAGAATACGAAGGTGCAAAACGAACGACACGGGGTTTCACTTTGAATTCTAGGAACACGGGTCAAAGACTGTTGCCGGGTAAGCTTGATATACGCTGTTATCGTTTGACTCACGATGAAAAATGAAGCCGGGACACGCAAAAATAGTTGCCCTAAAATACCGCAACAAACTTTGTCAATGCCCACAGTCAAGACATTTACTGATATGATTAAGCAAAATGTATTTACAGCCCTATTTCCTCCTATTTTGTGTCATAAATCTGTGTTTTTCTTCGTACTCACGTCGCGATTCCAAACTGCCCGCCATGTTCAGGGGCGGATCCAGGATTTTGAAAAGGGGGGGGGGGGGGGGGGGGGGGGGGGGGGGCGGGGGAGGAGGGGGGTGGGGGGGGGGGGGGGGGGGTGAAATTTGTAAGCATGAAATGCTGATGACAATGAAATAGCGAGCGCGTAGCGTGGATTATAGATGCTGTGGTGCGATTTGAGGCAATATTTAACCACTTTAAGCAGGAAAAGTGTGCACAAAAAAAGTGGTATTTTTTGGGAAAAGGGGGTGGGGGGGGGGGGGGGACGTGCGCCCCCCACGCTCCCCCCCCCCCCCTGGATCCGCCCCTGGTGTTCTACTCCTCGCGGTTACTAGCTATGACGTCATTACACCAAAGCATTACACCACAGACCCGCCGGCGAGCTCGGGCAGTGGTGGCTGCCACACTCAAAAAAATCATGAGACTGACCTGAAGTAAATTTTAAACAAGACAAATGAGTAAATATTACACAAAACTATGTTATTGTTGCATTTACGTTTATAATGGCGTTACACCAACTTGAAATGTTAACAAGTGGATATAACTTGTTATTTCTTGTGTTAACAACACGTTGGATCAGTAGAAGTAACAATATTAAAAGCCAAGTTAACTTTATTTGTTATATTTGAGTAATAATTACTGAAATCATATTGTCGTCTCTTTTACAGTTTTTGTAAAGTAGAAAGTACTGAAATTTTAATATTTTGCGCAACGTAAAATTACTTCTTGCGGGAAAAGAATTGAATTTAAGATACTCACACTTGCCTACAAAGCCCTCCATAACCATGCCCCGGATTACATCAAGAACTTGCTGCAAACTAAGGACACAGTTTACTCTCTCCGTTCATCCTCATCACCGCATCTAGTCATTCCTTGGTCCAGGACAGTACACTATGGTGACAGAGCCTTCGCACACATGGGACCAACTCTTTGGAACAAATTGCCAAAACTCTATCCGTAACTCTCCGTCTTTGGCAATTTTTAAAAGGGACCTAAAGACATTATTATTTAAGCAAGCATATTGTAGCGGAATGGACTGACAACCAGTCTATTCCCATTCATGAATTCCTGGCTGATGCAATCCTTGCCGTAGTCACGCCCTTTAGGCATAATGTTTATTAATGCACGTAGAATGGCTGCACTGTGTATGGAAAATCCCATTCACGCAGTGCGTGTCAGCCGGTAAACAACATCGTTCGGCCAATCCGAGCTTTGTTTCCATGTTGCTGGGCGGGACTAGAGCCGAGCACTTAGGGCGCTGTGCGCGCCAGTTTCGTCAGTTGCAAGTTAGCTTTTGAAGTTGCAAGTTAGCTTTTGAAGTTGTCAGTTAGCTTTTGTTGTGGAAAGACCTTAAGTTATTCACGAGAATTCTGGTGTTTCTGCTGAAGATTAAGCAGTAAGATTAGGCTTTAATTTAAGGGCGAGAGTACAGCAGTCGTGAGTCCACATATTGCGGATTGTGTCGTTGAATTCGGTGAGTGAATTCAGAGTCGCTAGCGCGGGCATTTCGGGTGATTTGCGTTGCCTTGCTTCGTGGTTTGGCAATACGGCTAGCGTACGTTTGGCTGTGGTCAGCGGACTACAGCACGGCACACGGTGAGCATATAGCGCGAGTTGAGCGTGCTCGGGTAAACATTCGCCGGGTAATCGCGAGAGTATTGCGCGGTGTGTACCCTGCCATAACTGCTGTACTGCCGTCAGTGTATACAGACACTGTGTAACTCCCAAGTACGGGAGAGGAATAAAGGCGCCCAGGTTTTCCTACTTGTATATTTAATTACAAGTCCCAGGTCATTGTTAATAAACCAATCATACACTCTTAATCACTGAACACACGTGTCCACTCTTGAATTATTTGCAGTACCGAGTCCCTTCCCCTACCCCGGGGAAGATATCAGCTACAACAGGCGGTATATTTCCTCCAAAACGAATCCATTTCCCTGGGCCTTGAGGCTGCTCGTAGCAATTTCTTAGGTCCGAGCTCCGCCAGAGTTCTGACCCGGAACACTGCCGCCTAACCAGGTGGAGTCGATTCCGGTTTATCGAACTTTGGTCGACTCGTCGGAAATTGTGCGACCCGAGTACCTAGAGAGGGCGCTCCTTGAGGTCGCGTACCGCCACAAATGGTGTCAGAAGTGGGATGAGTACAGAAGCTTCAGATGGAAGCACAGTTGCTACAGTGGCAAGCAGACCTTGCAGCTAAAGAATTACAAGAGGGCAAGCTTGAGCACCAGGGTGCCCAGGCTGGCCAAGGAACAGTCCAGGCTGACTCAGAGATTGAATTCAGGTTGCCTGTGCAGAGTTCAGGGTACGAGTCTCAAGGCGAGGCGGGCCAGTACGTGATGACCCCAGGGTTCACACCACTGCCAGCCCCGAGATCTCGTAAGAGTTTGAGACTGGGTCAGAGTACCCCTATGCAGAGTAGTTCGGAGCACACCCGGGTAGAGACACCCAAGGTGAGTGCGATAGAGGAACTGGAGAGTTTTCTGTCCGGTTCTAGTGGGACTGGCTTGAAGAGTGCAAGCCCAGCCCAAAGAGAGGAGAGCAGCAAGATGCTGCACAAAGAGCTGAGTTTTGCAACCCGCCCAGAGTCGGTGAGTAGCAATCGTACAGCAGAGGCTACCCAGACAGGGGAGCCATGGCCTCTAAAGAGGGAGGCGAGAGTAATAGAGAGCGGAAATGGAGATGTTGGGCGACCAGAGCGTCGACCCAATATTATTCCCGATCGGTATAGTGGCCGAGTGCCGTGGAAAGAGTATTTCCGGCACTTCGAGTCTTGCCGAGTAGTTAATGGGTGGAACGAGGAGCAAGCGGCAAGCTATTTGCTTGCAAGCTTGCAAGGAAGTGCCCTAAGATTGGTTGGGGACAGTTCCACTGTAGAGCGACCCACGTATAGCGGGTTGGTTAAGCTACTCGAGAAGAGATTTGGACCAGGTCGCCAGAGCGAGAATTACCTGGTAGAGTTCAGGCATCGTCGGCAAGGGCCGAAGGAGACCCTGCAAGAGCTGGGTCAAGCCATACAAGAACTAGCGGTCAAGGCGTATCCGGAGATACCAGAAGAGTCGCGTGACCGGTTAGCTAAGAACCACTTTGTGGATGCAGTAGAGAGTCGGTCTGTGCGAGAGGGCATAAACCGAGCTCGTCCAGGGAGTCTGGACGAGGCATTCAGGGCTGCATTAGAGTCAGAGAGTTTCGAGAAAGTTGAGCAACAGAGAATGCTCCAAGGAAGGCCCGCCAAGATGGCGAGGGCACTTGACTCCGGATTGGAGGAAAGATTTTCGAAACTAGAGACAGAGATGGGCAATGTGAGGGGCCTATTGGCCAAGCTGGCCAAGCAGGAAGGCCACAAAAGTGCCCCAGTTAAGAGAACAGGTGTGGCTTCAGAGGTCGAGCCAAAGATTAGAGAGAGGAAGCAAGGTGGCTTAAGATGTTTTAACTGCCAGGAGCAGGGCCACTTTGCCAGAGAGTGCAAGAAACCCAGGATGTTTCCCACAGCAGGGGAACAGGTACCAGCTGTGCCCAAGGCCCACATGCAAGCTGGAGGAAGTAAAGGGCGGAAGCGAAATCACTCAGGGAGTGAACAGAGAGGAAGTAGAAGGAAAAGAACAGAGGGCGAGCAGCTAGTAGCGGCTTTACCAAAAGTGAATTTGATAAAAGCCGACACAGGTTTGTCAGGGACAAAACCTGTAGCCAGAAGCATCGAAGTCCAGCCAGAGCTGCCGGCTGAGCGACGTAGAGAGGCCCAGTTGGCCGATACCTCAGTCGAGTGGGTGCTTAGAGCTAAAGAGAAAGGAGAAGAGCGCCCCCAGTTGGAAATTGTGTCGCATCGCCCTTGGGCGAGCAAGACGTACTGGTCCCACTGGGACGTGCTGCGAGTCAGAGAAGGGCAGCTAGAGAGACGCTGGAAAACGGACGATGGCCGCTCAGAGCAGTGGCTAATTGTCCTCCCAGAGTACTTGAGGAAAGAGGTCATCGAGGAGGTGCACGGTGGGTGTCCCAGTGGGCACTATATAGGCGTAAAAAAAAAGACACTGGCCAGAGCCAGACAGAAATATTACTGGCCAGGCATGTCAGCTGACGTCAAGTCTTTGCTGAAACGCTGTGGCACCTGCACCAAGAGGAAATCCCTCGCAAAGAAGGCGTTGGCCACTTTGCAACCGTAGCCAGGCGGTAGTTCTTTAGAGAGCGTGGCAGTGGACTTGCCGGGTCCACTGCCCAAGACCGCAAGAGGGCGAAAATGTATCGGGAAGAGTGCCCGAAGACAGAGGAACTACGACTGGAGAACGGTCCAGAGGAAATGGCATATTGGACAGCTAGTTTGGCTGCACAACTCTGCCAGGAAAAAAAGCGTGTCACCCAAGTTGCAGTCACGATGGGAAGGGCCGTGGCAAGTGGTCAAACGGCTGTCGGATGTTATAGTCCGCATCAAACGCCGGCCAGGTGGGACACGTCGAGTTGTCCATGTGGACAGACTAAAGAGTTACCAGGGGGACAGTGTGGAACCATGGAGAGTAAGAGAGGGACCAGCCGATGAGACGCCCAGGAGAAGTCCAGAGCAGAGGTCTCAGAGCCCAGACGAGTTGTCCCAAGAAGGGATACTTGATGTCCCTCTAATGGGGTCGCCAGAGCGCGAACCCCAACCGCCGGAGGGCGACCTTCCGTCGCCAGAGCGCGAACCCCAACCGCCAGAGGGCGACCTTCCGTCGCCAGAGCGTGACACCCAGTACCCAGTGGGTAGCCCAGAACCCGGGGAAAGGCCCCGGAGGAATCCCAGGAGGGAACGCAAGTTGCCCTCACGTTACCGCTAGTGGTAAAATCCCTCCGGGAAACCAAGAGCCACGTTGGTGAGGAGACCAACAAACCCCTTTAATTGTCAGACGATCCCTTGATGCCACCACTCGAGCCACGTGATCCCCTCTCTAGCGAAGAACCACCCGAGATGAACCGGAGATGGTGTTGGAAGGAGACGATTCGAGACTTGGACCAGAGGATCGAGTGACCGGAAGAGAACACCGCCTGAGGAGAAGCCAGTCCAGGACTCCCTGACGTGGACGAGACGACTTTACGGGAGGCGCGTTATTTTAAAGCTAGTTTAGTTTTAAACAAAGTTACATTTCCAATCATTTAAAATTAGACCTGGGACCACATTTTTAATCGTGTATAAATGCCTTGATTATTTTGTATAAAAATTATCACCAATTGATCTTTGTGTAAAGAAAGACAAATATTTTTGGTGCTAAGGAAGCATTTTTGTAAGTGTCAAAACTTGCCTTTGTAATGTATAAAAAAAGAGTTTATTTTGTATAAGAAACGGCAAGTACTCCGTCCATGCAACAGGTTTTGCAGTTTAAGTTATTTAAAAGAGAAAAACAGTTTTTCGAGCATATGAGACTGTTGTATAGGTTTTGTAAATAATGAAACTAAAAGTAGTGTGTGTCAAGTAAGCCACCCCTTATACTCTGTAAAAGATATAGTCCCGTTAGATTTTGTGTAAAAATTCCTGAATATTTAATGAGCAAATTTTTGTGTTCTTGGGTGTAGACTTGTGTCAGTCCTTCCGCTGTGTGGGTTTCGGTTTTGCCTTTTCATAGTGTGGACGCTATGGGCAAGCTGGGTCCTATGTAGCGGAATGGACTGACAACCAGACTATTCCCATTCATGAATTCCTGGCTGATGCAATCCTTGCCGTAGTCACGCCCTTTAGGCATAATGTTTATTAATGCACGTAGAATGGCTGCACTGTGTATGGAAAATCCCATTCACGCAGTGCGTGTCAGCCGGTAAACAACATCGTTCGGCCAATCCGAGCTTTGTTTCCATGTTGCTGGGCGGGACTAGAGCCGAGCACTTAGCTATTAGGGCGCTAGCGCGCCAGTTTCGTCAGTTGCAAGTTAGCTTTTGAAGTTGCAAGTTAGCTTTTGAAGTTGCCAGTTAGCTTTTGTTGTGGAAAGACCTTAAGTTATTCACGAGAATTCTGGTGTTTCTGCTGAAGATTAAGCAGTAAGATTAGGCTTTAATTTAAGGGCGAGAGTACAGCAGTCGTGAGTCCACATATTGCGGATTGTGTCGTTGAATTCGGTGAGTGAATTCAGAGTCGCTAGCGCGGGCATTTCGGGTGATTTGCGTTGCCTTGCTTCGTGGTTTGGCAATACGGCTAGCGTACGTTTGGCTGTGGTCAGCGGACTACAGCACGGCACACGGTGAGCATATAGCGCGAGTTGAGCGTGCTCGGGTAAACATTCGCCGGGTAATCGCGAGAGTATTGCGCGGTGTGTACCCTGCCATAACTGCTGTACTGCCGTCAGTGTATACAGACACTGTGTAACTCCCAAGTACGGGAGAGGAATAAAGGCGCCCAGGTTTTCCTACTTGTATATTTAATTACAAGTCCCAGGTCATTGTTAATAAACCAATCATACACTCTTAATCACTGAACACACGTGTCCACTCTTGAATTATTTGCAGTACCGAGTCCCTTCCCCTACCCCGGGGAAGATATCAGCTACAACAGGCGGTATATTTCCTCCAAAACGAATCCATTTCCCTGGGCCTTGAGGCTGCTCGTAGCAATTTCTTAGGTCCGAGCTCCGCCAGAGTTCTGACCCGGAACACTGCCGCCTAACCAGGTGGAGTCGATTCCGGTTTATCGAACTTTGGTCGACTCGTCGGAAATTGTGCGACCCGAGTACCTAGAGAGGGCGCTCCTTGAGGTCGCGTACCGCCACAATATTCTGACTAGTGGTTTCCCTATTTTTGTTTTCTTCCAGCGCCATGAGTAATTATTTGTATTAGAATGTGCGCTTTATAAATCTGTATTATTATTATTATTATTATAAAACCAGTTTAAGTTAAACAAATAGTTGCAATAATTCAGTTGGGAACAGTTATTTTGTACTCCGTGTGCAAGTTACTAAGTTAATTCAAAAGTGAAATGCACTAAAATTGAATGCCGTACAGGAACGCAACATATTTCAGTAAAACCAATGGAAACAATTCAGTGAACATTACTTTTTGTCTTTTTGTAATTTGTGTGTAGGGTGGAGGGTGAAATACACTGAAAACAATGATTTGCCTGAAGCATAAAATACTGCGTGTAAAAGTGTATAAATGTCACCTTTCTTTTTAGATGTAATCAGTTATAAAAAGTCAAAACAGAATGTGTAGTGATTTTTCTTTTACATCACATTTCTGAATGTGTGCCAAGTAGTGTTTCAATCAATATATTGTGAGCAACCATCCCATTAGACTGGTTCTCGGTCCACATATTCCACAAAAGAACACGAATATGACGACCGGTATTGGATCTTTGAGGACACTTTGAGGAACCCAAATCTGCTACACATTTTAATTAACACTTTCCCTACTGGTACCGTAGAATAATACACTCAGTTGCAATACCTGCAAGTAATTAACTGGCTGTCGTAAGTACATGTAGATGCATTTCGGTCATTTTTTTTTTTAAATAAAAATAGTGGCGCAGAAACAAACGAAACTGCTCTTAACTAGAATGTAAAATTTCGAAGAAATTATGATTCTTGAAATGAGTATACATGTACTTACTTCTGCCTCGGTATTTACTAATAGGACATTTCCCCAAACCCCCATCCAATTGTGCTCAAAGAAAAAAAACAACGTGCCAACATCCGGGTCCCCTGACCATCCACTCCACGCATGCGCACCAGTGCTTCTTCGAGCATCTGAAACATACATAGAGAGGAGTCAATATAGAGTTGCCAGGAAGGAGGGTGGGTGCGAGGCAGAAGTAAGTATACTCATTTCAAGAATCATAATTTCTTCGAAATTTTACATTCTTTCGCATTCGTATACTTACTTCTGCCTCGGTATTTACTAATAGGACAGATTCCAGAGCAGTGCTAAGGAGGAGGGAGGCAGCCACTCTATATTGACTACAATATACTCCTTACACCAAGAACAAGTAATAAACCGGAACCGTCCTCACCCATTTAATTTTGGTGCTGAAGCAAAACTGATCTGCCAAATCGTCCTTCAGCTCTCTTCCACAAATCTAACCCGTAGTGCTGTGCAAAGGTCATGGAATTTCTCCAATCTGCTGCCTTCATAATGTCACTTATAGAGACTCCATTAAACATGGCCCAAGATGTAGCCATACCACGTGTAGAGTGAGCTTGAACTGTTTCTGGCGCAGAGATTCCTAATAGCTGGTAAGTCTCCTGGACTGTCTTCACTAACCAGCCTGAAATGGTACGCTTTGACACCGGGCTACCTGGCTTCTGCCCGCCAAAGGAAACAAATAAGTGCTGTTCACTCTCAGCTATCGAAGACGTCGTCCTCTCAATATAGATGGACAAGGCTCTTTTCACGCAAAGATTAGTATCTGGCTCTTGCAACTCGGGCAAGAAAACATCCTGACCCAAATAGAGAGGAGTGGCCGTCTTGGGGAGAAACCCTGGTACATACCGCACTCTCACCCCTTCTGCCTCAAATCGTAGGTATGGTGCCTTACGACCCATAGCCTGAATTTCTGAACATCTCTTTCCAGAGGCTAAGGCCACAAGGAATACTGTCTTTAATGTGCAGTGTCGTAACGACACTTCAGATAAGGGTTCAAATGGCGCTTTTTGCAAACCTTGCAAAACCACATCCAAGTTCCATGCAGGAACTAAAACCCGAGAAGGAGGATTCTTGTTAAAGGCTCCTTTCAGAAACCGACAAATGGTTTTGTCTTGGCCGATAGGTTTTCCCTGCAAACCATTATGGAACCTTGAAATAGCGGATCTGAAAACACCTAGCGTTCGGTAAGCTAATCCCTTATCTAGCAAATACTGCAGAAAGGAACAAATCTCACTTACAGAGGCTGAGCATGGATCTGAACCCCGTTCAAGACACCAATTTCTAAACACTGTCCATTGCCTACCATACACCTCTTTTGTGGATGATCGAACATCACCCTGGATTGTTTCGATAACCTCTTCCGAAAGGCCTGTCTGTCTGAGCTGTCTGCGCTCAATTTCCATGCCATGAGCCGGAACCCTTCTGGCTGTGGGTGCCATACACGGCCCTGCCACTGTTGCAACAGGTTGGGTAGTGTCGGAAGTTGTATGGGAATGTCTATTAGAAGATTTAGTAGCCTCGGCAGCCACGAGCGCCGAGGCCAGTGGGGAGCTATGAGGATCATTGCACACTTGTAACGTTCTATGCGATCTAGTATCAAATGAATCAGTGAAAACGGGGGAAAGGCATATGCTATCAAGCCGTCCCAATTCAACGTCAGAGCGTCCACATGGTACGCCCTGTGATCCGGCTCCCTGGAGCAGAACACTGGAAGCTGTTTGTTGTCTGCTGTTGCAAAAAGGTCTATCATTGGTTCGCCCATTTTCAAGAATACCTCTCTCACCACTGAACAAACTAGGCTCCACTCGGTGTCTATTAATGTCTGCCTGGACAATTGGTCGGCCAGGTCGTTCCGAACACCCTGTATGTGCACTGCTGACAAGATGACTTGATTCTCCACACACCATTGCCAAAGTCTCCAAACTGCTATACACAGGCTGGGAGATCTCGTTCCCCCCTGCTTGTTTATGTAAGACACCACCGTGGTATTGTCGGATCTTATATCAGAACATGTTTCCCCTTTAGACAGGAGGAAAATTGATGGCAGGCGTTCATTACCGACATCAGTTCCTTCATATTGATGTGCCAGGTGCGGACCTCTACTTCCGACCAAAGTCCCTGAACAAACTGATTCTCTAGGTGGGCTCCCCAGCCGTAATCGCTGGAGTCTGTTGTCAGAGTCAACTCTGGGGTTCTTATTTCCAGAGGAACTCCCGTCTGCAAGTTCTTGTCTGACCTCCACCACTGAAGGTGATAAAGGAGGTGCTTGTTGATTGGAATCAATGACTCTAGGTCTCGTGATGCTGGACGCCAAAAATGGAGCAGGTATAACTGGACTGGTCTCATGTGTAGCCTGGAGAGCCAAACCACCTCTATACATGCTGCCATCAGACCAAGGAGTCGCAAAAACTCTCTTGCTGCTGCCTGAGTCTGAACCATGAACAGATTTAAAAATTGTAACAGTTCCGTCTTCCTCCCCTGGGGAAGACAAACTACATTGAGATTGGTCTTGAAGTGACCGCCTATAAATACAAGGTTTTGGCTGGGAGTCAAACTGGACTTCTCCTTGTTGATCAGAAAACCACAACTTGTTAACAGAACGATTAAAATATTGACCCCTTCTTGAGCCAGAACTTTGCTCGGGGCTCGTACTAAAATATCGTCTAAATAAGGAAACACGTGGGCTCCTTCCATCCGTGCTCTGGCAATCACTGGTGCCAGAACTTTGGTGAAAACCCGGGGTGCTGACGTGAGGCCGAAAGGGAGCACACGGAATTGGAATGCATTGCCCCCTACTTCGAACCGCAGAAACTTTCTGTGGCATTGACTTACTGGGATGTGCAAGTAGGCGTCCTTCAAGTCCAGCGAGCAAACCCAATCTTGGGGTCGCACTGCCTTTTTGATCGACCAAAGGGTTTCCATCTTGAACCTCTGCTTCTTTATACAATGGTTTAGAGGTTTTAAGTTTAAAATTGGTCTTAAGCCTGAAGGTTTCTTTGCCACTAGAAAGAACTTTGAGTAAAACCCTTCGTTTTGTCTGTCGTGAGGTACAGATTCGATAGCGTTCTTGTTTAACAAGGCGTCTACCTCGTCTAACAAAACGGAGGCTTTTACTGATGACGTCAGATTTACTGGGGTGCTTTTGACGCCGTTGAACCACGGCACATTTTGAAATTCCAGTAGGTGACCGAAACTGACTATATCTTGAACCCACTGGTCGCTTGTGATTTGATGCCAAAAGTTTGCCCTTGATGAGATCCGTCCTCCCACCGGATCGTCTGAAAGAAATGGAAGGGCCCCCCTCATCCTATTTGTGCTTAAAGGCTGAAAAGCTTCTGTCATAGCTCCCGCGTCGGAAGGAACCCCTGTCTTGGCGACCTCTTTGAAAGCCTGACGTGGGGGAACGAAAATTCCCAGCATCTAAACGAGGTCTCTTGAACTGACCTGTCTGGAAATTCTGGCCAGATCTGTCCTTATAAGAGGAGAAGGAAGATTTCCTGCGCAGATCACTGGTAGCTTTCGCAGTAACAGTATGCCGATTTGCAGCGGCATGCAGGGGAACTCTACGAAGCCCATCCGTCCCGTCTAGCTGACTGTCTACCAATTTGAAATCTTCCAGTACTGCCTTCAAATTGCTACCACACAGATTACCATCCCCGGTAATGGGAGCTTTTCGTAGTCTGGTTTTGGTATTGTCTGCCCAGCGTGTTTGCTGTAACCACATGGAGCGTCGTGCAACTTTAGCATTAGCTGCCTCCCTTGCCTGGAGGTCAAGCATGTCCAGCGTCGCTTCCTGGGCCATGCCTAACATACGAGAGGTAGACCCAATATCTATACGCTCTTTTATACTTTGGAAGGTCTGTTGGTCAAGAGAGTCCTGTAGAATCTCTTCTAACTTAGAAACTTGTTTTGTTGCCGCTTCCAGCAGCCAAGATTGGGATACTGCGCACGCCATACCGATATGCGCCTCTTTCTCGATATTCATGAAGCGTCGATCAGCGACATTCAACGTTTTATCGGCAAATTTGGGGGCCTCGGTTTTAAACCCAGGGGCCACTCGTCCAAGTTCATGCACCATCAACGGGTCCAGTCTGGACGGCATCATATACTTCTTGTAGTCCTCTTCTACAATCTTATACCGAGCCACAGCTGAAGCACGATACAGTGGGATGCGTTCGGGGTTCCCCGACCACAGATTGTCTATTAATTTCTTATGACCAATAGCCAATGGGAGATACACCTTGTTACGCTTAGCCTCGAAACGTGTTGAGGTAATCTCGGGGTCTTCTCGTTCTTCAAAATGGGCATTCTTTATCGGCAGGAAACGAGCTGCTTCTTTCACAACATCAAAGAATGCATCTGTGGTAACATCCTTGCCATCAAACTCTAGCACGGTGCCCTCAAAATCACGGTCCACTAAACTAGAAGGATCTGGTTCCCCACCCACTTGGCTGATAGAATCTTGGGGGGAAACATCTTCCTGGACCGACCTGCGCTTAAAATTGCCCGTTGAAAACCGAGACGAGGATTCATCAAACAGCTCCTCCGGTTGATGATGCAACAATAAAGAATCACCACTGTCAGCAATACTGTCGTGGTTGCCTCCACGTGACAACCTTGCAGGTCTTGAGCCACTAGAGCCCCCCACAGGGGCACCTGGCTGGCGGTGAACAGTAGCGTGGCCCTCGGCCGGGGCAGCCGATTCAAAGGAATACTCATTTACAGGGCGAGACCCTGTGTAAGAGGTACGGCCTGGGCTCAATTCCTGAGCAAGCCCACTGACCATATTTTGCATCATTTGCTGCATGCGCTTTTCAAAATTGTCAAAGCTCCGTTGAAACTCTGCCCTATCGACATAACGGTCAGCAGGCGAGACATTAGCAGAAGTCTGTTGTGGGTTGCGCAGGGTCTGTTTGGCAGCTTCATCCGCCAATTTCTGCCTGTTCTTCTCCTTTGCTTCCACTACAAAGGAAGACCACATAATGCCCATTAGTTGACATAATTCACAATTATGTCCATTGGAGCCGTAGCGGCACTTGAAACAGAGTGAATGGGGATCATCTATCCCTAAAACTCGTCGACATGATCCGCCAGAACATGATTTAGTCCCGTCATGCTGCGAGGGACATGTGGGATTACCGGCCATGCCGCCAATCTTCTCCGTTGCCGCCATTTTGGAAACTCCCCACGAGAGATCCACAGGCAAGCTTATAAAGTTACACTGTTTTGTTGTTAAATCTGCCACCTGCAGCAGCAGAAATTTAACACCACAAGTATTCCTAAACCCCAATATAATTTGTTATACTCACGCAATCCGACAGGGTTCTGAAACTCTAGAAATCTTCGCGAACTTTGTAGTTTTTTCACGATGGCACGAAAAACACAACTGAATGGGATGATGCTCAAAGAAACACTGGTGCGCATGCGTGGAGTGGATGGTCAGGGGACCCGGATGTTGGCACGTTGTTTTTTTCTTTGAGCACAATTGGATGGGGGTTTGGGGAAATGTCCTATTAGTAAATACCGAGGCAGAAGTAAGTATACGAATGCGAAAGAATCCCCTGCATGAGAAATCCCCTGCACATACATGACATAGCTGGGTTGTCGGTCGTAATTTTTGTGATCGTTTTTTTCGTGCATCGCAGCAACCAGCTTGATCTACATTTTTATGGAAAATATCGTCAACTCCCATGGATAATGTGCGGTATGGAAAGGAATTTAGTACATGTACGTTCATGTAGTTGATCATGGCTTCAAACCTTGTGTGCAAAACATGAGGCAGACTGAAATTTTTTTTTAGGAAGTGTTTCCACACAAAATATTAAAAAATTTCACTCAAAATTTTCGAGTTTTTCCATCAAATCTGCACTCACCAATGCTTTATTACATGTATTAGTCCTAGTCTTTTAAAGTTTTTGTTTAAAACAAAATTGTTTACATGTAGCTTAGTTCAAGACCCCAGACTAAATGCACTAGAAAACTTGTTGTAAAGTCACAAATTTTCCCAGGGCCCTTAAGTGGGCCCCGGACACCACGCCGTGGCTTCGCAGGTTATCGAGTCGTTACAGAATTGGGCCCCCACACATTTTCAATCAACTTGGGGAGAACCCTGTCATCTACAATAGCCAGAGCTTCCAGGACCCTTAAGCGGGCGCTGGACTCCGGCAGTGACTTCGCGCTGCTTCGGACACATTTTTTTTTACTTTACAAAGTTGCACTCCCACTTTTTCAATTTGCACTCCCACTTTCTCAATTCCTGGCTAAAACACTGTATGGGAGTTACTTGATAATATTGGTAAGTTACATCGAAAACTATTTTCCAGAAACTCTGGTCACGCTCCTTTAAAGACACTTGCGATGAGTTTAACGATGCATATTTGCCATGGCAATGCACCGTCAGCTACGATGGTCGTGGTTTTTGCCATTTTTGACGAGAGATCACGAGACCAACTCTTGGTCCCCTGAAAACTGATTGTCACTTTTGATATATTCTATGCTAAGCGATATAAGCAAGAGAAAATGTAAAATGTTGTACCTACGATTTTAGCAGGTGACAACAATTGTCGCTTCAAAACTGTTCAGTGTCCGATGCTTTCGCTGCATGCAAAAACAAGGACGCTACGCTGCAGTTGGCCATCCATTGTCTACGTCGGACACAACATCGTGTGCGCGCGCGTGTAATACAAATTTGAATGATGCTATCGTGTTCTCGTGTGTCCTATGCATGTGACTTAAAAGCGCGCAAACGCGCTTGGTGACTGCGTTGCATAGAAATATATGGAATGCGTCCCATATACTGCGCGCCACATTTATCGCCCACGCCTAAAACATGCAGGACGGACTCAGAAACTTTTTGAACTCGTGTTGGTGCGAATCCCGATCCAGTCCATCCATGGTGCGTATACCCTTGAGCAAGGTACTTTGTCATGCATTGCTTCTCTCCACTAAGGAGCAAAATGGGTACCTGTGAGGGTAGCGAAAGTTTATGCGTTTGATTAGCCGTTGAGCGCCTAACTGTAGCCGGGGCTGTATACTCCCCAGGGAGCCGAGAAGGATTAAGGAATGATATTACTGAGCCCAATGACCAGGGGTAATAATGCAGAAAGCGTATTGATAGATCTGTCGGATCTGAAATGCGCTATATAAGAACTGCCTATTATTATTAGCCGACAACTGTTTTATTAAAAACATAATTAAACACAGCAAACTGCCTCAGCAAAACGTTGCAAAGGGGTTAATCTTACAAAACTCACCATCTGCTGGCGACATTCCGTTCACTAGACTAGTTTCTTCTCCGGGCCTACTGGTTGCCGATTCGGATGGTTCACTACGTTGCTTAAATTTCAATTTCCAGATAGACAGACTGATAATGATCAGCAGCCCAAACAACACACCGGAGCCTGCGCCTGCCGCAATCTTGACAACATTGGAGACCGATTCAGGTTCCTGTTCTGATGGGAGGACACAAATACCAGAGGTTGCTGATTTTAAGTTCATCTAATTAGACTTCTTGAAGTATGACGAAACAAAGGACAAAAAAGAGGGCGCACTATTTTTTAGGTATGAATTTTAATATCTTTCTTTCCAAAAACCTGATGTACATCAGACAGACAGAATTATAAATAAAATAAATAATTGCAAAGTGAAACGTGCAGTTATTATGCATTTAATTTAAAATCATAACCATGTCAAAGTGCTCCCTTCTAGGCTCCTACATATATAGTACTAAAGTGGAAATGTCACCCTGTGTTTCCTACATGTAGGTGAATGTACACTAAAACCAGTCAACTGCTTTCCTGGGCTTTAGCACAACACAATAAAACCTACACTGTAGTTTTATAAAAAGTAAGGAAAGATTACCATGCACAGACACCCACTGGGACCCCATACACTAAACCTGTGGGACAACTAAACCTATGGGACATAACAGTTTTTCCTTAGTAAATTCATGAAAATTTTCCCGTCTAATTTTGCGTTTTTAGCATCAAACTAACATTAAATTGTTTACATGGTTTATGTGCCGTAACAAGGAAAATCCTGTGTGTCTGTGCATGAACCCCAAAATAATTTCATGATCCAAGCCTGGGTCATACGGCCAGAACTTATCCCCCGTTTCCATGGCATGGAGTGGCTAGGAGCATTGTTACTCCACCTGGATGGGATGCCAGTCAATCATAGGTTTACCCCAGCAGTTAGTTTGGTTTCCCCAACAGGTTGTTAGTTTCCATGGCATGGAGTGGCTAGGAGCATTGTTACTCCACCTGGATGGGATGCCAGTCAATCATAGGTTTACCCCAGCAGTTAGTTGGGTTTCCCCAACAGGTTGTTAGTTTCCATGGTATGGAGTGGCTCAGAGCATTGCTACTCCCCCCTGGATGGGATGCCAGTCCATCATAGGTTTACTCCAGCAGTTAGTTGGGTTTCCCCCAACAGGTTGTTAGTTTCCATGGCATGGAGTAACTAGGAGCATTGTTACTCTCCCTGGATGGGATGCGAGTCCATCACAGGTTTACCCCAGCAGTTAGTTGGGTTTCCCCAACAGGTTGTTAGTTTCCATGGCATGGAGTGGCTAGGAGCATTGTTACTCCACCTGGATGGGATGCCAGTCAATCATAGGTTTACCCCAGCAGTTAGTTTGGTTTCCCCAACAGGTTGGTAGTTTCCATGGCATGGAGTAACTAGGAGCATTGTTACTCCCCCTGGATGGGATGCCAGTCAATCATAGGTTTACCCCAGCAGTTAGTTTGGTTTCCCCAACAGGTTGTTAGTTTCCATGGCATGTAGTGGCTAGGAGCATTGTTACTCCCCCCTTGATGGGATGCCAGTCCATCATAGGTTAGATGGATTTCCCAACCAGTATTTGCTGGTACCCATCTGGGTACCAGCAAATTTCCGCAGGCTACATGTAGTTTACCAACATTCTCTTTTTGATGCCCTTATTTCAGGAATCTGTTTAAAAAAGTTTCATCTTGCAAATGATATATTGGGCCATTTTAACATTTTAACAAAATACATGATTGTGCTTGAACCAACCTGCAGGGATTCCTGTATGACTTGGCTTCGTGACTTGGATGGAAGTGGGTTCAACTGGAACACGAGTAGTTTTAGAAGCCACTGTAGGTATTATCCTATTAAATGCTGTAACATTGAATGCTTTCGATGTTGCCTCATACGTGTCTCCAGGAACAATGCGAACCTGCAGCACAAATACAGGAGGAAAGTGAATATCAATATATGGTTCAAAAAAGAAAATGCTATTTCACAGTGAAAGTTAAAACAGAATAATCTTTTTTTAAATGGCTTACCCGTGCTATATACTCATCAGGTGGCACATCATCAAAGACGATGGTGTAATACCCTGACTGCAAAAGTTAAGAGAAGAGTTTTTGCATTATGTTAATTGACATGTTCTGTATTAAACAACCCTCACAGCACAGTATCTACATGTAGAAACATTAACAATTCTGTGTGTGTTACGCGTTAGTGTTTAAAGGTAGTATACTTGTTTGGTAAACTGTTAAAAACGCCATGATTTCCACTGTAATTAAAAGCATAGGTCGAGAAAAATACCTTGTAGAAATTTCAGCCACATAGAAGCAGTAATACATGTACGATTTTTGTGCATGAATGAATTGCTCCAAAGATCGCCTACAGGCATTTTTCTCATGAATGGGGGCAATTCAGAAGAAATAATTTCACGGGATGATTACTACATGTACCATTACCATCTTGATTACAAGCAAGCTTAAAGACGATAATAATAGTTTTAATTGTAGCAGATCTACTGTACATGTAATTTGTTTTTAATTTATTCCATTTATTTACCCAAGGTGTGCCCAAACAGTTTACAAAAAATAGTTTCTATTGGGGCCCTGCAAACACTAATAAAATAAATATTTTAAATTATACAACTTCACAGTCGCAAACAAAATAACAGATCAGTGTTGACTCGGCGTCTCTGGAAATGTCAGTAGGCAGTAAAGCTAGGGGTCTGCACAACTTTCAACACTAACAATAACATAGAATTGTGACCTCCGGTTTGTGTTAAACGAGGTTACGGCAAAACAAAAGAGTATTCCGTCTCTGGTCAGACCAAAGTCCTGGAATTGATGTGGCGACACGTTTCCCCCATCTCACACAGTTTCATACACAGTAAGGCCTATAGTAAACTTGAATATTGTAACGGCCGTCCCGATCCGCCGCTGGGGGCGCCAGCACCGTTTCACGGTGGGTCTAACTGACGTGTTGGTGGCGCCATTGCGGCTGCCCACGAAGCCGGGTGGCGTGAGCCCCTGCCGGAGGATCGGGATACCCGTTCCGCGCGGGGACGCGATTCTCTGCGCCATCTTTGATCTTTGTGTTTGTTGAGGAAAGTTGATCCAAATAAACCTGCGGTACTTTCATGCTGAGAATTGTCTTTTGCCTTGTGTTCTTTTCGTGCCGAGTTTCATAACAAGCAGGGAATATTCTTGTTACACTGGCGGCAGCGGTGGGGCGGCACACTGAGAGAAATACAGGTGGAATTCGAGATTTTCAAGCAATGAATTCACGAGACCGGGGAGGTCTGGTATCAGACTCGCCGCGGAGCGGGGACATGCCAGAAAGTGACGAGTACCAGTACGGAGGCCAGACTGACAAGGCCCACAGTAGTACGTTCGTAACTGTAGATGAATTACTGTACTCGTTTGTTGGGGAAAACCCGAGAGAAAACTCCGGGTGGTGGGAGGATACTGGTAAAATGTTAGAGCCTGAGATTGTAGAGGGAAAAAGGCCGGTACGTACGGTACGGCCTGACCCTGCCAATCCGAGTAGTTTTTGCGGGGGGTTAGATCAAACCAGCGACCCATGGACAGACCTAAGCTCGACCCCGGTGCATTTTGAGCCGGGAAAGTTCCGGTGGGTTCCGGAGGATCCACCCCGCACCGCACACGACCATGTTGGAAGGCTCCCCTCGGAGACCCGCATGCTACCAGACTACGGAGCGGAACCTCCGGATCGGTTCCGCGCCGCACACGACCATGTTGGACGGCTCCCACCGGAGACCCGCATGCCACGAGACTACGGAGCGGAACCTCCGGATCGACTCCGCGCCGCACTCGACCATGTTGGATGGCTCCCATCGGAGACCCGCATGCCACGTGACTACGGCACGGAACCTTCGGACCGACTCCGCACCGCACACGACCATGTTGGAAGGCTCCCCTCGGAGACCCGCATGCTACCAGACTACGGAGCGGAACCTCCGGATCGGTTCCGCGCCGCACACGACCATGTTGGATGGCTCCCATCGGAGACCCGCATGCCACGTGACTACGGCGCGGAACCTTCGGACCGACTCCGCACCGCACACGACCCTAACGGACGGCTCCCACCGGAGCCCCGCACGCTACCAGACTACGGCGCGGAACCTTCGGACCGACTCCGCACCGCACACGACCATGTTGGAAGGCTCCCCTCGGAGACCCGCATGCTACCAGACTACGGAGCGGAACCTCCGGATCGGTTCCGCGCCGCACACGACCATGTTGGATGGCTCCCATCGGAGACCCGCATGCCACGTGACTACGGCGCGGAACCTTCGGACCGACTCCGCGCCGCACACGACCATGTTGGAAGGCTCCCCTCGGAGACCCGCATGCCACGAGACTATGGTGCGGAGCACGATAATTTGCTCCGCACTGCACAACCCTATGGTGCGGAGCACGATAATTTGCTCCGCACTGCACAACCCTATGGTGCGGAGCAAGTGAAATTGCTCCGCACTGCACAACCCTATGGTGCGGAGCAAGTGAAATTGCTCCGCACTGCACAACCCTATGGTGCGGAGCAAGTGAAATTGCTCCGCACTGCACAACCCTATGGTGCGGAGCAAGTGAAATTGCTCCGCACTGTACAACCCTATGGTGCGGAGCACGATAATTTGCTCCGCACTGCACAACCCTATGGTGCGGAGCACGATAATTTGCTCCGCACTGCACAACCCTATGGTGCGGAGCATCAGGATTCGCTCCGCACTGCACAACTACATGGCGGGAGGCTCCCCTCGGAGAACCGCACTGCACAACCCTATGGTGCGGAGCATCAGGATTCGCTCCGCACTGCACAACTACATGGCGGGAGGCTCCCCTCGGAGAACCGCACTGCACAACTATATGGCGGGAGGCTCCCCTCGGAGAACCGCACTACACAACCCTATGGGGCGCCACCGCGTAGCGGGAACCCGGATGCAGACACTCCAGCCACCCAGCCAGCCACGGGGTCCGGTCCATCACCGGCACAACCGCCGACCGCGGGGCCCCCCGGAGGAGGTCGACGACCGATGATGCTTCCAGATAAGTTTGACGGGGTTTCCTCGTGGTCGGATTACCTGGTCCATTTTGAGAGCGTGGCCAGAGTCAACCAGTGGAGCGAGTCCGAGAAGGCAATGTTTCTGGGCGCCCATCTGAAGGGCTCGGCACGGGAAGCTCTGGCTGATATGGCACCGGAGGCTCGGACGGAGTACCTCCGTATCCTAGAGTACTTCGAACAGCGTTTCGGAGTCACGGCCCAAGTTCCACTGCATCGGGCCCAGCTGTCGATGTGCACCAGACGTCGGGACGAATCTATCAGTGGCCTGGGGCAGTCGATCAGGCGGTTGGTTTCCAAGAGCTACCCGAACCTCCCCACGCAAGCTCGGGAGGACCTGGCTGTGGATGCTTTCCGGAATGCATTAGGTGACGAGCAGCTGCAACGCCACGTTTTTTCGAGAAAGGCGACGACCCTGACCGAAGCAATCACCCTGGCAACGGAGATGGAGGCTTTCCTGGAGTCCCAGGTACAGAACAGGAAGGGAAGACAAGGAACCAGGGAAGTGAGGTCGGTAGTGGAGCTAGCGCAACCTATACCATACAGGAACACGGAGAGCACAGGCTACGCGCGTAGACCGCTCGACCGGTCGATGGTGGAGTGCTTTGGGTGCCACGAATTCGGGCACTTCCGGCGCGATTGTCCACGAAGGAAGCCGAGCCAGCGGACAGCCGGGGGAAGACCACCAGGACGGAACCAGACGACACCGAATGTGCCGCTGGGGGAAAACTACATTGCGGGGAAAGTTGTGTCGACGCCTGTCTGCTTCTTGCTGGACACGGGAGCTTCGGTGAGCCTAATTTCCGAACGCATCTATGACGAACTTTACGGACCCGGGAAGCCAAACCTCCAGCCACTGCCGGAGACTCTGAGGCAAGCGGATGGGAGCCCCATGCAGGTCCGGGGGAGGGCTACTTTTGAACTCCAGATCGGAGATCAGATCGGAGATCAGGTCTTGAGCCATGCCTGCATTGTAGCTAAAATTGAGCCGGATGTCATCCTGGGGATAGACTTCCTGTCGACATACCGTTGCCAGTGGCGGTGGGGGGACAACACAGTGTTGATCAATGCAAAGCCCGCGGCTTTAAGAGGCTACGAACAGCACCCATCGGTGGCAAGAGTTCATGTTGGACACAAGGTAAGGGAACTACAATGGATAGGGGTTGGGACGGTGTACCTAGACGCAGCGGCTCCCCGCGAAGAGGAGGCCACCGGGACGGAGAGAGACCTACTGAACCAGGAGACGCGGCCGGCCGGAGAGGGCCCGGGAGATAAAGTGAAAACTGAGGACCTGGCGACGCGGCCGCCGCCGGGAAACCCCGAGGAGGACGCGGAAGCAGGAGACCGGGAGGCGCCCCGCCACGAGGCCGCGCCCCCACAGCTGAGGGCGGTTCGGAACCTGCCCCTGGTAAGGACGCGGAAGCAGGAGACCGGAGGCGCCCCGACAGCAGGGCGCACCACAAACAGCGGAGAGCGGGCCGGAACCCGCCCCCTTATAAGGATGAGCAACGCCCAGTGCAGCCACTGCGACCGGCGGTTCACCCGCCTGTCGAACCTGAGGAGGCACCACCGAACAGCGTGCCCGGCGCTACACCCGACGATGCCGTTCGAGTGCCCCCTCGGATGCGGGAGATCCTTCTACAGGGATGACGTTAGGCATCGCCACCTCCAGTATTGTCCCCGGCGACCAGAGAGGGTGGCGACCGTGACAGTGGGCGACCAATTGGACGTGCACGCCAGCAACGACGGGATGGACGGCGAAGACAGGGAGCGGAGGGGGCTTGGCGGCCATTCGGAGCCGCCCCCTCGCGCTGAGGCGTCCAGGCCCGGAACCGCCCTGTCGGAGCCGCCCGCTCGTGGGGGGAATCGCACCCCACCGGAGCAACCCCCGGTCGCCGCGGCACCCCAGCCGGACGCCCAGAGAGCCTCGACACCACCCCCATCGGAGCGGCCCCCGAGCGCTACAACGCCATCGCGGACAGAGAGCGGCACCCAGACGGAGACGCAGCGGGGACCACCACCCCCCTAGCTAATCAGACACTTTGTTGCCATGTTGTGTTTCTTTTTCTAACAGTTGTTCTTTGTTTTTTGTTCTGCAGTTGCAGTTGCCATGTATTGCAGGGAATCGTCTTCCCGGCGGAACTGGGCGTCGCCGCCTGCTTTGGGGACAAGCAGGGTCCTCGAAGGGGGCGGTGTAACGGCCGTCCCGATCCGCCGCTGGGGGCGCCAGCACCGTTTCACGGTGGGTCTAACTGACGTGTTGGTGGCGCCATTGCGGCTGCCCACGAAGCCGGGTGGCGTGAGCCCCTGCCGGAGGATCGGGATACCCGTTCCGCGCGGGGACGCGATTCTCTGCGCCATCTTTGATCTTTGTGTTTGTTGAGGAAAGTTGATCCAAATAAACCTGCGGTACTTTCATGCTGAGAATTGTCTTTTGCCTTGTGTTCTTTTCGTGCCGAGTTTCATAACAAGCAGGGAATATTCTTGTTACAATATTTTAAAGTCAGAATCACAGCTGATCATGTGCCATGCTGAAATTTCATTTAAGTACAGCACATCAGCTTCAGGCTGCTCTCTATTTTGAAATCATAATTCATAAATACAGTTTACGTATCCCTAATGGCTGAGAACACATCACGTGGCTAGTCTGAAACGGACGTTAAAGACCAGCCAGTCTTAAACACTTTCTTGCTTGGCCCGTGGCCATGCCCTCACCCTAGTCAGCAGGGGTGTAGGCTAGGGGTGTGGACACACCGCACTCTTCCCCCCCAGCTCAAACGAGTTCCGCCTTGCATTTTTTTTGGTTAATGATACCTGTAAGTTATTGACGGATCTCTGCTGGTGTCAAGCATGATCCCATATGATTGAAATATGCCAAATTTCCAAAAATAAAATCGAGAGGGGGTGTGTATAAGAGGGCACTAGCCCACTACCCCCTCCCCTTCGCCTGTGGCATGGGACATTATCATTCGTCAATGCCCCAAGCTGGTTTTAAATGTATGTTTAAGACTAGCCAAACCCACTTTTATTCTCAAAATATTTGTGCCGATATTTGCGGGCGGGTGGAACATAAGATTAAAATAATGAACTAATCAACAATGTGAATGCTCACAGATCCATTTGAGTTGACTCTTTGGCTCAGTTCTGGTCTGGTCCTTAACAGAGTGCGAGACCACAGGTTGACTTGATAGTCTAACCAGAAATTCCCAGGGTAAACTTGAAATGTGACCGTCACACTATCGTATTTGGCAGATACTGTCGGTTTAGCAGGCTTCCACTGCTCTGGTGGCGCTACATTTTAGATGAAAAGAGAAAACATTTTAATAACCCTCTGATGCGCGGATTTTTTTGGAACTATGTGTACTAAAGGGTTAAAGAGGCTTGTCTAGATTTTCCTAGAAAATGAATTTTTTTTCTAACCTAAGAATCATATAAAATACCACCCCAAAATACTTTCAATGGGAAGCAAATAGAAAATTTGCCATCTCCAATTTGAATGTGAAAGCAAAAAGGTTGGTGTATTTTTTTTAACGTTTGGTGTAGTTTTTTAAACCTTATTTTTGAAAACGTACGGATTGAGAGCGTCAAATTTTAGAATTGTAATGAGTAAAATAGACAAAGGATACATGTATGGTATCAAAATCTCAAAACCCATTGGACAAAACAGGGGCTCAAAAATATGTTCTGGACATGCTCCTTTAATTTAGTATTATATACATGTACATGTAGGTACATTCCAAAAAAGACAATTGAGTTTGACAAAGTCAAACTGATACATGTGTAGCAAGGGTAGACAATATTTGATTAAAGGTACACACCGGCCTACTGTTTACACGATTTAGTGATGGGGAATGGACCAGTGAAAATGCGACTCCCCTTTATGAATATGTATGAGGCATGGTAACATTATACGGTTAAAAAAAACTTCTCCCAGAAACAGGAAATGTAACATTTCATTACTGTTGGGATCACTTTGTTCAAATAGGTCCTCTTAAACCTTGAGGAAATCGCTGAAGTGGAACAGTCTTGTAAGCAATTTCAAAGTGATTGGTCAATCAGTGCTTTGTTATCCACAAGTTCACTGTATTCAACAAACAGTATATGTCAGTGCAACCAAAAGCTATTTCTATTCTAGGACAATGCGCTGTTCAAACAAGCCAGATACAAGGAAGCTGTGGTCTGCTATAAGGCTGGAATGGAAGCTGATCCGACCAATGCTATACTTCCAGCTAACTGTGCTATGGCCAGACTTAAGCTACAAAGGTAGACCATTTTCACAAACTGTATTATAGACCCTTAGCATGGGCAGCCATGACGGGGGGCAGTCACATTGTCTTCGTGCGTCATGCACGAGTAGGCACTTTGTGGATCTATGATCATATCATTTAAATATTAAAACCTGCCCCCTGTCATGGCCGCCGGTGCAAAGAGTCTATAGACTACTAAAGTGTCCATCTTAGAGAGGTCCATTTTACTTTAATAATGACCATTCCAGAAATAGTACACACATTCCAAGCGTGGCAAAGCAGAATTTTTGTACTTAATTATGTAAGTTCCTCCAATTAGGTTTGATGAAGCCGAATCAGACTGTGACAAGTCTATTTCCCTGGATTGCACCTACGTCAAGGCTTATGCCAGGAGAGCAGCAGCACGTGTTGGACTCGGAAAACTGGAACAGGCAAAGAAAGGTATGGGTCTTTCCATAAACTAGAGCAAAAGTATGTCATTTTAAAAAATGGCTTTTTGTAGACGATTTAAAATAATTTTCAAAATAAATATTGTGTGGTGTTATGTAATAATAATGGTACAGCATTTTATAAGGCGCACAGTATCTAAGGCTGGATGCGAATTAGTGGCTGTGGCTGCAGCTGTTGCTATGCTGTTTCTAATGATTTTCATTGTCCGCCCATAGCAACAGCATAGCAACAGCCACAGCCACAGCCAAAGCCACTAATTCGGATCCAGCCTAACGTGACTGTCATTCAAAGGCGCCGTAGCCACTATTATCACTGCCCTTATGGAATTACCAGAATCATCTCGCTTCAACTAGGTGGCTGCCTGGCTAGTTGCACACAACCCTATCAGCACTAAGATTGTAGCATTCCCCTGACAGCTCCCCAAATATCGCTTGGGTTGACGAGGCAATTGGGAATTAAGTGTCTTGCCCACGGACACAAACATGTTGGCACAAGTGGGGCTCGAACCCATAACCCCTCGATCACGAGCATGGCTGTATACCCACTAGACCACACGTACTGACCTTTGAGAAATAACAATCCAAAATTGAACCACAGCAATATCCCTAACTTATTGTGAGTAGTGTGTTTTGAAACGCCCCACGGGCAAAAAAAACCTGGCAACCAGCTGCAGTGGGTTTTCATAACGGAGAACATTTTTCTCATATCCTATATTTTTACGATAATTGTTTACGATAACTGCAGATTATCAACAAGTGTTGAACTTGCAATGGAAGCAAGCAACAAACATGCTGCAGCTGAGATCAAGAGAATAGACAGAATACTGCAGGAAAGGGAAGATGCCGAGAGGCGGAAATCAGACGCTCCATGCAATATCGTCCATGCCAATCAGAAACCAGTCCATATGAGGTCAAAGGTTAGAATAAACAAGAGTATTTTGGTATATTGGAGTTTTTAATGAAGGATTAAATAAATTTCATATATTATTTTTTTTTTCAAATGCTTTTGTCAAAGTGGGAGAAATACCTTTAACTTGTTCTAAATAGATATCTTAAAACCCCAATACATCATTTGCAGTGACCCAAAATTTTACTTCATGAGTTGACAAGAAAAACCTGACTAAAAGTGTTGATGGCAATACGAGTAACAACCACCACATGATTTTGTTTGGCAACTGAAGGTGCTTTTTAAAAAACAATTGTTTGCAAACAATTTTTTACCTTTTAAGGTTTTCTGAAGTATAGACCGTGTAAGTTGACCTCGAGAGCGTGCGGAACTCCGCGAGACTCGTCGACTTCCGGAGACCTTGTATAAGTTTTAACACATGCAGCGACCGGTTTTTTTCCCGGTACTATTTTCACACCACGTCAAAATTAGCAGTTTCACCTACCGATTCGGGATCCACTGTAAAAAATCTTAAATTACCATTTATCACCGGTGTGAAAGGTTAATTGAGCAAAACATTCACAAAATGTTAAATCTGACATTTTATTTCCGTCTCTGAGATAAACTGCATGGTAACCCCACACGCCATAGAAAAACCACACAGCCATGACAGCGCGTCGCTGGTCGTCCGCGAGTGACGCAAATATTTTGGCGCTGTGTAGTTGGCGGGAATACGTTGCATTATAGCCGTTTTCAAAGGTTTTTGATTCGGCTTCAAACGGTCTTTGCGATTTCCGTCCATGTATACTGCTAGAGCAGACACTTGTGGGACATTTTGCTCTGTCCTCTTTTTTTACATGGGGTGTTTTGGAAATGTACTGTATGTTGTTGCAATATTTGTTACCCCAAAATTGCCTGTAGATTGGCGAAAGATCCATAAATTTAGCGGATTCTTATAACGTGGCACACTTCAACAACTCACAAGAAATCCATTCACAATATGGCAAAACTAGTAGTATTATTTGGCTTTTCTCAACACAGTACAAAAATACAGTTTAACCAAAACAAAAACGAAACGGTTTGTGAACATATTCACTTGAGACTTTTACAGTCCCTTAAAATAAGCAGTCACTTAAAAAACAATCGATACAAATGTCCATATGAGTTTGGGAAGTCTGGATGCAGTGAAAAGCAACTTGGCTCCACCGGGATTCGAACCGGTGGAGCCAAGTTGCTTTTCACTGCATTCAGATTTTACAAACTGACATATGGACATTTGTCCACATTTGTATTGAATTCATTCACCCCAGCGGTTCCTGGGTCATAATCCCTAAAAATAATCACTTATTCATACTTAATGATTGGGGCAAGCCGGGCAGGGGTTTGGGGCGTATCTTAAGTGATTTTTTTGGAGGGGTGGTTATCTCTCTGTAGGGCTTGCTAAGCTCACGTGATAGCCAATCCCAATCAGTGAGGAACAACTGCACTACCGTGATTCGAGACCACTAGTTGGCTTCATAGCTCTATAGACCGATCCAGTATACGACTCTACTGCACACGTGCTTCACATGTGTTGCATGTTGCTAGGCAATTTCTAAATAGGAGGAGCTTACTGGATCGGTCTAAAAATTGGTAGGGTGTTTGCACATTAAGCAGAAGGTCCGCGGTTCGAATTCCGGTGGAGCCAAGTTGCTTTTCACTGCATCCAGATTTCCCAAACTCATATGGACGTCCACATTTGTATCAAATTTATTAACCCCGGCGGTCCCTTGGTCATAATCCCTAAAAATAATCACTTATTCAAATATTAGAAATATTTGTACAAATAACAATAACTGCAAAAGCTTGAAAAAAAAAACACTGTAGAAGTGTCACGACGTAAGAGGGACACTGTCCTGTTTTCTTAGAATGACACAAAGCCGAAAGGTCTCCATACAGTTGTCTTTTTACTGTCATGTTTCTAATTTTAGAAACCACTGAAGAGAATGGTGATTGAGGAGGTAGGAACAGGGAGTGGGGATGAAGAGGACACGCCCATGACCACACCCCTGACCACACCCACAGAGAAATCCAAGGACTCCACCACAAGCAGCCATCCATCACAAATCCCAACAAAACAAAATCTCATCAGTGAACTCCAAACAGAAGATGAACCAAAAATTCAAAGGTAGGAGGACAAATTAATTATAACGGGAGACGTTTGAGACGCTTGTTGGCAGCAAAAACAATTTGAAATTTCATGAATTGCCTTGTGCGTTGGCCATCACCAAGCTTATGTGCACCCGCAAATTTCATTCTGGAATGGTGGTTTTAGAAATATATTCATTGTACAAAAAACACATTTATGAAGGAATTAAAAGTAGGTTAGGATAGTCTTATACAATCCGTTTTAAACCGGCTAGGGTACTCTGCGCTGATAACAATGATGTTTATGGTGTTTTTGCGTCACTCGTGCTGCATTTCGCCGTAGCTCTGTGCACACAATTTTGAGGACTGAGGTAACCAAATTGGAGATTCACTTTTTGGTTACCTCAACCTGAGGCTGTGATTGGTCGATTCCGAAATGGGCGGAGCTTACTGGATCTGTCTATTACTGCCTTGACTTGGTTCAATAACTTGTGAACAAATTCATATTATTTTTTATTTCATCATCAGTGTCCAACAAATGGAAACTCCTTCATCAGAAATCAGACCGCAGGTCTTGGCTGCAGTGTCGGTTTCCACAAATCCCAATCCAGTCAGCGTAATCACTCCGCCAAGTATTCCAGCCATACCCTCCTCAAGCTACCAGCTACAAGCTGATTGGAAAAGGCTGGAGAGGTTCCCTCAGCAGCTATTTCATTACTTTAAAGGAACACGTTGCCTTCGGGTTGCGCTTTATTGGGCGTTTTTGGGCTATTACAAGCGTTTGAAGTATAATGAGCACGATCTGAAAGATGTTTAAAAAGTAGAATATAATGATCCACACAAACGTGCCTTAGAAATGCTTCAATTTTGCGTAATTTCTCGAAGCAGCACGCTCCGCCATTTATGGGAGTCAAAATCTTGACTCCCATAAATGGCGGAGAAATTATATTAGTCTTATTTCCAGCCTGGAGAAAGAAATTATTTTTCCTTCCTCCGTTGCGTGTGATGTGCCTGTTTTTTTAAATTCGTGTCTACAATAACCATTGGGTATAAATCATCCAAGTCCTTTCTATCGGTTTGTCCCATGACAATATTCTTACCCTGATTGGCGAGGTTTTCGTTTTTTCTTTTTTGACGCGTCTGCTGTGTTCTCTTGACGATCCACAGCCAGTCGGGGAGTGTGTGTGTGTATGTGTTTACATTTCACACATGTCTCGGGAGGCGGAGAATGGTATGGTACCTTGCGTTCATCTGATAGGTTTACCTGACCACTGGCTACGGCGCCAGCCTAACTCCTGTTCGTCGCTGCATTTTGCCCACTACCCGGACGATCGTATTGACGGCTTGAAATACGTATACATTTCGCGGGACATGTAGTGGGGGTCAGAGGTCAGTGTTTGTTTTTTTTATTTACCATTCACTAATTATAACACATTAAATGTGTTTTATTGCAAGAACAACTCTTAATAAGTATAAGGAACACCCTCAAACGTGAGATTTCGTGAAATCTGAAGGCAACGTGTTCCTTTAAGGTTACATCATTGGTAATCTCGAAAATCAGAAATGTTCACAGATTTACGCCTAACTTACACAATATAAACATAATGACCGTAGAAAACGTCCCCTGAAATGGTTTTGTCTGAAGTGCTATAGTCTTTGAGAAATGAGTAAAACAATTAGTTTTCGTCTCATGAGACGAAAATTAAATTCGCCCCAAAACCATTTCGCCCAAGTGCCATTTCGCCCCAAACCACTTCGCCCGAGTGCCATTTCGCCCCAAATTACTTCGTCTTAAGACTACATCGCCCAAATGCCACTTCGCCCAAAAACCACTTCGTGCACAGTCCGTGGTTTTGGGGCGAAATGGTTCAGGGCGAAGTGGTTTTGGGGCGAAATGACTGCAAACCCTTTTTTTACTGTTTTCTCAAAAGTTAGACGAAGTACGGACCTGGTTTTTGCTCAGGTTGGTTTTAATCATGCATATTTTTAATCACACAGTGGGATAAAACTATTTGTAACAGTTTACCAATCATGTATACTATCTTTAAGATTTGTTCCATTACACACTTGATGATGCACGCACTTCCCCGTGGATTCGTCCGACTTCCTCTGACATTGCCAGCTTAAAACCGGAAAATTGTGAAACAAACTGCATTAGTTTTTTTGAAATCACCTGTATAAAACTCATTTTGTGAAAGCATAAATGTCACGAAAATATAAATAAATATGTGCTTTCTGCTGGTTTCATGAACAGAAAATTCCACCCCAGTCGTATAAACAGCTTCTACAGCAGTCACTGGACTCCGTATTACTGATGAAAATATTGACCTTACTGAGAGACGAATATATTAGGTAAGCACGCCGCTCACAAAAATTCCTAAAAAATGTTGTCTAGAATTGTCTACTAAAAGCACCGTGCTTCCAAGGGAAGCAATGAGTATTCGCTGGCAGAATGCAACGTCAACCTCTGCCCAGCTCACGTTCACTGCTTCGACAACAGTTCACGCTACTTGTATGGCAACATATATACTGTCCATTCATTTTGCACAGAAGCCAGAAGGGAACATTTTCCGTGCATTTTTCTGTTAACGATCACAAAATAACAGGCAGGACAGTGTATCGCTACATGTATGAGAGAATGTATTAGCAAACCAGTGAAAGTTATTATTGTCCATATATTTAAATGTTTTCTTCTAAAACAATAATAATAGAATAAACTGTACGCAAACACAATGGAAGTGAAATGTGAGTGTGAACCAGTGACCATAGCAACGGTCTAGTGACCCCGATGTGACGTCACGGCTCTATATCTGCCAGCAAATATTCCAAGTTACTTCGGGTAAAGAGCAAAACAAACCCAAATTAATATCCATTCTCTCCGATGCAAGCTAAATCATCTTGCCTCATTTTGTTCACACACCGCCTCCCCACTGTACTGTGGCCGAGTGGTTTGGGCCACTGACTTGCAACACTCGGGTGAAAACTTGGGGTTGCAGGTTCAATACTCGGCCGTGGTACCTGTGCCCTTAATAAGCTAGGCAATCAAAGTTTATGGTTCGCAAACTGCTGTTTTTGCATCGCAAACTGCGATGCGATACCGCTTATTTCGAGCACTGCAAACTATGTTGAGAATGATGAGGTACTGTGGCCGAGTGGTTTGGGCCACTGACTTGCAACACTCGGGTGAAAACTTGGGGTTGCAGGTTCAATACTCGGCCGTGGTACCTGTGCCCTTGAGCAAGGTACACTTGCTCCATCCTTAGGAAGGGATGTAAAGCCGTTGGTCCAGTGTGTTGTGTAACACACTTAAAATATCCCAGGGGCACTCTTTTGTGAAAAGTAAGGGGATTCCTTGGTGTCTCTGACCTATGTATCTCGATGTTTAGGTGGATTATTAGCTTCGTAAAAACCCATTATATTCTCCATATGTAATGTGCGCTATATAAATGTAAAAATAGTAAGAAAGTGTCATGTGAAAGAATTTAATACACATATGCATACCTTTTGGTGTTCCAGACACTCATGCAGGAAGTTTGTAGGCTGAAGACTTCAGCACCTTTTTACGTATTGTTGGTGTAGTATAATTGATGTTAATTTGTTTTTTTCTACCAAGACATGAGGAACCTGTATTCGATACTCTACAAGGACTGAGCCAGGTTAAGCGGTTTGAAATGAACATCATGTTTATGTCTTCCAAAGACGAACAAGGTGGGTTCTGTTGCTACTCATTTTATGGCCCCATGAAATAAGATTTTTGCCACCCAAACCCATGCTATGAAGTGTCACTCTTATCGCTTTCCGTGACGTAGAACATCCGGGAATCTTTGGTGGTCAACGGTCACGCGCATACATGCGTGCGCCACTAGACGCACATGGGCACGCGTAAAATATACTCACCCGGCGTACTTTCATTCGAAGATGCCGCACGAGCGCTTTGCGATACGTTTAAATTATTGAGCATGTACTGCAGCTTGTAAAAACGAAAGTGCTTTTGCTTGATCACAGTTTTTAGCCTGAAGAAATACATTTTTATCTTTATCGATACAACAGCCATGGCGCAACAACATAAAGCAAGGTTAAGTAACAGAGGTAAGTGCAACCAATGCGCTTTTATTGCTTTTTTGGCCGGTTTTCTCTCGAGCTACGTGGGTTATGAAAAATGACAACCAAAATGGTGGATGGAAGGGGTGACGTCACCGGAAAGCAATCAATACTGGTATACGGTTAAAAAAAAGTGCAATACTCTGACTAAAAGATTGAGGAAGCAGAGATATGTAACAAATGTTATCGGTCAGTAGCGTATGTGACCACCTCTTGTGGTCAGGCTGACTGCACAAGCCCCCACCAGCCCCTGGGTCTTTCCATTATTAAGTCCATTTTTGTGTCCCATGTTTCCAGAGCTGCTAACCCTCCCGGATTTTGCAACAGATTATTCGGAAAAATACTAATTTAGTGAGTCCAGACATGGATAAAGACCCTCCTGGATTAGCAATTAACAACCTTGGGATTTCAAGATGTTTTCGGAGTCACCTGTTTTCCCAGATGTCCTCCCCAAAATTTGGAGGGTTGCCAGCTCTGCCGTTACATCTGACATATTTTGTTGTTGTAAATTCAGGACACAATATTTAAATGCCTTCTATCTCAAAGAGCGAGTACATAAAGTACATTTCATAAAAATGGTTTGAAGACCATTTTAATGATACCAGTGTAACGGGACACAAAAATGTCACACTATTGGACTCCGCTCCCCCCACCCCCTTTCCCCCAGAGCCACTGAGGCAGGGTGTTCTACTCTGAAGTGCCTCCCTAAGTGCCTGAACTTATAGGGCTGTAGCTCCAGAGGTCAGCTCATTCCACAACGCTTCAATCAGGTTGAAAACCCAACATAATTGTTTTTTTGAGAGCTCTTAAAAGCAGGATTTTCCCAGAGACAGAAAATGTTGCATTTCACAAGGAATCATTTTGTTTAAACAGGCCCTCTTAATTGGACGTGGGGAAAATCACTGTAGTGATTGGTCGATCAGTGCCTTGTTTATATGCACAAGTTGACTGTATTCCTATCAAAAATTGATATTTTACAATTTTTTGTTTAAAATGAGGTAAGCTGTAAAGTGCAGAATGCATAGTTCCGACCTGTCAATCAAGCCGAACCCGCCGTCCAATCAGAACAGAGCTAGCAGACAGGGCCCACAAAGGTCAAAGTGATGCAATCATCACACAATCACGCGATTTTCTGCCCATACAGTTTGTATGTTGTATGCGCCAGTGACCGGGTGAATTTTGGTTTCAATGTCGGGCGATTCGCTGTTAAAAGGTAGGAAAGCGCATTTTTATGAATATATGTCATCCCTGTATTACTAGCCTTTTGCTCAGTGTGTGCTACGGTAACTGTCGACCCTAAAACATAAATACCTTTGAGTTTTCTCCAATGAATCTGTGCTTTCCATGCTGAGTCCCGTTGCTTTGTACGTTGTTTCGCCATTTGTTTGCGATGGCTTGTGAGCGCATAGCAACAATATCTAAGGGGCGGGGTTAACTGGGCAATCTCGGAACTATGCATTGTTTACGCTGGTTCATACTTTGGTTGTGAAAGTTTTCATGATCTTCAAGTGTTAATTCTTGCATTAAAAGTGCAGTAGTTCTCCACATTTCCACTATTCAAGTATTTTAGCCACTTTCCATGTCAATAAAATGCTGTTCTGTATCTTTTTTCATTCACAGTACTCCAAGAAATATTCAGCTTCGTGGAAAGTTCTGGATCTGTTGAACAGCTAGAATTGAACAATCTGAAGAAGAAGTATGGCTTATGAGATCGTGTTTCATCTTCAGATTACTAAAGGTGACGTCCATCCAGAAATGTTCTGTGTTGCTGCACTTCCACGTTTTTTAAATTCGTTCTGTCAATAAGAGGTACAGTACGACTTAAGAACATTTTACCAAGTGTTTTCAGGAGACTTTTGCCTTGTGTTATGAACAATGGCACAATGTCCAGTGTGCCACTGCCTCAGAAACCATGCTTGTGTATTTGCCTCCAATCGTGGACCTTCATAGCAATAAACACATTCAAACTGTGGACCTTTAACGAACGTGGACCGTCCACGGTTGTAAAACTGTTTTTCTCAAACCTATATAGGTTCTCAAACCTATATAGGTTTGAGAACCAATTATAATGATTGGTTTTGAAACTATAGGTTTGAGAACAATAATAATTAGGGTTAGAGTTAATTGGTTCTCAAACCTATATAGGTTTGAGAACCATTTACGTTTAAATTTAATCTCTCTAGCTTTAGGTAAAATTTGGTTGGTGTCATTAAAACAATTATTTTTTACAGTAAGGTAAAATTTAGTTGTGTCATTAAAGAAATTCTTTCCTATAGTATAAGGTAAATCGAGTTAGGTCCTCGATTGCCGGCAAATACAAGTATACATGTGTGTGTGTGTCAGTGGGGCTACAGCCACCGTTCAAAAACCGTTTTCACTACACACTGCATAGCAGTCTACATGTACAGATGTGCTCAAAATTATTCATACCCTTTTTAAAAATCTAACATTTTTCACATTTCCTTACTCCCAAAAACTATTGTGAAGGAACTTTCACTGTATCCCAGGACAGTTAGTTGTACGAGACCACATGTTTTTGGCTCAGCATAATTTGCATAACAATAGCAATGTCCAGATTTGCTTTTTTTGTACCATTTTTTGCACCATTTTTTGCTTTGGACATTCCAGTGATTCCTTTTTGTTCAACAATTATCCTAAAATGTTTGCATAAGATTTGAATCATTAACATAAAAGAATGTCATAGAATAGCACTCTGCTTGTAGGCTATAAAGTGATGGGAGTAGATGCCCTTATTCTCAGTTTCTGGACTTGCGCATGGTTATTGTCAATGGCCACAAAGAAGGGAAAGGCTACAAGGCCCTTTCGAAGCATTTTAGAGTGCCAGTTTCCACCGTTCAGAGCATAATTAGGAAGTACAAGGAGTTCCACACAGTGAGACCCTTAAAGGGCGTGGTCGTAAGTCAAAGGTGTCACCTCGTTTGCCGAGAAGCCAGCAACAATCCCCGCATCGTCTCCTAAACAGCCTTGGCGAGTCTGGGACCAAGATATCCAGGCAGACACTTCAGCGCACATTGCATCAGGGAGGTCTCCATGGCCGCCGACCTAGAAAGACGCCACTCCTGAGGCAAAGACATCGGGAAGCTCGTCTGGCCTTCGCTAAAAGCACACCTGGACACGGATCCAAGCTTCTGGTCATCGATTATGTGGTCAGACGAGACAAAAATGGAGCTTTTCAGGCACATTGGTGCTGCTTATGTTTGGCGAAAGAAAGGGGAAGCGTACAATCTAAAGGACACGTTCCCAACCGTCAAGCAGGGAGGTGGTAGCAAATGGGACTGAGAATCTCGTCAAAGTGGATGGGATCATGAAAAAGGAGCAGTACATTAAGATCATCGATGAAAACATTAAAGGTACACACCAGCCTACTGTTTACATGATTTAGTGATGTAGCAGCATTGACAATACTTTTTTGATGGTCGTTGTGAAAAAAGATCATCAAAATATCCCGTAATTTACAAAAGAAGTGCAAAATTAACAAAAACGGTCAAAAGACGGGGTTATACGCTTTACCAGCCGTTGCAACTTAAATTTGCGCGAGCCTCACGACTTTGTCACAAACGATTCGCTCTTCTTCTGCTTAGTATATCTCAAATTTTCTGCTCACGATTTCACTGGACAGCCCGGACGACCGAATAGGAATTTCCATTTTCTTTTGAGGAGTTGGCATCATGTTTTTCCTTTACAAACATAAACCGAAGCAACACGCCCGTTTGTGTGTGCACTCAGGCCATTTGCCGTGCTGCGCGGGGCAAATATCCTATACTCCACGGTAGCCTGCCGTAGCACGCGCTCGCTCCCGTTCTCCGGACTCTCAAAACAAACAATTATGTTCGAATTTTCATACTTATGTTTAACTTTGTTGAATTTGGTGCAGTTCTGCAGTAACAAACTTTTATACGGCTGGAAATACAACTAACTCACAAGACCACGTGACTTTTCGGAACCAGAATTTGGTTCTGAAAAGTCACGTGACCTTGAATTTTTCAAAAGTGCTAAAAAAAACGCCAAATTTGACGGCGTCTTTTAAGGATATATCTAATTTACTCTCGAAGGCCCTTCAGAATAATGTATGGGTCTATTTCGAGCCCAACAAAGCCGGTGTGTTCCTTTAAGCAGTCCGCTGAGAAACTCCAGCTTGGTTAGCATTGGACCTACCAACAGGACAACGATCCCAAACATACTGCCAAGGCAATCACGAAATAATTTGAAGACATGTGGACGTTCTGGTGTGGCTGAGCCAAAGCCCGGATCTCAACCCGATCGAGACTCTATGGAGGGAACTTAAGACTCGGGTGATGGCAAGGAAGCCTTCCAACCTCAACGACCTTGGGACTTTTGTGAAGGAAAATAGGGCCAAAATCCCCGTGCAAAAAGCCTTGTAAGCTCGTTGTCACGCGTATGGCACGCCAAATCCAACACTGATAATTTCGTCATCAACCCTTAATAAAAACTTGACCACAAAAAGCACGGTATGCCAGTTTCAAACAGTCTATTAACATTTAAAAGTCATGCCAACTTTTTTTCATGCGTCAACATTAAATTATCAGTGTTGAATTTTTTTTTGCTTTGGCGTACCATAGTATGGACACAGTAATAGCAGATAGGAACCATTGTCAAGCCAAGTAAAGACTTCTACATTATTATTATTAGCTGTTTTATTTATACAGGGTGGCCTCTTAAGTTTACAAAAAATACATATATATTAAAAATACATATATATATACAGAGTAAACAAAGAAACGCAAATATAGGAATAAATAAATACAATAATGTGGTAAATACTTTGTGGTAAAACAACCTTGTTCGGGCGGTCAAAGTGATAAACAGTGGCAGCGAGTCAGCCAGGAGTAGTCACACAATGGCCTGTAATCCGATAAGCTCCCTATTGTTCAGCGAACGTGGGCCGGGTTAAACATTGCCAATTATTTATCATCTAAAATAAATAAAATAAACACAATAATGTTGCCTGGTTAGGACATGATAAAATCAAACAAAGACATGAACTTAAAATACTTAAAAGAGTGGCAAGAAATAAAGTGATAAAAATATACGAAAGCACATAAAAACATAAACAATTACATGTAATTAGTTAAAACATATACAACTAAATTAGTAAAGGACTAAACACTGAAGCATGATAAAATGAAACAATAAACACTATCCATATATCTATCTATTTATCTATATACAAAAATTTAAATCAATATTAAAATTAGTTAAGCAGCGATTTAAATTGATTAAGTAATGTTGCCTCTCTGTGTTGTTGAAAGCTTATTCCACCCTACTGTCCCTAGGTATTGGAAGGTGCGCTTTGCGGCATTTGTACGGGGAACAAAAGGCATGTACAGCGACCCATTTGATTTTGAGCGAGTGGCTTGGTGTAGAAAATTTAGACTGTAAATACGGAGGATTAAGGCCATTTATACTCTTAAACACTTCGTACATCCTGTGACGTTCCCATCGCGTAGGTAATGCTAACCACGAAGGTGCGCTATGTAAGTCACTTATGTGAGTTCTGGGGTGGGCATTAAGGATTAGTCTTGCCAGGCGGTTATGGACTTTATTAAGTTACCAATATGGCAACATGCGCTACTAGACCAGGCAACATCACAATAATCAAATAAAGGTAAAATCATCGCACTGCTTTTAAGCTTATTCTGGGGTGGGCATTAATTAATTGTTAAAACAATTTAAAAGTTGAGTTGGGGAGACAGGGCTTGGCGGATCGTTTTAAAAGGCCAATCTTCTGAGAGATTGTCTTTGTAGTGTATTCAATGTGTTCTGCCCATGATATTTGATCGTCTAGTATCACACCAAGATACTTGTGCGAGTTAACTCGTTCAACTGGAACGTTATTTATCATTATTTCAACTTTTGCAAAAATTGGTAGGCGATGTCGAGATCCAAATATCATGAATTTAGTTTTATCAGTGTTAAGAGTTAATTTGTGGTCGATGAGCTACCGACTTAGTCCATGTACCATATTAATACTGACCTCATCAGGGGAATTACCATCGAACATTAACATAGTGTTATCGGCGTACATACTAACTTTTATGGCAGGAGTGGTAACGCAAGAAGGAAGGCTGTTTATATAAACTGTAAAAAGAAGTGGGCACAGTATTGATCCTTGCGGGACTCCCATGCATACGTTTTCGAAACGGGAAACAGAGCCTTCAATGCAAGTGGCTTGTTTTCTACCCGCAACGTATGATTTAAACTACTTCAATACTACTCCATGGACACCGTTATTTTGTAGTTTTTAAGAAGTATTTTGTGATTCACGGTGTCAAAAGCCTTCTCAAGATCTAAGTACATTTCATTTAAGTAAGGTTTTTTGTTCTGGTCAAATGGTTGACTAAAACTTTATAACATTGCAAATTCTGTATACAGGCTTTAAGGTACGTGAATCTTGGGTTGAACTATAAAAAATGTTTTTCTGACTGTCTCTAAAGTTGGCTCGCTTTATTTATTTAATATATTTATTCAGGGTTGTCTCAAACAGCATGTAGCTGATCTCCACAAGCCCTGTTGTGATGTTATGCAACAACAACAACGGTGTTAAAATTTCAGTATTAAACGAAGTTATACAAAATCCATATAATTAAATAATTTGATCTAACAAAATTAAAATGAATACAAAAAGGGTATATACAGGGTGTCCCAAAAACCGTCCTTGGATCCTGATAGGAAATCTTCTCACATGAAAAATGTTGTTTATTTCTTCCAAAGTTGTCATTTTTGGTGCAGCAAAGTCACACCCTACATGTAGTTTATGAATCAGATCTGATTAAGGTCAGCCCTTTTATGAGGGCTGACATTGCTGCACCAAAAATGGCACAACTATTTTTCATGTAAAAAGATTCCATATCAGGATGCGGGGAAACCTCGATTCTTTGACCTGGATATTTTGTTTGAGACACCCTGTGACTTATTACATGTTATAGATCTCAATCTCTCCAGCAAATATTTATAAATCGGTGGAGTGTAACAAGTGGAAAACAGTCCGTCATCCGATTGGTGTGTCGTCAGTCACGTGTCGCCAAAAATGTTTTGTATTAAGCCCTGCGCAAACAGGAGGCAAAAAAACACGAAACAAATTTGTTTACTCCCGTTTTAGCCCCGAAAACAGAAATGCCACACACACAAAAAATGCCACTGAAACGGGTACAGTCACATGATACCACGGAATACGATTGGTCATCGGTTTCTCCAGTATCAAATTTAAGTACCGCAGACGGTAGACCGAAACACTTGTTTCGATGAAAACATAAACAACGTTACACACAACGGTGTTTTCTGTTTTTGGGTAACACAGACGAATGTCAAAGTCACGAGAAAAACGTTTCTGTTTTGCGTTTTTTGCCTCCCGTTTGCTAAACCCATGGTCTGCATTTGACCTACATGTTTATTGTTATGTGCAAAAAGTAGGCATAGCTGTACTGATATGATGCATGGGTTATCCTCTCAAACTACAAGTTAAAATGGGCACAGTCATCGTGAGTTAGCTACTCACCGAATGCAATGGTGGCTGATACAAATGCTAATTTGTAAGTTCAGATGGAGGGAATTTATTTTGGTGTTTTATTTTTAGAAAACAAATTACTATGAATGCTAGGATAGGGCGACAATTTGTGTGTGAAAAAGCTATATTAGGGCGACATTTTTTAGGTCGAGAACCATATTTATTGGGACTGGAGTTGTTTCTCTTTGGTCTGGAACCATTTTTGGAAGCTTTGGGTGAAAAAAAATAAGGTGTCATTTTGAGTGACTCTTGCCGAAATTTCGGTGGTCCCCGGGGAGAGTCTTCCTGAAGTGTCGCCCTATTGCAGCATTCAGAGTTGTTTAAATTATTATTATTATTTATTTCTACTATTCATACCAAGGATTCCTCAATAGTGCTCATTGCACTGTCACTCCCAAGCGTGAGGAAACCCATGAAGAATTCAAATAAGAAATGACCAGGGAATATCCCCTTGCTCTTTACAAAAGAATGCTCTGGGATATTTAGAGTGCGTTACCATTACCTAACACACTGGAACTTGCATTTCATCCCTTCTGAAAGATAGAGCAAGTGTGGTTGAGTGCCTTGCCCAAGGGCACAGGTACCATAGCCGGATTCAAACCCGCAACCCCAAGTTTTTACCCATGATTGCGAGTCAATGACCTCGGCCACAGTACCCCACAAATGTGTAATAGAATAAATAATTTCATTCACCGACTCTTTAATGTTCTATAGCCAACAAGCGAGATGACGTAAAAAGTGCCTCTCCGCGTGAAGCATTATGGGATTAAATGGAGTACTCGCTGCTCATTGAGTACGTCAAACTTGCTGTAGTTTTCATCGCGCTCTTTAACAGAGTGGGATGCAGTTATCCCCAGCACTAGAGCAACAAATTAATTGATAAACATTAAATTAAACGCAAGCTACATAAATCAATAGATTAACGATCGTAACAAGACGCACGATCACCAATAAGATTATAAATTGCATATTTTTCCTAGAGTTGAGCTTTAAATTCATTTTTAAAAACTTAAAAACTATTATTTTCTCTAAATCTTTCATGTAGGGTTTGACAGAGTTCCACAGTTTTGAACCATAGAACACCAGACTATTTTTTCCAAGAGCAGTACGAACTTGTGGTAGATGGAAATGACTGGCCTGTCTGGTGTCATGGGAGTGAAGGTGCCTTTTTTGTGAAAAGAGTGAAGTTAAACACTTTGGTACGGTATTTTTACTTAACTGGAACATAAAAATGGCTACTTGAAATATGGCCATTGCGTCACTCGCATTTCACTTTTTTGCACACTTTTACAATCTTAGTGATGTAGTTTTTTAATTTTTGGTAAGGCATTAACTTAATGGTATTAAGAAAATTAAACGATACTAAATATGAGCATGACACTGTTCGACAAAACCGTCCCTCGCATTTTGTGAAATGGACATGCCAAAAATTGTCTTGGTTTCAATTAAAAGGTTTCCTCAAACCAAATGTACAACAACCAAATGTTTATATGTACTAGATACCTACCATACTGAAGTATAAATGAGGGTAACAATTATTTGCAACAACTAACTGTATTAAAGTCAGAGGGAAAAAGTGCCGTCACTCGCATTTCAGTTTGTCCGTTTATTGTTGCTATGTTTACACCGAAGCACGACCAAGTTAGGGTTGACTTACGAGTTGTAAAATTCTGTATTTCTTGGACTCGTGAGTGGTCATGAAACTTTTGTCAAGGGGGCGACCGAGAAAGATTCCCAACCGTTTTGAACCGTTCCATACAGTCGGGGAACTTGTGCCGAACGATAGCGATTCCCCCCCCGAGTTAATGCGAGTGTTCAGGACTAACTTACGACTATCTGACAAGTAACATAGGAGGAACTTAAGATCTTGCCGACCAACTCCTGAGGAAATGCCATTTTGACCAATTTTTGTTCGTAAATCACTCTCAAGTCCCTCGGGATTTCGGTGTAAACAGGGTATAAGTTGTGAACAAAATGAAGCTTTTCCTCCACAATTCTTATCAAGTCTTGGCTAAGTCTTTTCAAACAACCTTTAGAAAACATTTTAAGGGTGCCGAGTGCTTCAAATACTAATTACAAAGAACAAAATGTAAATAACATTTACATGGTATTTACATGTGCTGTACATGGTATTTACATGTGCTGTACATGTATTTACATGTTATTTACATGTTAGCAAATGTTAAAATTATCATAACTTAAAGAGTGCCCATCCCAAATCTTTCTGGAAATGTTCCTTACATCTTAAGCTAACAAAAACAATTACGCATTTTTGCAAATCAAGGTCAAAGGTTATAAATTTACATAACTTTTTTTGTGGTACGAGATACAATTTTGATGTTATTTTAAAAAATAAAGGCTATTTCATGAGCTTTAAAATTATGTAAAGTTTATCTCTATAGGTCCATTACTTTTAGAGATAAGTGAATTTTATTTTTTGGGGCCATGTCCCTGTTTGCATGGAATTGCCCACATGTCACATATTTATACTGGTTGAAAATTGATTTTTGTACGAAAAATATATAAATAAATAAATAAATAATTCTTTAGTTATGTGATGCTGTTTTTAAGGGTAGTCTACTTGTTTGGTAATTACCCTCCAAAACAAATTCTGAATTATTATCTTTTAGCTTACTTGTTATCAAGATGGTAGAAATCAACCTGTAAAATTATTTCGTCTGAATCGCCCCCATTCATGAGAAAAATTACAATTATTTGAATCTCCAAAGATTGCCTGTGGGCCATTCATTCATGCACAAAAACCGTACTTGGATTTTTCAGGTTTTCTGAAATATTACTGCATCTATGTGGCTGAAATCTGTACAATGTAGTTTTCTCGACCTATGCTTTCAATAGACCGATCCATAAGCTCCACCCATTTTGGAATTGACTAATCACAGCCTCAGGTTCAGCCATTTTGGCTAGCTGAGTCCTCAAAGTTTTGTGCACAGAGCAACGGCAAAATGCAGCACAAGTGATGCAAAAACACAATAAACATCATTTTTATCAGCGCAGAGGACCCTAGTCGGTTTAAAACGGATTGTATAAGACTACCCTAACCTACTTTTAATCCCTTCATAAATGTGTTTTTGTGTAAACGGGAAAAATTAGCTTGTCGTTTTGCTATGTTGTGCATTCACTGCGTTCTAGATGTGTGTCGAGATGTTTTTGTTCGATCGACCGGATACTTAAGTGCACAATTTGCTTTCGAGTGTGCAGTTTCTGTGTGCGTGTGCGTGTGCGTGTTTTAATACGCGCTGACCAGGGCGCTGACGCGCGGCCACGCGACTCTACTGCACACGTGCCTCACATGTGTGGCATGTTGCTGGGCAATTTCTAAATGGGCAGAGCTTACTGGATCGGTCTATTACCAGTGGAAATCATGCCGTTTTTAACACTTTACCAAACAAGTATACTACCTTTAAACCTCTCATGCGCAAATTATGTCAATTAGTCAATGAGGACCTACAGTTACTAGTTGATGTCAGAAGTTTACATACATGTACATGTACATGTACACCACTACCATCATCACCCAAAATAGTAAACAGGAGTATATACTACCCGAACCATTGCAAGGTGTGCAAGCTGTCACAAATAGAAACTGTCTGTATACCGGTAAATGATTCAAATCGTTTCTCTGTTGACAGAAAACCGTGTGCTAGTTTGAAGGGAACCGTTTCCAACTTGCTGGGTTGGTCGATGATCGACAGGTTTACAACTAGCCACCTGCACGAAGGGAACAAAACGCTGCTGCTGGCCGACGACTTCAAAGGGAGCCGCCCGACCCTCCAGCCGGGCGCACCGCGGCCCGGGGCATGAATGGGTTGTGGTTAAACACCCTTGTTCGGGCGATCAAAGTGATAAACAGTGACAGCGAGTCAGCCAGGAGTAGTCACACAATGGCCCATAATCCGATAAGCTCTCTATTGTTCAGCGAACGTGGGCCGAGTTGAACATTATACAAATATTGACTGCAATGAGGGGCATGGTTAAGATTATAGGCCCAAGGTGATCTCGAAGCCATGACTATGCCACGAGGCGGAAGCCGAGGGGCATAGTCATGGCTTCGAGATCACTGAGGGCCTATAATCTTAACCATGACCCGAATAAACAGCAGTCAATATTTGTTTTATATACCGAATGTGTAGATTTTTGTCATCTGGTTGGTTAAAAGTAACAATACATCATGACAGTGGTCCTTCGAGTTTCGATTTCGGAAGCTGGTCTACGGCGGAAAAGCATTTGTAGCATAATCACCTGGCACTTTAGTAGCACATTTCACCTGACACAGTTTAATTCACTGTAGGCCACTTCTCTTACTTTCTTAAGGACTTCATCATCTACGACAGACGACAAAATGACGTTGATATTCCGCCATTACCGTCCTGATGAATGTTTACGTGAAGCGCCCAGCTGCATACAATAGTTGGTGCACAGCTATGCTAACACATGTAATGCGTGCGTCCGGAACCCGCTAAATGACTATGCCCGGGGCATGGCAAAGACTATTGCCCGGTGGGCATAAACGCGCCGGGTCTAGCCGATTTAATGCCCCCACTTTTAACCAATCAGATGACAAGAATCTACGCATGAGGTATATAATGCCAATTATTTATCATCTGGCCAAACAAGTTGAATCGTTTGCTTGTTCACTGAAAACTGATTTCAGCCACCTGAGTAAAGCTAGACACTCATCTAGCTACTCATTGAAAAACAAAGAATACATCCACCACAGGATCTTTCATTCAGCGAACCGCTTCAGAAAACCATCCTATGTTGGATGTATTTCGATTGCACTGTTGCACGTACAACAGACGCGACAGATGAAAATCCGACGGACAAGTAGACTTCGGACCAACTCTTCTGTCATCTGTCAATTTAAAGTATAAAACCTTCGGATACGTTGATTTTTCTACTCGACGTACGTAAATGAAGCTGATCTTCAGATGGTTCACATTGAAAACGTATCAACAGACCAAAAACTGACGGACCGGAGATTTTACATACGTCTGAAGGATGAAGATAGTGCAGTGGGAACCCGCCCTTACTCTTCGTCCTCAAATGAGGACATGTCGCACGAGAGGGTTTCCAATCATGTAATCTGTCTGTGAAGACCAGGCTTTCACACACTGATTCCTGGAGCATCAGCCAGAGAGCTCAAATCGGGAACAAAGTCGGAATAGTTGATGCCTTTCACCGTTTGGCGGCCGCAGCCTTCACTGAAATCGGTCCAAATGCTGCCCTGGAGATATGAATCCCCGCAGTTGGATGGCATTGGTTCAACACCGTTATCATTGTTCTGAATAGAGTTACCTGGAAATGGGGGTAGAGGAAAAGAATGCAATACATTACCATTAAGATTTTATTACGAGCAGTTTTAACCAGTTGACACTGGGATGTTTTTTGGCCGAAAACATAAAAATCTATTTTTATTGTGATTGGCCCAAAGGTAAGACCAGGGGTCAATTTCATGCGCTGTTTAGCACAAAAATGTGCTTAGCACAGAATTTATTTGCTTTATATTGCAAAAATAGGTTGCCACTTCAAAATCTCATGTGATGTATACACCAATCCGGTAACTAAGGTCTCCTCCCTGCATATCCGCCATACATGTAGCTGGGGGCGTCCAGTGCATGGGCCGTGTATTTTGTGTTGCTGTTAGAACGAAAAGCGCTCATCCATTACATGCACGAACGCGCCTCCTTCGCGTACACGCGACGCGCCCACCTTCGCGCGCGCACACAACCCTACAAAGACACGCAACTTGTTTGAAGTAAACAAATGCAGCTTCAGCAACAGCAAAAACATACAGTTCATTCAGTGGAAGCCCCCCAGCTATGGCGGATGTACAGGGAAGGAGACCTTATTACCGGATTGGTGTATATTTACTAATATTTTGCTACTGCTTCTAACAGGGATGCCAGTCTTCCGGCTTTTGCCGGAATTCCGGCTTTTTCTTTTTTCCGAAAAAGAAATCCGGCAAAGCCTTTTTTCCAGGCCGGAAAACGGCCGGAAATATTAAAAGAAAAATATCGTCCAAAGTACATGTAAACGAAACTAATAAAAGAAGCATTTCTCAAAAAAGCCTTGAAACGGAGTCTAGCATTGATAGCGGCGTAGACTTTTATCTGGCGCATTGTGTAAACAATGTTGTCTACGACCCCGCTAGCGCTAGCGATCAGCATCTCTTTGCACTACAGTTATTTTTACTTATTTTACTATGCAAGAGAGACTGGAGTGGAGTCTACTACAGTCACGTGTGTACCACCACGGACGTAAATCACTCGATCGATTGGCGGCCATTTTTATTTGTCGTGTGTGTGTGTGTGAGTACGTTATTAAATCGCATGACATGACATCGACAATGCATGGGAAATGTGCGGTGTGCGTGTTGTGTAAACGATAAATTGTCGCAGTTTACATGATGATATCGGCAGAGAAAGGGATATAAAGGTGATCGACGGAGGAATAAAAAATAAATTCAACTGGAGGTGGCTATAGTCCAAAGATGCAGGCGGAATTTTTTTGTCGGACTACATACGAAAGATCGACATCGCTGGCAAAGCCCGTTGCATAGTATGCACGCAGATCATCAACTACGGTAGCAAAAACATGGAAACTCTGAGGCGCACCAGCAAACTAAAAAGATATATATACATACAAGTATATATATACACATGTACATGTACATGTACATGTAGGCATATGCACTTTATAACTGCGCGCTGGCGCGCGCACGTACGTGTCCACAATCACATTTCAGTCTGCAAAATTTTTTTCAGGCCCTGAGGAGGAGTCTGACTGGCATCCCTGTTCTAAACACAGTTTGACATACAAGTTTGGCTGGTAACCCATTTTACAAAACAAATAAATTCTGTGCTATGCAAATTTGTGTGTTAAACAGCACCATGAAATTACCCCAAATACTGACTCTTGAGTCATTTCTACATTAAGTTGTATGAATCTTCTCACCAAAAGATCATACTGTGCAACACTCCGAGTAAACAGCCCCTGTGACTATACATTGCCAGAATGTGTTTACACGTCCTCCGGCTTCAAGCGGTTAAGGCGGATTCAAACTGAACCTTTTTCACGTGCTAACATTTTTTTTAAGGGTTTATCTCTCTGTAGGGCTTGTTAAGCTCACATGATAGTCAATCCCAATCAGTGAGGTATAACTGCAATAGGGTCGTTCCATGTCAATTTAACAAGCTTTTGGACCTGACCCTCACAGATTAAAATGAAATTTTGTGTGCTGATTGGACTCCTTAAGAAACCCAGAAAACTAAAATTTAGTTCTCGGGGTTTCTCAAGAGGCCAATCAGCAAACCAAATTTCATTTCAATCTGTGAGGGTTAGGTCCACAAGCTCGTTGAATTGACATGGAATGACCCAAATACCATGTTTTGAAGCCGTAGGTCCGTGGTTCAAATCCAGGTGGAGCCAAGTTGCTTTTCAATGCATCCAGATTTCCCACACTTATGGACATTTGTCCACATTTGTAGATCTAGTAAATCACTTAACCCCATCGTGACAGGGAACTGCATATGCAGTTTTGATTGAGTGTCTAATTGGGGGCTGTTATAAAGAATTAGCCCATGGGTCAGTACTACCAGGGCAGAGCAGGGGTTGATTTCACCAACGCTTACGATCCTTCGTAACTCGTGATGCATCCTAAGATTGATTTAAAGAAACCTACGATGCATATCTGCCATGGCAATGCACCGTCAGCTACGATGAGGCAATGGGTCATCGTAGCGTACGTTTTGACCAGCGATGGTCGTGGTTTTTTTTCATTTTTGACGAGACCAACTTTTTGTCCACCGAAAACTGATCGTCACTTTTGATAGATTCTATGCTAAGCGATATAAGCAAGACAAAATTTAAATTTGTTTTACCTACGATTTTAGCAGGTGACAAAAATTGTCGCTTCAAAGCTTTCGCTGCATGCAAAAACAAGGACGCTACGCTGCAGTTGGCCACCCATTGTCTACGTCGGCCACAACATCGTGTGCGCGCCCGTGTAATAACAATTTTAATAACGCTATCGTGCAAATGCGCTCGGTGACTGCATGGCTTAGAAATATATGGAATGCCTCCCATAAGCTGCAACCCAAATTTATCGCGCGCGCTTACAACATGCAGGACGGACTCAGAAACTTTTTGAACTCGTGTAGCCGACAACTGTTTTATTAAAAACATAATTAAACACAGCCTTAGCAAAACGCTGCTGTGAAGGGGTTAATCTTACGAAACTCACCATCTGCTGGCGATATTCCGTTCACTACTTGTAGACAGGACATTTCACAAGGCCTACTGGTTGCCGATTGGGATGATTCACTACGTTGTTTAGATTTCCATCGGCAGATGTACAGACCGATAAAGATCAGCAGCGCAATGAACACACCAAACATTGCGGAGCCTGCGCCTGCCGCGATCTTTACAACGTTGGAGACCGATTCAGGTTCCTGTTCTGATGGGAGGACACAAATACCAGAGGTTGCTGATTTTAAGTTCATCTAATTAGACTTCTTGAAGTATGACGAAACAAAAGACAAAAAAGAGGGCACACTTTTATTTGGGTATGAATTTTAATATCTTTCTTTCCAAAAACCTGATGTACCGGTACATCAGACAGACAATAATATAAATTAGGGGTTAAAAGTAGGTTTGGCCAATCTTAAACACACGTTTAAAGCCAGCTAGGGGTCCTGGGCACTGATAATGCCCGAGCCGCCAGGCGAGGGCATTATCAGTGCCCAGGACCCCTAGCTGGTTTTAAACGGGTTGTTTAAGATTGGCCAAACCTACTTTTAATCCCATTCATAAATACCTTTTCGTGTAAATCGGTAAAATTCACCAAAATTAGCTCGTCATTTTGCCATAATTTGCATTCACTTTCCTATGCCTACAGTCTAGTGTCAACACGGCGTTCGTACAACTGCGAGCTGTGCGTGATGTTGTTTTTGTTTGATCGCGCGCGTTACGAGTAACGCAGGCGCGTTGCTCGCGCACGCTCACGACTGGAAATAAGTGCACAATTTGCTTTCAGGCGGGTGCAGTTTCTTTGTGCATGTGCGTGTTCCATATACGCACTGACTACGACACAAACGCGGGACAGCCAGCCGGGCATTATCACTATTCTTTATCGCTAATTTAAGACTGCCCATGTGACGTGCTTTCAGTCAATAGGGATGCGTAAACTGTCCAAGGTATTTATGAATAAAATATATAAGTGCAAAGTGAAACGTGCAGTTATTATGCATTTATAGTTTAAAATCATACCATATGTTAAAGTGCTCCCTAGCTCCTAGGCTCCTACATGTACATATAGAGTACTAAAGTGGAAATGTCCTACATGTAGGTAGATGTACAATAAAACCAGTCAACTGTTTTCCTGGGCTTTAGCACAACACAATAAAACATACACTGTGGTTTTAAAAAAGTAAGGAAAGATTACCATGCACGGATACTCACTGAGACCCCATACACTAAACCTATGGAACAACTAAACTATAGTAAATTCATGACACTTTTCCCTTCAAATTTTGCGCTTTTAGCATCAAACTAACATTAAATTTCTTAGATGTGTCATAACAAGGAAAATCCTGTGTGTCTGTGCTTGAACCCCAAAGTAATTTCATGATCCAAGCTGGGTCATACGGCCAGAACTCATCCCCTGTTTCTATGGCATGGAGTAACTATAGGAGCATTGTTACTCTCCCTAAGTGGGATGCCAGATCATCACAGGTTTACCCCAGCAGTTAGTTGGGTTTCCCCAAAAGGTTGTTAGTTTCCATGGCATGGAGTAACTCGGAGCATTGTTGATGGGATGCCAGTCCATCACAGGTTTACCCCAGCAGTTATGGATTTCCCAACCAGTATTAGCTGGTCAGCAAATTTCTGCAGGCTACATGTAGTTTACCAACATTCTCCTTTTGATGTTATGCCCTTATTTCAGGAATCTGTTTAAAAAAGTTTCATCTTGCAAATGATATATTGGGCCGTTTAAACATTATAACGAAATACATAACGATTGTGCTTGAACCAACCTGCAGGGATTCCCATATGACTTGGCTTCGTGACTTGGATGGAGGTGTGTTCAACTGGAACACGAGTAGTTTTAGAAGCCACTGTAGGTATTATCAGACAGACAGAATTATAAATAAAATAAATAAGTGCAAAGTGAAACGTGCAGTTATTATGCATTTAATTTAAAATCATACCATGTCAAAGTGCTCCCTCCTAGGCTCCTACATATAGAGTATTAAAGTGGAAATGTCACCCTGTGTTTCCTACATGTAGGTGGATGTACACTAAGACCAGTCAACTGTTTTCCTGGGCTTTAGCACAACACAATAAAACCTACACTGTGGTTTTATGAAAAGTAAGAAAAGATTACCATGCACGGACACCCACTAGGACCCCATACACTAAACCTATGGGACAACTAAACTATAGTAAATTTATGACACTTTTCCCTTCAAATTTTGCGTTTTTAGCATCAAACTAACATTAATTTTTTTAGATGGTTTATGTGTGTCCTGCGTGTCTGTGCTTGAACCCCAAAGTAATTTCATGATCCAAGCTGGGTCATACGGCCAGACCTCATCACCCGTTTCCATGGCATGGAGTGACTAGGAGCATTGTTACTCTCCCTGGATGGGATACCAGTCCATCACAGGTTTAACCCAGCAGTTAGTTGGGTTTCTCCAACAGGTTGTTAGTTTCCATGGCACGGAGTAACTAGGAGCATTGTTACTCTCCCCGGATGGGATGCCAGTCAATCATAGGTTTACCCCAGCAGTTAGTTTGGTCTTCATGGCACGGAGTAACTAGGATCATTGTTACTCCCCCTTGATCGGATGCCAGTTCATCACAGGTTTACCCCAGCAGTTAGATGGATTTCCCAACCAGTATTTGCTGGTACCCATCTGGGTACCAGCAAATTTGTGCAGGCTACATAACAACATTCTCCTTTCGATGTTATGTACTTATTCCAGGAATCTGTTAAAAAAACGTTTCATCTTGCAAATGATATATTGGGCCGTTTAAACGTTTTAAAGAAATACATAACGATTGTGCTTGAACCAACCTGCAGGGGTTCCTGTATAACTTGGCTTCGTGACTTGGATGGAAGTGGGTTCAACTGGAACACGAGTAGTTTTAGAAGCCACTGTAGGTATTATCCTATTAAATGCTGTAACACTGAAGGCTTCCGATCCTATCGAATAAGTGTCTCCAGGAACAATGTGAACCTGCAGCACAAATACAGGAGGAAAGTTAATATCAATATATGGTTCCAAAAAGAAAATGCTATTTCATAGTGAAAGTTAAAACGGAATAATTTTTTTTTTAAAATGGCTTACCCATGCTATATACTCGTCAGGTGGCACATTATCAAAGTCGATGGTGTAATAGGGCGACTGCAAAAGTTAAGAGAAGAATTTTTGCATTATGTCAATAGACATGTTCTGTATTAAACAACCCTCACAGCACAGTATCATCTAGCAACATTAACAATTATGTGTGTGTTATATGTTAGTGTTTAAAGGTAGTATACTTGTTTGGTAAACTTTTTAAAACGCCATGATTTCCACTGGTAATTGAAAGCATAGGTCGAGAAAAATACCTTGTAGAAAATTTCAGCCACATAGAACCAGTAATACTTCAGAAAACCTAAAAAATCCAAGTACGATTTTTGTGCATGAATGAATATTAGAGATTTAAATAGTTTTGTCATTTTTCTCATAAATGGGGGAAATTCAGACAAAATAATTTCACAGGATGATTACTACCATTACCATCTTGATAACAAGCTTAAAGATAATAATTAAGAAATTGTTTTGGAGGGTAATTACCAAACAAGTAGACTACCTTTAATTTAATATCCGTTAACTCGGCATCTTAGGAAATGTAGTGTTAGTGTAACAGATCTACATGCAATAACAGATCTGTTAACTTGACGTCTCTGGAAATGTCAAGGCAGTAGGGTTCTGCACAACTTTCAACACTAACACTAACATAGAATTGTGACCTCCGGTTTGTGTTAAATGAGGTTAAGGCAAAACAAAAAAAGTATTCCGTCTCTGGTCACACTATGAACATCTAACAATGGAAATTGGGCACACACCATTGTTACTAACAATGGGGTCACAATGAACATGTACATGTTTTTGCTCATAGTGTCAGACCGAAGTTCCTGAATTGATGGGGCGACGCACACAGATTCGTACACAGTAAGGCCTATAGTAAACTTGCAGAGCCGTCACAACACTGAATGTTCTGAGAGTTTTCACTCCACAAACAATAGACACGGAAATAAGTGGAATATTTCAGCATTCAGCTCAGACACGCTCTAATTCACAATCGCAATTCCTTGTTAAGTCGCGTGAGAACTAGCCGCCATTGTTGCAGCTGATTAAACAACCTCATTATCACTATCATTCGTTCTCATTAAATATCAGCATCGTCCGAATCCATTGCCCTGAGTACGAGGTCGAGCTGCCCCGAAAAATACATAGACTTGTTCCAATTCCCTACGTAAGTCTACAGGATTGGCAATAAAGGGTGCTGTTTTAGCCGCCGCAGGAAAAAAAAAGGATTGACGTGCATGCTTGAAATCAACGCACGTGCTGACCAGAGACAGAACATCTTTTTGTTTTTGGCCTAACCACTAAGTGATTTTAAAATCTTTACATAGCCAACAAATGTCTCAATTATGGGTAGAATGCGAGACCCAACACATTTATAAGTTGTGGTGAAAACAAACTTAATTTATTGAAAATTACGAAAGTTCTAAAAATAATCAAAATTAACACCACCCACTTCGTTAACAAATTAACAGATCTGTTACCCTAGTCAGCAGGGGCGTCAGCTGGGGGTGCGGATGCACCGCCCCTGCTAGCTCAAACAAGTTCCGCCTTGCACTGTTTTTTTTTGTTTTGGTTTAATGATACCTGCAAGTTATTGACGGATCTCTGCTGGTGTCAAGCAAGATCCCATATGATTGAAATATGCTAAATTTTCTAAAATAAAATTGAGGGGGGGGGGGAGTGTAAGAAGGCACTAGCCCACTCCCCTCTCCCCCTCGCCTGTGGCTCATGACATTATCACTCGTCCATGCCTCTAGCTGGTTTTAAATGTATGTTTAAGACTAGCCAAACCCACTTTTACTCCCTAAATATCGGTGCCGATATTTGCGGGCAGGTGGAACATAAGATTAAAATAATGAACTAATAAACAATGTGAATGCTCACAGATCCATTTGAGTTGACTTCTCTGGACAGTTCTGGTCTGGTCCTTAACAGAGTGCGAGACCTCAGGTTGACTTGATAGTCTAACCAGAAATTCCCAGGGTAAACTTGAAATATGACCGTCACAATGTCAGATCCATCAGTTACATGTACTGTCGGTTTTATAGTAGGTTTCCAATTCAATGGTGGCTCTACAGTTTGGATGGAAAAAGAAAACATTTTAATAACCCTTATGCACCGATTGTTTTGGAACTCTATTGTTTTGGACGGTCCGCTAGTGACTGTCCTGTGTACTAAAGAGGCTTGTAAAGATTTTCCCAGAAAATGAATTTTGTTCTAACCTAACAATCATATAAAATACCACCCCAAAATACTACCCATGGGAAGCAAATAGAATATTTGCAGTCTCGATCCAATTTGAATTTGAAAGCAAAAAGGTTGGTGTATATACCGGTAGTCACTGTACTTAATATAAAATTTACAAAACATTGGTTTTTTAACTTTATTTTTGAAAACGTACGGATTGAGAGCGCCAAATTTCAGAATGGTAATTAATGAGAAAAATAGACAAATGATGTGGTATCAAAATCTCAAACCCATGGGACAAAACAGGGGCTCAAAAATGTGATCTGGACATGCTACTTTAATTTACTATAGGTATATTCCAAAAAAGACTAATGAGTTTGACAAAGTAAAACTGATACATGTGTAGCAAAGGTAGCGTGTGGTCTAGTGGGTATGAAGCGGGACTCCCAATCGGAGGTTGTGGGTTCTAGCCCCACTATGACCAACGTGTCTGTGTCCCTGGACAAGGCACCTAATCCCAGTTGCCTCGTCAACCCAAGTATTTGGGAAGCTGTCAAGGGGAATGTCACAATCTAACTGCTGATAGGGTTGAGCGCTTGGCCAGCAGCCACCTACATGTAGTTGAAGCGAAATGGTTCTGGTGATTCCCTGATGGCAGCAGTAATATTGGTAACAGTGCCAGAAGCACCCCGCAGGGTGGACATATGCGCTATATAAGAATCCACCATTATTATTATTAAAGAGGCAGAGTAATTTCTAACATTTTGGAATAAATATTTAGTAAATTATGGCATATTTCATTCTTGTGGCAATTTACACCAAAAAGTTGTAAGGGAAAACATCATTCTTAATTTGCCCAGTTTTTGGACAAAATGCATGTTGAAAAAGGAATGCAATTTACACAGAATTCACGGCAAAATGATACGGTGAGCGAAGAATTGTGCATTAAACTCTTCATAATGCTTGGAGAGCACCAACGCTCATAGTTTGCCAAAATCTGAACATCACCAGAACAATAAAAAAATGTCAAAACAATGAAATTAAAAAATAAACTCTTGCAAAGGTTATTAAGTTTACACCAAGATTTTAATAGACCCGAGGTGAATTGCAATATAACCGTCTTAAAGTCTAAGACACATCATATGTCCCAGCTGAATTTAGGTGCATTCTAAGTTTAATGTGTCTCAAGATGCAAGTTATGACACATACATTTTTATGGCAAGAGAAAATTAACTGCAGTAAACTCCGGCCAAGTCGGCAAATCGCCTAAGTACCGTCCGACGAACGTCCTGATCATATGACGTGTCATCCCGTAGGATTTTCGTGCTAAAATTTATTTTGTTTTGCTTTATTGGGTTGATTTAAGGTTAAATAGTGGGAAAATGGTGGGGTTCAAATTTTCCGACCCCTGGATGACCCCCCTAGGGGCGGGGTCTTCAGTTCCCCCTCCTCCAGACCGACTAGGTGCCTATTTTCGGCAATAATGACCCGATTTACACAGTATTGGGGTCGTTTTAAATGTTTTCGAGGATGCCAAGTCTATTTATGATACTTTCAAAGTGACCGGAAGTGGCTATCACTGACTTCGGTGAAGAACTCTCGTACACATGTATATCATTACCATTTTCGTCCACATCAGATTCAAGGTCATTTTCACACCACCCTCTGAACATTTTGCTACCATCGAGCCATATTGCTGAAACCTAATACACTACGTTCAGAGGTCAAGCTTTAAGATGAACGATGTAATAACGTAACAGTCATTACAACACCTAAAACATTTAAAAACTGGTTCGGTGGATACTAGCTGCCTGCCTGTCATTTCAAATTCAGCCACGACTCTTTGTACCCGTCTGCTTCATGTAAGCATCAATTAACCCTGGTTGTCTTTGTGATATATTGTGGTGAAATCAGGAAGAGAGGGAAACTACGACCAAGAGAAATCCCACCACTGCCACCATTGTGGCAAAAAACGGAAAGAAGGGGAACAACGACCACGACAAATCCCACTGCTGCCACCACTGTGGCAAAAATGAGAGGGGGAGCGGTATTCCCTGGGATTGGTCGATACCCTACAGTAGTGCTGCCAGGCGAAAATAGTTCAAAGGCCTATAAACTGACGGAGTTCAACCTCTCCAGTTAAGCTTTCGAAAGCGGTCGATGCGGGTCTGGTTTCAACTAATCGTAGCAAGCCTTAGAGTCGATTGTTACGGGTCTGCAATTCCCCAGACTGATCAGGTGCCTATTTTCGGCAATAATGGACCAAGTCCATTTGTGACACTTTCAAAGTGACCGGAAGTGGGTATCATTGATCTCCGATAAAAAGACCAACCATCTCCATAACGTTAGATGTCATACTCGGCGTCTAGTAGTAATAAACCTATAGTCATAAAATAGCTAGTTTTAGTTTTAAGGGTTTCGATGCATGGGAAGTTGACAAGCGCAGTTTTTGTGTGATCTGACAATCCTGTTACAAGGAAATAATAAATATATGTTGTAGATTTCTTGTGTGTTACTTCAGATAGGAGGCTCGATCAGTAAGATTGAGACTGTGCATGGTGGAAATCAGTGTGTAAACGGTTTGCAGTTGCACCATGTGAATTATATCTTTTGTATACGTGTTGTTCTCAAAAGAACCGGTGAGTGTTAACTCAACGTTTCGCACGGTGTGCTCTGTTCGTCTTCAGAGGAAGTGCCGGACTCGTGATGATATAAGGCTCAAGCACTGAATGATACAACTGCTGGAAGAGGAGTGCACTGAAGAGGAGTGACTTGGGCTTGGATGCTGGGGCGTGTTTAGGCATTGAATCCTTATCCTGTGGTTGGCTGTTGGTGTGCTCATACAGTGATGCATATATTATTGTTGCAGTGGCTGTATAGTGGGACAAGGAACTTGGGTATAGAGGGCCCATCGGTCTGGCTGAGTATAGAGAGTACCGAATGTTGCTGATGTTGAAGCCGACGCCTTGGGATACTGTTGTTTTTGATGGCTTTCCTGATGCATCTTGGATGCCATCTGTCGACAGGAACAATGAGTTGTGCTCATTTCCAGTTGATAACATGGACCTCTTTGTGTGAGTGTTTGGCTCTAGCTGATTTTTCATAGTCTCCTCAGCGATGTTTTCATTGAGCCTGGTGGGTAGGTTTCGACCAGTCTTGCTAATACACACCTTTCCACGTTTGCAGAGGATCATGTACACTATCGCTTGTCTTGCATGTCCTTGTGCGCTTGTTCTCCCAAACAATCGTGGACGTTTTAGGGAGGTCTAACAAAGAGAACAATATCGTCCGCGATTGGCAAGCGAACGTCCGCGATTCGCTCCTGTACAAAACCAACGAGAGTAAGGAAAATAGACTATGTCCAAACAAAAGAGGAACAAAGGGACGTCCGCGATTGTCAGTGAGTTCACACCTGGGTGGGTCTGTAGTGTGTCTTGATGTTTGCTCGGTCAATGCGTGGTATATGCCTTGATGTTGGCATGGTTGAGAATGCCTTGAATCTTGAGAGAGGCACTCCCTATGTAAGGGAGGAAGACTGTGGTCTTATAGATGGTTGGCCGACATTAGGTATAGGGGATCCGACAGCCACAAGTCTTCAGATCATGGGTCTTGACTTGTTGTCTCTAGTATTCGTTGAGCTGGAGTGCTATGAAGTTCTTGATCGTAGATGTTGTAAGCCCGTTGTACTAGGGTACACCGAGGAGTTGATTCTAGGATGATTAAATGAGTTGTGGAGATACCAGTCTGTGTGAGTTGGCTTGTAGACGTCGAGCCCAGTCTGTGTGAGTTGGCTTGTAGACGTCGAGCCTGAGGGTACCGTCTGGACTCGACGTCGGCAAATATGAAATCTGAGGAGGGAAATGGGATGTCCTTGTTAGTGCTCATTCATGGTCTTGATCCTGGAGTGCAAGTTGTTCAGATGGTTCAGGAGTAACTTAAGGTCCTGTGGTACATGTAGCCAGATGATGGTGTCATCTACGTGGCGAAACCAGGTGCTTGGGGAGCAGTCTGCTGTTAAGAGTGCAGTGATTTTAAACTTGTCCATGAACATTCAGGCTAAGATCCGGGATAAAGGAGATTCCATGGAGGTCCTACTTAATTGTTCAAAGAATCTATCTCTTCATCTGAACCCGGATGATGAGACGCAGGTGAGCAACCCTTAAGGGATCTGGTCAAGAGAGATGGCTAGCTGTGCGCTCACAGCCCTCTTGAGATGTTTGGTCTAATAATTGGCTTGGCTTGCTTGAGAACTTGGTGGATTTGGATGCCGGAATTGTTTGCAAGTGTATTGAGGTGTTACACAACCGGTTCCGTTGTCGAAGTTGTCAAACTGGAATCATCTCAGGCGGGATGGCAAAGTTCAGTGCTGACGTGGGGTTATAAAAGATTCTACTGCCAGACTACGTGGAAGGGCTGGTATGAAAAAGCTGATCAAATTTCCTTAATAGGATTCCTCAATAGTGCTCATGCACTGCACTGTCACTCGTAATTAAGTCAGAGGAAACCCATGAAGAATTAGATTTAGAAATGGCCAGAGGCACCGGGGAATCCCCTTGCGAATCCCACGAAAGAATGCTCTGGAATCTTTAGAGTGCGTTACCATTACCTAACACACTGGAACAACTGCTTTACATCCCTTCCGAAGGATGGAGCAAGTGTGGTTGAGTGCCTTGCCCAAGGGCACAGGTAACGCAGCCGGATTCGAACCCGGATTTGAACCCGCAACCCCAAGTTTTCACCCATGATTGCGAGTCAATGGCACTATAACCACTCGGCCACGGTACCCCTCATATAGTCTAAGACAATTAGGACTGATGTTCGAGTCTCAGCATCGTTCGGAGAAAGCCAGTTTTCAACTACCTTTGGGCATCAGGTGAAGGTTCGTTTGATATTCTTGTGACTGTTTTGTGATCAGTAATAGAGTTGAGACTTATACGCATGATGGAAATCAGTGTGAACGGTGGGCAGTTGCACCTTGTCGACTTTGTTGATGTGTACGTGGTTCTGAACGAACTGGTCGCATTGGAGCCCATTCCTGTAAAGCTTTTAACTAACAAGGGCAAGACGTCCCAATAAATTAATGTCGTCGAACGAGTTCGAGTGATTGAATCCCACAAAGACTCGTCAAGGACGTATTGGACTCTACAATTTCTCTGGCGCTGACTGGGTAGGGACAATTTTGAGCATTGTAACAAATGCCCTACACTATGTGCACATTAGACCTATTGCATTTTTGTTGATTGCAGCACATTTACCTTATTACTTTTCGACAAGAAACTAATCTTTTTAGACTTGCAGATTAGAGCCTTCCTCTTCAGAAAGTCATCATATGCATTCTGTTCATTTGATTATCATATTGATGCAGTAATTCTTTATTTAACGATCCATTTCTGCTGAAAGTTTTACCGCACACATGTGCATTTGTTTATATACGTGCGTGTGTATTTGCCTCCAATCGTGGACCTTCATAGGAATAAACACATTCAAACTGTGGACCTTTAACGAACGTGGACCGTCCACGGTTGTAAAACTGTGTTTCTCAAACCTATATAGGTTTGAGAACCAATTATAATTATTATTGGTTCTTAAACCTATATATGTTTAAGAACTATAGTAATTGGTTCTCAAACCTAGGTTTGAGAACCAATTCTCAAACCTATATAGGTTTGAGAACCAATAGTATTTATACTGTAGTTGGTTCTCAAACCTATATAGGTTTGAGAACCAACTATAATTATTGGTTCTCAAACCTATATAGGTTTGAGAACGTGCTCGCTCACTCGTGCTCGTTCACTCGCGCGCATTTAGCGTGTCCATAAAAACACGATCCAGTGTTAAAAATCAGTGCTACGATGTTGACATAAATCAAGGATTTCGTTGCTGGAATCGACACCCAAAACAAGGAGATTAAACTAAGGTAAATCGAAGCCTTCATGCTGCAATTACCCATATGCGTAGGCCATTCATGTACATGTAACATTGTAAAGTCAGCAGAATTACGACTTACGACAGATGTCAGCATTCGCGTAATTAAGTCAGCACAAATTTTGGGTCCCAAGAGTGCCGACTTAGCCGGAGTTTAATGTATATGACGTCTTAGTTAAGACGTCATAGCGGTTAATACATCTTAGCTTTCTTTATTGCAATCCATCCCTGAAACATAATGACGTCACAGTTTATCTGTGCAATTCTGTGTGAGAGTCACAGGGTACCAGATGGTGTAGGGGAATAGGAAAGCACGTACTGTATGTACACAAACCGTGACGTCAGTTTTAGGTCCAATACAAAAACACTATGAAATGGGAACTACACTTTAACATCTCCAAAATATCTTGCACATGTTCATGCAAGTAGAATGAAATGACCAGTAACTTACCTATTGAACCTTGACACCCATTGCAATCTGGTGACGGAGAGAAAAAGCCAATGTTAATATTTTGGTACTGCAGGTCCTTTGACTTGTATTTTACAAGTAAGACTTACGGAAGAATTAAATGTTTTCAGAATCTAATTTAACAGTGTTGCTCCAGAGCAGGTTATGGGGTGTTTCAAAATAACATGACATTTTAAATTCATGCCCTCTAACAGGCAGCTATAAGCAGTAAATATCAGTTATGTCATATGTATCATGAAATGTGCGTTGGGCATTACCATTTTTGTTACCTGAATACAACACAAAAAACGCAACAAAAAACTATGCATGGGTTTTTAACAGTTGCTGAAGTATTACTGTATGTGGCTGAATTTTCTACAAGGCAGTTTATCAACATTATCCGTTAGCTATGCTATGTAGTTCCCCTGTTCCTAGAAATCGCAAAAAGGTTTCATCTGCAGTTTATTTATGAAGTATGTTAAAGTCAAGTGAGTAAAGTGAGTAAGTAAGGTGAGTTAGTTTGCAGATACCACTGTAAGACCTACTTCTTTATATATACAAAACTTTCTCATCATTTTGCGCATCTTGCGCAACTTGGTTTGTGCCACAGGTTTGACTGCGAAAAATGTGTGCGCATAGAAAAGTGTGGCCAAGCGTGGGCCATATCGAGCGCCATGCAGCATAGAGTACTCGTTGCATCGTACCGCGGTGTGCCATCGCATGCGCATGAATGGAATCACAGTGCGCGTGGCGGACTTAATTGGCCGTGAGAAATTTTCCTGGAATTTAGCTGTAGTTTGACTTTAGATTCCCTGGCTGTTTCATAACATTTGGCGCTTATAATTGCTAAACATCGTCTCCTCATCTCAAGTTTCATCCTGTTCCCGTATTGGAGAAAGCCGCAAATTTCGGTACTTTGTTTGCTGGTGATTCAGGCAGTTGCGCAACGTGACGTCAACAGTTTCACAAAATGAATACTAACGCGCGATGTGATTGGTTGATCGAAATAGGACAATGCAAGATGGCGGCGCCCATAAGATGCTTTTACGTGCAATATTTTTCGTTTTTACAGAGGATCGGCACAATTACATCTTCTGATTTGAGTGGGGATAGGTAGGGAAATATGATTTTGATAGGAAATCAGCTAACTAACCCATTTGACTGAAGATGCCCTTTATATAATACCACCAGTGTAACTTACCCCTTGCAATAAGACACTTGTTCACCTGTGGGACATCAGTGCAACCTGGTTGTAATAGAATAAGGAGCAAAGTAACAGTTTAGTCGGTTCTTTCCTCGCCTTTCACCTCTGGGGTCCCGGGTTCGAATCCGGGGCGTGTATGTGGATTGGGTTTGTATAGTCCCTACTTGACCGCGTGGGTTTTCCCCTGGGGCAGTTCTCTGGGGGTTTTCCTCCCACTTCTAAAACTGCAACTCCTTCTTCGTCATCTCAAGTTGATAATATTGTAACAAGAATATTCCCTGCTTGTTAAAGAACTCGGCACGAAAAGAACACACAAGTGAAGACAATTCTCAGCAAGAAGATACCGCACGTTTATTGGGGTCCAACTTTCCTCAACAAACACAAAGATCAAAGATGGCGCAGAGAATCGCGTCCCCGCGCGGAACGGGTATCCCGATCCTCCGGCAGGGGCTCACGCCACCCGGCTCCGTGGGCAGCCGCAATGGCGCCACCAACACGTCAGTTAGACCCACCGTGAAACGGTGCTGGCGCCCCCAGCGGCGGATCGGGACGGCCGTTACACCGCCCCCTTCGAGGACCCTGCTTGTCCCCAAAGCAGGCGGCGACGCCCAGTTCCGCCGGGAAGACGATTCCCTGCAATACATGGCAACTGCAGAACAAAAAAACAAAGAACAACTGTTAGAAAAAGAAACACAACATGGCAACAAAGTGTCTGATTAGCTAGGGGGTGGTGGTCCCCGCTGCGTCTCCGTCTGGGTGCCGCTCTCTGTCCGCGATGGCGTTGTAGCGCTCGGGGGCCGCTCCGATGGGGGTGGTGTCGAGGCTCTCTGGGCGTCCGGCTGGGGTGCCGCGGCGACCGGGGGTTGCTCCGGTGGGGTGCGATTCCCCCCACGAGCGGGCGGCTCCGACAGGGCGGTTCCGGGCCTGGACGCCTCAGCGCGAGGGGGCGGCTCCGAATGGCCGCCAAGCCCCCTCCGCTCCCTGTCTTCGCCGTCCATCCCGTCGTCGCTGGCGTGCACGTCCAATTGGTCGCCCACTGTCACGGTCGCCACCCTCTCTGGTCCCTGGGGACAATACTGGAGGTGGCGATGCCTAACGTCATCCCTGTAGAAGGATCTCCCGCATCCGAGGGGGCACTCGAACGGCATCGTCGGGTGTAGCGCCGGGCACGCTGTTCGGTGGTGCCTCCTCAGGTTCGACAGGCGGGTGAACCGCCGGTCGCAGTGGCTGCACTGGGCGTTGCTCATCCTTATAAGGGGGCGGGTTCCGGCCCGCTCTCCGCTGTTTGTGGTGCGCCCTGCTGTCGGGGCGCCTCCGGTCTCCTGCTTCCGCGTCCTTACCAGGGGCAGGTTCCGAACCGCCCTCAGCTGTGGGGGCGCGGCCTTGTGGCGGGGCGCCTCCCGGTCTCCAGCTTCCGCGTCCTCCTCGGAGTTTCCCGGCGGCGGCCGCGTCGCCAGGTCCTCAGTTTTCACTTTATCTCCCGGGCCCTCTCCGGCCGGCCGCGTCTCCTGGTTCAGTAGGTCTCTCTCCGTCCCGGTGGCCTCCTCTTCGCGGGGAGCCGCTGCGTCTAGGAACACCGTCCCAACCCCTATCCATTGTAGTTCCCTTACCTTGTGTCCAACCTGAACTCTTGCCACCGATGGGTGCTGTTCGTAGCCTCTTAAAGCCGCGGGCTTTTCATTGATCAACACTGTGTTGTCCCCCCACCGCCACTGGCAACGGTATGTCGACAGGAAGTCTATCCCCAGGATGACATCCGGCTCAATTTTAGCTACAATGCAGGCATGGCTCAAGACCTGATCTCCGATCTGGAGTTCAAAAGTAGCCCTCCCCCGGACCTGCATGGGGCTCCCATCCGCTTGCCTCAGAGTCTCCGGCAGAGGCTGGAGGTTTGGCTTCCCGGGTCCGTAAAGTTCGTCATAGATGCGTTCGGAAATTAGGCTCACCGAAGCTCCCGTGTCCAGCAAGAAGCAGACGGGCGTCGACACAACTTTCCCCGCAATGTAGTTTTCCCCCAGCGGCACATTCGGTGTCGTCTGGTTCCGTCCTGGTGGTCTTCCCCCGGCTGTCCGCTGGCTCGGCTTCCTACGTGGACAATTGCGCCGGAAGTGCCCGAATTCGTGGCAGCCGAAACACTCCACCATCGATCGGTCTGGCGGTCTCCGCGCGTAGCCTGTGCTATCGGTGTTCCTGTCTGGTGTAGGTTGCGCTAGCTCCATTACCGACCTCACTTCCCTGGTTCCTTGTCTTCCCTTCCTGTTCTGTACCTGGGACTCCAGGAAAGCCTCCATCTCCGTTGCCAGGGTGATTGCTTCGGTCAGGGTCGTCGCCTTTCTCGAAAAAACGTGGCGTTGCAGCTGCTCGTCACCTAATGCATTCCGGAAAGCATCCACAGCCAGGTCCTCCCGAGCTTGCGTGGGGAGGTTCGGGTAGCTCTTGGAAACCAACCGCCTGATCGACTGCCCCAGGCCACTGATAGATTCGTCCCGACGTCTGGTGCACATCGACAGCTGGGCCCGATGCAGTGGAACTTGGGCCGTGACTCCGAAACGCTGTTCGAAGTACTCTAGGATACGGAGGTACTCCGTCCGAGCCTCCGGTGCCATATCAGCCAGAGCTTCCCGTGCCGAGCCCTTCAGATGGGCGCCCAGAAACATTGCCTTCTCGGACTCGCTCCACTGGTTGACTCTGGCCACGCTCTCAAAATGGACCAGGTAATCCGACCACGAGGAAACCCCGTCAAACTTATCTGGAAGCATCATCGGTCGTCGACCTCCTCCGGGGGGCCCCGCGGTCGGCGGTTGTGCCGGTGATGGACCGGACCCCGTGGCTGGCTGGGTGGCTGGAGTGTCTGCATCCGGGTTCCCGCTCCGCGGTGGCGCCCCATAGGGTTGTGTAGTGCGGTTCTCCGAGGGGAGCCTCCCGCCATATAGTTGTGCAGTGCGGTTCTCCGAGGGGAGCCTCCCGCCATGTAGTTGTGCAGTGCGGAGCTCCGAGGGGAGCCCTCCGCCATACAGTCGTGCAGTGCGGTTCTCCGAGGGGAGCCTCCCGCCATGTAGTTGTGCAGTGCGGAGCGAATCCTGATGCTCCGCACCATAGGGTTGTGCAGTGCGGTTCTCCGAGGGGAGCCTCCCGCCATGTAGTTGTGCAGTGCGGAGCGAATCCTGATGCTCCGCACCATAGGGTTGTGCAGTGCGGAGCAAATTATCGTGCTCCGCACCATAGGGTTGTACAGTGCGGAGCAATTTCACTTGCTCCGCACCATAGGGTTGTGCAGTGCGGAGCAAATTATCGTGCTCCGCACCATAGGGTTGTGCAGTGCGGAGCAATTTCACTTGCTCCGCACCATAGGGTTGTGCAGTGCGGAGCAATTTCACTTGCTCCGCACCATAGGGTTGTGCAGTGCGGAGCAAATTATCGTGCTCCGCACCATAGGGTTGTACAGTGCGGAGCAATTTCACTTGCTCCGCACCATAGGGTTGTGCAGTGCGGAGCAAATTATCGTGCTCCGCACCATAGGGTTGTGCAGTGCGGAGCAATTTCACTTGCTCCGCACCATAGGGTTGTGCAGTGCGGAGCAATTTCACTTGCTCCGCACCATAGGGTTGTGCAGTGCGGAGCGAATTATCGTGCTCCGCACCATAGGGTTGTACAGTGCGGAGCAATTTCACTTGCTCCGCACCATAGGGTTGTGCAGTGCGGAGCAATTTCACTTGCTCCGCACCATAGGGTTGTGCAGTGCGGAGCAATTTCACTTGCTCCGCACCATAGGGTTGTGCAGTGCGGAGCAATTTCACTTATAATTGCTAAACATCGTCTCCTCATCTCAAGTTTCATCCTGTTCCCGTATTGGAGAAAGCCGCAAATTTCGGTACTTTGTTTGCTGGTGATTCAGGCAGTTGCGCAACGTGACGTCAACAGTTTCACAAAATGAATACTAACGCGCGATGTGATTGGTTGATCGAAATAGGACAATGCAAGATGGCGGCGCCCATAAGATGCTTTTACGTGCAATATTTTTCGTTTTTACAGAGGATCGGCACAATTACATCTTCTGATTTGAGTGGGGATAGGTAGGGAAATATGATTTTGATAGGAAATCAGCTAACTAACCCATTTGACTGAAGATGCCCTTTATATAATACCACCAGTGTAACTTACCCCTTGCAATAAGACACTTGTTCACCTGTGGGACATCAGTGCAACCTGGTTGTAATAGAATAAGGAGCAAAGTAACAGTTTAGTCGGTTCTTTCCTCGCCTTTCACCTCTGGGGTCCCGGGTTCGAATCCGGGGCGTGTATGTGGATTGGGTTTGTATAGTCCCTACTTGACCGCGTGGGTTTTCCCCTGGGGCAGTTCTCTGGGGGTTTTCCTCCCACTTCTAAAACTGCAACTCCTTCTTCGTCATCTCAAGTTGATAATATTGTAACAAGAATATTCCCTGCTTGTTAAAGAACTCGGCACGAAAAGAACACACAAGTGAAGACAATTCTCAGCAAGAAGATACCGCACGTTTATTGGGGTCCAACTTTCCTCAACAAACACAAAGATCAAAGATGGCGCAGAGAATCGCGTCCCCGCGCGGAACGGGTATCCCGATCCTCCGGCAGGGGCTCACGCCACCCGGCTCCGTGGGCAGCCGCAATGGCGCCACCAACACGTCAGTTAGACCCACCGTGAAACGGTGCTGGCGCCCCCAGCGGCGGATCGGGACGGCCGTTACACCGCCCCCTTCGAGGACCCTGCTTGTCCCCAAAGCAGGCGGCGACGCCCAGTTCCGCCGGGAAGACGATTCCCTGCAATACATGGCAACTGCAGAACAAAAAAACAAAGAACAACTGTTAGAAAAAGAAACACAACATGGCAACAAAGTGTCTGATTAGCTAGGGGGTGGTGGTCCCCGCTGCGTCTCCGTCTGGGTGCCGCTCTCTGTCCGCGATGGCGTTGTAGCGCTCGGGGGCCGCTCCGATGGGGGTGGTGTCGAGGCTCTCTGGGCGTCCGGCTGGGGTGCCGCGGCGACCGGGGGTTGCTCCGGTGGGGTGCGATTCCCCCCACGAGCGGGCGGCTCCGACAGGGCGGTTCCGGGCCTGGACGCCTCAGCGCGAGGGGGCGGCTCCGAATGGCCGCCAAGCCCCCTCCGCTCCCTGTCTTCGCCGTCCATCCCGTCGTCGCTGGCGTGCACGTCCAATTGGTCGCCCACTGTCACGGTCGCCACCCTCTCTGGTCCCTGGGGACAATACTGGAGGTGGCGATGCCTAACGTCATCCCTGTAGAAGGATCTCCCGCATCCGAGGGGGCACTCGAACGGCATCGTCGGGTGTAGCGCCGGGCACGCTGTTCGGTGGTGCCTCCTCAGGTTCGACAGGCGGGTGAACCGCCGGTCGCAGTGGCTGCACTGGGCGTTGCTCATCCTTATAAGGGGGCGGGTTCCGGCCCGCTCTCCGCTGTTTGTGGTGCGCCCTGCTGTCGGGGCGCCTCCGGTCTCCTGCTTCCGCGTCCTTACCAGGGGCAGGTTCCGAACCGCCCTCAGCTGTGGGGGCGCGGCCTTGTGGCGGGGCGCCTCCCGGTCTCCAGCTTCCGCGTCCTCCTCGGAGTTTCCCGGCGGCGGCCGCGTCGCCAGGTCCTCAGTTTTCACTTTATCTCCCGGGCCCTCTCCGGCCGGCCGCGTCTCCTGGTTCAGTAGGTCTCTCTCCGTCCCGGTGGCCTCCTCTTCGCGGGGAGCCGCTGCGTCTAGGAACACCGTCCCAACCCCTATCCATTGTAGTTCCCTTACCTTGTGTCCAACCTGAACTCTTGCCACCGATGGGTGCTGTTCGTAGCCTCTTAAAGCCGCGGGCTTTTCATTGATCAACACTGTGTTGTCCCCCCACCGCCACTGGCAACGGTATGTCGACAGGAAGTCTATCCCCAGGATGACATCCGGCTCAATTTTAGCTACAATGCAGGCATGGCTCAAGACCTGATCTCCGATCTGGAGTTCAAAAGTAGCCCTCCCCCGGACCTGCATGGGGCTCCCATCCGCTTGCCTCAGAGTCTCCGGCAGAGGCTGGAGGTTTGGCTTCCCGGGTCCGTAAAGTTCGTCATAGATGCGTTCGGAAATTAGGCTCACCGAAGCTCCCGTGTCCAGCAAGAAGCAGACGGGCGTCGACACAACTTTCCCCGCAATGTAGTTTTCCCCCAGCGGCACATTCGGTGTCGTCTGGTTCCGTCCTGGTGGTCTTCCCCCGGCTGTCCGCTGGCTCGGCTTCCTACGTGGACAATTGCGCCGGAAGTGCCCGAATTCGTGGCAGCCGAAACACTCCACCATCGATCGGTCTGGCGGTCTCCGCGCGTAGCCTGTGCTATCGGTGTTCCTGTCTGGTGTAGGTTGCGCTAGCTCCATTACCGACCTCACTTCCCTGGTTCCTTGTCTTCCCTTCCTGTTCTGTACCTGGGACTCCAGGAAAGCCTCCATCTCCGTTGCCAGGGTGATTGCTTCGGTCAGGGTCGTCGCCTTTCTCGAAAAAACGTGGCGTTGCAGCTGCTCGTCACCTAATGCATTCCGGAAAGCATCCACAGCCAGGTCCTCCCGAGCTTGCGTGGGGAGGTTCGGGTAGCTCTTGGAAACCAACCGCCTGATCGACTGCCCCAGGCCACTGATAGATTCGTCCCGACGTCTGGTGCACATCGACAGCTGGGCCCGATGCAGTGGAACTTGGGCCGTGACTCCGAAACGCTGTTCGAAGTACTCTAGGATACGGAGGTACTCCGTCCGAGCCTCCGGTGCCATATCAGCCAGAGCTTCCCGTGCCGAGCCCTTCAGATGGGCGCCCAGAAACATTGCCTTCTCGGACTCGCTCCACTGGTTGACTCTGGCCACGCTCTCAAAATGGACCAGGTAATCCGACCACGAGGAAACCCCGTCAAACTTATCTGGAAGCATCATCGGTCGTCGACCTCCTCCGGGGGGCCCCGCGGTCGGCGGTTGTGCCGGTGATGGACCGGACCCCGTGGCTGGCTGGGTGGCTGGAGTGTCTGCATCCGGGTTCCCGCTCCGCGGTGGCGCCCCATAGGGTTGTGTAGTGCGGTTCTCCGAGGGGAGCCTCCCGCCATATAGTTGTGCAGTGCGGTTCTCCGAGGGGAGCCTCCCGCCATGTAGTTGTGCAGTGCGGAGCTCCGAGGGGAGCCCTCCGCCATACAGTCGTGCAGTGCGGTTCTCCGAGGGGAGCCTCCCGCCATGTAGTTGTGCAGTGCGGAGCGAATCCTGATGCTCCGCACCATAGGGTTGTGCAGTGCGGTTCTCCGAGGGGAGCCTCCCGCCATGTAGTTGTGCAGTGCGGAGCGAATCCTGATGCTCCGCACCATAGGGTTGTGCAGTGCGGAGCAAATTATCGTGCTCCGCACCATAGGGTTGTACAGTGCGGAGCAATTTCACTTGCTCCGCACCATAGGGTTGTGCAGTGCGGAGCAAATTATCGTGCTCCGCACCATAGGGTTGTGCAGTGCGGAGCAATTTCACTTGCTCCGCACCATAGGGTTGTGCAGTGCGGAGCAATTTCACTTGCTCCGCACCATAGGGTTGTGCAGTGCGGAGCAAATTATCGTGCTCCGCACCATAGGGTTGTACAGTGCGGAGCAATTTCACTTGCTCCGCACCATAGGGTTGTGCAGTGCGGAGCAAATTATCGTGCTCCGCACCATAGGGTTGTGCAGTGCGGAGCAATTTCACTTGCTCCGCACCATAGGGTTGTGCAGTGCGGAGCAATTTCACTTGCTCCGCACCATAGGGTTGTGCAGTGCGGAGCGAATTATCGTGCTCCGCACCATAGGGTTGTACAGTGCGGAGCAATTTCACTTGCTCCGCACCATAGGGTTGTGCAGTGCGGAGCAATTTCACTTGCTCCGCACCATAGGGTTGTGCAGTGCGGAGCAATTTCACTTGCTCCGCACCATAGGGTTGTGCAGTGCGGAGCAATTTCACTTGCTCCGCACCATAGGGTTGTGCAGTGCGGAGCAAATTATCGTGCTCCGCACCATAGGGTTGTGCAGTGCGGAGCAAATTATCGTGCTCCGCACCATAGTCTCGTGGCATGCGGGTCTCCGAGGGGAGCCTTCCAACATGGTCGTGTGCGGCGCGGAGTCGGTCCGAAGGTTCCGCGCCGTAGTCTGGTAGCGTGCGGGGCTCCGGTGGGAGCCGTCCGTTAGGGTCGTGTGCGGTGCGGAGTCGGTCCGAAGGTTCCGCGCCGTAGTCACGTGGCATGCGGGTCTCCGATGGGAGCCATCCAACATGGTCGTGTGCGGCGCGGAACCGATCCGGAGGTTCCGCTCCGTAGTCTGGTAGCGTGCGGGGCTCCAAGCGGAGCTGTTCTCTCTGGTCAAGTGCGGCGCGGAGTCGATCCGGAGGTTCCGCTCCGTAGTCTGGTAGCATGCGGGTCTCCGAGGGGAGCCTTCCAACATGGTCGTGTGCGGTGCGGAGTCGGTCCGAAGGTTCCGCGCCGTAGTCTCGTGGCATGCGGGTCTCCGGTGGGAGCCGTCCAACATGGTCGTGTGCGGCGCGGAATTGATCCGGAGGTTCCGCGCTGTAGTCTCGTGCCATGCGGGTCTCCGAGGGGAGCCATCCAACATGGTCGTGTGCGGTGCGGAGTCGGTCCGAAGGTTCCGCGCCGTAGTCACGTGGCATGCGGGTCTCCGATGGGAGCCATCCAACATGGTCGTGTGCGGCGCGGAGTCGGTCCGGGGATTCCGCGCCATAGTCTGGTAGCGTGCGGGGCTCCGGTGGGAGCCGTCCGTTAGGGTCGTGTGCGGTGCGGAGTCGGTCCGAAGGTTCCGCGCCGTAGTCACGTGGCATGCGGGTCTCCGATGGGAGCCATCCAACATGGTCGTGTGCGGCGCGGAACCGATCCGGAGGTTCCGCTTCGTAGTCTGGTAGCGTGCGGGGCTCCAAGCGGAGCTGTTCTCCCTGGTCGAGTGCGGTGCGGGGTGGATCCTCCGGAACCCACCGGAACTTTCCCGGCTCAAAATGCACCGGGGTCGAACTTAGGTCTGTCCATGGGTCGCTGGTTTGATCTAACCCCCCGCAAAAACTACTCGGATTGGCAGGGTCAGGCCGTACCGTACGTACCGGCCTTTTTCCCTCTACAATCTCAGGCTCTAACATTTTACCAGTATCCTCCCACCACCCGGAGTTTTCTCTCGGGTTTTCCCCAACAAACGAGTACAGTAATTCATCTACAGTTACGAACGTACTACTGTGGGCCTTGTCAGTCTGGCCTCCGTACTGGTACTCGTCACTTTCTGGCATGTCCCCGCTCCGCGGCGAGTCTGATACCAGACCTCCCCGGTCTCGTGAATTCATTGCTTGAAAATCTCGAATTCCACCTGTATTTCTCTCAGTGTGCCGCCCCACCGCTGCCGCCAGTGTAACAAGAATATTCCCTGCTTGTTAAAGAACTCGGCACGAAAAGAACACACAAGTGAAGACAATTCTCAGCAAGAAGATACCGCACGTTTATTGGGGTCCAACTTTCCTCAACAAACACAAAGATCAAAGATGGCGCAGAGAATCGCGTCCCCGCGCGGAACGGGTATCCCGATCCTCCGGCAGGGGCTCACGCCACCCGGCTCCGTGGGCAGCCGCAATGGCGCCACCAACACGTCAGTTAGACCCACCGTGAAACGGTGCTGGCGCCCCCAGCGGCGGATCGGGACGGCCGTTACAATATAGTATATAGTTAAAGCTAAAACCGTATAGTTGATGGCATAAAGGACCTTAGTTGCCGAAGATGCCATAAAATATACAACAACAACAACAACAGTTTAGTCTGTTTAGAATAGAACATAACTAGATTTTAATTATGCATTTTTTTTATAAACTTAAACCAAAAAGCTACACACAGAGGGAATATTTTCTATATTTATTTATTTATTTATTTCCACACAACCTCCCGAGGGAGAAGTAAAATACCTTACGACATCAAGATACTAAAATTAAAATGGAGATAATAATTTTTGAATACCATCAAAGTCATTCTTAAACAAAAGAAACTTGATGCTATTACAATTTTATACCATGATTAACACACAAATTATCCTTAAAAGAATTTTTAGCATGTTTACAATACTTTGCATCAAAAATTTAATTTACCAGAGAAAACTTACTTTTGCAATTCTCAACACGTGACACCAAAGTAATATAGTAGTTGACTTATCGCATGTGTTATGACAATTTAACAATTGATAATAAAATGCTCTGGATGCAGAATCAAAAGGCCTTTAGAGGGATTAAAACGTAAACCATGTTCCACAATATAATCAATCAACAACTGAAAGCCAGATGGGGTCATGCTAAGGAGTAATAAATCATCTGCATAACAGAAGACATTAAAATTATTACGAGCTATAACAATACCACAATTGAGATTATTTAGGCCATTCACTAAATCTTTATTAAACAAGTTAAAAATCAAAGGAGAGGAAAGTCCTCCTTGCCTCGTGCCCTTACAAATATTAACTTATTTACCCAGACTGTTAGCCCATTTAACCTTAACGGAAATATTATAATACTGTACCAAAAATAAAGACATCTCCACCAATCATCACTAATATTATTAATTAATTTATAAAAAATAATGTCATGTGGGATGGCGTCAAAGGCACCCTCAGCATCTAATGAGCATGCAAAAACAGAAGATCCACGGTTACTGCAATATTTGATGACATCGTGAACAGAGGCAGCAGCCATGGCTGTGCTCCTACCATTAACAAACCCATACTGTAAATTATCAAACTTAACATTAGAAGATTCAAGCAAATATAATTCAAACAATTTAGACAGTGTATTAGAAACTATAACAGGACGATAACTTTCAGGTACAGACGGGTCGATGTTAGGTTTCTTAAGAATAGGCACAAGTGTGCCTATTTGAAACTTCTCGGGCACAAAACCAAATTTAATACAGATATTAAAAATGTTACCTAAAATGTCTGGAAGACCAGAATTAACACAATATTTTAAATGCTCTGCTGTTATACCATCAGGACCAGGGGCGGAACCCCCATTAAGTGTGTTGATTAATCTAATGATGGCTTCCCTATTAAAATACTTAACATTAAAAACAACCCTATTCAATTAATTGAGTTTTAACTGTACCGCCGTCTTAGCTCTAGAAAGAGTACATGATGCTGCTGAGTTAACAGAAAATTTATTTTCAAAGAAATTTGTTAACTTGGACACGGAAATACATTCCTGGTCTAAAACATCACCCTTTTAAGGATTTTTTTGAATTTTTTCCCCTAAATAACCTATTAAGCCTGTTAAATTTAACTCTAATGCCCCGGTGGCAATGACAGGAGGTGGGTTTTCATATTGAAATAATGTAACAATACATCCACAAAGTGCCTACCCATTAAATCCTGTGTATAAGACGCACCCATGTATTTAAAAAAAGACTGCTAATTATAATATACAGCATATTCCCAGCCTAATTTTAGTGAAATACCACAGAATCTGTCTGTTCTGATGCAGTTGTTCTCATTCTACATTTATATAGTCCTTTCCATTTCTGGATTTTACTTACCCTAATCGTTAATTAGTTTTTTTTGGTTTTTGCCCTTGCCCTAATACCTAAGCTAAAATCATGAGAATCACGACATGCAAGCAGGCCCCATGCGATATTTAATCGGGTTTTTACGGTACTTGAGTCGTGCATAAGGCACACTGACAGTGTGACTGCCCCGTCATGGCTGCCCATGCAAAGGGTTTATATAAGAAATGCAATGATTGAATAACATACACTACTCAAAACTTGCTAAAGGTGGCTGGTAGATCCACACTTTAAAGGGACACACAGGCTTTGTTGGGCTACTTTTGGCTCGAAATTGACCCATACAAGATTATAAAAGTCTCTTAGAAATAAACTAAATAGATCAAATCAAATTTGGCAATTTTTTAGCATTTGTCAAAGAAACCAAGATCACTTGATTTTCTGGTACCAGATTTCAGTTCCAGAAAATCACGTGTCTTGGAGTTAGTTGTATTTCCAGCCGTAGAAACCAGCGTGAAGTGCGAGTTGCTTTTGTCATTCGCGGTTGGTTTCTCTTCTTGATGGAAAATAATGTCCTACGAACACTATTTACAAAATGTATTTTCCAATTTGTAGACAAATCTGCCAGCAGGTTTCATTAGAAGGGTTTCTGGGTGTTGATATGGACGAGAGAATCTTTCAGATTTTCGCGGATTTGCGGCGATACAAATAAAATCCTAAGAAAAAAGCACCATGCATTGCGGACATGCAAGAAACCACTGCGTTCGAGTACCTTTCGCGAGTCAGCGCTGACCTTGGAGGATCATGCAAAGTGTGATTAGTTAGGGAAAACGAGGTTTAAACACGTGTCGACCCGTATCGAATGCCACCTTTATTTACATGTACAAACACATGGTATTATACAGTGATGGCCGGCTGGTAAAGTGTATAGCCCAATATTAGGCCATGGGCCAAAATCTGTAGGAGGCCTAGAAATTGAGTTTCGTTTTAACTTTTTAGGGGCATTACCTAAAATTAGGTGATCTTTACTAATTCGATAGTGCTGAATACGAATCTGTTTGTTCACATCGTCCAAATTTGCACATTAACCCAGGGTGACAATTTTCCCCTAAAGTTTGGCAGTTTTTGTAAAAAACAGTATTTTTATCATAGTGGCTTTGTTTTACATCCAAATGCTTTCAAACTTGCCACAGTTAGTTGTCAGTCATTTTAGCATAACATGAGTCCCTATTTTTCACTTCGGGTCGCTGCTAGGGGGCGCTATTCTTATGTTTTCCCCACATTTTGTGATTTTTGTCCTAAAATTTGACTTTCTAATCTGCAGTAAACTGCAAGTGTCTTGTTTTTTTGTCGGCTGTATTTGATCTCTTAATAGGAGAAAGGTTGAGGACTCATTCAGCTTACATTTAAGGTGCAATCACTCTTTAAATTTCATTCTTAATTGGAGATTGCAAATTTCCTGTTTTTCTTCCCATTGATAGTATTTTGGGGAGTTATAATTTTATATGACTGTTGGGTTAGAATGAAATCCATTTTTTTGAAAAATATGAACAAGCTTCTTTAAAAATTCACAGCATGCATGACTCACGTTTTGTGTGGTAAGACATTTCGGCCACCTGTCCAGAGTCTAACGACGTCACTTTAATAATGTACTTCCCATCAACGTCGATGTCATGCCAATCACTCAGAGTGAAATTCACCTGCACAAACAAAATTGTGTTTAAAAATAACATGAAATATCTGTCAACCAGACTGTCCACATTTTAAGTGACTTGAACCAGTGTACACCATACCTCTTGAGAAGTATAAGCAATGTTATAAAGTACTTCTCAGCAGGGTTTTTAATAGACCGATCCAGTAAGCTCCGCCCATTTTGGAATTGACCAATCACAGCCTCAGGTTGAGGTAACCAAAAAGTGGATACTCTCTATTTTGGTTACCCGAGTCCTCAACATTTTGTGCACAGAGCTACGGCAAACTAGCAGCACGAGTGACGCAAAAACACCACAAACAGCTTGTCGTTTTGCTGTGTTAATGTGCATTCACTGCATTTTAGATGTGTGTCGAGTTCTTTTTGTTCAATCAAGCGCGTTACGCGTAATGCACGCACACGACCGGATACTTACATGTAAGTGCACATTTTGCTTTCCAGCGTGCAGTTTCTGTGTACAAGCATTACATATGTTCACTATGCGAACATTCGGACAAAAGAGGTCCACATAAACCAGGTACTGCACTGTAACTGTGTGGACTTGCCCAGGTCCGCAGACGAGTTGTCTTAGCATTTAAAAATAGAGAAAGGGAAGGGGGAGGGGGGTTCAAAAAAAAAAGGATAAGGTGTGTAACGATGCCCTTAAACTAATTGTAAAGTTAGGGCGAAAGTATGCGTGTGTGCATGTGCGTTTTTATATGCTCTGACCAGGGCGCGGACGCTGCTCTGACACGGCGTGGCCACGCGACTATACTGCACACGTGCCTCACAGGTGTGGCATGTTGTTAGGCAATTGCTAAATGGGCGGAGCTTACTGGAACGGTCTATTATTTCAGTTAAAAGACATCAAAGTGACAAACCAGCAAAATTAGTGTTATACATGGGACACATACACTTCAGTTGACGCAAAAAGCATTACGTGTGGGAAACATATGTGTAAATATATTTCTAAAAGCTTTGCAATGCTCATGAAACATGTGAAATAACTTTATAGTTATTGCTGAGCAGCCTGTTACAGGTCATGAACTTGAAATTCAATTTTATTTTTGAAACATCCCAATTTAGAATAGTTTGCTTTTTTTATGCAAAAATGAATTGATGTGCGCCCGGCCAGTGAATGACATAGCCTATCAACCCCCGTTTTACTGCTCACATGCAGTGTAAATATGTGGTATGTAAAAAGTGTAAAGGCGATCTCTGACTGAATCAGTCAATTTGGGATGCTCCTTTCATACTCACTAGTGGCATTCACAAATAGTGCGTGATGTGCGAGAAAAATTATTACATGTATACCGGTACATGTATAAAATGAAGCTTTTGCGGATATTTTTGTGTGTTTCTGATACTGTACAGCACAGAGCCCCAATCCGATGTACGTCCACGCTGGGTGCAGCAAAGCACACGCGTTGGCGTGTGTCGTGCATCAAGTGAATGCACTGTGCATGCGCGTGAGTACAGTAACAAAAAATACTGTACAACAGTAACAAATAAAAGCACATGCAGTTGTAAACGTTGGAAAAGAACTGACGTTTTCAACACCAAACAGACGAAAATCTTTCAAAACAAAGGTTTAAAGATAGTATACATGATTAGTAAACTGTTACAAATAGTTTTATCCCCCTGTGTGATTTAAGATATGAATGATTAAAACCAACCTGAGCAAAAACCAGCTCCGTACTTCGTCTAACTTTTGAGAAAACAGTCAAAAAAGGTTTTGCAGTCATTTCACCCCAAAACCACTTCGCCCAGAACCATTTCGCCCTGGACCACGGCCTGTGCACGAAATGGTTTTGGGGCGATGTGGTGTTTGGACGAAGTGATTTGTGGCGAAATGGCACTCGGGCCAAGTGGTTTGGGGGCGAAATGGTTTTGGGACGAACTCATTGTTTTACTCATTTCTCAAAGACTAGCACTTTAGACGAAACAATTTCAGGGGAAGTTTTCTACGGTCATCATGTTTATATTGTGTAAGTTATAATTAGGCATAAATCTGTGAATATTTCTGATTTTCGAGATACCAATCATGTATACTGCCTTTAAGCTTCATTTTACATAACAATAATAAAATTGGACGTCTTTTCGGGTAATATGAGAATATAATACTACACTCATCATGACAATACCGAAATCACCTTCGGCTCGTTCAGTATTTTCATGACTCGTTTGGTATATTCTCATATCACCCTCAAAGCCTTCCAATATTATATATATATATTTTTTAAATCTAGAAATCTGTGGTATTTTCTTTCAAAATTTTGATGTGAGTTTACTGCCTAAAGTCTATTTGCAATAATTTTTTCCCCGAAATTCTTCTCCAGCTGGGAAACTTTTTTGTGGCCACATATTTTTTTTTTACATCCTTTTCTTGGAAATTTCTAGAGAAAAAAAAACCCTAAAAGCTTCTAATTTAATTTTACTTTTTGGTACAGTGAAACCTGCTTTTAAGGCCACCTGCATATACCGGTAGTGCATGGTCCCAAATGTCATGTGTATAATGATTAAGAAACCTCTATAAAGAGGCCACCTGTATATAGTGGCCAGTTTTTTGTGGTCCCGAGGGTGGCCAAGTTTCACTGTACCTCGTATTATTGAATGGCCTTACCGTGGACAAATGGCTTTCTGAACTACTTATCGTTTCAAATGTGATTTTTTTGCACTCCTGAAATCCGACAGGATAACTTGCTTTCATCAACTCCACTTTGAATCCCCCCAGCGCTGTGATATTCTCTGCAACAGAGAAAAAAGGAACCATTTTATCATTTGAAATAAATGGATTATTCCTTGTAAGGATGCAAAGTAAATATATGTCATGTTTATTTGTTATATAGTCTGGTGATGCAACCAGGGACCAATTTTCATGGCGCCGTTTAGCCCAAACATTTGTTTAACACAGTTGTATGTAAACTTCCGACTACGTACAACTGTATATAAATGCTAGAGTCCCGCCTTCGCGCTATATAGTCTTGCGTACCAGTGACTCAAGCACCATACTTAGACATGTTAGACAAATTGGCCCAGTTTCTAGGGAGTGCACGCCGGCACATGGTAACCGTGCAGTACCTGGAATACCTCGCACAGTTTGGAAATGTTCTCGCTTTCAAAGTTGACGTCGCTTTCAAGTAAAAAAACACGTTCTATTTCGTTATTTTGATGAAAATTTACGATGACTACATGTACATAAATATTTACAAGATACATGTTTTTTTCCAACATTTTTGGATGGTCCAGCTTATAAATGCATAGAGTAATGTGCGAGGTATTCCAGGTACCGCACAAACTTTCATGCCGGTTACTATATGGACCAGCTTGCACCCCCTGGATATGATTTGCTAGGTAGTCTGGTGCTTGACTGACTCGCACGCGAGTGCCATAGCGTGACGGCGGGAGTCTAGTATTTATTCAAATCTATCACGCAACTGGTCTTTTGACATATATCATGGCACTTCATATTACTACCCCTGGTCAGTAAACTTGTAGTTCTTACCTGGAAGTTGCCATGTAATATTTATCGCGAGGGTGCTGGACCCTTGCTGAGGGCTGTACATGTAGGGATAATCAACCACTCTCAGTTTTCTGGGTGCTGATGGTACCATTCCACTTGGGGTTGTGAAATCACAAGCTCCTAAATGTAAAAAAATGATTGGGTTAATAAAAAATTGGGTCCATAGGTAACATCTGAGGGAGTACATGTTTACCAACTGTGCCTTGTAAGCTCAGCTGGTAGAGCATCCGTCCAGTGAGTTAGAGGTCTCAGGTTCGATTCCCGATAAGGCCATTGCGATTTTTCACTCATCCCAACTTCATTTCAAAGGTAATCAAGGCACCATACCAGATGTTGTGTGGGTTAATCAAAGGAATATTTTGCTTAGATTTTCTTTTCCGATAATGGGGTCTTTCAAAATAAAATGAAATTTAAAGTACAAGCTGTTTAGCAATAACTATCAGTTATTTCAAATGTTTTATGTATTGTGTGTTGGGTATTGCCAAGATTATGTGCACCCACAAATTTCATTTGGAAAAGTCATTTTTGAAATATGTGTACATGTATACTGTCTCATACGTAATGCTTAATTTCGCTTCAACTGAGAATATGTTCCATGCGTAATGCAAATTGTCCTTATTTTTCACTTTGATATCTATTATTAAACTTAAACAATTAATGACCCTACTGAAAAGTACTTTATAACAATGCCACTTCTTAAAAGGTGTGGTGCACACTGGTTCATTTATTCGTAGCTCTATGGCTGTTCCATTAATTAAGTCACTTTATTCTCTGCATTGACAGATATTTCATGTTATTTTTAAACAACCCATATTTAAACTTGAATGCCACTAGGCCATTTACAGGAATTGAATGTTTCGAGATTTTAATCAACCACTTGACCAGAAAACCTTACTCAAATCCTACCTCCATGTTGGGATGTGGACTTTTCACCAGTAGGATGTGGTCTTTTCACCAATGACACATTTGTTTTGTCCTGTATTGTAGCGTGTTCATGTTCTTAAACCTTCTCAGCTCTACTGGTGAAAAGACCCCATCCCAATGACAAATGATAAAGCAAGAGCTGAGATTATCTTAGCTACCGATATCCGTGAAGCAAGCTCTAGTTTGTAAATGGGTCTGTCCACAGTAATGGGGTACATTTCTGTAACATTCAAGATCTTAGGTCCCTGTTCACTTCAAATGTCTTAATTTCATTTTTAAATTATCAAGCTAAACTGAGGAAATAACTTTTTCACCAAGGAGTAAGCAAAATAAACCTACAACATACATTTGTGAAAACCTCGTGCACAAATTTTCCTATTACGCATGTAACAAAGACGGAAAAAAATGTCACAAAATTGTCTGTCCACGTTACATGCGTAATAGGAAAAGCGCTTTTCAAAAATGTATGTTGTGGCAGCAATTTCTTACCTTTTTGGGCAAAAGTTATCTCCTGAGAACAAAACAAGGACATTTCTTTAATTCTGAGATAAACTAAAGACATCTGAAAGGAATTATTGACTTATTTTTCAAATGTACCCCATTACTGTGGACAGACCCAAATTGCTATTGATTCTGACTCCATGCTCGAATCTGTAAGCACCAAAATTTTGACTCTGCAATGCAACTCAATCTGTGTCCACTTTTGCGGTTTCTTTACAGTTGGAGTCAACATTTTAATGTACGCTTCGGGGTAACCAACATCAGGTTATTTTGGGGTTGCAACATCAACAACACATATTATATAACCGAAAAGAACAAGAAATAAGCTAGAATACGAACTGCTTACTTTCAGTTTGAATTTGGCATAATTTATTCCAATGTTGGCCTGACCCCTGAAAGAAAGAAAGAAAGAAAAATAAAGAAGATGTTTATAAATTCCATGGGAATTGGCTCAATATATCATTTTCAATTGGCCCAATATATCATTTTCAATTGGCCCAATATATCATTTTCAAGATAAACCTTTTTTATGGATTCCCAGAATAAGGGCATTAAATGCGACCCGCTCTAGTTGGAAAAAGGTAGCATTTATTAAGTCGTGCAGGTTAGAAGAAATCTGCGGCAAATCCACGCTCATTCAAATACAAAAACAATTAGTGTGGATCTGCCACATATCTCCTTATATTCATGGTCGTAAAAACTTGACCTAGCCTGTGCGGCTTATGCTATCTTTTTTCCAGAGCGGGGCCAATTTCATAAAGCTGTTTAGCAGAAAAATTTGCTTAATCAAAAAATTGATGGCTTTATAAAAATGGGTTAGTAGTCAAAATTGCATGTCAATTTGTGTTTTTCACAAGAATATCTGCTATTCTTGATTAAGCAAATGTTTCTGCTAAACAGCTTTATGAAATTGGCCCCATCACAAATATCAAAAGAAGAATGTTGGTAAACTAATCAGCAGCAATTGCAGCTACATAGATGCATCACTGCTTCAGAAAACCTTCAAAGTCCATGCATGGTTTTTATGTAAAGTGAATTAATGTTAAACAAATGTCTAAAATCCCCCCACCACCCCCCGGCCGGTCAGGCCCTGTACATGTACTCTGCAAAATTCAAAACTGGGGTGGTCTAGCTACTGTGTATGGATTTTTCCCTTGCAAAGACTCTTCGCCTACACTGTGTTTGGCCCACCCGGCTCTGGGCACATCAATGCCAAAAAAACTTTCAAATCAACGCGATATTGAAGCATACATGTACTTAAGCGTACGGTGCCAACTACCAAACTATTTGCTCATAAATGCGTGTGTGTTAATAAAAATCTAGCCGTATCTGCATACAAAAGTAACGCATGTGCTACGGATTTCCCTATTGACCCCTTTCGAACACGTGCGAATATTCCATTTTGGGAGTCAAATAATGCTGAGTCATTGTGAAAGCAATGTGCGTGCGCGTTGTGTGTGTCTCTGGTGGGCGTAACGCGGTTTAGTTCACCAATGGGAGCCTCAGCATAGCGCGTTACGCGCGCTATGGACACACACAACGCGCACGCACATTGCTTCCACAACGACGCGGCATTGTTTTACTCCCAAAATGACGTCATTCGCACGAGCTCAATAGACGGTCTTTTTGACAAAACGACCAGTGATATAGGACTAGGAACGAGTCTATCAGATCGGTAAAGGGGAGTTCACACTGTCTCAGAAAAATCACACTGTTCCATTGGTTTGTACACAAACTGGTTTGCGGCTTGTGCGCGGCCTATCGCGACGCGCAAAAGTTTTGAGCTGGGTCAAATTTCAAAATTTTTGAACTTTGACCGCGGTGCACTGACCTTTCCAGCGCGCAGCCAATGATCTGAGGTATCAGAGAAGCCCCAAGATACCAGAACTGGAATTTTCTATTTTGGAAAGATCGGTGATTGGGGGAAATCGCCCAACCGCGTAATTGTAAAGTAAACGATCCCCGTTCGTAAATTCTGTCTCAAGCCTTGCGAGTTTTGTTGATGTCGTGTGAAAAGGGCTTAATAAACAAAATGTTTCACACATAATTAAAAAAATAGTACATGGTCTGCCCACACAAAGGATACGTACAGCCAACATGTACATATACAGCCAGCCAAAACAGAAAATGACACTTTGGACGCGTCCATATCACATTTTTTCCGCCCCCGCACCCCCATTTTTTCCCATGGGCGTTGACTTTTTGATACCTATCATTTGTCATATTTTTCTCATTACCATTCTGAAATTTTGCATTCTCAATCCGATATTTTCAATGATATCGTCTAAAACCCACCAATGTTTTGTAAACTAATTTATTCGGTTTCATAAAGCAGTGCAGTAATTATACCAACCTTTTCGCTTTCACATCCGAATTTGAGCTTGCAAATTTCCTGTTTTCTTCCTATGGATAGTATTTTGAAGAGGTATTTTATACGATTCTTAGACTAAAACGAAATTCCATTTTCTAGAAAAAATCTCAACACGCTCCTTTTATAGCAGGCACCCATGCTAGATTAATTGTTTGTACATTTAGCATATCAAAAAAAGATGAGGGTGGATGCCATTTTGTTTAGGGTATTTTTAGGGGAAAAAAAAGTAAAATTTTGTCAATTTGTGCTCTAAAAAAATAGATCTGTCCACTGAATACATGTACCTTTTAGTGATTGTTTTTAAAAACATAATTAGGCTATGTAATGATTTCACAAACTTTTATTTTAATGCACAAGTAGGGGAGAGTGGGGTTAGTTGGACAATTTTTCACAAAATCGTCTATAAAACACTAACAGAACTTATTTTTAAAAAAACAACTACCGGTATACCACTTCAAGCACGCATATTTGGGCTACAAATGGAGCCTACAAAATGTTAGGACTTGTTGATGGTTTCTCGTATAATCCATCTTGAACATATGTCAGCTGTTCTGACTTACCCCATAGGTGGGGCAAGTTAAAACATGGTATGGGGTAAGTTGAAACATGGTACCGGTATGTTGTCATTTAAAAACTGTAATGTAACTTCTGTAATCACCCTAATTAGTAAGGCAGACGCTTGAGCTGTAAATTGGGGACGCTAATTAACCTTTTGGGGGTACAGGGGAGTAATGAACAACTGCACAAAACAAAATCACCAAAACAATGTATGCATCAAATGGTTAAAGTTGCACTGCCCGTGTTTTGGCTGATTTGGGCGTCAAATATTTTTTAAAAGATAAATAGGTATTTTTCTAGAATAAAAAAAGTTATCAGCTTTCATTTGGTACCAAGAACGCAAAAATCCGTCAAGGATTAATGCCAGTCGATTAAAAACAAGAAATTATTAAATGGCTGGCAGGTCATTTAATCGAGAGAGTGTTGACGTATTATGTTTTGACGTTTTAGGAAAAAGGCTTAGACCAATAATCTCCAGTTCTCGACGTCGGAAATTCAAGTTTTTGATATTTTTTGTTACAGAGACACGTAAGCTTTCTAAATTCGTTCGCTTGTGTAAATTATTTTTTTAAATCTTTTCACCGAAACACGGGCAGTGCAAGCTTTTTGCTCACTTATATACGGTAGTTGCCACCCTCAAGTAAAAAACTGGTAACTATAAACAGGTGGCCTCTTTATAGAGGTAGATAGTATACATGATTGGTAAACTGTTACAAATAGTTTTATCTCCCTGTTTGATTGAAGATATGCATGATTAAAACTAACTTGAGCAAAAACCAGCTTCGTACTTCGTCTAACTTTTGAGAAAATAGTAAAAAAAGGGTTTGCAGTCATTTTGCCCCAAAACCATTTCGCCCTAAACCACGGCCTGTACACGAAGTGGTTTTGGGGCTAAGTACATGTAGCATTTGGGCAATGTAGTGTTTGGACGAAGTGATTTGGAGGCGAAATGGCACTCGGGCGAAGTGGTTTGGGGGCGAATTTAGTTTTTGTCTCATGAGACGAAAAATAATTGTTTTACTTATTTTTCAAAGACTATAGCACTTCAGACAAAACCATTTCAGGGGAAGTTTTCTACGGTCATCATGTAAGTTAGGCGTAAATCTGTGAACATTTCTGATTTTCGAGATACCAATCATGTATACTGCCTTTAAAGGTACACACCGGCTTCGTTGGGCTATTTTGGGCTCGAAATTGACCCATACAAGATTCTGAATGCCCTTCCGAAATCAACTGAACATATCCTGAAGAGAATCCACGGAATTTTGCCGTTTTTTAGCAATTTTCAAAAAACACAGGTCACGTGACTTTTCGGAACCAGATTATGGTTCCGAAAAGTCACATGGTCTTGCGAGTTAGTTTTATGTCCAGTCGCATGAAAGTTTCTTACTGCAGAATAGCACCAAATTCAACTTTGATTTTTCCACAATATTTATAAGTAATTGACAAAAGAGAGACTATTTATACAGGTATGAATAAGTTAACAGAAGTAATTTTTTTTCCTTTTGGGGAACAAATACATGACCTTCAGTCAAATACCTTGGAGTCACCCTAAATGCTCAGCTGTCATGGAATGATCATGTCAAAACTGTCATTTCTTCTGCAAATCGCACTCTGGGCCTCATCAAGACTGTTGCATTCAACTCGTCTGTATCAGCTAAACTTTCCTTGTATAAAGCTCTTGCCCTTCCTATACTAGAATATGGTGTACCTGCTTGGCTTCCACAGACCCAGAAACATGTAGATAACTTAGAAAGGGTTCAGAAGCGTGCCACCCGATTTATCCTTGGCCAGAGGCGTGGTGTAATGAGCTACACGGATAGGTTAGAAACCCTGGGCTGGACGGATTTGTCTAGTCATCGTAATTATGCAGTGCTGTCATTTGTATCCAAGTGTTTGTTTAACTTAGCTGATTGTGATGAATGTGTACATAATATTACTATTAATTCTCGCCATGTTGATACTGTAACGTTTAACCACCTACAAGCTAGGACTCAATCTCTGCATTTATCTTGTGTTCATTTGTTCCCTCGTCTTTGGTCAAATCTCCCAGGACATGTTCGCAATGCTATTGTTTTACAGCCTTTCCCAAGCTTCCTTACCACTCTCAAGAACAATGTTCTCTTTCCCTAAAGGTCTACCTTTCTATTTCACTCAATTTTCATTTTTACATTTTTCATAATCACATCTATACTGGTATTCCAATCCAGGATAATGAATTTCACGTCGTTTCTCTACTTGTAAACATTTTCATCGCTGTTTGTTTGTTGGGTTTGTTGTGGTGCTTGTTTGTTTGTTTTGTTTTTGTTTTTGTTGGTTTGTTTGTTGGTCTGTTTGTTGGTCTGAAGTTCTTGACTCCTTTGATTGCCATGTAATTAATACTTTATTTATAGAGATATTTATTCATTTATCAATTTCTTTTTAAAAAAAACCCAAAAAAAACACATGTATATATGCTTATTTTATTTAATCCACTACTTGATGTGGAGTGGCAGGTCTTTGGCCACAGTGATTGTTATCGCTTTCGTCTCTTCTATGCCCATCCTGTTTGTGTTGTATATGAAATGGCATGAATAAATAATAATAATAATAATTAAAATTGCAACCTTGCTCTTTTATTGTCCGGTATATTAAGCATGCATGAAAATCACACATTTTCCCTGTCAGTCAGGGGCTCCTCCTGCTGGTCACAAAATGGCTACACATGGGCAATTTATTTTGCGTGTTGAGGTGGAGGCCGTTTTATACTTCATGCAATTAAGCTACTCAAACGCGAATTGGATGTGAAGAGGAGTTTTTGCGCTGCAAATATCGACAAGCTATAAACTTCCACGAGTTTAAACTTGCGCGAATGTTCGCCGCGAAATGTATGACATCAGATTTTACGCAAGATTTGCGTTCGGGTTCCCTTTCACGTAAAGTATGAAAAAGCTTTTTTTTTGTGCGGGAAAAAACACCAAAAATATTTTATTTAACTGTTAGAACCAGGAAAACATAGCACGACGTGTACCCAATCATAGACCAGAATCTAGGAATTTACATAACTTTGCATAACTTTGCACCCACTTTTTGCACCCAAGTGCAAGAACGGACTGCTTTGTCATAATAACGCTTTGTTGAAAACTGGCCGGTAGAGGGCCGCCTTCTAAAGTTTCTTATGGCCGATGATTACAGTTTAATGAGCAAATAATGCCTGGCATTAAAGGAGAAGGGTACCCAAGAAACAAAATAGCTTGTGCTCAAGAAGTACATCCTGAGATTTCAGGGAATTTCTACTCTGCAAAGCGACGTGACAATACCCTGAGGAAATACACGCAAATCTGTGGAGCGAGCCGGCTGTTGTCTTGAGCCAACTCACGCCCGAGTAATTTTGATGTAATTTAATCAATTCGGTCATGTTATGCCGAAAAGAAACAATTTCTATACTTTCCAGAAATTCTATTGGGTTCTGTTCCTTATGACTGTCCCATTCCTACCAAACTTTCAAACGACGAACCTTATTTACTCCGCAGTTTTCCAAATTAATAACAGGGATGCATGCTGATGAATGTAATGGAACGGATTCCCCAGTATGCTTTAAATAGCAGCCAATCGCCGACGCGGACAACGGCCAGCATTACCGAGTACATGTATCACATGCGTGCACGGTGTTTACAACTGCGCGCGTGACATTTGAATGCCTGCAATCGTGCTGCACAATGCACTGCAAGCGTCCTGATTGGTCCAGCCGAGGCGACAGGATTTCTGTCGCTAGTCCCACCGCCAAATGGGGCCTTTTTCAACAGGGCCATGTACGCTAGGAGTGAGGGAGTGCGTTAAAGGGGCACTGTTGCAAGAGGATGAAGAAGTACCACTCGTAAATTATTTTAATGCAAAGAAAAATAAATTTTACCTACTGAAAAGCGCACAAGAACTTCACAAAGAATCGAAATTTTAGCGATGCGTCGCACTATGGGCGCCGCCATTTTGTCCTAATATTGGGCAAAGAATGAAGTTTTCGCGTACAAGTCCTTCGTGCATTTCTATGGCAATACACGAAAACGTTGTCCGCAAAAACGACGCATCGCAAACGACGAAAAGTGCGACGCATCGCTAAAATTTTGATTCTTTGTGAAGTTCTTGTGCGCTTTTCAGTGGGTAATATTTCTTTTTCTTTGCAGTAAAATAATTTACGAGTTGTACTTCTTGAGCACAAGGTCTTTTGTTTCTTGGGTACCCTTCTCCTTTAAAATTATAAATTTTATCATTTCTCGCCGGCAAATCCGTGACTTTCTTCATTTTTATGCGAGTGGATGTTCATTCAAGTGGTACTTTCAAGGTCGCGTTGAGTGTTCGTTAGTCCAGTACGAGTGCGCCGCGCAATTTTAAGTGAAAGGTGAGTGCGTCATTATACAAGTGCGTCATTTTAGATGCCCGGACGATACCTACTGTGGATGATCAGCAAAATTGTACGTAAACCGGACCTTTTTTTCTCGGCTGGCCCTGCGTGTACGAATTATCAAATTTATCGCAATAGAGCATGCACAAATGTTTAATGCGCAAATGCACAGTTTATTGTATCGTATCGTATCGTGGAGGTCTCTAAATTCGCGCACTTAGTTTTACTTGCGTGTAAAATTCTTCCAAGGCATTATGACGACATTATTATTATTATTATTATTATTTACATGTTCCAAACACGTGCGCGTGTTGCTCAAAATTTGTTCGAAATACGCTCAAAATCATGATGCACGTGGGAAGTGACGTCATTTAAAGGCCCAGTGGATCATTTGCAATGACCCAAAAAAGTAATCGACGAGTTTACAGGGGAAAAGTTCTGAAAGTAAAGATTGAATTAATAGCAACTATCCAATGAAAGGTTTTCGCTCAAAATGATATAATTTTACCAGAAAATAATCCGTAAAGATGAAATTATTTAGATCGTTTGCAAACGATTTACTTATTTTTGGTTCGCATTTACGCGGTCCAAAATACATGGGCGCTGTTAGACTCCGTGTGCGTGTTCCAACGCGATGCATTTTTATGGATCGCAGTATATGATGTGGACTAGAGACCGAATTATGCCAGTCCGTATGTGTTTTATAACACGCCTCGGGCAAAAATACATTAACAAGCAACCTCCAGAGGGCGCAGTAACCGGTCACTAGTTTTTGAGACTAGTGACCGGTCAGGAACACTAGCAGGGAAACACGCGCGCGTGAAGTCTTAACGCTCGCGCCCGAAACTTGATACGCGCGTCTAGTTCACGCTGGTGCAAATTTCATGTACTAGCCTAGATTAGTGAACCTCACGTGACTGCGTTTCAGCCAGTCAGGATTGAGAATCAGAAAGAGGAGTGTTATAAACTACCATCTTGACTGACGGCCACTCGCACATGCAGACTGCGGACTTGCCGTTTGCGTATATGTGACCTGGGGCCAATTTCATGGCGTTGCTTAGCACAAAAATTGCTTAGCACAGGATTTTTTTGCTTTATTTTGCAAAAATGGATTGCCAGCCAAAATCGTAAGTGATGTGTATTGAAAGGTATTCTTCTACTCTTGCGAAGAACACAAGTTGGTGTATAATTTTGGCTTGTAATCCATTTTATAAAGCAAATAAATCCTGTGCTTAGCAAATTTTCGTGCTAAGCAACGCCATGAAATTGGCCCCCGGTGCAATGCGCATGCACGCATTAATGGCCAACTCCAACATGATTTTACTATTTTGGCTCCACTCTGTATATTTAATTAACCAACACCGCCGATCACAACAACTGCAAATCCAACGGAGAAGAAGGTTTGCAACACGGGAAAGACATGCATTATCGAAGGAGAGCACGTGCGACCTCGAAGAGCCGTTGGTACTAGCAACATTTACGTGCATACCGTATTGGTCTGCCGGCGGCCAGCGAAAAAAGCGTCTCAAGGAACGCTAGTGAAACGTCTTGCTGTGCCGTGTAAAAGTATGCAAAATCGCCCAACCGCGTAATTATAAAGTAAACAATCCCCGCTCGTAAAAAATTCTGTCTCAAGCCTTGCGAGTTTTTTTGATGTCGTGTAAAAAGGGGCTAATAAACAAAAGGTTTCACACATAATTTTAAAAATAGTGCATGGTCTTCCCACACAAAGGATACGTAGCCTACATGTACATATACAGCCAGCCAAAACAGAAAATGACACTTTGGACGCGTCCATATCACATTTTTTCCGCCCCCGCACCCCCATTTTTTCCCATGGGCGTTGAAATTTTGATACCTATCATTTGTCATATTTTTCTCATTACCATTCTGAAATTTTGCGTTCTCAATCCGATATTTTCAATGATATCGTCAAAAACCCACCAATGTTTTGTCAGTAAACTAATTTATCCGGTTTCATAAAGCAGTGCAGTAATTATACCAACCTTTTCGCTTTCACATCCGAATTTGAGCTTGCAAATTTCCTGTTTTCTTCCCATGGATAGTATTTTGAGGAGGTATTTTTTACGTGGACTAAAACGAAATTCCATTTTCTAGAAAAATCTCAACACGCTCCTTTTATAGCAGGCACCCATGCTAGATAAATTGTTTGTACATGTAGCATATCAAAAAAAGATGAGGGTGGATATGCCATTTTGTTTAGGGTCATTTTGGGGGGGAAAAAAGTAAAATTTTGTCAATTTATGCTCTAAAAAATAGATCTGTCCACTGATTACATGTACCTTTTAGTGATTGTTTTTAAAAACATAATTAGGCTATGTAATGATTTCACAAACTTTTATTTTAATGCACAAGTAGGGGAGAGTGGGGTTAGTTGGAAGATTTTTCACAAAATCGTCTATAAAACACTAACAGAACTTATTAAAGAAAAAACAACTATACCACTTCAAGCATGCATATTTGGGCTACAAATGGAGCCTACAAAATGTTACGACTTATTGATGGTTTCTTGTATAATCCATCTTGAACATATGTCAGCTGTTCTGACTTACCCCATAGGTGGGGCAAGTTGAAACTTGGTATGGGGTAAGTTGAAACACGGTACCGGTATGTTGTCATTTAAAAACTGTAATATAACTTCTGTAATCACCCTAATTAGTAAGGCAGACGCTTGAGCTGTAAATTGGGGCGCTAATTAACCCTTTGGGGGTACAGGGGAGTAATGAACAACTGCACAAAACAAAATCACCAAAACAATGTATGCATCAAACGGTTAAAGTTGCACTGCCCGTGTTTTGGCTGATTTGGGCGTCAAATTTTTTTTAAAAGATAAATAGGTATTTTTCTAGAATAAAAAAAGTTATCAGCTTTCATTTGGTACCAAGAACGCAAAAATCCGTCAAGGTACCAAGAACGCAAAAATCCGTCAAGGATTAATGCCAGTCGATTAAAAACAAGAAATTATTAAATGGCTGGCAGGTCATTTAATCGAGAGAGTGTTGACGTATTATGTTTTGACGTTTTAGGAAAAAGGCTTAGACCAATAATCTCCAGTTCTCGACGTCGGAAATTCAAGTTTTTGATATTTTTCGTTACAGAGACACGTAAGCTTTCTAAATTCGTTCGCTTGTGTAAATTATTTTTTAAAATCTTTTCACCGAAACACGGGCAGTGCAACTTTAAGATCGCTTTTTGCTCACTTATATACAGTAGTTGCCACCCTCAAGTAAAAAACTGGTAACTATAAACAGGTGGCCTCTTTATAGAGGTTACTTAAAGATAGTATACATGATTGGTAAACTGTTACAAATAGTTTTATCTCCCTGTTTGATTGAAGGTATGCATGATTAAAACTAACCTGAGCAAAAACCAGCTCCGTACTTCGTCTAACTTTTGAGAAAATAGTAAAAAAAGGGTTTGCAGTCATTTTGCCCCAAAACCATTTCGCCCTAAACCACGGCCTGTACACGAAGTGGTTTTGGGGCTAAGTACATGTAGCATTTGGGCGATGTAGTGTTTGGACGAAGTGATTTGGAGGCGAAATGGCACTCGGGCGAAGTGGTTTGGGGGCGAATTTAGTTTTTGTCTCATGAGACGAAAAATAATTGTTTTACTTATTTTTCAAAGACTATAGCACTTCAGACAAAACCATTTCAGGGGAAGTTTTCTACGGTCATCATGTTTATATTGTGTACATGTAAGTTAGGCGTAAATCTGTGAACATTTCTGATTTTCGAGATACCAATCATGTATACTGCCTTTAAAGGTACACACCGGCTTCGTTGGGCTATTTTGGGCTCGAAATTGACCCATACAAGATTCTGAATGCCCTTCCGAAATAAACTGAACATATCCTGAAGAGAATCCACGGAATTTTGCCGTTTTTTAGCAATTTTCAAAAAACACAGGTCACGTGACTTTTCGGAACCAGATTATGGTTCCGAAAAGTCACATGGTCTTGCGAGTTAGTTTTATGTCCAGTCGCATGAAAGTTTCTTACTGCAGAATAGCACCAAATTCAACTTTGATTTTTCCACAATATTTATAAGTAATTGACAAAAGAGAGACTATTTATACAGGTATGAATAAGTTAACAGAAGTAAATTTTTTCCCTTTTGGGGAACAAATACAGCTGTACCTTCAGTCAAATACCTTGGAGTCACCCTAAATGCTCAGCTGTCATGGAATGATCAAGTCAAAACTGTCATTTCTTCTGCAAATCACACTCTGGGCCTCATCTCAACTCGTCTGTATCAGCTAAACTTCCCTTGTATAAAGCTCTTGTCCTTCCTATACTAGAATATGGTGTACCTGCTTGGCTTCCACAGACCCAGAAACATGTAGATAACTTAGAAAGGGTTCAGAAGCGTGCCACCCGATTTATCCTTGGCCAGAGGCGTGGTGTAATGAGCTACACGGATAGGTTAGAAACCCTGGGCTGGACGGATTTGTCTAGTCGTCGTAATTATGCAGTGCTGTCATTTGTATCCAAGTGTTTGTTTAACTTAGCTGATTGTGATGAATGTGTACATAATATTACTATTAATTCTCGCCATGTTGATACTGTAACGTTTAACCACCTACAAGCTAGGACTCAATCTCTGCATTTATCTTGTGTTCATTTGTTCCCTCGTCTTTGGTCAAATCTCCCAGGACATGTTCGCAATGCTATTGTTTTACAGCCTTTCCCAAGCTTCCTTACCACTCTCAAGAACAATGTTCTCTTTCCCTAAAGGTCTACCTTTCTATTTCACTCAATTTTCATTTTTACATTTTTCATAATCACATCTATACTGGTATTCCAATCCAGGATAATGAATTTCACGTCGTTTCTCTACTTGTAAACATTTTCATCGCTGTTTGTTTGTTGGGTTTGTTGTGGTGCTTGTTTGTTTGTTTTGTTTTTGTTTTTGTTGGTTTGTTTGTTGGTCTGTTTGTTGGTCTGAAGTTCTTGACTCCTTTGATTGCCATGTAATTAATACTTTATTTATAGAGATATTTATTCATTTATCAATTTCTTTTTAAAAAAAACCCAAAAAAAACACATGTATATATGCTTATTTTATTTAATCCACTACTTGATGTGGAGTGGCAGGTCTTTGGCCACAGTGATTGTTATCGCTTTCGTCTCTTCTATGCCCATCCTGTTTGTGTTGTATATGAAATGGCATGAATAAATAATAATAATAATAATTAAAATTGCAACCTTGCTCTTTTATTGTCCGGTATATTAAGCATGCATGAAAATCACACATTTTCCCTGTCAGTCAGGGGCTCCTCCTGCTGGTCACAAAATGGCTACACATGGGCAATTTATTTTGCGTGTTGAGGTGGAGGCCGTTTTATACTTCATGCAATTAAGCTACTCAAACGCGAATTGGATGTGAAGAGGAGTTTTTGCGCTGCAAATATCGACAAGCTATAAACTTCCACGAGTTTAAACTTGCGCGAATGTTCGCCGCGAAATGTATGACATCAGATTTTACGCAAGATTTGCGTTCGGGTTCCCTTTCACGTAAAGTATGAAAAAGCTTTTTTTTTGTGCGGGAAAAAACACCAAAAATATTTTATTTAACTGTTAGAACCAGGAAAACATAGCACGACGTGTACCCAATCATAGACCAGAATCTAGGAATTTACATAACTTTGCATAACTTTGCACCCACTTTTTGCACCCAAGTGCAAGAACGGACTGCTTTGTCATAATAACGCTTTGTTGAAAACTGGCCGGTAGAGGGCCGCCTTCTAAAGTTTCTTATGGCCGATGATTACAGTTTAATGAGCAAATAATGCCTGGCATTAAAGGAGAAGGGTACCCAAGAAACAAAATAGCTTGTGCTCAAGAAGTACCACTCGTAAATTATTTTAATGCAAAGAAAAATAAATTTTACCTACTGAAAAGCGCACAAGAACTTCACAAAGAATCGAAATTTTAGCGATGCGTCGCACTATGGGCGCCGCCATTTTGTCCTAATATTGGGCAAAGAATGAAGTTTTCGCGTACAAGTCCTTCGTGCATTTCTATGGCAATACACGAAAACGTTGTCCGCAAAAACGACGCATCGCAAACGACGAAAAGTGCGACGCATCGCTAAAATTTTGATTCTTTGTGAAGTTCTTGTGCGCTTTTCAGTGGGTAATATTTCTTTTTCTTTGCAGTAAAATAATTTACGAGTTGTACTTCTTGAGCACAAGGTCTTTTGTTTCTTGGGTACCCTTCTCCTTTAAAATTATAAATTTTATCATTTCTCGCCGGCAAATCCGTGACTTTCTTCATTTTTATGCGAGTGGATGTTCATTCAAGTGGTACTTTCAAGGTCGCGTTGAGTGTTCGTTAGTCCAGTACGAGTGCGCCGCGCAATTTTAAGTGAAAGGTGAGTGCGTCATTATACAAGTGCGTCATTTTAGATGCCCGGACGATACCTACTGTGGATGATCAGCAAAATTGTACGTAAACCGGACCTTTTTTTCTCGGCTGGCCCTGCGTGTACGAATTATCAAATTTATCGCAATAGAGCATGCACAAATGTTTAATGCGCAAATGCACAGTTTATTGTATCGTATCGTATCGTGGAGGTCTCTAAATTCGCGCACTTAGTTTTACTTGCGTGTAAAATTCTTCCAAGGCATTATGACGACATTATTATTATTATTATTATTATTTACATGTTCCAAACACGTGCGCGTGTTGCTCAAAATTTGTTCGAAATACGCTCAAAATCATGATGCACGTGGGAAGTGACGTCATTTAAAGGCCCAGTGGATCATTTGCAATGACCCAAAAAAGTAATCGACGAGTTTACAGGGGAAAAGTTCTGAAAGTAAAGATTGAATTAATAGCAACTATCCAATGAAAGGTTTTCGCTCAAAATGATATAATTTTACCAGAAAATAATCCGTAAAGATGAAATTATTTAGATCGTTTGCAAACGATTTACTTATTTTTGGTTCGCATTTACGCGGTCCAAAATACATGGGCGCTGTTAGACTCCGTGTGCGTGTTCCAACGCGATGCATTTTTATGGATCGCAGTATATGATGTGCGCCACAGAGTGCATGACGCAAGCCACATATAGTACCCGATCAACTGAGAACGAATATTTAAAACACCCCGCCAAGACCAGGAAAATGCATATGGATTTTCATGGTTTTTTTAAACATGGTACATTTGACAAAGCTGAAATTTCTTAGGATGAGTTTGTTGACGTCTTTCTTTTGATTTATAATTTATTTTTTTCGCAGAATCGCTCAAAAACAGATCATCTACAGGGCCTTTAAAAGATATCAATTGGTAAGGGGTGCATTGTAATCACATTCAAAAACCATTAAAACTATGTTTTACCTATTGGGGCGACAATTTTTGCGTAAAAAAGCTATGTTAGGGCGACACGGTCTATTAATAATTTTAAAAACCATTTTTTAAAGGTCAAAAACCATTTTTATTAGATCTAGAACCATTTTTCTTAATTAGGTCTGGAACCATTTTTGGAAGCTTTGGGTAGAGAAATTTGGTGTCAATTTGAGTGATTCTTGCCGAAATTTCGGTGGTCGCCGGGGAAAGGTTTCCCGTAATGTCGCCCGTTTACAGCATTCAGGGTTTTTTCTCTATTTTATCCAATTGGGCGACACTTTTTGTGTACAGAGCCCTATTACAATTAGGGCGACGCGCTTGGTTAGGGCGACAATTTGGCGTAGCCCCAACATTTTGGAAGTCAAAATCCATTTTTTAAGGTCAAAATCCATCTTTTTCAAATCGAGAACCATTTTTATTAGGTCTATAACCATTTTTGGAACCTTTGGGTAACAGAATTTTTGTGTCCAATCGATGTCTTTTAACCGAAATTTCGGTGGTTGTCTGGCAAAGTCTTACCGGCGGGTCGCCCCTTTGCTGCATTAAGTGATTTTATTATTATTATTATTATTATTTCTTTCTGGTAATCATACCACGGATTCCTCAATAGTGCTCATTGCACTGTCACTCGCAAGCGTGAGGATCGAACCCCATGAAGAATTAGATATAGAAATGCCATGGCCAAAGACACCGGGGAATATACCCTTGCTCTTTACGAAATAATGCTCTGGGATCTTTAGAGTGCGTTACCATTACCTAACACACTGTAAACAACGTCTTTACATCCCTTTCGAAGGATGGACTGCAATGGCATAGGCAATGCCAATGCATCCCACTGTACTCACCACCGAAGGACAATCTTGATTGCACAGAACAGTCCCAGTTGAAAGGAGAAACACGAGAAAGTTTAAGTAGACAACACATCCTTCCATTGCCAGTAATATAGTATAGAGGCGCACGCTCGTAAACGCAGATTGCACTTCACTGCCGAGTCTGTCCTCATAAACAAGGATGACGCGTCGCGACGGAAGCAGTTTTCGGGTGTCTCGTGAATATCGTCCTTTTATTCTGTCGGTCGCCGCAACGTCACTTCCGGTCCGATTTGCTGCTGCGATCACGTGACCCAGTGGAGCGAAAACAAACGGGCTAGCCCGGCGAAGTGTGCGTAAATCTATATGGCGGAGGCCAACTCGGCAACTTTTTCACTCATTTTTATGAAAACCAAAAAGAGTTAAAGAATCAACCTTTCAGCACTTATTCTACGATACATATCAAACATACTTACAAACATTTCCCGAAACAGAAATGCTGCAAATGCGAGAAATCATCGGGATTCCCCTCCGAGTCGTGAGGAATAATAATAACTAGAGGTATGACGTTTGTTGTTACAAACGCCAGGTGATCGGGGTAAATGAACATTTTGTGATGAATTTCAGACGTTGTTATCACCTGTGGAATGGCAAAAATGGAAGTTCAGCAGCCGATTTCACGAAACTTTACTCAATTGCGCAAGTCCACTTACGCCATTACTTGCGCAATAACTTATGGCGTAGGTGGACTTGCGCAATTGCGTAAAGTTTCGTGAAATCGGCTGCTGTATACACTAATCCGGTAACTAATATCTCCTCCCTGCATATCCGCCATAGCTGGGGGGTTGATAGCTTGCACCGTTTTGAGATATGAATTGTTGAAATAATAATCTTTGAAATCTTGTAATGTGACACCTGTGACGACATCATGACGTCACAATTTTGTGCACAAATTGTTGAACAATATGTTGAACATCAAGTTCTTAAATGTGGCGAAGGAATCATACCAATATCTGTTGTAGTTTTCAAGATACAGCATTTTAAAACATCTCAGCTCCAAATTTGCGTAATTTGACACCACATTACGTAACCACCGTCCATGTCATGACGTCACCAATGGTATAGTCAAAAGGTCCACATGTGTGGAAACATTTCGTTCCGTAGAAATATGGTCAAATTCACTACCACTTTGAATCTATTTGCATTAAAAATGCTAAAAATTTGCACATTTTCGAAGAACTTCCGGTTTGGACCGGAAGTAGGCGTCACACAGGGGTCATGACATCGTATGATTTGTTCAGTTCATTTAGACTTATCATGTTGTGAAAGAATTGTTCAAGTATCTATAATTATAATTTAGGCAGTTTCAACCCTTTTATTTTAAAGCCCACATCGATTTAAAATCAGTGTCAATTGAAAGAGTGGTTATTGACTAGAAGAAATCTGTTTATTTTTTTCAAATCGGGTTTTGCATTGCGAAGCTACAGTCGGTTTGGATAATTGAAAGTATTTACTTTAATTAAATGATGCAAGACATTGTAATAATCAAACCTGCTTAACTACAGATAATTAGTTTATATTGAAATCCCATAACTTGCATAATTTATGCAAAAATGTTGATTGTTAAGGGAACCTTATTTTTCCCCAATTAATGTTGAAAAATAGATTGATAAGAGATACTGATATAATCAAATCTGTCTATTGTCAAGATTGGGACTTGCATCAATAATTTAATTGACATAATCAATCACTGTATGTGTTAATTACCAAGCCAATACTATTTTGGAGAGGTGTGGATTGAGGGCAGCAAAAAAGAATGACAGGAAGCGCATCCACACACAAACTGTACAACTTTCCAAATTGCTTACAAAGTTACATTAAATACAAAACAGAGAAGAGAATGACGTATTATTCTTCAGAGATAAATAATTTATGTTTTGATCAAAACAAACGGATGTGGAGCCTAGAGGTTATATTTAAATCTTTACAAATAATAGTAATTACAGATGTTACTACGGGCAGGAGGCTCAACTATGGATGACGATTCTGCATCATCAAGGGACTCGTACTACCCTTTTTCATCTTCAGGCTCACTGGTGGTATGTCACAGGACGAGGACCACAGAAAAGCTGCAAAAATAATTGACAAAGAATAATATTACTCAACAAATTATTTGCCTTCATTTGTTAAGTAACAACTAAATATCTTTAATTGGTGTATCTGATATCACGTATTGTCTTTGAATGTTAATAAATTCAATATCAGTTACAAAATTGGCACACAATTTTGCACAGATTGACGTAAAACGCAGGTTTTCTAACGCTGCATCATTGCTTGTTTCACGGGAATTACGAGATCATCGCGTATGCAGTGGGCACACCACCGCCGTACGTCCCGGCCCTACACACGGCGTGGAACTCGGTCGTACGTCGGTGTGGACATTGCACGCGAGCGAAGTCTCGGATTCCTGCTCAACATGCCCTCCTAAAAGTACATTTTTGCGACAAATGGTAGGCCTTACGGACTTTTTGTCAGTATGGTAGGATTGTTTAATGTCTACTTTTGTATACATACCTTGTCGCTTGGTGATTCACGTTGATTATGGATCGCTTTATGGACGAGAAAAAATGTTTTTGATCGCAAAAGTTGCAACCCGCGGTCGATTTTGTACGCGAATGGACCCCAGGCTAGCTGGAAGCATACTCTTTTCCGATGATGACGTTTCTAAGCCAACCGGCCAATCAGAACGCGCAAATCTTTACCCGAAGTGTTCCGATCTTATTTAGCCCGATTCGTTTTAGCGTTGAAGTGTGTACCACTGACACGAACTCGCCGGAAGTTGTGTGTGCCCATAGGAATATGCAGTAACCACGGGCGCTGTGTGTGGAGTATATGGGGCTCTCTGTTTACGATAACAGAAGTAGTCCGTCTGTGGAACAGTATTACGGTTCTTGAGATATGAATTTTGAAAATAATAACCTTTGAATTTTTGTAATTTGACACCTGATGACGTCATGATACTATACATGCTGGTGAAAGTCTGCCGTAGGGCCTATGTCTGTATCTAATTTACTAACGATTCAGCTTGGTTTGATGGGCATTGTTACTGGTAAGTGTAAAAACTGAGATTTCCGTTTTCGTTGAACTTTGACCTCCAATTGACCCCAGAAGGAAGGGTCAGATGAAAATGCCCACACAAAGAAAGTTGTAGCACAGAATGTCATCTATAAACCTGCCAAATACGAAGATCCTGGGTCACGTGGTTTTCGAGACGGAAGCATTTTAAAATATGCATATTTTGGTTTTTTGGGAGGTGTAATTTGATACTTGATGACGTCACGATGACGTCACGCTTGATGCCATCATAATATTAAACACGCTGGTGAAAGTCTGCTATAGGACCTATGCCTGTACTAAGTTTCTTAAAGATTCAGCATGGTTTGATGGGCATTGTTGCTCAATAAGTGCAAAAATTGAGATTTTCGTTTTCGTTGAACTTTGACCTCAGATTGACCCCAGAAGGAAGGGTCAGATGAAAATGCCCACACGAAGAAAATTGTAGGCCATGATCTGATATATAAGCCTGTCAAATACGAAGATCATGGGTCACGTGGTTTTCCAGACGGAAGCATTTTAAAACATGCATATTTTGGTCATTTTTGGTTTGTAATTTGATACCTAATGACGTCACAATGACGTCACACTTGTATGCACATCTTCACATTGGGGTTGATGTTCCTACCAAGTTTTAAGTTGATAGCTTGAACCGTTTTGAAGAAAACCTCTGGAAACGTTTGAGTGGAAAAAGAAAAAAAAAAAAAAACTAGAGCTTCGCGTTTGTGTTTTTTACAAACGCAAGGTGATCGGGTGACAAACATTGAAATGATGATGACGACACAGTTTTGAGATTGTTTGAAAACTTGAGTTGTTTGATGTTGAAAAAGTATTGGAATTCTCAAGACATGACTCTGACTATTCAACGCTAAAATTGTGTATCTGATGACGTCATAATTGTCAATCTCATCATAACGTTACTATTGTGTGCATAGATTGTTCAAGTATCTACTGAAGAACAAGTTTTGACATGTAGGCCTAGGCCTATATGTGGTGAAAGAATCTTTTCAATATCTATTACAGTTCTAAAGATTTTTTCATTTGAGATCATATTACTGTAGTATATCGCCGTGTGGGGAGTTGGGGTTCAATTGCATCTAGAATAAACTGACGCTCCAGTCAACTTGAGTTGCGGTCCACCATGTCCATTTTATTTCCAACACAGCAACGATTTCCAGCATGTCACATTCACAGTTTTCGGGGAGAAGACATATTTACTCTGGTTCGCCGACTAAGGCTAGCCGTACATACCATGATTACACGCAAGATACAACAGCTAAGTCACCAAAAGTAAATTTCCTTGTGCTATCAAGTGTTCATTCAACTTTCCTGGCGATGATGCCACGGAAACTAGCAGTTTTATATCTTCAAAAGTCCAATTTTCTCGGTTGTAAATCAATCCCTGCTTATTATTTCTCGTCTGTCTGACTTATTCACTACTCGCGCACGTACGTTTATATCATTGGCCGTGTGGCCCAGACATCCTCCCTAAAAAGATACATTATGACCTCTGACCCGAGACAGGCTGCCTAGATACAAGTTCTATTATTAGAAGTCGAGCACTATATATGGGCGCAAATCGTCAGATTAGTGGAGGCTTGGCATAGCGCCCTCAAACGACTGAGTTAGCTTAATTATCAAGGGACTCAACAAATAATTTCTCCACATTACGTAACCACCGTGCACGTGATGACGTCATCAGTGGTATATATGTAGTCATAAAGTCCACATGTGAGGGAACATTTCGTTCCGTAGAACTATGGTCAAATTCCCTACCACTTTGGCTCTATTTGCATTCAAAATGCTAAAAAAGTGTACATTTTCGAACCTCTTCCGGTTTGGACCGGAGGTTTGGGTCACACAGGGGTCATGCCATTGTATGATTTGTTCAGTTCATTGCGACCTATCATGCTGCGAAAGAATTGTTTAAGTATCTATTACGATTCTTGAGATATGAATTTTTGAAATAATAACCATTTAATTTTTGTAATTTGACACCTGTGACGATATCATGACGTCACAATGTTGTGCACAAATTGTTCAACAATTTAATAACCATCAAGTTCTTAAATGTGACGAAAGAATCATGCAAATATCTGCTGTAGTTCTCAAGATACAGCATTTTTAAACAATTCAGCTCCAAATTTGCGTATTTTGACACCACATTACGTAACTACCGTCCATGTGATGACGCCACCAATGGTATAGTCAAAAAGTCCACATGTGTGGAAACATTTCGTTCCGTAGAAATATGGTCAAATTCACTACCACTTTGAATCTATTTGCATTCAAAACGCTTTAAAAAATGCACATTTTCAAACAACTTCCGGTTTGGACCGGAAGTAGGCGTCACACAGGGGTCATGACATCGTATGATTTGTTCAGTTCATTTAGACTTATCATGTTGTGAAAGAATTGTTCAAGTATCTATTACGGTTCTTGAGATATGAATTTTGGAAATAATAACCTTTGAATTTTTGTAATTTGATACCTGATGACGTCATGATTACGTCACACTTGATGCCATCATGATACTATACATTCTGGTGAAAGTCTGCCGTAGGGCCTATGTCTGTATCTAATTTACTAACGATTCAGCTTGGTTTGATGGGCATTGTTGCTGGTAAGTGTAAAAACTGAGATTCTCAGTTTCGTTGAACTTTGACCTCCATTTGACCCCAGAAGGAAGGGTCATATGAAAATGCCCACACAAAGAAAATTGTAGCACAGAATGTCATCTATAAACCTGCCAAATACGAAGATCCTGGGTCACGTGGTTTTCAAGACGGAAGCATTTTAAAATATGCATATTTTGGTTTTTTGGGGGGTGTAATTTGATACTTGATGACGTCACGATGACGTCACGCTTGATGCCATCATAATATTATACACGCTGGTGAAAGTCTGCCATGGGACCTATGCCTGTACTTAGTTTGTTAAAGATTCAGCTTGGTTTGATGGGCATTGTTGCTCAATAAGTGCAAAATTTGAGATTTTCGTTTTCGTTGAACTTTGACCTCAAATTGACCCCAGAAGGAAGGGTCAGATGAAAATGCCCACACGAAGAAAATTGTTGGCCATGATCTGATATATAAGCCTGCCAAATACGAAGATCATGAGTCACGTGGTTTTCCAGACGGAAGCATTTTAAAACATGCATATTTTGGTCATTTTGTTGTTGTAATTTGATACCCGATGACGTCACGGTGACGTCACACTTGTATGCACACCTTCACATTGGGGTTGATGTTCCTACCAAGTTTCAAGTTGATAGCTTGAACCGTTTCGAAGAAAAGCTCTGGAAACATTTGAGTGAAAAAAGAAGGAAAAAAAAAAAAAAAAGACAAAGAAATCGTACGATATCAATAGGTGATCGGGTTGAGCCCGATCACCTAAAAAGAAATCGTACGAGAGCAATAGGTGATCGGGCTGTTGGCCCGATCACCTAATAATAGCAATAATAGCGCCAAATGCCAGGGCCTCTAGGCGCTGGCAGGAAAGTCCAAGTGTCATGCTCGCAGCACGCTCTGCGCGCCGTGTCGGCACGGCGCTGGTTGGACTGCATGGTGTGTTGCATGCACTGTCAGTGTTAGTACAAGTCCGCGTACGCGGACTCGCCTGCCACAAGGGGAATCCCAGGTGATTTCTCACATTTCTGTTTCGGGACATGTTTGTCAGTTACAAATGTATGTTTTACATGCTTCAGAGAAGGTGATAAAAATGTTGTCATCCAATCCCATATCATGATGCGTTGAAAACGTTGATGAGGTTTATTGAAAACTGGGAATGAAAATCCCATAAGAATGTATTCCCGGTTAAACTTATGTTGAAATATGACCTACGTCTCAGCCAGGACAATCTAAAGACAAGTGACATAAACAGTGCATGGTTAACGAAAGAATTTCAAACTCAGAGGTCACTGGGTTTATTACAATGCACGGACACCCAGGATTTTCCTTTTTATATAAACCATGGAAAATGTTACTTTGGTGATAAAAAAAAAATGAAAATTAAGATGGAAAGGTGTCATGAATTTACTAAGAAAAAACGTGGAATTGTTTAGAGTCCTATCGGTTTAGCGCATGGGGTCTCCGTGCATGGTAATCTTTCCATTCTTTTGTATTTGTTTGTCCCCCAAATCACGAGAGAAACAATTAACGTCTTCAATTTGCAGCAGTTTTGATTTCATTTAATGAATGCTTCGTGTGGTTTTACAATATTTGCAATGTATAAAACATATTTATAAATCCGATACACCTTTATGTATGACTTAAAGGAGCGTGACCAGAGTTTCTGGAAAATAGTTTTCGATGTAACTTACCAATATTATCAAGTAAGTCCCATACACACCTCCCATGTCCCAAAAACCCGAAAAAAATTTCCACTAAAAAATTGAACAAAACTATCGAGTATGCTTTCAGCGGATAAACGTTGATACTGGAAATTAGTTTACAAATAATCGGTGGATTTTCGACGATATCCTCGGAAATATGCGGCCTAGAAGCGCGGGAGTTTCAGTTTCGTAATCAGAAAAATATAACGGATGTTATGATATAAAAATATCATGACCCATAAGGTAAGTCCCGGGGAGTTATGGGTAAAAAAAAGTGATCTGGTCACACTCCTGTAACTGGGAGCAGCAAAATACTAAGTACATGTACTTAACAATTATCTAATTGACTTTAAAAACCTGCAGTTAAAAAAAATAGAACAATTAGTCCGGGAGCCCAGCAGGATTTCATCATAATTTTGAGTGCAAAAGGTTTGAAGTGTGGGATTGGTAGAAGTAGCTGGGACATCTCCCAAACGGGCTTTCTTAAAGTGTCCCGTTGGGAGGGGGAATCCCCCTAAAGTCACCCAAAAATTCGGTTTCATCATAATTGAGAGTGCAAACCCAATTTTAGCACGGATCGTAAGGCCAACCTACACTGATTGAGAATTCGTTACTTAAGAAAGATATATTTGGTGCGTTAGCCACTTAAGAAAGCGGTTAATTAGCGCTAATTAGACGTTTAATCATAATTCTGAGTGCAAAGACAAAACGTATGTCTATGTGCACCCTACACACGGCTGAACACAAATTTTCTGGTGGTGCAAACCCTACTTAAGAAAGGGTCAAAAGTTAATTAGGTCAAAGGTCACCAATATTCAAAATACGAAGAGCAAATTTCAAACGTGTTTGGATTAAAAGTTTATGACAAATCAATCACTGATTAACCATTTAAGAACAAGATATGTGGTGCTAAGTCTAATTAAGAAGGCCTTCAATTAGCACTAATTACACATTTAATCATAATTACGAGTGCATCATTAAAACAAGTGCAAATTTGTTCCTATAACCATACAAAAGCAAAATCACCCGCTTAAGAAAATGTTCGGTGGTGCGAACCCTGCTTAAGAACGCCTGGAAATCCTGAAACTCAGGGTCACGTGTAACAGTAAGCCCCGCACCCGGCGTCTTCCCATTCCCGCCCTGCAGCCCGGCGCACTGCATCCCGGCGCACTGCCGACCCCCACTACCCGGACTGCATGACCCAGGCGCCATGCATGGTCGCCGGTTCCCTCTCCCGGCATTTTTGTGTTCAGCCGTGTGTAGGGTGCACATAGACATACGTTTTGTCTTTGCACTCAGAATTATGATTAAACGTCTAATTAGCGCTAATTAACCGCTTTCTTAAGTGGCTAACGCACCAAATAATAATAATAATAATAATAATAATGAATATTTGTAATGCGCCGGTAAATATATCTTTCTTAAGTAACGAATTCTCAATCAGTGTAGGTTGGCCTTACGATCCGTGCTAAAATTGGGTTTGCACTCTCTATTATGATGAAACCGAATTTTTGGGTGACTTTAGGGGGCTGCCCCCTCCCAACGCACCACCCGGGACACTTAAGAAAGCCCGTTTGGGAGATGTCCCAGCTACTTCTACCAATCCCACACTCAAAATTATGATGAAATCCTGCTGGGCTCCCGGACTAAATAGGTTTAGGGTATTTTTTTCGTATACATTGAACACGGATTTGGGTGAAGTTATATAGTGCATGCAATCGATAGCTTATTTAATTCGAAGATATACTTCCCACTGACACTTCCGTCGCAAATGTTGCATTTCTGAGATAAATAAATGATAAAATTACTGCATAAAGTAATGCACAAAATGACGCGGCGAGCGGTCTGTGCGTAAGCGCGACAACAGAGGGCGCTGCGCGCGCGCGTGAATGGTTATCTTGTGCACTAACTGAAGGCAATTTTTGAAGTAGAAAATGTGATTTTTCTACAGAAAAGCAACATTTGCGACAAAAGTGCAAGTGGGAAGTATATCTTAAAATTACATTATGTGTTGATTCCAGGAGGTAATTTCCTTAAAATCTTTGTTCAATGTATATACGAAAAAAATACCAGGTTTAGTAGTGCACATTTACTTTGTACTTAAAGGCACAGGCTCGTCAGCAATGCGCGCCCGCCAAATGTGTGCCACGCAATACGCAGCTCCATAGCAAAGGCATGGAGCTGCGTGTTTCGAGCACGAATTTGGCGGGCGCGCATTACTGACGAGCCTGTGCCTTTAAATGTGAAAAGTAATGCACTGCAACGCGCGCACAGAAGAGTAGGTCAAAGGGCATCAGGGCTCGCAGCGCGCATGCGGCCAGACTGGGCCAGTCCATTAGAGTGAACAGGGTAGATCATCAACCTAGTTTTACTACACACCCCCCTGTTCACTAGACAAAACCATATCCCCTTAATGTCCTATCCCCATAATCCCCCAATGTCATGTTCCATAAAGTGAGATGGCATTCCTTGTCGCTGCCTGCATGACTTCAGAAGTTGATATATTCTTCACTTTGGCAACCATAGGTGACTGATGTCGCCCAAGAAAGTATGTGTGTTGGCTTGTGTTGTTGAGTAAACCTTCAGGTTAGGAGAGTCCGTCTCAAGCAGGATCCTTGTCAGTGGGGCGCTATGTAAAGCCTTCTGCTGCTCTACCGAGAACTGTTTGACAAGTGCCGAGAAGTTGACAAGTGCCGAGTTGGGGAAGGATGCCAACCAAGCTTCCATCTGCTGTCTGTCTCCAGTAAAGGAATGTAGGTGTATACACTGGTATTGGGAACACTTTTTCAGAAGCACTTCACGGCACTTCTCATGTACTTGGACTCCAGTTGGATCATCACTGGCGCCCCCGAGATGAAGAACCAGTACGTAGCCCAGGGTTCCCAGGTCTACCAGACGTTCCAAGAACTTGATTTGCTTGTCCCACGTGCGTCGTGATATGGATAAATCTAAGCCGACCTCGCTGATGGCAGTTACCCTTGGATTGGCGAGGAGTTGTTATAGTTGGTCCCACTGTTGATTGGTCACTTTCAGAACCTTTTTTTGATGGATCCCGACAGCGATCTTTCAATGTCGATCGGCAATCAGGAGAACTCTGCGGTGATTTTCAGGATCACAGTAGTTGATGACTCCTCTAGACAAGGCTATATGGTGCTCTGGATTTCTACCTGGAGTTTCTTGGGGATCAAAGCAGGGCCCTTCCATGGAGGAGTAATTAAGTTTCCGGCACTTCCCTTTGATGGATGCTGTGTGTAGTGTATACCCAGTCGCCCACCTGGTAGTCCCACTTTCGGATTTTGTGGTTTGTCGGGTTGATGTATACCCAGTCGCCCACCTGGTAGTCCCACTTTCGGATCTTGTGGTTTGTCGGGTTGATGTATACCCAGTCGCCCACCTGGTATAGTCCCACTTTCGGATGTTGTGGTTTGTCGGGTTGATTATACACAACACCGCTTCTATGTATACCCAGTTGCCCACCTGGTAGTCCCACTTTATGACATACTTCTTAATAAATTAAACCATTATGGCATCAGGGGTACTCCATTAGCCTGGTTTCGAAGTTATCTTAACCAGAGAAAACAACATGTATTTATTAATGGATGTGCATCCACTTCCAGAACCCTGACTTGCGGAGTCCCCCAAGGTTCAATCCTTGGTCCCCTTCTCTTTCTCCTTTATATAAATGACATTACTAAATCATCGGATATCTTATCATTCATTCTCTTCGCTGATGATTCCAATATATTTTATAGCCATAAAAATATTCTCACCCTTGTTGATACTGCTAATTCAGAGTTGAACAGCATAACTGAATGGATAAGGGCAAATAAACTCTCCTTAAATCTAAGTAAAACTTCGTGCATGTTATTTAGCAATTCCCTTAATAAACTGCCAAAAGATATTTGCATTAATAATTTTAAGATTAATGAAACAAATTCCACGAAGTTTCTAGGTATCTTTATAGATAATAAACTCTCGTGGAAAACACATATAGATTACACATGTAAAGTAGTTTCCCAAAATATTGGTGTGATTAATCGCCTAAAGCATTTACTTCCGAATGATATTTGCATCATGTTGTACAACAGTTTGATATTATCTTACATTAACTATGGTATATTAGCATGGGGAAATGCTTGTAATCAATATGTCTCTCGAATACTACTACTTAAAAAAAGAGTTATACGCATTATTTCTCATTCTGACTATCGAGCTCACACTGACCCTCTTTTTAAACATTACGAATTACTAAAAGTGAATGATATTTATCTTTACCAACTAGGCATATTCATGTTTCAATTATCAAAAAATAATGTTCCAAAGTATTTACAATTGCCCTTTATAAAAAACGAACACCTCCATAGTCATTACACTAGGCAGGTCCATCACTACCATCTTCAAGCAATTCGTACAAATCTTGGGAAGAAATGTGTCACATTCGAAGGTCCAAAGCTATGGAATTCTCTTGATCCTAATTTGAAAAGTCAAGAAAAGTTACCAGCATTTAAAACAGAATTTAAAACTTTCCTCCTTACTAAATATGCCGATTAAAATGTTTTGTTATTTTTATTATATATAAACAATCAACAAAATTATGATTCCTTAACTGTGTATGAATGGCAGTTTTTTTTTTCCTGCCCAGCTATGGCAACTAAACCTACTTGCCATATTTGCTTAATCTACTTACCTTAACTCGTTTTGCTGCTTTGTTTGTTGAACTCACACACAGCTCAACTTGGTTGCTTTATTTCATTTTAATGCTGACCATTACTGCGCTTCTGATTGATTTATATTGATTTGCTGGCTTGGTTTTATTTTCTTATAATAAAAGTCTGGCTCATATTACATTTATTTGCACTATTAATTAATTTGGTTAACTTTATAACTTGATGTTTATTTCTGAGGAAGCTCACACTCGATAAGCTTTGCTTTTTGTGAGCTCCCCCCATGCTACCTCATTATACTACAGTGTATTAGTAAAATTGTAATTCATTTTGAGTATGGAAATAAAGTGAACTGAACTGAACTGAACTTTCGGATTTTGTGGTTTGTCAGGTTGATTATACACAACACCGCTTCTATGTATACCCAGTTACCCACCTGCAGTCCCACTTTCGGATGTTGTAGTTTGTCGGGTTGAGAGAGTTACAGACCTTGTCCGAAATTATGGTGACTTCCGCCGCCGTGTCCACAATTGCCCCGACAGTGATGCTGTCCAACCCCACCCTCACACTAAACATGGAGTGTGAATGCAATTGACAGACGACAACTTCCTCCTCTCCTTCCTGCGAGGGAACTTCTTGTGGCTCAAGTTCTCCCCCTGCACTATCTGGTTTAGGACAGTTGGCCTCCGTGTCATCACCATACTCCTCAAGTTGCTGCGGACGATTTTCGTTTTCGTTGCAGAGTTATCTGCTGGGTAGTTTTTAGGCAGGGTTGGATCCTCCTCAAACAATGTCCGCAACGATGCAATTGGGTCGCATGAATCGTGTTTCTCAGACAGGGAATCGATGGTGGATGGAGTGCCAGTGCCTGGTTGAGCCAGGGAACCAACAATACTGCCTCTATTGGCCGGGGTTGGCCAACATCTGTTCGGGCGAAGGTTGGCCTCGGTCTCCGACCCGCAGGAGTTTAACTCATCATCTATCATGAAGGATACTGTTTTGTCCGACTTATTGCTGGGGCAATCCCTCTTAAAGTGTCCCGTTTGGCCACACCTGTAACAGGGATACTTAGAATGGTCGGTCCCAGGTGACCGGGATCTCTCACGGAGGCCTTGACTTCCCGCAGCTGCTGTTAGTTGGTCAAGAGAGCGTTTAATAGAGCCTAATTTGTCTTCCAGAGTAGATGCGTTTCTCAAGAGTGGAGTAATCACCCTGCAGTGTTGAGATTTGTGTGCTAGGTAGGTCCATTGATGCCCACTCTGCACACATCGGTCTCTACTTCGGGCATGTCTCCGCGTCGGCAAAAATCTGCTTGACTTCCTTCCTGGAACGACCATAGATGGCCCTCTGGGTGTGCTGAAACCATGTAACCTGATCGATTGCAGCTTCAATGGACGATGGCCTGGTGTTAATAGCATACTGGCCATTTTCAGGATCAGAGCAACCTTGACAAAATTTGAGCACTACATGTACCTGTTTTTGCACATGCAATTCTGGTAAGTCGGGAAGAGCACGTGTTGCCAAATACACGACTCGGTCAGCCCAATCCAGGCTGTTTAGCATAATTAAATTGCAGCTGTGTGGCCTCAGGTAGGTCGCGTAATCCACATTTTTTTTTTCCAATTTCTGGATCAGATCAAAGTATTCTAAGTTAGGTTCACGCTCCACAAGTAGGGCATAAAACTCGCTTGCTTTGGATTCTAGGCACCAGCAAAGATGATTTTTGTTCTGCTTAGCAGACCACTGACACTCGTTAGCATATGAGGTAAATTTGGCGAAAAACGCTTGCGAGTTACTCTTGCCATCATATGTGATTGTCCTTGGTAAGGTGGGATGCTTGGATGTGGATGTATTCTCCCTCCAATTACTGAATGCCGGTCTACCAAACCCAGCCGGGTTAACTGTGTTCTGCTCGCTGGGAGTCGGACTAACACCCTCGTACCCATAATGCATTGCATGTGGATATGCAGAAGAAGGGAAGGGACTCGACTGTTGTTCCGGTGGATATCTGTCAAATGGATAGGGTGACCCTTGGAATCGAGACGAAGATTCCAACTTTGGTCCCTTCCACTGAGGACTACGGTAGGTACTTTCATACATGACTGGGCTTGGTGCACGAGAATATCTTGTTGGCACCGGCTTGGCTAGATGTGGCCTAGGTGGGCCCGATCCTCTCTCTGAGTACGGCACATACGGCATGAAGTCAAATACTTCCATCAGGTTAGACATTCTTGACATGTGAGGGAGGCTCATGAGCAGCTCGGGTGTTATATTTCCCTGAGCACTTCTCAAGTCAATGATAGTGTTGGCAAGGGCAGCTCCAACACCAGGGACACCAGGTCCCGAAAGGAACAATAATTGACAGGTATTTTCTCCATTATGTAGTTTTCTTTTTTGTGTACCCTCTGATTCACTTCCTCTCTCTTTTTGTTTTTCTTTGTTAGCTGTTTCGGTATGGCCGAAACAGCTTAATTGTGCACACACTTGTGCATATCGGATTCCAGTCAAACTTGGCAAATAGTTAGAGGATGTACCGCCGTAGCGTAATTTCACAGTCACGTGACCAGGTGCCGGATTACAGGCAGTCAAAAATCGGTAATTTTAATATTCAAAAATCCGTAAAAAATCAACCGTTTGAGATAAAGACAGAATTTCTTTGGGTTCGACCTTATTTCATTGAGTGCTACTTTTTGTTCCCATACATCGACCTTGGACCTCGCTTCCGTTTGGTCGAAAACGAGGCTGCCTCACCATTTAAAAATGGTAGAAGGTATTGAAACGGAGTCTTCTTTGTTAGTCTCAGGACCCCTTGGGCTTTCAGAAAATACCAAAAGTTAAGCCGTCACACAAAACAGCGCCCTCTAGCGACGAGTAGAAAAATGGCTAAAACGCATTTTGAACAGATGTCTGTGGCTAAGTTTTTGCAAATTGATTGCTTTCCGGTGACGTCACCCCTTCCATCAACCATTTTGGTGGGCATTTTTCATGACCCACGTGGCTCGAGTAATAACCGAAAAGAAAAGCGCATTGGTTGCACTTACCTCTGTTGCTTGACCTTGCTTTATGTTGTTGCGCCATGGCTGTTGTATCGAGAAAGCCTAAAAATCGAGAGAGCACTTTCATTTTTAAAAGCCGAGTGCATGCTCAATAATTTGAACGTATCACAACGCCCGCGTGCGGCATCTTCGAATGAAAATACGCTGGTGAGTATTTTTACGCGTGTTCATGTGCGTCTATTGGCGCGCGCGTGTACGCGCGTGACTGTTGCCCACCACACATTCCCGGATGTTCTACGTCATCGAAAGCAATCAATTGGCCCAAAATTGGTGCATATGTTCACTGAGGGTCAGTGAACATGCCCATACCTTCAGAAGTTTGATGACGTAACCAGGTGTCAAATTACAACCAGTTGAACATGCATTCTTCTAACAGCTATATCTGGAGAACGAAATAGCCGATGAAGGTCAAAGTTTGTGTTTTAGGTTTGTTTTGACTTGGTCTAATGTATATTATCAGCAAAATGTTCTGACGTCACGATGACGTAATCAAATAAGCGAGTTTGTAAAGCACACATTTGCCAAGGTCGTTTACTTCCTGTATGGGATATATGACCTTGAAACTTTGTAGGTACGTAGACCTCGTCATTGACATATGATATACCAAGTTACATTAGTGTGACGTCATTTGTTGATTTATGTTTTTTAAATATTGCAACATATACACACATTCCAGTTATTTTTGTCATATCTGAACTTGACGAAATCCCATAGACAATGCACGTGTTATTCTAAGAGGCAATTCACGCACTTCTGTTCATCCCCGATTCCAGTCAAACTTGGCAGATAGTTAGTACATCCCCTTAAGATGTGCCACCATTGCGTGTATTCGTGGTCACGTGACAAGGTGTCGGATTACAGGCAGTCAAAAATCAGTAATTTTAATATTCAAAAATCCGTAAAAAATTAACCGTTTCAGATAAAGACAAAATTTCTTGGGGTTTGACCTTAATTCATTAAGTACTACATTTTGTTCCCATACATTGATCTTGGACCTCGCTTCCTTTTGGTCGAAAACGAGGCTGGCTCGCCATTTAAAAATGGATGAACATTCATTCTTCAAACAGCTATATTTACAAAATGAAAAGGCCGATGAAGGTAACATTTTGTGTTTCAGGTTTGTTTTGACTTGGTCTAATGTATATTATCAACAAAATGTTGTGACGTCAAGATGACGTCATCAAATGAGCGAGCTTTTAAAGCATACATTAGCCAAGGTCGTTTACTTCCTCTATTGGTAGTATGGCCTTGAAACCTAGCAGGTACGTAGACCTCGTCATTAACATATAATAACGTACCAAGTTACATTAGTGTGACGTCATTTGTTGATTTGTTATTTTTTTTATTTTGCAACCTATACACACATTGCAGTTATTTTTGTCATCTTTGACCTTGAAGAAACCCCATAGACAATACACGTGTTTTTCTAAGAGGAAATTTACACACTTATACCCATCTGATTCTAGTCAAACTTGGCATATGGTTAGTACATCCTCTGAGGGTGTGACACCATTGCGTTGATTCATTGTCACGTGACCAAGTGTCGGATTACAGGTAGTCGAATTTTTGTTATTTTAATATTCAAAATTCCGTTATAAATCTACCGTTTAAGATAAAGACAAAATTTGTTCGGTTTTGTGCTGAATTAATTGAGTACTACATTTCGTTTCCATACATTGACCTTGAACATTGGTAACTTTTGGTCGAAAACGAGGCTAGCTCCCCATTTAAAAATGGTAGTAGGTATTGGAATGGAGTCTTCTTTGTTAGTCTCAGGACCACTTGGGTATTCAGAAAATACCAAAAGTTAAGCCGTCACACAAAACAGCTCCCTCTAGCGACGAGTTGAAAAATTGCCAAAACGTATTTTGAACAGGGTCAGTGTTTCTTTAAGAGGCAATTCACACACTTCTACACGTCCGATTCCAGTCAAACTTAGCAAAAAGTTAGTACATCCTCCGATGGTGTAACACCAACTTGAGTATTTTAAATACAGTATATATATATGTATGACCTGAAATTTATAGAGGGAATACATATAGACAGTTTCATTAATATTTTCCAAACAGTTTTACATTTTTTAAAGATGAAAACCAGATAAGTAAAAAGGGCCGAAACAGCGTGTTTGTTTCTAACAAACACCAGATTTCTAGTTTTGGTTTTGGTTTTATTGTATAGGTATTTGGTTATTGTAACTTCCTGTCAACTTCAACGCTAACAAACTCCACAAAAGAGTACACAGACAAGGAAAGTAATACCGATAATGCTGATCCTAAAATATGTGAAATGGCTACAAGGAGGTATAAATACATGTAGGCCTACAAGGTTACAGCTAGTAACCGGTAGTCGAACAACACATGCAAAAACAAAAAAAATGTGTTCGTCTTTCACCAGCTGTGGTACACAAAATCACTGATCCGTAAGCAACTGCCCAGAGTGGTTCTGATACACAGAGCCTCCGAGAGTACATGGAAGGATACGCAGTCCTGAGAGACAGAGCTGGCACCTTCCTAAACTGAGGATCAGTAACTGAAACTTGGAGAGAACAAATATGCCGTTCTGAAGAAAAAAAACGAGCAAGGATGCAGTAACTAAATTTAGATTTTAAAAAAACGTAGTGATCACCCAAAACAAAGTACAATGCACCAATCACAAACGTGAAAGACTACTGATTGATGAAACAAAACAATGTGATATTAGCCAAATTGTATTTATTATTTAAAAGCTAGGCTTTTATAATTCAGCCGAGGTCACAAGAAAGACAGTGACCCGGTCCTGCTGACAAAAAAAACCTTCACTTGATTAAATAGACAACCTTCCTTGTTGTGTTCAGTTCCTATGATCAGCCGCGGTCACGTGATCTACAACCAGTAACCCGTTCCTGCCGACCACAACAACAGAACCAACAAGCCAATTTAACCCAATATATTTGTTTTTAAACTCCGGAACGCGAACACCCACAAAAACCGCGTTCCCAACACAAACAAAATTGATAGGGCCTACTCACTTAAGAAATCACCGACCAATGTTGCCAAAACTCCTATGAGGACATTTCACCTCCCCAACCATGCCAACCTGGCTCGCAGTCACCGATCAGTGTGGTTTCCACACCGCCACAGGAAAAAGTCAGGTGTCGTTGTAGTAAATTCGGGGCTAAACTCACCCAATCTTCGGCCTGGACACCTCCGACGGACCGTCAAGGGTTCTTGCAATCCCTAAAACCACCGCGAATATACCGAGTAGCCAAACTAGGCCGATAAATGACACTTCTTTAGACTCAAAAGTGTAGAGTTTCAACAACATGTGTTTATTCATCAACCAGCAAGTAACGTATAACTTCTTGTGTATAATGCATAGCATAGCAACGCGCGCACAGAAGATTAGGTCAAAGGGCATCAGGGCTCGCAGCGCGCATGCGGTCAGACTGGGCCAGTCCATTAGAGTGAACAAGGTAGGTCATAAACACAGTTTTACTACAACACCCCCCACCGCCCCCCCCCCCCCTGTTTACTAGATAAAACCATATCCCCTTAATGTCCTATCCCCCAATGTCATGTTCCATAAAGTGAGATGGCATTCCTTGTCGCTGCCTGTATGATATTCTTCACTTTGGCAACTAGGTGACCCCCAAGAAAGCTGGTGTGTTGGCTTGTGTTGTGGAGTAAACCTTCAGGTGAGGAGAGTCCGTCTCAAGCAGGATCCTTGTCATTGGGGCGTTATGTAAAGCCTTCTGCTGCTCTAGCGAGAACTGTTTGACAAGTTCCGAGAAGCTGACGAAACAGTTGAGGAAGGATGCCAACCAAGCTTCCATCTGCTGTCTGTCTCCGGTAAAGGAATGTAGGTGTATGCGCTAGTATTGGGAACACTTGTTCAGAAGCACTTCACGGCACTTCTCATGCACGTGGACTCCAGTGGGATCATCACTGGCGCCCCTGAGATGAAGAACCAGTACGTAGCCCAGGGTTCCCAGGTCTACCAGACGTTCCAAGAACTTGATTTGCTTGTCCCACGTGTGTCGTGATATAGAGAAATCCAAGCCGACCTCGCTGATGGCAGCTACCCTTGGATTGGCGAGAAGTTGTTGTAGTTGGTCCCACTGTTGATTGGTCACTTTTAGAACCTTTTTTGGATGGATCCCGACAGCGATCTTCCAATGTCGATCGGCAGTCAGGAGAACTCTGTGGTGATTTTCAGGATCACAGTAGTTGAAGACTCCTCCAGACAAGGCTATAGGGTGCTCTTGATTTCTACCTGGAGTTTCTTGGATGCACTCCAAACCATCCTTCCCAAGTGAGTCCCCCAGTCGGTCTAAATGGAAGTGACTGTCAAACCCCTCTAACAGAGCGTTGAGAGTAACCTGTGGATCTAGTGCCTGGCCGCCAGATATTGGTAGACTCGCAAACTCCTCTCTTTGGGTCGTGTCCAGTTGATTCTAAAGAAAACTCAGTGGACGCCAATGAATGAGCACGGCTGGCGAATTGATTGGACACAATGTAAAGTGGGCTACACTAGGCCAGTGCTCCTGGACTACTAATTATTCCATTTCCGCAACAATTTCTGCTGAAATCGTGCCATCCCTAGCTTGCCAGTGTTGATTCACATACTTTACCAGATCATAGCCGGAGGCGGTCCTCCCCACGAGGCATTTACTGAGAAAGACTAACCCAGTAGCTCTTAATTTCTGTGGTCTTGAAAATTCTCCAATACTCCGGCAAGTGATAATATACGTGCCACTTTAATTTGTTAGTTGAATGATTACATCCGTCAATTGGACAAGACTGCTTACTCCTTTTTGTCACAGGCATTGCCACTGCTGTGGCAGGTAAGTTCTTCCGCTTCCGGTGCATCCCTTTCCCATGTTGATCAGTCTCATCCCCTATTGTAGCAGCGGTGCTAGTGCTTCCCCTGGACGATCTGTCCCGTGCACTACAGCTAGCTCGATTTGTACCTAAATATGGTGGAGACGTCTGTTGCTGTCTCTCAGACGTTGAACTGTGGTAACGGTTCAAGGACTGCCCAGCTCCGCCTAGGGCTGTCACTCTCCGACCCACTGTCCATGGTGATTTACCTGGAAAAAGGAAAGAATAAATAAACACTTAGTAAAGAAAGAAGCTGTTCTACTGCTTCGAGGCCTTACACAACGGACAGATATACTGGTCCATTGCCATTTCCTCTTCTGGTGCATGGCACATTCACACATCTGCCATGATACCACTCATCGCATCCATCGCATTGAATCATAAAGTCGCCGTCATCTGGCTTTTTGCAAAAGCAATAAGCCTCCTTGCTCGGGCGGCCTTGCTCCTTCCTTTGACCTGGAGTCTTGCGGTCCTTGCATCTTTTCAGGCGATCATGATTCACTGTGAAGATGGTGTTCTTGTATTCAACCCGATACAAGTATGGGGATAGCTTCTTGGTGATCAAAGCAGGGCCCTTTCATGGAGGGCTAAGCTTCCGGCACTTCCCCTTGATGGATGCTGTACTGTCTCGTATATATACCCAGTCGCCCACCTGGTAGTCCCACTTTCGGACTTTGACATCATAATCCCGTTTCATCCTTTTCTGGGTGGAGCGCAAGATCACCCTTGCGGTCTCGTGTGCTTGGCTGATAGCCTGAGCTAGGTTGGAACAGTATTAATATACTTGTGAATCCACCTTATTTGCTGACAGCAAAGGAAACATGAGATCCGCCGGCTGGTTTATCTCGCGCCCCAACATCAACATATTGGGGGTGAACCCAGTACTGCGATTTACAGTGGACCTGATGGCTCCCGCTATCTGAGACAGGTATTTGTCCCACTGGTTCTGTGACTTTCCGCATCCATCAGAGTACGGTTGTACCTCTCTACTTGGCCGTTGGCCGTTGGCCGATGGCCTGTAAGGAGTTGTCTTCGCTTTGGTCTGTCACGACTTGAAGTGGATAACCAAACCTGCCGAAAAATCCACTGACGGCTGCCTGGGCAGTGACTTCTGCCGTTTGTGAGGGCAGTGGTACACACTCTACCCACTTTGTGAACTGGTCTACCATCATTAAGATGTACTCAATTCCCCGGGAGGTTTTGGGCCCCAAAAAATTGACATTTTCCATCGGCATTCCTGCATGATACTCGTCATTGGGCACCTCGGGTGTTTGGTGGCCTTCTTGTTCTGGTTACACACCGAGCAGGAACTAATGTACCTCCTGATGTCCTGGGTCATTCTGCACCAATAATACTTGGACTTAATCTTTGCAATCGTCCTGTCCATTCCAGCAGGCTTTAGGGCTAGTGTTTAGGTTCACTTTTGCTTACCCTGGCCAGCTTGGACTGTTTTGTCCTAGTTCACTCCGAGTCTATTTTTCTCTGCATTATTCAGTATTACATCGTAAATTGCGCTTTCTTATGGGTCTTTCTATAAATTAGGGGTCCAATGTTGGTGTCCCCCGTTACATTTTACATCTTGTTTTTGTAAATTCAGGACACATTCTTTAAATACTTTCCATCTCAAAGAGTGAGTACATAAAGTACAATCCATACAAAATGGTTTAAAAGCCATTTTAATGATTTTTGTACGAAAAATAACACATATCAGGTGTAACGGGGGACACCAAATGTCACACTTTTGGACCCCTAATTTATAGAAAGACCCTTATGTAACTTTTGTTTATTGTTCACAGCATGTAATTTGTGTGTGCTTGTTTTTGTTATGTATTGGCCGCGAATAAATAATAATAATAATAATAATAAATCGTGGTTTAACGCCATAACTTGCATCTGCAGTGCCCGGGGAATGACCAGGGTGCCACCATCCATGTGAAACATATCTCTGTTTATCCATAATTTCTTTCGTATGGGACCCCAGAGCATGATTGTACCCTCTGATGGCTCCTGCCCAGTAGTCAGCCAGTTACGTAGGTGACTTAAGTGTTCATCTTTCTCCTGTTCCACACGCAGGGTCTCATCAGGGAGGGAGTCATCCGGCTCCTCAGTCACCAAGGAGATGAGAACATCAAACGAATCGTCCCCATCCATTGAGACCAGGAGACCTTCCTCGACATGCAGTATGTCCACACCTGTGATGTTACAATCAAATTCAGGTGGGTCGTCAAACAGAGTTGCACTTATCTGCTTAGGTCGAGCTGCAAGAGGGATCACATCATCCACCATGTCCACAAATTGGGCCCAGTTCTGATAGGCTTTGCGGCAATAGTTGCATCCATGACAGGGAAGATCCTTTGGCCGAAAACCAAACCTATAATCTGCACACACCTCTGCACTTTCCGGAATGCGAGAAAAGAGCATCTGCGTTTAAATGTTTCTTTCCAGGCCGGTGCTCGACTGTCATATTGAATTGGCTTAGCTCTTCAAGCCACCTTGTAAGTTGTCCCTGTGGTTCCTTAAAACTAAGTAACCAGGTAATGCTACTATGATCTGTCCTGATGAGAAATGGTCTGCCAAATAGGTAGTGGCGATACTGGCGTGTGAACTTTACCACGGCCAGCATAGGATTATATATATATATATATATTGGTCCTTGGGGTGCACGGGTTGTGCACAAGTCTATGAAGAAGTTAGAGGATTTGGTCCTTTTGGGGTTTGGTCCTTGGGGGGTTCGGGTCCTTGGGGGGTTCTCGACAGTCCTTAGTTTTTGCACTAAAATCACTAAATTATTTAAGGAAAATTCAAGATTTTCTGTTCACAAATCAAAATTGGGGGTCTCTAGTAAAAGCTAAACGTGAGGGTTTAAACAAAATAGGTAAATAAAGTCGAAAAAAACCATCGTTTTTAGTGTCCATAAGTGGTCAATCCTAAAACCCCCCAAGGACCAGGCTCCTCATTACCGCAGCAGCTCCCGTCTGGTGACGCAATACCGCCGCTGCTCTGGGGATAGTGAAACACTTCCATACGCCACCACTCTCTCCGTCTTCGCCATTTTGTACTTGAATGAGCTCAGCTCCAATGGCGATGTTATAATAGAAGCATCTGTGTCCAATATGAATGAGTCTGTCGCATTTGGTAGAGCGAGGACAGGGGCTGACGTCAATAGCTTATTGATGTCCTCAAAGGCTTGGTGTTGCACCACTGTCCAGGCAAACTGGTCACATTACAGCACAGCACACATTTCCTGGATTTCAACTTTAACTGGTAATCGTTGAACCGCTGTAGAACCTGGCGAAGATGCCCAATATGGTCTGAAAACGACCTCCCTAACACAACCACATCGTCTAAGAATGCCAGGACAATGTCCCAGTTAAGTCCCCTGAGGACGAGGTTCATCACCCGAGAGAACGTGGCCGGAGCATTGCACAAGCCGAATCCCATCCGTATAAATTCTTACGAGCCATATTTGGTTACGAATGCCGTCTTCCTCCTGTTACCCTCGTTTATCTTTACTTGCCAGTACGCCGAGTTCGCATCCAACTTAGAGAACCAGAAATTACCCGCAAGCGTATCCAAACACTCCTCGATGTTTGGCAAAGGATAAACATCCTTTCTAGTAATCGCATCGAGTCTCCGGTAGTCGACACACCAGCGAACATTTCCGTCACGTTTTTTTATTAGGACTGGTGCCGACGCCCACTCAGATTAAGATGGTTGGACAACACCCGCCGCTTGCATCCGGTCTAAATGCGATTTTTCCTCCTGTGCAAAGCTCATCGGCGCGGTGTACGTCTTAGCTTCTGTTTTATGGGTTGGGCGTTCCCAGTGTCGATTTTATGCTCTATCGAGGTGAAATTCCCGAGATCATATTCATCGGTCGCAAAGACATCTTTGAACTTATTTAACAGGGACTTTAGTTCATCTCTCTCATCCGGCTTCAAACCTTCACCTGACCTGCCGAATAAATTGCACAAATGCTCAGGGACTTCAGCCTCATCGACGTGCCTACCTTCCTCTGTGGGTGCACTATCGGAACTGCCATTACAGCGACTACTTCTTCAGCATTTCCAATCTCGTGTCCACACTTGAATCGTATATTGTGGTTTGTCGGGTTGATTATACACAACTCCGCTTCTTTCCCCGGTTCATGTACTGAGCGCAGCATCAGTACCTCTGACGTGAGAACCCGCGATGGTTCAAACAGGAACTCATCCAAAGGTTCGCTAATTTTACATAGTACCCTCTTGACAGAGTTTGGTGGGATAACTGTGGTTCTCCGTATGCTTACTCGAGCGACCCTAGATTTATCTCCTGCTCCAAACTTCATAGGTATTTTTTCTGTTCCGAGTATTAGCATTGACTCGTTTATGTGGATGTCGACTTGATGGCGACGCAAGAAGTTGATACCCAGCAACATATTATCTGCTATTGGTGCCACGTATATGTTTTCTTTGAACACTTGGCTCCCTAGCGTAATTTCTACTGGCCCCACAATGATTCCATGTATCTTCATGTTCCTGCCAGCCGTATTAAGTGTCACTGATTTGACTCTGGGTGGTTTGGGGTTGAGAGAGTTATAGACCTTGTCCGAAATTATGGTGACTTCCGCTGCCGTGTCCACAATTGCCTTGACAGTAATGCTGTCCAACCCCACACCCACACTAAACATGGAGTGTGAATGCAATTGACAGACGACAACTTCCTCCTCTCCTTCCTGCGAGGGAACTTCTTGTGGCTCAAGTTCTCCCCTGCACTATCTGGATTAGGACAGTTGGCCTCCCTGTCATCACCATACTCCTCAAGTTGCTGCGGATGATTTACGTTTTTCGTTGCAGAGTTATCTGTTGGGTAGTTTTGAGGCAGGGTTGGATCCTCCTCATCAAATAATGTCTGCAACGATGCAATTGGGTCGCATAAATCATGTTTCTCAGATAGGGAATCGATGGTGGATGAAGTGTCAGTGCCCGGTTGAGCCAGGGCACCAACACCAAATACTGCCTCTATTGGCAGGGGTTGGCCAACATCTGTTCGGGGCGGAGGTTGGCCTCGGTCTCTAACTCCTCATCTATCATGAAGGATACTGTTTTGTCCGACTTATTGCTGGGGCAATCCCTCCTAAAGTGTCCCGATTGGCCACACTTGTAGCAGGGATACTTAGAATGGTCGGGCCCAGGTGACCGGGATCTCTCACGGGGGCCTTGACTTCCCGCAGCTGCTGTTAGTTGGTCAAGAGAGCGTTGAATAGAGCCTAATTTGTCTTCCAGAGTAGATATGCGTTTCTCAAGAGTGGAGTAATCACCAGTGTTGAGATTGGTGTGCTGGGTAGGTCCATTGACGCCCACTCTGCACACATCGGTCTCTACCTCGGGCATGTCTCCGTCGGCAAACATCTGCTTGACTTCCTTCCTGGAACGACCATAGATGGCCCTTTGGGTGTGCTGAAACCATTTAACCTGATCGATTGCAGCTTCAATTGACGATGGCCTGGTGTTAATAGCATACTGGCCAGCTTCACGATCAGAGCAACCTTGACAAAATTTGAGCACTATACCTGTTTTTGCACATGCAATTCTGGTAAGTCGGGAAAAGCATGTGTCGCCAAATACAGGACTCGGTCAGCCCAATCCAGGATAGATTCATCTACAGACTGTCTGGCATAGTAATTAAATTGCATCTGTGTGGCCTCAGGTAGGTCGCGTAATCCAGATCTATTTTTCTAATTTCTGGATCAGATCAAAGTATTCTAAGTTTTCTAGGTTTACGCTCCACAAGTAGGGCATAAAACTCGCTTGCTTTGGATTCTAGGCACCAGCAAAGATGATTTTTTTCTCTGCTTAGCAGACCACTGACACTCGTTAGCATATGAGGTAAATTTGGCGAAAAATGCTTGCCAGCTACTCTTGCCATCACATGTGATTGTCCTAGGTAAGGTGGGATGCTTGGATGTGGATGTATTTTCCCTCCACTTACTGAACGCCGGTCCACCAAACCCAGCCGGGTTAACGGTGTTCTGCTCGATGGGAGTCGGACTAACACCCTCGTACCCATAATGCATTGCACGTGGATATGCCGAAGAAGGGAAGGGACTCGACTGTCGTTCCGGTGAATAGCTGTCAAATGGATAGGGTGACCCTTGGAATCGAGACGAAGATTCCAACTTTGGTCCCTTCCACTGAGGACTACGGTAGGTATACTTTCATACATGACTGGGCTTGGTGCACGAGAAGATTTCGTTGGCACCGGCTTGGCTGGATGTGGCCTAGGTGGGCCCCGCATCCACTTGTCGCCCTCTCTCGGAGTAATGCACATACGGCATTAAGTCAAAGACTTCCATTAGGTTAGACATTCTTGACATGTGAGGGAGGCTCGGGTGTTATATTTCCCTGAGCACTTCTGAAGTCAATGATAGCGTTGGCAAGGGCAGCCCCAACACCAGGGACAGCTACCAGGTCCCGAAAAGATCAATAATTGACAGGTATTCTCTCCATTTGTAGTTCCTTTTTTTTATTTTTTAGGTATTTGGTTATTGTAACTTCCTGTCAACTTCAACGCTAACAAACGCAACAAAAGAGTACACAGACAAGGAAAGTGATACCAATAATGCTGATCCTAAACTATGTGAAATGGCCAAAAGGTGGTATAAATACATGTACAAGGTTACAGCTAGTAACCGGTAGTCGAACAACACATGCAAAAACAAAAAAAATGTGTTTGTCTTTCACTAGCTGTGGTACACAAAATCACTGATCCGTAAGCAACTGCCCGGAGTGGTTCTGATACACAGAGCCACCGAGAGTACATCGAAGGATACGCAGTCCTGAGAGACAGAGCTGGCACCCCCCTAAACTGATAGGATCAGTAACTGAAACTTGGAGAGAAAAAAATATGCCGGTCTGAAAAAAAACCGAGCAAGTACGTACCTCCAGAACTTAAGGATGCAGTACTTAACTAAATTTAGATAAAAATACCTATGTGATCACCCAAAACAAAGTACAATGCACCAATCACAAACTTGAAAGACTACTGATTGATGAAACAAAACAATGTGATATTAGCCAAATTTATTTAAAAAAAAATTTGGCTAGGCTTTTTGTTTCAGCCGAGGTCACAAGAAAGACAGTGACCCGTTCCTGCTGACAAAAAAACCTTCACTTGATTAAAAAGACAACCGTCCTTGTTGTGTTGAGTTCCTATGATCTGCCGCGGTCACGTGATCTACAACCAGTAACCCGTTCCTGCCGACCACAACAACAGAACCAACAAGCCAATTTAACCCAATAAATTCGTTTTTAAACTCCGGAACGCGAACACCCACAAAAACCGCGTTCCCAACACAAACAAAATCGATAGGGCCTACTAACTTAATAAATCACCGACCAATGTTGCCAAAACTCCTATGAGGACATTTCACCTCCCCAACCATGCCAACCTGGCTCGCAGTCACCGATCAGTGTGGTTTCCACACCGCCACAGGAAAAAGTAAGGTGTCGTTGTAGTAAATTCGGGGCTAAACTCACCCAATCTTCGGCCTGGACACCTCCGACGGACCGTCAAGGGTTCTTACAATCCCTAAAACCACCGCGAATATACCGAGTAGCCAAACTAGGCCGATAAATGACACTTCTTTAGACTCAAAAGTGTAGAGTTTCAACAACATGTAGTTATTCATCAACCAGCAAGTAACGTATAACTTCTTGTGTATAATGCATAGCATAGCAACGCGCGCACAGAAAATTAGGTCAAAGGGCATCAGGGCTCGCAGCGCGCATGCGGTCAGACTGGGCCAGTCCATTAGAGTGAACAAGGTAGGTCATAAACACAGTTTTACTACAACCTCCCCCCCCCCCCCTGTTTACTAGATAAAACCATATCCCCTTAATGTCCTATCCCCCAATGTCATGTTCCATAAAGTGAGATGGCATTCCTTGTCGCTGCCTGTATGATATTCTTCACTTTGGCAACTAGGTGACCCCCAAGAAAGCTGGTGTGTTGGCTTGTGTTGTAGAGTAAACCTTCAGGTGAGGAGAGTCCGTCTCAAGCAGGATCCTTGTCATTGGGGCGTTATGTAAAGCCTTCTGCTGCTCTAGCGAGAACTGTTTGACAAGTTCCGAGAAGCTGACGAAACAGTTGAGGAAGGATGCCAACCAAGCTTCCATCTGCTGTCTGTCTCCGGTAAAGGAATGTAGGTGTATGCGCTGGTATTGGGAACACTTGTTCAGAAGCACTTCACGGCACTTCTCATGCACGTGGACTCCAGTGGGATCATCACTGGCGCCCCTGAGATGAAGAACCAGTACGTAGCCCAGGGTTCCCAAGTCTACCAGACGTTCCAAGAACTTGATTTGCTTGTCCCACCTCCCCAACCTGGCTCGCAATCACCGATCAGTGTAGTTTCCACACCGCCACATAAAACGTCCGGTGTCGTCTTTTCAATCCTGCCTACGACGTAATTTCGGGGCTAAATTTACTCACCCAATCTTCGGCCTAGACACCTCCGACGGACCGTCAAGGTCTCTTGCAATCCCTAAAACCACCGCGAATATAACGAGTAGCCAAACTAGGCCGATAAATGACACTTCTTTAGACTCAAAAGTGTAGAGTTTCAACGACATGTGTTTATTCATCAACCAGCAAGTAACGTATAACTTTATTTGTATTTAATGCATGATATAATTAAAGCATAGCAACGCGCGCACAGAAGAGTAGGTCAAAGGGCATCAGGGCTCGCAGGGCGCATGCGGCCAGACTGGGCCAGTCCATTAGAGTGAACAGGGTAGGTCCATAAACACAGTTTTACTACATCGTCTTTTCAATCCTGCCTACGACGCCAATGTTATTCAATGTAGTAATTTCGGGGCTAAACTCACCCAATCTTCGGCCTGGACACCTCCGACGGACCGGCAAGGGTTCTTGCAAATCCCTAAAACCACCGCGAAAATACCGATTAGCCAAACTAGGCCGATAAATAACACTTAGTTCTTTAGACTCGAAAGTGCCAGTTTCAACAACATGTGTTTATTCATCAACCAGCAAGTAACGTATGAATTATTGTGTATGACATGAGCATTATAGCAACGCGCGCAGTATACAGAAGAGTAGGTCAACGGATCGAAGCGCGCATGCGGCCAGACTGGGCCAGTCTATTAGAGTGAACAGGGTATAGGTCATAAACACAGTTTTACTACACACTTATGAGTGTATTAGTGATTTGGTGTGGAAAGGACATTTAATTAGTTTCCCCAATCAAACCTTGTCTAGAGTACATTTTTATTTTGCAGGTGTTTTATCTTTACAATTGTATGGACTCATCGAAGTATAATCCCAAGTTTCCAATTTCACGAATGCGGGGTCACTGCATATGGGGGCCAGGCGTATCACACGTATGTTTCGTTCCGGTGCGGCCTGCATAATTAGTAATATAGTACAGGTGCGGCGGGAACCTGACCTTCCGCAGAACGGAATCCCAGTGTTATGTTCTTAGCTACCAAGACGGCGTCCAGGAAATGCTGCTTGTTTTGCTTCGTACCCTGCAGCAAATTCGAATTTGTAATTTTTTTTTCTATTTTAAAATCTGACTTTAATCGGTATTTAACTTGACGAAATTGTAGATTTTGTTGCACCAACAAATTCACATTTTGTAAAATAAGCCTTCAAAGTGTTTGCTATGGTGTGTGTTCTGGCAAAAGTAGAATTTTGATCGAGATTATAGGTGCTTTGAAACTCATGTTATTAGCACATTCGGAGTTTCTCTGGAAAAAGTAAAGGCCTGAAAAGGAACATTACATATTAAATTTTGCGAAAACACATTAATTTTTCTGCTAGAATTTGATTTTTTGTTATTCTGAACGATTATACTTTATAGACTTTCCCAAAACGGAGTTATTCTCTCGGTATTATCTTAGGAATTCGCAGGATATATAGGGACAGGTATATAACATCATTAACATGTGCTAAAAACACCCAATGTTTTTAATACATTACGATACTACCATACCTACATGACATGATAGAGTGGATCCAGTTTGTCAAATATCTGCCCACAACAAGGGCTCAAACGTCCAATCTGCTTATTTTCTCACAATATTCATACACCACAAATCAACACGTATCGAAATTCTAGCAAAGTTCTGTTTGTACATATGGATTATTCACGTCTTCCGTCATCTAAATCTACCTTTGAGAATCATTGGAAAACTCCAAGAAAAAATTTATTAAGGTCAAATTTTGCCAAATAAGTGCCATTTTCCTACTTTGAAATAATTGGATTTGTTCACAAAAACAACCTAAAATGTTGAAAGGATTCGAATTTTTCGTGAAATATTTGAAGCACACAAAGGTTTAAACCCTGTAGTCGTCAGAACAATAAGTCTAGGCTTGACAGAACTCGTGTAGGGGACGTTTTCCCTTTGTTTATATTACATAACCTCGATTTATCCAAGCTCATGCATAATATGCAAATTAGTTTAAGTACGCACGCATGCTGGGAAGGAAATGAACGCTGTGAACGTACGTGATCACTGATTGTGCTTTAATTTAGCTTGACGTTTTAGAAGCTGGTGTATTTTGTAGTTGTCTCCATGTTGTATCTTTCCAAATTTGTCTTCACTTTTTTTTCATTCAGCATCCTTAGCAAACCTGTCAAATAATGGTTTGTTCATTGTCATTAACTCGTACATCCCATGCACTGCTTCACAATTCCCAGGCGTTTTGAAAGTAAAAAAAACTCGACTAAAAGGTGCGAAACGTAACGATAAAAATGCTCTGTCGTGACTCGACTCGACTGTAGGCAGTGTAGCTGTACGTACCTAGCGCTGTTTGTTTTCACTCCAGTACCGCGTTGCATGCTATGCAGCCAATGACCTCAGGTCACGAAAGTGCCCGGATGCGCGACGGACAAAAACCAGAGAAAGATACAAGTAAAACAGACTGTCCGCGAAAATGCGGACATGAGATCACGGCGGTGGTTACTTTTGTGGATTTAGATCTCCATATGGGATGTTATGGCCGAGCGGTCTAGTGCGTCGAACTTAAGTTCCTGTGCTAGTACTAGAATGTAGGAACGATTCCTGGCCGTGACAAGGCACTCAACCACACTTGCTCCCATTCCTGAATTGGCGGTCCCTCCGCTGTTGGATGTGGTAGGCCAAAATAAAATAATAAATATGTCATCCTGAAATCTCAGGGAATTTCCACAGCTATGTCGACGATCGATTGATCACCGTTCAAATGGCGTCAATTCCTACAAATCGCCACGTGCATCAGAATTTTGAGCGTATTTTTTTGTGACGCGCATCGGCTGCGCCGTATTTCGAACAAATTTCGAGCAACACGCGCGCGTGTTTGGAACATGTTACAGCGTGTGCGTGCGCTTACTCGATAGCGTTTAATATACGCAGTAGCATTTATTCCTACGAATAAACATAGGCCTACCCTGCTGCATCATGATATCTCAGGATCAAATTTCCACTCTGGAAAGCGATCACGTTCAAATGACGTTACTTCCTACAAATTGCCACGTGCACCATGATTTTGAGCGTATTTGTTTGTGACGCGCATCGGTTGCGCCGAATTTCGAACAAATTTCGAGCTCGCGTGTTTGGAACATGTGCGTGCGCATGCGTGTACTTTATGGCGTTTAATACGCAGTAGCATTTTTTTCCTACGAAGATGTGAACGTGATCAATAGACCTTTATCACCATTGAGCTCCATATATATATACGCGTAATGTATGTATGTAGATCAATGTTTATCACGGTGCGTCCATCTTTGTCTTGTTCCCCACTGTATAGTACGAGTAGGCCTACGTGTCGGGCATTATCAGTGCGTGTGCGTGTCTGCGCGATAGCGCGTGCAGTATTCCGTTGTTGTTTTGAGAGAATCACTCTCCGCGCTGCGCGTTTTCTTGATCGCCCCGCGCGCATGTCATTAGGGGCGTTCGAGATGCTTACATACTTCATGCGGAAGCGAACGCAAACGCGAATCTCACGTCAATCTGACGTCAAACATTTCGCGGCGAACATTTGCGCAAGTTGAAACTAGTTAAACTTTCTGCGAATTCGCTGCGCGAAACATTCGCTGTGACGTCAAATTCGCTTTCGCTTTCGCATGAAGTATTAATCCGGCTCGGCGCGGGGGAAGCCCCCAGAAGGTGCAAAACGAACGACACGGGGTTTCACTTTGAATTCTAGGAACACGGGTCAAAGACTGTTGCCGGGTGGGGCTTTATAAACGCCGTTATCGTTTGATTCACGATGAAAAATGAAGCCGGCGCCACGCAAAAATAGTTGCCCTAAAGTACCACAATAAACTTTGTCAATGCCCACAGTCAAGACAATTACTGATATGATTAAGCAAAATTTATTTACAGCCCTATTCCCTCCTATTTTGTGTCATAAATCTGTGTTTTTCTTCGTACTCGCGTCGCGATTCCAAACTGCCCGCCATGTTCAGGGGCGGATCCAGGATTTTGAAAAGGGGGTGGGGGCGTGAAATTTTTAAGCATGAAATGCTGATGACAATGAAATAGCGAGCGCGTAGCGCGAAGTCCTGACGGCTTCTAGATGGATTATAGATGCTGTGGTGCGATCTGAGGCAATATTTAACCACTTTAAGCAGGAAAAGTGTGCACAAAAAAAGTGGTTTTTGGGGGGGGAAAGGGGGGGGGGCGTACGCCCCCCCCCCCCCTGGATCCGCCCCTGATGTTCTACTACTCGCGGTTACTAGCTATGACGTCATTACACCAAGCATTACACCACAGACCCGCCATCATGAGACTGACCTGAAGTAAATTTTAAACAAGACAAATGAGTAAATATTACACAAAACTATGTTATTGTTGCATTTACGTTTATGCGTTACACCAACTTGAAATGTTAACAAGTGGATATAACTTGTTATTTCTTGTGTTAACAACACGTTGGATCAGTAGAAGTAACAATATTAGAAGCCAAGTTAACTTTATTTGTTATATAATTTGAGTAATAATTACTGAAATCATATTGTCGTCTCTTTTACAGTTTTTGTAAAGTAGAAAGTACTAACATTTTAATATTTTGCGCAACGTAAAATTACTTCTTCCGGGAAAAGAATTGAATTTAAGATACTCACACTTGCCTACAAAGCCCTCCATAACCATGCCCCGGATTACATCAAGAACTTGCTGCAAACTAAGGACACAGTTTACTCTCTCCGCGATCCGTTCATCCTCATCACCGCATCTAGTCGTTCCTAGGTCCAGGACAGTACACTATGGTGACAGAGCCTTCGCACATATGGGACTAGCCCCGCGAGCAGTGCTTCGGGTGGGAAAACCCTCAGCCCTGTCGTCTAATATACCCAAAATCTGTGGCAAACTCAGGCAAATGAAATTTGTCCCATGGCTCTGATATTTGCTCAATAGGTGCACTCACCCCAGTTTATAAATATTCCGAAGAGTACGCATCGATCCGATGTCTAGTTTCGGTGAAATCGTGGGGAAAGTTTGAGACCTTTCGTGCGATGAAATACCTTCTCTTTGACCAAAAATCAAATATCCGCATGCGCGAGAGCGGAGAGGTCAACACAATATAGATTGGTTCGCTGTCCTCATATTTACTTCCCTTCATATCTTACGACGAAGGGAAGTAAATTGAGGATGTGGAACCAGTCTAGTGTTGACCTCTCCGCTCTCGCGCATGCGCATATTTGATTTTCGGTCAAAGAGAAGGTATTTCATCGCACGAAAGGTCTCAAACTTTCCCCACGATTTCACCGAAACTAGACATCGGATCGATGCGTACTCTTCGGAATATTTATAAACTGGGGTGAGTGCACCTATTGAGCAAATATCAGAGCCATGGGACAAATTTCATTTGCGTGAGTTTGCCACAGATTTTGGGTATATATTAGACGACAGGGCTGAGGGTTTTCCCACCCGAAGCACTGCTCGCGGGGCTAATATGGGACCAACTCTTCGACAAATTGCCAAACTCTATCCGGAATTCCCCGTCTTTGGCAATTTTTAAAAGGGACCTAAAGACATTATTATTTAAGCAAGCATATTCTAACGAGTGGTTTCCCTATTTTTGTTTCCTTCCAGCGCCATGAGTAATTATTTGTATTAGAATGTGCGCTTTTTAAATCTGTATTATTATTATAAAACCAGTTTAAGTTAAACAAATAGTTGCAATAATTCAGTTAAGACAGCTATACAATTTTGTACTCCGTGTGCAAGTTACTAAGTTAATTCACTAAAATTGAATGCCGTAAAGGAACGCAACAGATTTCAGTAAAACTAATGGAAACAATTCAGTGAACATTACTTTTTGTCTTTTTGTAATTTGTGTGTTGGATATTAGTTAAAGGAATACGTTGCCTTCGGGTTGCGCTTTATTGAGCGTTTTTGGGCTATTACAAGCGTTTGAAGTATAATGAGCACGATCTGAAAGATGTTTAAAAAGTAGAATATAATGATCCACACAAACGTGCCTAAGAAATGCTTCAATTTTGCGTAATTTCTCGAAGCAGCACGCTCCGCCATTTATGGGAGTCAAAATCTTGACTCCCATAAATGGCGGAGAAATTATATTAGTCTTATTTCCAGCCTGGAGAAAGAAATTATTTTTCCTTCCTCCGTTGCGTGTGATGTGCCTGTTTTTTAATTCGTGTCTACAATAACCATTGGGTATTAATCATCCAAGTCCTTTCTATCGGTTTGTCCCATGACAATATTCTTACCCTGATTGGCGAGGTTTTCGTTTTTTCTTTTTTGACGCGTCTGCTGTGTTCTCTTGACGATCCATTTTTTGACAGCCAGTCGGTGTGGGTTAGCATTGCGGTCGCACTGTGGACTCGAAACCCATTCAAGTCCACAATTTGCGGGGAAAAGTGACGGATTGTGGACTTGCACTCGTTCGCTCAAGTCCACAGTCAGGTTGACCAAACTTGGGAAAAGGGGTTAGGGTGGGGGTGGAGGGTTAAAAAAAAAGGTTAGGGTTCAGGAGTAAAGTTTAGAAACATGGATTAGGAAAAAATTGGGGTGGATGAGGGAAGAATTTGGAGAAAACAACGATTTTCCGACCAAATCTCTTAAGTGCACGAATACAAAGAAACGTCCACAGTGCGTACGTAATGTACACATGCGTGTGTGTGTGTATGTGTTTACATTTCACACATGTCTCGGGAGGCGGAGAATGGTATGGTACCTTGCGTTCATCTGATAGGTTTACCTGACCACTGGCTACGGCGCCAGCCTAACTCCTGTTCGTCGCTGCATTTTGCCCACTACCCGGACGATCGTATTGACGGCTTGAAATACGTATACATTTCGCGGGACATGTAGTGGGGGTCAGAGGTCAGTGTTTTTTTTGTTAATTACCATTCACTAATTATAACACATTAAAAGTGTTTTATTGCAAGAACAACTCTTAATAAGTATAAGGAACACCCTCAAACGTGAGATTTCGTGAAATCTGAAGGCAACGTGTTCCTTTAAGGTGGAGGGTGAAATACACTGAAAACAATGATTTGCCTGAAGCTGCCTGAAGCATAAAATACTGCATGTAAAAGTGTATAAATGTCACCTTTATTTTTTAGATGTAATCAGTTATAAAAAGTCAAAACAGAATGTATAGTGATTTTTCTTTTACATCACATTTCTGCATGTGTGCCAAGGTGTTTCAATAAAATATATTGTGAGCAACCATCCCATTAGACTGGTTCTCGGTCCACATATTCCACAAAAGAACACGAATATGACGACTGGTATTGGATCATTGAGGGCACTGAATGTGTTACCTTTGAAAAGCAAACAACCCAAATCTGCTACACATTTTAATTAAGACAACACTTTCCCTACTGGTACCGTAGAATAATAAATTCAGTTGCAATACCTGCAAGTAATTAACTGGCCGTCGAAAGTACATGTAGATGCATTTCGGTCATTTTTTTTTAAAATAAAAATAGTGGACAAACTGCATAAAACTTACTAAAAGTTATTAAGTTCCAATAACTTAAAATCACTAGTACTGGAGACCCGTGCTTAATTACGCATGCGCGTTGGGGACGAACAAAGTCTTGTTTCTGTATGTGTCTACAACACCATGACAACTTGTTTTTCACAAAAAATCGACAGGCTTTTGCTTAAAACGTAAAGCAGTTCCGACCCTCTTCACCCGAAATTCTGAAACGCTCGAGGTCACTTGGTTTGTTTATCAACAGGGTTTTGACGTCATCCTGAGAAACATACAAAACGGCCTGTGCAGTATTGAATGGAAAATACACGAAGTGAATGTTTATCATGCCTGTTTTGTCCTTCAAAATACAAACGTGAAAAACACAACAATCTACTATTACCCGTTTTGTGAAAAAACGCTGAAATTGTGGCTCACAATGAAGCTCTTTTGAAGTAAATACTGGTGCATTGCGACGGGTGGTTTTGTCACGGAACGAACGGCATTCACAGCGGTCTGTGTACAGCATGGAACGGTCCCTGCGGGCCGTAGTTCCCACATGTTTGAACATCGGCCGGTACAAGTTAGAATGAGCGACTCATTTTTCTCTCTCTCACTATGAACATCTAACAATGGAAATTGGGCACACACCATTGTTACTAACAATGGGGTTACAATGAACATGTACATGTTTTTGCTCATAGTGTCTTGATAATAGAAAAGAAAATCTTTCTGCTCTTTTTTTTCATAGTGTCTGGTAAAACATACAACCACGCAGCTACTGTGCATATCTCTGGCTTTTTGGACCAACAGAATTCTTCAAAAAACACCATCTAACAGAGACAGTTTTCTAAGTTTTTTGCGTGTAAACGTATGGAGCTAACAATCGTGCTGACTTCTCTTTCTCAGGATTGCGTCACGGGGTCACGCGCATATCATGAACACCTAATTAGCGTTTCAAAAATCGCGAAAATCTCATTTTCGAAAAGCGCACTTTTGCTTGCAATTTATCCACTCAAAACCGACAATTTAAAAAAAAATTCCATGTCGGCAAGAGGGATGTTTGGACTATCGAAAAAAGCCTAACTGCTACATTTTCCTTCAAGGGGGATTTTAGCTCTTTAAAGGGTAACATTCCCACATGGGGCCCATATTGGCCCCATATGGGCAAGTACCGGTATATGGGTCCCATATGGGCTGCACCCAAGGCCCATATGTGGGGCCCATATGGATCAACCCTTGTTCTCCTGCGCAGATCATTCCCCAGAGAACAAGGGCCGGGTTGACCCATATGGGCCTTGGGTGCAGCCCATACGGGACCCATATGGGACCCATGCCATATACTTGCCCGTATGGGGCCAATATGGCCGACCGCGCGCGCGCGCCCTTTGTCTCGCACGTACAATATGCATTCTGCAGGCTAGGGGCGTGTTTGTTTCACGACAGATCCGAATCCAGATCCCGAGTTTAATACTGCGCAGAAACAAACGAAACTGTTCTCAACTAGGAATTCAAGTCACGTGAATTGGATCTGCGCAGATCTGGATCCGTCCGAAACAAACTCGCCCTCTGCCTGCAGGAATGTGTATACGTAGACGTACGTTCGGTCATAACGGCTTTGCAGAACACAGTCCACAAACTAGGCTACTTCATTATAAATCTGTTTCTTCCTCGCTTTCATTTCATTTTGTCGTGATTATTTTGGTGAAGGGGTGGGGTGGTTGCTTGGACATGACTTGGAAGCAGCCTCACGCAAAAATATCAAACGTTGCTTCGATATGATAAGACTGGACCAACATGTCTCAAGTTTGTTTACATGGCGACTACCCACATGCTCATGGCCCAATTTCATGGCGCTGTTTAGCACAAATATTTCGTTAGCACAGAATTTGTTTGCTTTTTGCAAAAATGAGTCAGCCAAAATCGTATTTGGTGTGTATTGACTGGTATTCTGAATACCAGTCAATACACATCAAATACGAATTTGGCTGCCATCCTATTTTGGCAAAATAAAGCAAACAAATTCTGTGCTAACCAAATTGTTGTGCTAAAATGCGCCATGAAATTGGCCCCAGATCCGATGGTGAAAAGTTAATAATCGTATACTCAGCAACGGCGCTCATGTAATATAAAACAGCAAAGTAGGCTATTGACGTTGAAAAGGTTGAAAACTTTGAAAATACAATCAACTAGGCATATAGCCCTCATCAAGGGGCCAATGTCACCAAACTAATTCGAGCCTTATCAAATGTTCCCCCATCCCCTCCCCCTCCCTCCAGCTGAGGGTTTTCCATTTTGAAGGGCAAAGGAAACACGAAGTTGCCGGTCGAGTTCGTGTGGGCTTGCTCTTTCATGATGGAGATAAAGCGTCGATCCTCGACTGATGGTGCTTTCTTAATCTTATCTCGCGTTTCGACATATACGTCAACGTCTGTATTTCGGCGACTGCTGGGCATTCCCTTGTAGGTTAAAGGTACACACCGGCCTACTGTTTACATGAGTTAGTGATGTAGCAGCATTGACAATACTTTTTTGATGGTCGTTGTGGAAAAAAAAGATCATCAAAATATCCCGTAATTTACTAAAGAAGTGCAAAATTAACGAAAACGGTCAAAAGACGGGTTATACAGCCGTTGCAACTACGCGCGAGCCTCACGACTTTGTCACAAACGATTCGCTCTTCTCCTGCTCAGGATATCTCAAATTTTCTGCTCACGATTTCACGTACGTACACCAGAGCAACACACCCGGCCGTGTGTGCACTCAGGCTATTTGCCGTGCTGCGCAGGGCAAATATCCTACACTCCACGGTAACCTGCCGTAGCACGCGCTCGCTCCCGTTCTCCGGACTCTCGAAGCAAACAATTATGTTCGAATTTTCATACTTATGTTTAACTTTGTTTCATACCTGTATATTGTCATTTACTTATAAATATTAGGGGAAAATCTGAGTTGAATTTGGTGCAGTTCTGCAGTAACAAACCTTTATACGGCTGGAAATACAACTAACTCACAAGACCACGTGACTTTTCTGAACCAGAATATGGTTCCGAAAAGTCACGTGACCTTGAATTTTTCAAAAGTGCTCAAAAACGGCAAAATTTGACGGCGTCTTTTCAGGATATATCTAATTTACTCTCGAAAGCGCTTCAGAATAATGTATGGGTCTATTTCGAGCCTAAAATAGCCCAGCAAAGCCGGTGTGTCCCTTTAAGTGGTTTTCGCATACAATATGCAGTGTTCGGACTTGACATCGGCGTCTGTAAAGGTCGGGGCTCTGGAATTCGTTTTCAAGGGGTTGAGTGCTTCGACTGCGGTGGTGCGGTAGGTGGAGACATGCACTCGTCTATCAACACCACTTACACACATTCTACCTGAGATAGTCCATCCCATGTCAGTGCCTTGGGCCCAGGGGTGCCTTTGGGACCATTTCGGGATTCTCTTATCTTGAGTGGCTCCAGAAAACTTCTTCCGATGAGGATAAGGATGTTAAGGTCATGTCTTATTTCTGGGATCATCTCTGCGATGGGTCTCAAGTGTCAGAAGTCTCAACAGAGATCTGGAGTAGGAATTTCGTTACGGTCGCCCGGTATGTTCTCGTTTTGAATGACGGTTGGATCGAAGTGGTTGTCGGTGGCCCTTCATAGATTCCATAACCAGGTCGGTAGCTCGTCGTCCTTGGGTTATAACTTTAACTCCGCGGTCTCCGCATGTGGACAATTCGTACTCGTAGGCGGGTCCTGCAATGTCGAGGGACTCGAAGAGCTTGGGATCTCCGAGACATGTATTAGACTGGTCGTCTAGAACAGCGTATAGCCAAGGACGAAATTACAAGGATTGTCTCGGCGGTACAATTTCACGGGTACAATTTTCGAGCAGGATCTCGCCTCCGTGCAGTCGTAGTACATCGTACATTTCGTGTTTGCCTCGACCCTCTCTCCTGGCTTGGGAAGTTGTCTCTCAGGCAGAGGCTTTTTGGGGGCTTGCTCCCTGCCATCTGGTCTCAAGGGGCATGCATGAAGCTGGCATGCGATGTGCTCTCGCACTTCTTACATTTTACAATCGTTTTGCAGTCTTTGATTATGTGGGTCTTTCCACACTTGTAGCAAAGGCCCTTTCGTTTGCAGAATTCTCTTCTTTCCGAAATTGGCTTTCTTCTAAAGGCAAAGCATTTTGAAATGTGGTGGCCTGACTGATCGTGGAAGATGCACTTGGGTGTGTCCGTTATTGTGGTTGCTGAACCCTTTGTAGCCATCACCCGTATTATAAGGGTGGGGGTGGTCTGCGTGAATGAGCGTTTGAATTCTCCCTGTGCTGTTTCGTGCGGTCCTCGTTCGATGGATAGAGTTCTGGATCATTGAACATCCGTGCCTTTGTCATAATGAACTCCGTAAATACTTGGAACGCGGGTGCATGGGTAGATCACGCCTTCTAGTTTGTGTCGATTTACTTTCTTTCGCCATTCGTTGTGAATTGGAAGAGGGAGTTTCTCAAGGATAAGCTGGAGGATGTGGGGATAATTAAGCACTTAGAGGTTAGGGAGGTCGTCCATCTGGGCGGCGATGTCTGTGCATAAGTCAGCAAACTCTAACATTTTGTGGTGGTCTTCGAGTCTGAATTTTGGGAAGACGTTGAGTTTGCGAATGATGTCAGAGGTAATTTTGGGTTTGCTGCCGAATCGTTCTTCCAGCTCGCTTCAGGCCTGGTTGTAGGCTACTTCTGCAGGATTACTGACAAAACGGTGGCGGAATCTGTCTACGAGTCGCTTCACCTCTCCTTTTGTGTACTTAGCTAAAAACGCCAACTTCTGGGTGGCTGGGGTTCTCGCCTGGGCAATCATGGTCTCGAAAGAGGCACACCATGGGTGGAACATTATTGGATCACCCCCCGTAGACATCTGGCTCGTGGAACGGTTGTTGTTAGGCAATTACTAAATGGATCGGTCTATTGTTTCAGTTATAAGATATCAAAGTGACAAACCAGCAAAATTAGTGTTATACATACACTTCAGTTGACGCAAAAAGCATTACGTGTGGAAAACATGTGTAAATATATTTCTAAAAGCTTTGTAATGCTCATGAAACATAACTTGATAGTTATTGCTGAGCAGCCTGTTACAGGTCAATTTTATTTTGAAACATCCCAATTTAGAATAATTTGCCTTTTTTATGCAAAAATGAATTGATGAGCACCTGGCCAGCGAATGATATATAAAGGAAGCCGAGATTAATTTGTAATGAACCATGTCTGCCCAGTGCAGGGCTTTTGTTGGGCCTCCAAGTTATGCAGTCCTCAGCCTGTTATTTCATTGCACACTCCTTAAAAGTTGGAAAGGTTGTTCATTTTCTCAGACCAGCAAAATGCAGCTTACAACTGAGCAGTGTGTGTTTGTGGTAACAGAGTGGTTGTCGACTTGGCGGGAATGGCACGGTCAGGAAAACGTTGACCAAAGGCATTTGCTACTTGCTGGAGGCTTCCCTGTTGTAATGTTATGCAACAAAACAAAAACGGTGTTAACATTTCAGTATCAAACAAAATTATATCAGATACAAGATTAAAATGAATATAAAAATATTTATCAATATACACTGCAGGGTGTCCCAAAAACCGTGCAGGCCACCCCAGAATCTACGTGTCCTTGGATCCTGATGGAATCTTCTCACATGAAAAATAGTTTATTTCTTCCAAAGTTGTCATTTTTGGTGCAGCAAAGTCACACCCTAGTTCATGAATCAGATCTGATTAAGGTCAGCCCTTTTATGGGGGCTAACATTGCTGCACCAAAAATGGCACAACTATTTTTCATGTAAGAAGATTCTGTATCAGGATCCGGGGAAACCTCGATTTTAAGGTTTGGGAAACACCTGTATCTATCTATATGTGTTATAGATCAATCTCTCAAGCAAGTATTTACAAAGCCATACAAATTTCAATTGGTGGAGTGTAACAAGTGGAAAACAGACTGACATACATTGTATTTTATTTTATAAAACACCCAAATAAATCCCCGTCATCTGATTGGTGCGTCGTCAGTCACGTGTCATTGAAAAAATGTTGGTATAAAGCCCGGCGCAAACGGGAGGCAAAAAACACGAAACAAATTCGTTTACTTCGCGTTTCGCTGTATCCACAACAAAAACGCCACCAAAACGGAGACAAAGCAGTACAGTCGCATGATATCTTGATACCACGTGATCCGGAATACGATCGATGATTGTTCATCGGTTTCTCCAGTATCGAAACAAGTACCGCAGAGACCATGGAGGAAGAAACAGACAGCTCCATGGGTAGACAAACATTTTGTTTCGATGAAAACATGTTTCGCAAAACGGTGTTTTCTGTTTTTGGGTAACACAGACGAATGTCAAAGTCACGAGAAAAACGTTTTTAGTTTGCGTTTCGTGCCTCCCGTTTGCGCCGGGCTTAACCCATGTTCTGCATTTGACCTACATGTTTATTGTTATGTGCAAAAAGTAGACATAGTTGCATGGTTGGCTGCCGTGGGTTATCCTCTGAAACTAAACGTTACATGTACAACGGGCACAGTCATCGCGAGTTATAGTTAGCTACTCACCAAACGCAATGGCGGGCGATACAAACGCTAAGTTCAGATGGAGGGAATTTATTATGGCGTCTTATTTTTATAAAACAAATTATGAATGTGTAATATAACGAATAATTTTATTCAGTGACGATTTAATGTTCTATAGCATACAAGCGAGATATGATGTAACAGCGCCTCTCCGCATGATTAAATGGAGTACTCGCTGAAAAACTGCTCATTGTGTTTGTGTCGAGTATACGTCAAACTTGCTGTAGTTTTCATCCAGCTCTTTGACTGATCGGGATGCAGTTATTAGTCCCGGCCAGCACTAGAGCAACCTGCTAAAAGTCTCTGGTATGTTTTGTAACAACATTTTAAAGTAGCGAAGTGCCTACCACGTCAAATTCACAGACCAACACTATACCCCATTTTATTGAAGTACTCCAAACAATATCATTAACCCGTGTTTACATTGTTGACGTCATCTCATTCAGTCCATAGAACATTAAATCTGTCACCTCATGAAATTATTGGTACTATTCCACTTTAAACATACATTGTATTTGTATATTACAGTACTATACAAGCAAGTATACAAGTAAATTTATAGCAGGGTTATAGTCGAGTCTATATCACAAGTCCAGTAACAAGAAGCAAAGGATGAGCACACACAAAAGAATGCCTTTGTTGGAGTTCATTTGAATAGCTTGTGACTTCACTGAAGACCCATGGGCTTGTGAGGAACTCGACTACAGCCTTGATTTATAGGTACTTAAAAACATACTGGAGAACATTTGTCATATTACTCTGTGGATAAACATAAGGCTTTCGTTAGTTCCGTCTTTTGAAGAGCACTATTATGAGAGTTCACTGTATGTTTAAAAAAATATATATATATACTTTTACTTGTACCTATGCCACGTGTGCAGCACTCTGTTATCCCAAGTTTTAGATGCCGAGATAATTTATGTTGCCAAGTCGACTTAGTGGAATTGCCAGCATTAATTGACTTATTTAATTCAGGAGGGCAACTCGGCGACATAAAATATCTTGCCAAGTCGACATACATGTACACATAATCCACCTTATAAGTTAACATGATGAGATAAATTATCTAAGCAAGTTAACTAAGCAAGCAAGATGGCACTTTTAGAGTGGGACAAACTTTGTGGAACAACTATTACATGTACAAACACTCCAAGGCACGAGACCATCTTTACTTGAGGCGCACAGAAACCCAACCTGTACGCACATAACACATGCCTGTATTCAAGATTGCAGATACTTTCTCAAGCATGTGTTATCTGACATTGATCTGGTTTTGTGTGAGGTGAAAACTTTTAAGGGCAAGATACGTTGGCTAAACATTAAAACTAAAAGTTGTCTACCCGTTACCTCACGCATGAAATCTGGGGTCCAGACTGCTACTTTGTTTTTCCTAAAAATATTCTTCAAACTCTTATACATTGTTCTACATGCGAGTCTTTCCACAGTAAAGGGGGTATTTTGGCAAAACAGACAATATTTTTTCTCAAAATAAAAGATATAAGTTTCAGTTGTTCTGAAGAGATAACTTAGGCCCAGAAAGGGTTACAAATAGTGTGACATGTCTTCTAAAAACCTGGTGTACAAATTTCCAATATACGCTTGTAACCGGGACGGCCTAAAATGTAACAAAAATACAAATTTAGAATAACTGAAACTTATTTCTTTTATTTTGAGACCAGACAAAGGTATTTCCTCGAAAATATGGTCTGTGTTGCCAAAATGCCCCCTTTACCGTGGAAAGACACATGTAAGTTTATTTATCAGTACAAAGAGCATTTTTGTATCTATAATGAGCTAGTATGTAACACAAACTGTACATACATACAAAACTGGATTTCCAAATTGCATTTATAATGCAAATTTTTAACTTCTTAACACTTTAGCAAACAATTATAGTATACTACCGGTACCATTATTGCTATAATAAAAGAGAATTTTTCCCCCGGAAAAGCCCTATAACCACTGAAACAAAAGCAACGTTCTGAGAAAAACCAGAGCAATAACATTTCTCAAACAATGGAAGAAGACTTTTATTGCCGCACCATGTGCTTTAAAAGTTTTCCCATTGTCGGTAGAGGTTTTGTTAAAATCCGGCCGCCAAAAATACAAATTCAGTGTGTTAAAGCCTATTACATCATTTTCAGTTACCCACAATTTCACTTCACGAGTTGACAAGAAAAACCAAACAAAGTGTTGATAGCAATGGTAACATTGTTAACAGGATTGATAATTAAAAGATGAATTTGAAAACACGAGAATATTGCAGTGCCCCGACTGGGATTCAAACCCAGGTCCTTGGCTTACATGGCCAATTGAGCTATGCCTCTCTTTTTCCAACAATGCCACAATTTTTTTTCCCATGTAAAATGGTACCTTTGTGGGAAAAATTGCCAACTGAAGGTGTCTTTTAAGAAAACAAATTTCTGCAGACAATTATTGTTACCATTTATTCAACACACAAAAAACACATGCATGGATTTTTTTAGGTTTTCTATAGTATTACTGCATCTACATGTATGTGGCTGAAATTTCTACAAGGCAGTTTATCAACATTATTCTTTAGTTATGTGATGCTGTTTTTTAAAGGAAGTCTACTTGTTTGGTAATTACCCTCCAAAACAAATTCTGAATTATCATCTTTAACTTTAAGCTTACTTGTTATCAAGATGGTAATGGTAGTTATCATCCTGTAAAATAATTTCGTCTGAATTGCCCCTATTCATGAGAAAAATGACAAAATTATTTGAATCGCCAAAGATGGCATGTAGGCCATTCATTCATGCACAGAAGCCGTACTTGGATTTTTCAGGTTTTCTGAAGTATTACTGCATCTATGTGGCTGAAATTTCTACAAGGTATTTTTCTCGACCTATGCTTTCAATTACCAGTGGAAATCATTCCGTTTTTAACAGTTTACCAAACAAGTATACTACCTTTAAACCTCATGCGCAAATTATGTGGTCAATGAGGACCTACAGTTGAAGTCAGAAGTTTACATCAGGCATGAGAATGGAGATTTGTAAAAAATCAGGAAAAATAATTGTATTTCAACAACCTGCGAAGCCACGGCGTGGGAACTTTAAAAGCTCTCTGATGCATTTTAGAGCATATCTGGGGTTGTGTTTAAGGTAGATTTTTCCTTAAAATTCAGAGGAGATATTTTCTATTTTTTAATAAAAATAGAATCAGTATTTCACAAACATTACAACTTCCTGAACTGGAAATGTATGGATCAAAAGTAAGTTTCAAATTAAGAAAAAAGGCAGAGAAAAAACACAATTTCTGCTTCCGATCACATGCCTTTCAAAAAGTCTTGTAGGTCGGAAAAACGAGAATGGAGTTTTGAAATAAAAAGAAGGAACCAATAAACAGACTGACTATAGTCGTGAATCGAGCTTGCTCAAGGTTGCCACAGAAGATTCATTTTCACTCACTTTTTTACATTTTCTTAGCTTTATATCCACAGCTTACCACCCCCCATTTTTAATCCAAATTCACATTGAACTCGGAGACCACATATTTGGAGGTGAAAAATCAGGAAATCCTGATAAATCAGGAAGATTCTCATGCCTGTTACATACATGTACACCACTACCATCATCACCCAAAATGGTAAACAGGACTACCCAAACCAAGTGTGCAAGCTATGTTTTATGTACTGCAAGCTGAAGCACGCCAGGAATTCCACAAAATCACGACTTTAGTAAGGCGCAAGGTCAAAGTAGAAACGGTCTGTATATCGGTAAACGATTCGAGTTAATCCCTCTTCAAATCGTTTCTCTGTTGACAGAAAACCGTGTGCCGGTTTGAAGGGAACCGTTTCCAACTTGCTGGGTTGGTCGATGATTGACAGGTTTACAACTAGCCGCCTGCACGAAGGGAACAAAATGCTGCTACTGGCCGACGACTTCAAAGGGAGCCGCCCGACCCTCCAGCCGGGCACACCCCGGGGCATGAATGAGTTGTGGTTAAACACTCTTGTTCGGGCGGTCACATGATAAACAGTGTCAGCGAGTCAGCCAGGAGTAGTCACACAATGGCCCATAATCCGATAAGCTCTCTATTGTTCAGCGAACATGGGCCGGGTTGAACATTGCCAATTATCTATCGTCTGGCCAGACAAGTTGAATTGTTTGCTTGTTCACTGAAAACCGTGCAACGGTGTATCGTTTATGTACCCTTTCCCGGTATACAGACTGTTTCTATTTTGACCTTGCGCCTAAAGACTGTTACAAAAATGGTGACAACGCAAGTTACTGCACACTAGTTTTAACACAGTTGTATGTAAACTTCTGAACTGTACTTGTACATTCATTAGGGCGGGTTCCCACTGCACTATTTTCATCCGTCCATCCGTCTGTTGCGCCTCCACACGTCAAAACGGATGAGTTGAATTTGTTCCAAGAGATGTCCGTTCTGTACGTTTTCAACAGCGGTTCACACTAGACACATCCAGCCACGTGTTTCATCCATTGATTTCAGCCACCTGAGTAAAGCTAGCTTTGATTCTGACACCCATTTAGCTACACATTGTAAAACGAAGAATACATCAACGACAGGATCTCAGAAAACCATCCTATGTTGCACGTACAACAGATGAAAATCCGACGCACAAGTAGACTACGGACAAACTCTTCCGACATCTGTCAATTTAAAGTAGATACGTAAATGAAGCTGATCTTTAGACGGTTCACATTGAAAACGTATCAACGGACCAAAAACTGATGAACCGGAGACTACGTACGTCGATTTTACGTACGTCTGCTGACGGATGAAATAATGCAGTGGGAACCCGCCCTTAACTCTCCGTCCTCAAATGAGGACATGTCGCACGAGAGGGTTTTCCAATCATGTAATCTGTCTGTGAAGAGCAGGCTTTCACACAGTGATTCCTGGAGCATCAGCCAGAGAGCCCAAATCGGGAACAAAGTCGGAATAGTTGATGCCTTCCACCGTGTGACGGCCGCAGCCTTCACTGAAATCGGTCAAATGGCTGCCCTGGAGATATGAATCCCCGCAGTTGGATGGCGTTGGTTCAACCCTGTTTTCATAGTTGTTCTGAATAGAGTTACCTGAAAATGGGGGTAGAGGAAAAGAATGCAATACATTACCATTAAGATTTTATTACGAGCACATTTTAACCAGTTGACACTGGGATGTTTTTTGGCCAAAAACACAAATCGATTTTTATTGTGATTGGCCCAAAGGTAAAACCAGGGGGCAATTTCATGCGCTGTTTAGCACAAAAATGTGCTTAGCACAGAATTCATTTGCTTTATATTGCAAAAATAGGTTTCCACTTCAAAATCGCATGTCATGTATATTTACTAATATTTTGCTACTGCTTGACATACAAGTTTGGCTGATAACCATTTTACAAAACAAATAAATTCTGTGCTATGCAAATTGTTGTGTTAAACAGCACCATGAAATTTCCCCCTGGTCAAGCACCACAAATACTGACTCTTGAGTCATTTCTACATTTTGTTTTGTTTTGTGTTTATTTATTTATTAATTTTTGTTATATAAATAATATATAAATTTATAAATTGTTTTAATTTCTTTATACCGTATGTTTTTTCGTAACCTCTCCCAGTTTGGAATGGCAGGCTTTCGAGCCACAGTATTTTAGTATACTTTTGTCTATCCTGGCCTGCTTGGATTGGGTTGTTTTTGGTTAAATGTATTTTTAACACATTTTATTTGTTTTGGTTAAATTGTATGTTTGTACTGTATTGAGAAAGGCCGAATAAATAATAATAATAATAAGTTGTATGAATCTTCTCACCAAAAGATCATACTTTGCAACACTCCGAGTAAACAGCCCCTGTGACTATTCATTGCCAATATGTGTTTACACATCCTTCGGCTTCAAGCGGTTAAGGCGGATTCAAACTTAACCTTTTTCATGTGCTACGTCGTGCATGAATTTAATGCCAAAGATTTACAAAAATGCGGCACAGAAAGAATTTGGAGTGAAATAAAACTACTCAATTAACTTGGACAACGTTTGTAATTCGGTGATTTTCAGTTTGTCGGATCACACCTAATTTTCTTGAGGTGACGCGTGTTAACGTGTCTATCTCTCTGTAGGGCTTGTTAAAGGGACACACCGGCTTTGTTGGGCTCGAAATAGACTAATACATTATTCTGAAGCGCTTTCCAGAGTAAATTAGATATATCCTAAAAAGACGCCGTCAAATTTGGCAGTTTTTAAGAATTTTTCAAAAATTCAAGGTCACGTGACGTTTCGGAACCAGATTCTGGTTCCGAAAAGTCACGTGGTCTTGTGAGTTAGTTGTATTTCCAGCCGTAGAAACCAGCGCAAAGCGCGAGTTGCTTTTGTCATTTGCAGTTGGTTTCTCTTGTTGGAAAATAATGTCCCACCATGGTCCTACAAACACTATAACATACCGTATTTTCCAATTTGTACACAAATCTGCCAACAGATTTCATTAGAAGGGTTTCTGGGTGTTGATATGGACGAGAGAATCTTAGATTTTCACGGATTTCCGGCGATACAAATAATATCCGAAGAAAAAAGCACCATGCATTGCAGACGTGCAATAAACCACTGCGTTCGAGTACCTTCCGCGAGTCAGCGCTGACCTTGAAGGATCATGCAATGTGTGATTAGTCAGGGAAAACAAGGTTTAAACACGTGTCGGCCCGTATCGAACGCCACCTTTATTTACAAATACATGGTATTATACAGCGATGGACGGCAGGTAAAGCGTATAGCCCAACATTTGTCTCTTTTGTTAATTTTAAAATTTCTAGTTAATTACTTGATATATTTTTTTTCACGACCATCGAAAAATTATTGTCGAGGATGCTAGGTTGCTACATTATGTAAACAGTAAGCCGGTGTTCCCTTTAAGCTCACGTGATAGTCAATCCCAATCAGTGAGGTACAACTGCAATACTGTGTTTTGAGACCAGTTGGCTTCATACATGTAGCTCAATTGGTTGGGCGTCTGCACGTTCCGTGGTTCAAATCCCGGTGGAGCCAAGTTGCTTTTCACTGCATCCAGATTTCCCAAACTTATGGACGTTTGTCCACATTTGTAGATCTAGTAAATCACTTAAATTTCACTTAACCCCTTTGCGACAGGGAACTGCATATGCAGTTTTAAGTGAGTGTCTTGGGGGCTGTTATACAGAATTAGCCCATGGGTCAGTACTACCAGGGCAGAGCAGGGATCGATTTCACTAATGCTTACGATCCTTCGTAACTCGTGATGCATCCTAAGATTAATTTAAAGGAGTGTGACCTGGGGTCGATTTCACAAAGATTTACGACGCGTCGCAAATACCAAATTCATCGCAACCCGCCAAACCAATGGCAAAATTACAAGGGGTTCGGCGAGTTGCGATGGGTATGGTACTTGCGACGCGTCGCAAGTCTTTGTGAAATCGACCCCAGATCACTTTTTTTTACCCATAATTCCCTGGGACTTACCTTATGGGTCATGAGATTTTTACATCATAACATCCGTTATATTTTTCTGATTACGAAACTGAAACTCCCGCGCTTCTAGGCCGCATATTTCCGAGGATATCGTCGAAAATCCACCAATTATTTGTACACTAATTTTCCAGTATCAACGTTTATCCGCTGAAAGCATACTCGATAGTTTTTTACTGGAAATTGCGAATGTTTTCGGGTTTTTGGGACATGGGAGGTGTGTATGGGAGTTACTTGATAATATTGGTAAGTTACATCGAAAACTATTTTCCAGAAACTCTGGTCACGCTCCTTTCAAGACACTTGCGATGAGTTTAACGATGCATATTTGCCATGGCAATGCACCGTCAGCTACGATGGTCGTGGTTTTTGCCATTTTTGACGAGAGATCACGAGACCAACTCTTGGTCCCCTGAAAACTGATTGTCACTTTTGATAGATTCTATGCTAAGCGATATAAGCAAGAGAAAATGTAAAATGTTGTACCTACGATTTTAGCAGGTGACAACAATTGTCGCTTCAAAACCGTTAATTGTCCGATGCTTTCGCTGCATGCAAAAACAAGGACGCTATGCTGCAGTTGGCCATCCATTGTCTACGTCGGCCACAACATCGTGTGCGCGCGCGTGTAATACAAATTTGAATGATGCTATCGTGTTCTACATGCGTCCTACGCGTGTGACTTAAAAGCGCGCAAACGCGCTTGGTGACTGCGTTGCATGGAATGCGTCCCATATACTGCGCGCCACATTTATCGCGCACGCCTAAAACATGCAGGACGGACTCAGAAACTTATTGAACTCGTGTTGTGCGAATCCCGGTCCAGTCCATCCATGGTGCGTATACCCTTGAGCAAGGTAATTTGTCATGCATTGCTTCTCTCCACCAAGGAGCAAAATGGGTACCTGCGAGGGTAGCGAAAGTTTATGCGTTTGATTAGCTGTTGAGCGCCTAACTGTAGCCGGGGCTGTATACTTCCCAGGGAGCCGAGAAGGATTAAGGAATGATATTACTGAGCCCAATGACCAGGGGTAATAATGCAGAAAGCGCATTGACAGATCCGTATGTAATGCGCTATATAAGAACTGCCTATTATTATTAGCCGATAACTGTTTTATTAAAAACATAATTAAACACAGCAAACGGCCTTAGCAAAACGCTGCTGCGAAGGGGTTAATCTTACGAAACTCACCATCTGCTGGCAACATTCCGTTCACTAGATAGGACGTTTCACCGGGCCTACTGGTTGCTGATATACTACGTTTCTTAGGTTTCCATCTCCAGATGGACAGACTGATAATGATCAGCAGCCCAAACAACACACCGGAGCCTGCGCCTGCCGCGATCTTGACAACGTTGGAGACCGATTCAGGTTCCTGTTCTGATGGGAGGACACAAATACCACAGATTGCTGATTTTAAGTTCATCTAATTAGACTTCTTGAAGTATGACGAAACAAAAGACAAAAAAGAGGGCGCATTTTTATTTAGGTATGAATTTTAATATCTTTCTTTCCAAAAACCTGATGTACATCAGACAGACAGAATTATAAATAAAATAAATAAGTGCAAAGTGAAACGTAAAGCTATTATGCATTTAATTTAAAATCATAACCATGTCAAAGTGCTCCCTCCTAGGCTCCTACATATAAGGCCTTTTCCCACTAGAGCTTTCAACCCGGGTTGAACTCAACCCGGGGCGAGCCCCGCGACCGCCCCGGGTTGAAACGCAAATTTTCAACCCCGCGTTCAACCCCTCATCGTTTCACACTTGTTTCGCTCAACCCGCTTTTATCTCGCCCCAGGGCGAGTTCAACCCCGAGATGAACAGTGAATATTCACACTTGTGCAAGTGTGAACAGGCCTACTACCGTTTTCAACCCGGGGCGAGCGTTTCAACCCGGGGCAAAAAATTTCAACCCCAAGCAATCTCGGGGTTGACGCGGGGTTGAAATTTCTCAAGTGTGAATCGTCGCTTTTTTCAACCCCGCGCCAACCCGGCGTCAACCCTGAGATTTTGCTAGTGTTAAAAGGCCTATAGAGTACTAAAGTGGAAATGTCACCCTGTGTTTCCTACATGTAGGTGGATGTACACTAAAACCAGTCAACTGTTTTTCTGGGCTTTAGCACAACACAATAAAACCTACACTGTGGTTTTATAAAAAGTAAAGAAAGATTACCATGCACAGACACCCACTGGGACCCCATACACTAAAACCTATGGGACAACTAAACCTATGGGACATAAAAGTTTTCCCTTAGTAAATTCATGACAATTTTCCCTTCTAATTTTGCGTTTTTAGCATCAAACTAACATTAAATTGTTTACATGGTTTATGTGCCGTAACAAGGAAAATCCTGTGTGTCTGTGCATGAACCCCAAAGTAATTTCATGATCCAAGCTGGGTCATACGGCCAGAACTCATCCCCTGTTTCCATGGCATGGAGTGACTGGGAGCATTGTTACTCTCCCTGGATGGGATGCTAGTCCATCACAGGTTTACCCCAGCAGTTAGTTGGGTTTCCCCAACAGGTTGCTAGTTTCCATAGCATAGAGTGACTTGGAGCATTGCTACTCCCCCTGGATGAGATGCCAGTCCATTGCTAGCCTTGTCCAAGGCCATCTCCAGGTTTTTTGCTGTACGAGAGAATATTGGGTCTAGCGCGCGTATGCAAACTATACTGCACACGGCATCAAAACGAGCCACTGTGTGATAACGACTTCAATAGTAAACCCGTACGGCAACACACTGGCTGCGTAGTGAGTACATAACTGCGTACGGCCTAGCCTAGCTCGAAAGATAGCCTTGTCGAGTCTGTCACTTCCGGGTTTAATGTGTTTCTTTATATTTTCGGCCAGTTTTGGCCGAAAATGGGTGGGCTTTGGATATGCGAATATGCAGGGTATGAATATTTAAAATTTGTCTTGAGCCAATCAGGAGCTTCATGAGTAGCACGTAATGACGCTACATGCATTATGCATGTGATGGCATCCTCCATGTTATGAGAACCGTGGCATGATCGATGGACGAAAACAACAAATATTATCGGGTTCGTAGCATTTATTGTGCTTGTCTGTTTACGTATTTGATTACACTTCTGGGGGACAACGGTCGTAATATGACAGCTTTCCTAAATGATTTGTGCGAGCTCGTAATACTGCCTCGGATGAACAAACTGGGCATCGTACATCATAGCGTTTTTCAAACATAGCCTGGCGTGCGTCGACCAATGAAATTTCAGCTCACGCTGGGGTGGTTTCCCTATTAATTACTGTAATGAGTTTCGCTGGCTGAATGCAGAACCATCAAGGCGTTGGGTTTAGGACAGTACCGATACATGTACGTGCATGTGTGCATAGTATAGCGCGGCGCATTGTGAGCCAATACGTGCAACAGATTTCGTAGCTTGTTAGCGCTTTGTTTAGTTTTATCTTCAGCGGGCCGTCTATAACTTAAAGATAAGCCCAACGCCTTGGTCAAGGCTAGTTCATCGCAGGTTGTTAGTTTCCATGGAGTGACTAGGAGAATAGCTACTCCCCCTGGATGGGATCCCAGTCAATCATAGGTTTACCCCAGCAGTTACTTTGGTTTCCCCAACAGGTTGTTAGTTTCCATGGCATGAAGTGACTAGGAGCATTGTTACTCTCCCTGGATGGGATGCCAGTCCATCACAGGTTTACCCCAGCAGTTAGATGGATTTCCCAACCAGTATTTGCTGGTACCCATCTGCAGGCTACATGTCGTTGACCAACATTCACCTTTTGATATGTTATGCCCTTATTCCAGGAATCTGTTAAAAAAGGTTTCATCTTGCAAATGATATATTGGGCCGTTTAAACGTTATAACAAAATACATGTGGGGTGTATATGGCCGAGCGGTCTAGTGCGTCGAACTTAAGTTCCTGTGCTAGTACTAGAATGTAGGTTCAATTCCTGGCCGTGACGGGATGTGGCACCTGTGCCCTTGAGCAAGGCACTCAACCACACTTGCTCCCATTCCTGTAATTGGCGGTCCCTCCGCTGTTGGATGTGGTATATACATAAATAAATAAATAATGATTGTGCTTGAACCAACCTGCAGGGATTCCCGTATGACTTGGCTTTGTGACTTGGATGGAGGTGTGTTCAACTGGAACACGAGTAGTTTTAGAAGCCACTGTAGGTATTATCCTATTAAATGCTGTAACATTGAATGCTTTTGATATTGCCCCATAAGTGTCTCCAGGAACAATGCGAACCTGCATCACAAATACAGGAGGAAAGTAAATATCAATATATGGTTCAAAAAAGAAAATGCTATTTCATTGTAAAAGTTAAAACAGAATAATTTTTAAAAAATGGCTCACCCGTGCTTCATACTCGTCAGGTGGCACATTATCAAAGACGAAGGTGTAATACCCTGACTGCAAAAGTTAAGAGAAGAGTTTTTGCATTATGTTAATAGACATGTCCTGTATTAAACAACCCTCACAGCACAGTATCTACATGTAGAAACATTAACAATTCTGTGTGTGTTACATGTTAGTGTTTAAAGGTAGTATACTTGTTTGGTAAACTATTAAAAACGCCATGATTTCCACTGGTAATTGAAAGCATAGGTCGAGAAAAATACCTTGTAGAAATTTTAGCCACATAGAAGCAGTAATACATGTACTTCATAAAACCTGAAAAATCCAAGTACGATTTTTGTGCATGAATGAATTGCTCCAAAGATCGCCTACAGGCATTTTTCTCATGAATGGGGGAAATTCAGAAGAAATAATTTCACAGGATGATTACTACATTTACCATCTTGATTACAAGTAAGCTTAAAGACAATAATAATAGTTTTAATTGTAGCAGATCTACTGTACATGTAATTTATTTATTAATTTATTCCATTTATTTACCCAAGGTGTGCCCAAACAGTTTACAAAAAATGGTTTCTATTGGGGCCCTGCAAACACTAATAAAATAAATATTTTAAATTATACAACTTCACAATCGCAAACAAAATAACAGATCTGTTGACTCGGCGTCTCTGGAAATGTCAGTAGGCAGTATAGGGTTCTGCACAACTTTCAACACTAACACTAACATAGAATTGTGACCTCCGGTTTGTGTTAAACGAGGTTGCGGCAAAACAAAAGAGTATTCTGTCTCTGGTCAGACCAAAGTCCTGGAATTGATGTGGCGACGCGTTTCCCCTTCCCCCCCATCCCCCCCTTCCATCTCACACAGTTTCATACACAGTAAGGCCTATAGTAAACTTGAATATTTTAAAGTCAGAATCACAGCTAATCATGTGCCATGCTGAAATTTCATTTAAGTACAGCACATCAGCTTCAGGCTGCTCTCTATTTTGAAATCATAATTCATAAATACAGTTTACGTATCCCTAATGGCTGAGAACACATCACGTGGCCAGTCTGAAACGGACGTTAAAGACCAGCCAGTCTTAAACACTTTCTTGCTTGGCCCGTGGCCATGCCCTCACCCTAGTCAGCAGGGGCGTAGGCTAGGGGTGTGGACACACCGCACTCTCCCCCCCAGCTCAAACGAGTTCCGCCTTGCATTTTTTTGGGGTTAATGATACCTGTAAGTTATTGACGGATCTCTGCTGGTGTCAAGCATGATCCCATATGATTGAAATATGCCAAATTTCCAAAAATAAAATCGAGAGGGGGCGGTGTATAAGAGGGCACTAGCCCACTACCCCCTCCCCTTCGCCTGTGGCATGGGACATCATCATTCGTCAATGCCCCAAGCTGGTTTTAAATGTATGTTTAAGACTAGCCAAACCCACTTTTATTCCCTAAATATTTGTGCCGATATTTGCGGGCGGGTGGAACATAAGATTAAAATAATAAACTAATAAACAATGTGAATGCTCACAGATCCATTTGAGTTGACTTTTTGGCTCAGTTCTCGTCTGGTCCTAGACAGAGTGCGAGACCACAGGTTGACTTGATAGTCTAACCAGAAATTCCCAGGGTAAACTTGAAATGTGACCGTCACACTATCGTATTTGGCAGATACTGTCGGTTTAGCAGGCTTCCAATGCTCTGGTGGCGCTACATTTTAGATGAAAAGAGAAAACATTTTAATAACCCTCTGATGCGCGGATTTTTTTGGAACTATGTGTACTAAAGGGTTAAAGAGGCTTGTCTAGATTTTCCCAGAAAATGAATTTTTTTTCTAACCTAAGAATCATATAAAATACCACCCCAAAATACTTTCAATGGGAAGCAAATAGAAAATTTGCCATCTCCAATTTGAATGTGAAAGCAAAAAGGTTGGTGTATTTTTTTTAACGTTTGGTGTAGTTTTTTAAACGTTATTTTTGAAAACGTACGGATTGAGAGCGTCAAATTTTAGAATTGTAATGAGTAAAATAGACAAAGGATACATGTATGGTATCAAAATCTCAAAACCCATTGGACAAAACAGGGGCTCAAAAATATGATCTGGACATGCTCCTTTAATTTAGTATTAAATACATGTACATGTAGGTACATTCCAAAAAAGACAATTGAGTTTGACAAAGTCAAACTGATACATGTGTACCAAGGGTAGACAATATTTGATTAAAGGTACACACCGGCCTACTGTTTACACGATTTAGAGATGTAGCAGCATTGATAATACTTTTTTGATGGTTGTTGTGAAAAAAGATCACCAAAATATCTCGTAATTTACTAAAGAAGTGCAAAATTAACAAAAACGGTCAAAAGACGGGTTATACGCTTTACCAGCCATTGGAACTACGTGTGAGTTTCACAACTTTGTCACAAACGATTCGCTCTTCTCCTACTCAGAATATCTCAAATTTTCTGCTCACGATTTCACTGGACAGCCCGGAGGAATGGAGGAATTGGCATCATGTTTTTCTTCACGAACGTTCCACAGAGCAACCAACCCTGCCGTGTGTGCACTCAGGCTATTTGCCGTGCTGCGCGGGGCAAATATCCTTCACTCCACGGTAGCCTGCCATAGCACGCGCTCGTTCCTGTTCTCTGGACTCTCGAACAAAAATTTATGTTTAAATTTCCATACTTATGTTTAACTTTGTTTCATACCTATAGTCTCTCTTTTGTCAATTACTTACAGTATAAATATTGGGGAAAAATCAGAGTTGAATTTGGTGCAGTTCTGCAGTAAGAAACTTTCATGTGGCTGGACACAAAACTAACTCGCAAAGACCATGTGATTTTCGGAACCAGAATCTGGTTCCGAAAAGTCATTCGACGTCAAAAACGGCAAAATTCCGTGGTTTCTTTTCAGGATATGTTCAGTTTATTTCGGAAGGACATTCAGAATCTTGTACGGGTCCATATCGAGCTCAAAATAGCCCAACAAAGCCGGTGTGTACCTTTTAAGAGGCAGAGTAATTTCTGACATTTTGGAATACCGGTAAATATTTAGTAAATTATAGCATAGTTCATTCTTGTGGCAATACACAAACAAATTGTAAGGGAAAACGTCATTCTTTGCCAAGTTTTTGGACAAAATGGCGGGGCCCATATAGTCCAGTCAATTTTTGATTTGACCTAGAACTAATTGCAATAGAAATCATTCTAACATGAATCTAGGCCACAACATTCAATAAACAACATATGAAAAATCTCAATGTTTCTTTTGATGTCAGTTTTAGGTCTATTACGAAAACACTATGAAATGGGAATTACATATACACTTTAACATCTCCGAAATATCTTGCACATACATGTTCATGCAAGTAGAATGAAATGACCAGTAACTTACGTACTGAACCTTGACACCCAATGTTTCTGCAATCTGGTGACGGAGAGAAAGAGCCACTGTTAATATTTTGGTACTTCAGGTCCTTTGACTTGTATCTTACAAGTAAGACTTACAGAAGAATTAAATGTTTTCAGAATCTAATTCAATAGTTAGAGAAAGTTATGGGGCGTTTCAAAATAACATGAAATTTTAAATTCATGCCCTCTAACAGGCAGCTCAGCAGTATATATCGGTTGTGTCATAAGTTTCATGAAATGTGTATTGGGCATTACCAACAGAAAGCGCTTTAACACATTGACTGCCGACTACAAGTATACTCATAGTAACAGGTGTACCAGATTCTGCCACTACGAGTCATCCTCTTGCAACAGTGCTCCTTTAACGCACTCCCTAACTCCTGCGTGGCCCTGTTGAAAAAGGCCCCATTTCGCGATGGGACTAGCGACAGAAATATTGTCGCCTCTGCTGGACCAATCAGGACGCTTGGCAGTGCATTGCAGCATGATTGCAGACATTCAAATGTAACGCGCGCACATTGTAAACACCGTGCATGCATGTGATACATGTACTCGGTAATGCTGGCTGTTGTCCGCGTCGGCGATTGGCTGCTATTTAAAGCATACTGGGGAATCTGTTGTATTACATTCGTCAGCATGCATCCCTGTTATTAATTTTAAAAACTGCAGAGTAAATTAAGATTGTCGTTTGAAAGTTTGGTAGGAATGGGACAGTCATAAGAAACGGAACCCAATACAATTTCTGGAAAGTATATAAATCGTTTCTTTTCGGCATAACATGACCGAATTGATTAAATTACATCAAAATGGATCGGGCGTGCGTTGGCTCAAGACAACAGCCAGGCTCACTCCACAGATTTGCGTGTGTTTCCTCAGGGTATTGTTACGTCGCTTTGCAGAGTGGAAATTCCCTGATATCTCAGGATGCTACGAGTATACTCTTAGAAAATTGGAATACCCTCTGTGGGAACGCCCTGTGAAACTACATGTATGCTTGGCAGTCAACGTGTGCACACCATTTTTGTTACCAATACCATTTACTCAACACAAAAAAACTATGCATGATTTTCTGAAATATTACTGCACGTGGCTAAAATTTCTACAAGGCAGTTTATCAACATTATCCTTTAGTTATGTAATGTCCTTGTTCCTAGAAATCGCAAACAGGTTTCATCTACAAACGATATACATGTACATGTAACGGCCTTTGAATCAGAACACAACAGTTTATTTATGAAGTACTTTAATACAGGGCGCTGTTCTAGCTGCCTGTTGTTTATTTTACGTTCTCTGATTTTTTACTTAAAATCTTTCGTCATCTGTGTCTGCGTCCCTCACCAAGAAAACCTTCTTTGACTGTTTTACAGTCGTTTGGTTATACTTCTGTGAGTGTGTTTATTTATCACCAAAGGACTCTGTATTTAGTGATTTTTTCGACCGTTCTGTCGTCGATGTATTGTTGGAATACAAATGCAAGATGTCAGATTACAAATGCAAGATGGCGGGCAAGTACAGACTCTGTGATATTGCTGCAGCAGTGGTCTTCATTATTTTACTCATTGCACTGGTACTCGGAATATTGTTCTCCCACGCCCAAAAACAGAAAGTTTTAATTTTAATTTTTATATTCTATTTTTAATTTTTATTGTATACTGTATTTGCTGGGACCCATGGGAGATCAGTGTTTGTACTGAATCGGTGACCCAGGGTAAATAAGATAATAATAATAATAATACATGCAGTGTTCTCCACTGCCGGTTTTGTCCAGGGGCGCCGCCCGGACAAAATCATCACGGGAACCGTTAGCGCCCGGACAAAAATTTGGCCGAGGTTCATCAGTTTAGTTTTTAACCAGGGTTTTTACGAAATAGAAAGCTGAAAAGTAAAATCTACCGCACTGCTATTTTTATTCAAATGTATAGGTAACATAAAAATAAAATGTTAAAAAAAAATAAAAGAGCTGCGCGTTTAAAATAGCCAGTCGCGAAGCGCGGCATGGACTCGTGCAAGTCTAGTCGCCCAGCCATGTGACATGCAGCCATGCACAATCTAGCTTATCGGCGAGGCTCCGTTGATCGGCCGGCCGCTGTCGTGAAGCCGTGGAAAACATGTTATTGGCTCGTCTTCGTTTTCGATGATCATGTTTTAATATTCTTTTAATTATCCACGTTCATAAAAAGGTACATACAGTGTACTTATTTAAAATTAAACTGGTTTTGAAGCCCAGTATTTTAGTCGAAACATTGAAAGAAATCACGCGGTGATTTGACCGCCGGCAGTTTGCCGAGATGAACAAAAAGTTTCCCCTACCCCATTTTTTGGATAGGCCTAATTTTCCTTCACGTACACGTGCATGTATTTTTGATGTATTTTCATGTATAGTTTCATGTATGTTGACATGTATGCACATGTATATACATGTACATGTGTATACATGGTACATGTGCATACATATACATGTATCCTCGGGCTACCATATTTCACGCACATAAGACTTGTTACTGTTTTGATCACAATCAAGCAACCAAAAAGAACCTTTTGGCTCCTTTGTCAGATTCCTTATGTCCAACCCTACCTGTGAGTATAATTTCAAGAAAGAGCAACGTCGCCGTACGACGCTAGCTTTGTTTTTGCAAACACATGCAAAAGTAGACTTGCCAAAGTTACGTAACGTAAATTCGCTCCCTAGTCACATGTCACACTACAGTGTCCCCGTTGTGCCCAGTATCTGAAAATTATGCTTCTAGAAGAAGTGCTTTCTAATAACTATCATCCAGTATATTACTTAAGGACATATTTGAAAGATTATTTGAGTTTTGGAGATGATTAAGTCATATAAACTGCACGCTTTTTCTGGGACATCTATTACCAAAACCAGCAATGAAGTTGACTAATGGAGAGGAATGGGCTATATTGCCGTTGATTTCATTTTAATGAAGCCTTCTGTTTTTATCATGTTTTATTATTTTTATTCTCTCGGTCTGTCTCCCTTGTGGAATGAGAAAAAAACACGAAATTGTAAATTATAAGTAAATTATTATGATTGACTCAAATTTCTTAAGCAGTATAATTTTGAATTGAAAAGCTATAAGACACGTCTTTCCTTAAGCCCCGTACCTTTCAAAGCCCCCTCTTTTGAAAAGTAAAACCTAATCAATATTGTTTTTTAGTGCCTGGCCACTGAGCAGACGATCGGTGGTAAACGTTTTCGTGAATTTTAAAGATTTCTCAGAACCGTTTTGATTGTAGTATTTTGTACCTAGTCTATAAGGTAGAATTTTGTACACTGAATTAACAGTTATTCAATTACTTACTGAGAAACCCTTAATTTGTCTCATTTGAATGCAAATTGAAAGATGATGTGACAAACAACTTTCAAGAAAAATTTGACGTCAGTGCGTGATTTTGTTGAGAAGATACGCCGAGGAAAGCAGCAGCGCGCGAAATTACGTGCGCGTGAATTTAGGTGCTTGCAGGATATATATGAGCAACTTCGGCGCGCCCGGACAAAATTGGGACCTGTGGAGAACACTGTACATGTACCACCAATGTAACTTACCCCTTGCAATAAGACACTTGTTCACCTGTGGGACATCAGTGCAACCTGGTTGTAATAGAATAAGGAGCAAAGTAACAGTTTAGTCTGTTTAAAATAGAACATAGTTAGATTGGAATTATGCCAAAATACTACACACAGAGGGAATATTTTCTATAGACCCTTTGCACTGGCGGCCATGACGGGGGGCGGGTTTTCATATTAAAATAATGCGACAATACATCCACAAAGTGCCTACCCATTAAATCCTGTGTATAAAGCCGGCCGTACACCTTGCGTTCCGACGCCATTGCGATAGCACGTTGCGACGGACACGGACACGTATACGTATACAAAATCGTGACCACATCGCCACGGAATGCATCTCAAAACCCGTACACCTTGTAATGCGACTGCATAACATGCGTTATTGTGAACTGATCACAGACGAAATGCAATGTGTACAGCTGGCTTAAAATGTACAAATGTATAAGGCGCATCCCCGACTTTTGAACTTAAAAACAAACAGACTGCTAATAATAATATGCAGAATATTCCCAGCCTAATTTTAGTGAAATACCACAGAATGTGTGTCTGTTCTGATGCAGAACGGGGGGGGGGGGGGGGGGGGGGGGGGGGGGGGGGGGGCCGGGGGGCCTCCGTAGCTACGCCACTGCATGGAGGTACAACATTTTACATTTTCTCTTGTTTATATCGCGTAGCATAGAATCTATCAAGAGTGGCAGTCAGTTTTTTTGCGGAGCCAGAGTTCATCTCGTCTTCAAAAAATGCCAAAAACAACAACCACCGTTGGTCAAAATGTACACTACGATGACCCATTGCCTCATCGTAGCTTATGGTGCGTTGCCATAATAGATATGCATCGTTAAGGCCACAAGAATGAAAAATCCGGTTTACCGTCCGAGGGATTTTGAAAAATGATGAGGCTTTTTTTTTATTTTTATTTTTCATTATTTCATTATACAGGCTGATTCACAGTCAACTTTATACAAGTGAAGCAGAAGCTCGGCTTATTATTCCTAGATAGATGCAAGTCCAAGAAATAATCACTTTAATAGTCCCAACTTCTGTCATCTAGTTGTCCCTCTTCTGTATTGGCTGCTTTGTACAGCGGGCACACTGTGGGTAGTACAGTCTTTACGTTCATGCCGAGTGTCTGCAGGCACTTTCGACGCACTGGGCATGATATGATGTCAAAAGTGGCATTTAAACTTCCGAAGCCCCTCCCCCAACTTGTAAAAACACATCTGACATTTGCTATTTTAGGCTAAGTACACGCGTGCTTTGTCTATCTTTTAATGAGGTAGTATTTTTCCAAATAATAATTTGGGAGGGGGCCACGACAGCATGCGGGCGGTGGACGGTAAACCGGATTTTTCATTCTGTCGGCCTTAACTCATCGCAAGTTTCTTGAAATTGTTCTTAGGACGGAACACAAGTTACGGAGCGGTAACCCATCGTATCTCGAAATCGACCCCGGCCAGATAAGGTACTTGTTAGAAACTAAATTTAGTTTTCATACACTCTACCGGGTACTTTAATAAAAGAAACAGAAATGAAATTGCGCGATGTTGCAAAGAATTAGACGGACACCCAACTTTTGATTTTTGCCGTGATGAAAAAAATGTGCACCTTATACACGGGTTTTTACGGTACTTGAGTCGTGCATGAGGCACACTGACAATGTAACTCCCCCCTGTCATGGCTGCCCATGCAAAGGGTTTATATAAGAAATGCAATGATTGAATAACATACACTACTCAAAACTTGCTAAAGGTGGCTGGTGGATCCACACTTAATCTTTTTTCATGTACACATAACACTTGGGTTTATACAATTATTGTAATTTGAATCTAAACAAGAACCAAATTTTGTCAATAAGTGTGACCACCAAAAACAGTTAACATTTTAAAACTAACTTATTATTAAAGATATACAGTCCATGCGTTTTGGGTGTGTTCTAAAAGTTATTTGCTTTCGAATGAGACATCAACGACTAAAACAAAATTATTGTCAATGTTTTGAATTATTGGTAAAATGTAAAATGACAAATTACCGAATGAAAAAATATTTCAGTTTACTGTTATTTTCAGTGCGTTGTTTCATTCCAAATTCCATCCATGCTGCTTTTTCTTAAAACGACGCGCGTCAAATTTACGCATGGAAAGGCTCAGTGTGAATCCACCCTAAAAGGAGCATGTCCAGATCACATTTTTGAGCCTCCCCCACCCACATTTTTTCCATGGGTGTTGAGATTTTGATACCATATCATTTGTCATATTTTTCTCATTACCATTCTGACATTTTGCACTCTCAATCTGTATATTTTCAAGAATATCGTAAAAAACAACAACAAAGTTTTATAAACTAATTTATCCATTCCAACCTTTTTGCTTCCACATCCAAATTGGAGAATGCAAATTTCTTCTAATTGATAGTATTTTGGGGAGTTATAATTTTATATGACTGTTAGGCTAGAATGAAATCCATTTTCTGGAAAAATTTGAACAAGCTCCTTTAAAGATTCACAGCATGCATGACTCACGTTTTGTGTGGTAAGACATTTCGGCCACCTGTCCAGAGTCTAACGACGTCACTTTAATACTGTACTTCCCATCAACTTCGATGTCATGCCAATCACTCAGAGTGAAAGTCACCTGCACAAACAAAATTGTGTTTCAAAATAACATGAAATATCTGTCAACCAGACTGTCAAAATGTTAAGTGACTTGAACCAGTGTGTAAACCATACCTCTTGAGAAGTGGAAATGTTATAAAGTACTTTTCAGCAGGTTTTTTTTAATATTTTGGAATTGACCAATCACAGCCTCAGGTTGAGGTAACCAAAAAGTGGATCTCCATTTTAGTTACCCAAGTCCTCAAAATTGTGTGCACAGAGCTACGGCAAACTGCAGCACGAGTTACGCAAAAACACCATAAACAACATTTTTATCAGCGCAGAGGACCCTAGCTGGTTTAAAACGGATTGTATAAGACTGGCCAAACCTACTTTTAATCCCTTCATAAATGTGTTTTTGTGTAAATCGGAAAAACTCGTTTTGCTATGTTGTGCATTCACTGCATTTTAGATGTGTGTCGAGTTGTTTTTGTTCGATCCCTGCAGGCGTGTTGTAGGTGCATGCACACGACCGGATACTTAAGTGCACGCCGCCACATTTTGCTTTTAAGCGTGCAGTTTCTGTGTGCGTGTGCATGTTTTTATACCCGCTGACCAGGGCGCGGACGCCGACGCACGGCACGGCGGCATGTTGATAGGCAATTGCTAAATGGGCGAAGCGTACTGAATCGGTCTTTTGTTTCAGTTAAAGATATCAAAGTGACAAATCAGCAAATTTAGTTGACGCAAAAAGCATTACCTGTGTAAATATATTTCTAAAAGCTTCGTAATGCTCATGAAACATAACTTGATAGTTATTGGCGAGCAGCCTGTTACAGGTCAAGTGAATGCACTGTGCATGTGCGCGCAACGCGGGTGTGAGTACATTAACAAAAAATACTGTACAATATTAACAGAAGCACATGCAGTTGTAAACGTTGGAAAAGAACTGACGTTTTCAACACCAAACAGACAAAAATCTTGCGAAAATCTTTCAAAACAAAGGTTTAAGCTTCATTTTATATAAATTATAACAATAATAAAATTGGATGTCTTTTCGGGTGATATGAGAATATAGTACTACACTCGTCATGACAATACCGAAATCGCATTTGGCTCATTCAGTATTTTCATGACTCGTGCGGTATATTCTCATATCACTCTCAAAGCCATCCAATATTATATAACTTTTTTTTTTTTTTTCAATCCATTAATCTGTGGTATTTTCTTTGATTTTTTCCCCCGAAATTCTTGTCTAGCTGTGAAACTTTTTTGTGGCCACATGTTGATTTTTATTTTTTTACATCCCTTTCTTGGAAATTTTTGAAGAAAAAAAAACTCAAAGCTTCCAATCTAATTTCACTTTTTGGTACCTTGTATTATTGAATGGCCTTACCGTGGACAAATGGCTTTCTGAACTACGTATCGTGTCAAATGTAATTTTTTTGCACTCCTGAAATCCAACAACATAACTCGTTTTTCGCAACTCCACGTGGAATCCCCTCAGCTCTGTGATATTCTCTGCAACAGAAACAAATAAGGAACCATTTTATCATTTAAAATAAATGGATTATTCCTTGTAAGGTTGCGAAGTAAGTATCTGTCATGTTTATTTTGTCTAGCCTGGTGATGCAAAAACCCACAATGTGTGGGCAACCAGAAGTTGCGGGCAATCTGAGCTACGCACTTACAAATGTATTACTGGATCTTTCCACAATAATCAGGTAATGGGGTCAGGGTTCGATTTAGACGGGTGCACGCAGGCACTGGTGCATGTACTTTTTTATCTGTGCATGTAAGGATTTGTATTTACGTGCACACCGTGCACGTACTTTTTTTAGGCCCAATTACGTACCTGGTATATTTCCCCACGTTGAACCAGCCTTAGACCAACTTGTCACAACGCACGCACCGTACCTGTACCGTACACGCAACGCACGATCAGACGATCGATCGATCAACCAGCGCTATCACGGTACATATTGCCAAGACTGTACCGCTGTGTGCGTAGACGTGAGTGTGGCCGTTTTCTAAACACTTCCTTCGTCTATATGTTCAGGGTACATGCAATTCACCATCCAAGCAATACAGCGCGTGAGCACGTAGCATAAAAACGACTGGAAAAACACTAGGGGGTATCGCAATTGAGCAATTGGGTATACCCCTCTATCTTGGCCACCGCTGTATGTTGTGCATGTACACATACAAACACGTGCATGATCATGACTAGTGTGTGTAGCGATCGCAGATGATAATTTCCAATGCACTGTATTCAGATCATTCAGACACTTTCGTGCGATATTGTGAATCATCCGATAGCATACCTAGCTGCCAACTAGTCCGATTTTATCGTATTTGTTCCGATTGTTAAGTGTTAAAAGTGTTGAAAATCGGAACAATAGAAACGGTCGACTTGACCCGACTCCCCCGCGCCGCATGTATTGTGTACATGAAAACAGGTGCAGTACATGGATATCTGTGGTGCAGTACTTATAGTTATAGGTCAACTCGAACGTTGCAAGTTTCACTACAGTCCGATTTTGTTTTTTACTCGGCAATGTTGGCAGGTATGCGATAGTGACTTCTAAAACCAGGTAAATGTAAGGGTATCAAACTTTTGAAGTTTTATTATATATCCTTGATTAAATAAACAATAGGGACTGTACAAGTACAACAAATGCATTTTATTGAACAAAACAAAACAACACCATTATTAAACAGCGAATACATAAATAACACTCTTTTTTTTATGAGATGTGTGCACAATTTTTTCGTGCATGTAAAAGTTGCTCTGTGCATGTAACTTTTTTAGTCTACATGCACCAGTGCATGTAATTTTTTTTTCTAAGTCGAACCCTGTGTATATTTTATGGCATCTTCGGCAACTGAGGCCCTTTATGCCATTAACTATACGGTTTTAGCTTTAACTATACTATATTATCAACTTGAGATGACGAAGAAGGAGTTGCAGTTTTAGAAGTGGGAGGAAAACCCCAGAGAAATGCTCCAGGGGGAAACCCACGCGGTCAAGTAGGGACTGCAAACCCAATCCACATACACGCCCCGGATTCGAACCCGGGACCCCAGAGGTGCATGAAAGGCGAGGAAAGAACCCGTACGCCAACCCGACCGCCCCCGCTGTACGTGTTGTTGTTGTTGTATATTTTATGGCATCTTCGGCAACTAAGGCCCTTTATGCCATCAACTATACGGTTTTAGCTTTAACTATACTTTATTATCAACTTGAGATGACGAAGAAGGAGTTGCAGTTTTAGAAGTGGGAGGAAAACCCCCAGAGAAATGCCCCAGGGGAAAACCCACGCGGTCAAGTAGGGACTGCAAACCCAATCCACATACACGCCCCGGATTCGAACCCGGGACCCCAGAGGTGAAAGGCGAGGAAAGAACCCGTACGCCAACCCAACCGCCCCCCCGCTGTACGTGTTTGGCCTGCGCGCCCTTTTATACCTGTCCTTATATTCTCCTGTGTGGAATATGTGGACGGGAACCAGTCTAGGTTAGTCTAGGCCCTAGACGGTCATTATGTGTTGGATACCCGACTGCCGCAAGAGGGCGTAATCACGCAATAGACTCGTTCGTAGTCCTATCACCATATCGTTTTGTCCGACTGTCTCGCGGCGATCGGTTTTCGGGACGGACGTTCAAAACGAAACAATAACAACGTAGACTATACAGTCGAGGTATCCAACAAAATGGCTGCTGTAGCGGCGCTACACCATGACCTAATGACCTGTGTGCATAATTAGTTGACCTTTGACTTAGACAGTATGATGGGATAGAATCAAGATGGCTGATTTCCTGTGATGTTGATGTTTGCCTAATCAGTTGCAGATTATCTGGAATAAATGTGGACATTGTGATTGTATAATTGGAAGTCACTTAGTATTTGCAGTTATTTGAACCTTAGATTGTGTAACGGTCTGTTACACTGGCGTAGTCGGCAGGATGGCTGCTTAAATTGGGTGATTTTCGTGTCGTTTGGATCTTGTCGACGTGGTCGATGTTTACGTGTCTCGCCCGGTCGTAATCGATGCGTGGTGTTACATGGAAGGTGTCCGTGAGTACTTTTCGAGCCAGATGCGACGTGATTTATCATGTTTATATGATTCGTCCGAATGCAGAATGGCAGATAGTGCATACAAAAAATCGTAAATTTTTGTTGGCTTGATGTTTTATTGTTTACGCATCCATTTTTGAAAAAAAGTCTTGGGGCTATTTGGTTGGCAAGGGATCACGGAAGGACAGTTGCACTGGTGGTTAGACAGTCACAGTGTTACCCTTCATCACCCGGAGGTGTGGCGGACCTGCGATTTGTACCGGGCGGGGTTCTATGCTCTTAAATTGCCTGGGAGACGGTCCGGCCTTGCGGGACCTCTGGTGACACTGCTGGCTGAAAGACTACCAGTGCTCCTCCCACACCCTTGTTTTCACTCGCTTTCTGTCCCCTTCTTCGATTTTCAATGTGATTTTCTTTCAGACTACGTGACCTTTGGGCCAACCTTGTTTGTAAGAATTTATTAATTAGCTTGGAAAGCTTAAGTACTTGTTGTGCGGTAGGCTAGCCAAAGCAAGCCGCAATGGAGAGAGCAGTGTATCTCCACAGATTTACCGCTAAATATATTTGCCAGCTGTGTACACTTAACCACATCGATCTTAACGAAGTGAAGACAAAGCAAGAAAGAATTGATTGTCTTTGTAGTTTACCCACTATGAGAGAGCCACTAGTAGAGCAGCCTACGGCCATGGCCTCGCCAGATCTAGGGCAAGTTTTGGAGAAGCTAGAGACCCTCCGAAAGGCTGAAACAGAAGCCTTGTGTGAATCTCTGCTTAAAGCAATGACCGAGGTGACCAAGAAGTCAGTAGCTGCAATAAGAGTGGGCCCAGAGCTACCAGACTTTCATAAATTGTCTGCAGATGACGATATTACATGTTACTTGGCCACCTTCGAAAGAATGGCTAGGGCTGAGGAAAAGCCAAAAGAGGATTGGCCCCGTCTCATTGAGCCCTATTTGACCGGAAAGGCGCAAAAGGCATTCCACGCTTTGACAGAAGAAGACAAAAAAGATTACAGTAAAATCGTGGACATCATTCTCCGTCACTACCAATTGACGCCAGAAGCGTACCGCCTAAAATTTCGAACTGCATCAAAGACACCAGATGAGACTTTCGAGGAGTTGGCCTCCCGATTAGAGCTGTATTTCAAAAGATGGCTGAAGCCTTCGGACGAGACATCAGCATCTCCAGATGTTAAGAGGATGCTGGAACTCCTCATGGTCGACCAATTTTTGAGCTCCATTAAGAATGATAGCCTGCGTCTCCGACTTCGAGAGAAGAAATTCACGACGGTGCAGGCTGTTGCTCGTTTTGCAGACGAGTACCTTCTCAACCGTCGCATGGAGAATACAACCTCATACGTGAGACAAACACCCGAGACACAGATGACAGGTCAGCCAGCCAGGGTTGACTCAACAATTCCCAAGACCGATTCCTTCGCCCCTACGCCACGGCGTACTGGGGGATTTGAGCAGGTCTGCTTTAGGTGTCATCAACTTGGCCACCGTGTTGCTAACTGCCCAGTCCCTCCTAACCCCAAAACAGAAACAGCGCTATCCAAGCCGTGGGTGGAAGGACGACCATCAAAACAGGCAGAGACAAGCGCTGCTAAACCAGCAACTGTAATCCCTGCAAGTGGCACCAGAGTGAGTCTTGTGAAACCACAGGGATCCTTGGATGATCCAGACTGCCAAGACACTGGCCCGTACATCGTGGTAAAGATCTGTGAGAAAAATGTGGAGGCTATGATAGACACCGGTTCCTCTATCTCCCTCATCAGTCAGGACCTGTGTAATTCTTTGGAATTGCCCACCTCTCTGAAGTCGACCATTGGCCCTTTGACGACTGTAAATGGGGCACACTTTAACACCACTGGGTGTATCGAAGAATCGATTGAAGTGGCAGGGAACAGTGTCCCTGTGTGCCTCTATCAAGTTGGGCAACTGCCGACACCGATACTTCTGGGAAGAGATTTCGCAGTGGTGACACGACTGCTGATTGATTTCAGCGACAACTCGTACTGTATTCAGCCAACAGAGAGTGCAAGCTCGCCACGCATTAAGTGGCCACTGTTGGGTCTGCATCCGACATTTATGCCCAACGACGAAGGTGCGCTAGATCCCGAAGAAGGTGCCGAGGGATATACACATAACGCCATGCATACAGACACCATTTTCACTGAAGAGGACATTCAGCACCTAGAAGCCCTACTTGGAAACTTCCCTAATGTTCTGACAACAAAACCAGGGAAAACCGATGTAGCTACACACTACATCAACACTGGAGCTGCACCGCCATTTCGAAGCCGGGCATACCGTTTATCTGCGGACAAACGGATATCATTAAAGAAACAGCTCCATGAAATGCTCGCCGATGGTCGGATTGAGCTTTCTTCCTCTCCATGGGCATCCCCGGTGGTTATGGTCCCGAAGAAGTCTAAAGGTGACTACCGCCTGTGCATTGACTACAGAAAACTTAATAGCGTCACAAAACTTGACGCCTACCCCATGCCAACAGTAGACTCCATCCTACAGTCTCTCCATGGCTCGACAATCTTCAGTTCCCTAGACTTAAAGAGCGGCTACCACCAAATGGCCGTAATCCCCACCGACAGGGAAAAGACGGCATTCATCTGCGATGAAGGACTCTACCAATTCAGGGTTTTACCCTTTGGGGTAGTCAATGGCCCCGCAAGTTTCCAACGTCTAATGGATACCGTTTTGGGTGACCTAATCGGAAAGATCTGCTACGTATACTTGGACGACATCGTGTGCTACTCTGCTACTATAGACCAACACTTCCAGGATCTCAATCAGATTCTCTGGAGGCTTAGTGGAGCTGGCCTCACAGTAAACAGGCAGAAATGTGTCTTTGGCTGCAGTTCCATGAAATACCTCGGCCACGTGGTTGCAAGGGATGGCCTCCGAACCGATCCAGAGAAAACACAGGCAATCGTTGACTATCCGCAGCCACGCAACATCAAGCAACTTGAGAGGTTCCTTGGCATGGTAACGTGGTATGGAAAGTTTGTACCACACCTTGCTAATGTTGCAACCCCTCTGAACCACCTTCGCCGCAAGACAGCTACATGGTCCTGGACTGATGAATGTACAGCAGCCTTCAACCAACTGAAGCAAATTCTTGCATCAGAACCGGTCCTCGTCTACCCTGATGTGTCACAGCCGTTCGTGGTCCACACTGATGCCAGTGATACAGGCTTAGGTGCAGTGCTGCTCCAACAGACTGACGATGGCTTGCACTCTGTTGCATATGCCAGCAAGTCGCTCGATTCAAGTGAGCGCAATTACAGTACAACAGAAAAGGAATGCCTGGCGGTGATCTGGGCACTTGAGAAGTGGCAAGTGTACCTCATGGGAAAACGCTTCCAGGTTGTCACGGACCATCAGGCTCTCACCTGGCTGTTCAAGAAGGCTCGGTTGACTGGTAAATTTGCTAGGTGGGTCCTACGATTGCAAGAGTTCACCTTTGATGTTGCATATCGGCCGGGTGTTGTCCATGTTGTTCCCGACACCCTGTCACGTGTTCACGAAGTTCCACTTGTTGGAATCATTCAGGGCAACCAATCGAATGACCAGTCAGCGCCCCAACCTATTTTACAACCCGAGACCTCCCAACATGACCAACCTACAACCACTATTAACACAGACGTCGAAAAGGCTGATGAAGATTATGAGACTTGTGCAGCACCTCGTTGTGACCGTCCACAAACAGATCTGGTTGATTGGATCCAGTGCGACGGCTGTGATGCCTGGTACCATATGCTTTGTGTACACGTGCGGAAACGCCAGGCGGAAGACATGCCGACATACACATGCCCTCGGTGTAAGAGGCAGCGTTGGGAGATGAGACGTGACCTGGAGTGGAAGGCCACTGCCTGCACCCTGTTAAATGGAATGGACGTGCCCCTACCAGACAAGGCTGAGCTCATACAGAAACAGGAGGCCGATCCCATGCTGACGGAATTCAGAAATGGTGACTCGCCTGTCTATCGTCTGCGTAGTGATGTTTTGTATCACTACCATCATGGCAAATGGATGATAGTGGTGCCAAAGGCACTGCGGGCAGCTGTGCTACAAACATGTCACTGCAAACCCACTGCGGGACACTTGGGACGTACTAAGACACTGGAACGTGTTAACAGTCTCCATGTATGGTGGCCGGGAATATCGAGAGATGTTCGCAGTTTTATCCGTGGGTGCAAGCCCTGTCGTGAAACGAAACCAAGAAACCGCAAGCCCCCTGGTCTGATGCTATCAACCCGTTCAGAGAATCCTTGGGAAGTCGTGGCCGTCGATCTCATGGGACCCCTGCCTCGCAGTTATGCCGGTCATGCTTACCTACTTGTAGCAGTGGATCACTTTTCCAAGTGGGTTGAAGGGGTGCCTCTCAAAAGAGCAACAGGGAAGGAGGTTGCCAGCGTGATCGTCCGACAACTCTTCAGCAGGTATGGGGCACCGAAAAAACTCCTGTCAGATAATGGGTCCCAATTTACTTGCCGAGCGATGGCAGCTGTGTCCACAGAGTGGGGAGTTCAGCAAAGTTTCATCTCGCCCTACCACCCGCAGACCAACTGGGTCGAGAGAGTGAATCGGAACCTGAAAGGGATGATCCGTGCTTTTGTTGGAGATGAACACCGCTCATGGGACATTCACGTTGCGGAGTTCGCTTTTGCGCTGAATTCGGCAGTCCATGAAACCACTGGTGTTGCACCCTCGGTTTTGATGCTTGGGCGAAAGCTCGTCACACCACTTGGCAATAAATGGGATGTGCCAGGTATCACAGCAGCAGATGACGTCCAGATCGCAAATGTGGAGGTTACCAGGCAACGAGCACTAGAGAAGCGCAAGAAGCATTACGACAAACATCGCCAGCCTGCACGCATTCAGGATGGCCAACACGTGATGGTGCGTACACACCCACGATCTGACGCTCAGTCTTTCTTCAATGCGAAGCTTGCCCCAACTTGGCGTGGCCCCTACCTTGTGGAGAGACGACTCAATCCGGTCAATCTGAAACTCCGTAGCATCGACAACCCATCTAAGGAACTGGTTGTCCATGTGGACCAAGTTAAACTGTGCTGAAAAGGAACTGAACTGGACTATAAGCCTATACTAACTGTTTGGCTCTCTAGCTGTGCTGGATTGCTGTTTGTTGGGTATCTTTACCCTGTCATGTCTCGGACGTTAAGAGTTTTAGTGTTTTCCACTTTAAAAAAGGAGTTGTTTTTGCTCTAGACTGTTGCCAATCATTGTAGACTAATAAGGCTGATATTTTATCCATTGTCACCAGTTGCTTGCAAACCGGACATTATTTGTAACATTACAGACACTTTGTGCTTAAGCAAACCTTGATTTAAAGACAGTTTAATAAGAAAAAATTGTGGCACAACAAAACATGTTTTCTTTCTCCACAGTTTTTTCTAGCGGAGGGGAGTGTAGCGGCGCTACACCATGACCTAATGACCTGTGTGCATAATTAGTTGACCTTTGACTTAGACAGTATGATGGGATAGAATCAAGATGGCTGATTTCCTGTGATGTTGATGTTTGCCTAATCAGTTGCAGATTATCTGGAATAAATGTGGACATTGTGATTGTATAATTGGAAGTCACTTAGTATTTGCAGTTATTTGAACCTTAGATTGTGTAACGGTCTGTTACACTGCGTTCGGGCGTGTACTCGTGTTAACACGAGTGTATTCCTGCGCGCGCGAACGGCAAGAATAACGACACTCGGGTCAGTGAGAGTATGCTCTCGCTACTCTCCAACAAATGGGGATGGTGCTCTAATTAGGGCGTGTTTGTTTCATGACAGATCCGAATCCAGATCCCGAGTTGTTTCACCGAGCAGAAACAAACGAGACTGCTCTCAACCAGGATCTGAAGTCACGTGAATTTCAATTTATTTACCAAATTTGTCAAATTTCTGTTACAAATTTCACCCACGACATTCATCGTAAATAAACAAGCAGCCAAAATTTGTTTGTATCGCATAAATCGTGTGTTGCCTCTGAAAACTGAAACGACACGGTTTTACTCGCACAAAAATCTTCGCGATGTTTACTTCGCCATTTTGGATCTAGCGCTGAACCATCTCTCGAGAAGGATTCCACAGATCACAGATCTCGATCAGGATGTGCGCGAAGTGAACGAGTTCACCTTGGATATGCGCCGATCTGAATCCGGATCCGTCCGAAACAAACACGCCCTTACTCCCAACGAGAGTCATGTAATTTGTACGAAGATGGCGAAATATATGGGTGGGATTTTGGGGGAATTTGCTCAACGTGTCAACTCGATAACTGAAACAACAACTCACTAAGGTTTGTTTTAGACGGCATCAAAGGTTCTCACGACTTACGGCCTGTATTTCCTCAGTTCATTGTGAGCATTTAAACGGCGTTTCTTGTGCAGTGATGGCAAGAGCTACTATAGACGGCCATCTTCACTGATTGCCATTCGCGCACGCGGACTGCGGACTTGCCGTTTGCGTAATGTGACCCGAGTGCAATGCGCACGCATTACTCCCGAGTAAACGAGAACTGCACGCCCGAACGCAGCCAATATTGACCGTCTAGGGCCTAGTATACACATGGACTGACAATGAGGTCACTAGTGCACGTCTATGGGCCCCGAGGGACTGTGAGTGACCACAAGAGGGTCCTATTTCCCGAGGCCGAAGGCCGAGGGAAATATCTAGGACCCTCTTGTGGTCACTCACAGTCACGAGGGGCCATTAGACGTGCACTATAGAGACCGAATTATGCCAGTCCGTATGTGTTTTATAACACGCCTCGGGCAAAAATACACACGTACAGATAAAATTCAATTTAATACATTAACAAGCAACCTCCAGAGGGCGCAGTAACCGGTCACTAGTTTTTGAGACTATAGTGACCGGTCAGGAACACTAGCAGGGAATCATGCGCGCGTGAAGTCTTAACGCGCGCGCCCGGAACTTCATACGCGCGTCTAGTTCACGCTGGCGCAAATTTCATGCACTAGTATACACATATGGACTGGCAATGAGGTCACTAGTGCACGTCTATGGGCCCCGAGGGACTGTGAGTGACCACAAGAGGGTCCTATTTCCCGAGGCCGAAGGCCGAGGGAAATAGGACCCTCTTGTGGTCACTCACAGTCACGAGGGGCCCATAGACGTGGACTAGAGACCGAATTATGCCAGTCCGTATGTGTTTTATAACACGCCTCGGGCAAAAATACACACGTACAGATAAAATTCAATTTAATACATTAACAAGCAACATCCAGAGGGCGCAGTAACCGGTCACTAGTTTTTGAGACTAGTGACCGGTCAGGAACACTAGCAGGGAAACACGCGCGCGTGAAGTCTTAACGCTCGCGCCCGAAACTTGATACGCGCGTCTAGTTCACGCTGGTGCAAATTTCATGTACTAGCCTAGATTAGTGAACCTCACGTGACTGCGTTTCAGCCAGTCAGGATTGAGAATCAGAAAGAGGAGTGTTATAAACACTTGCTGTTTGCGTATATGTGACCTGGGGCCAATTTCATGGCGTTGCTTAGCACAAAAATTTGCTTAGCACAGGATTTGTTTGCTTTATTTTGCAAAAATGGATTGCCAGCCAAAATCGTAAGTGATGTGTATTGAAAGGTATTCTTCTACTCTTGCGAAGAACACAAGTTGGTGTATAATTTTGGCTTGTAATCCATTTTATAAAGCAAATAAATCCTGTGCTTAGCAAATTTTCGTGCTAAGCAACGCCATGAAATTGGTCCCCGGTGCAATGCGCATGCACGCATTAATGGCCAACTCCAACATGATTTTACTATTTTGGCTCCACTCTGTATATTTAATTAACCAACACCGCCGATCACAACAACTGCGAATCCAACGGAGGAGAAGGTTTGCAACACGGGAAAGACATGCATTATCGAAGGAGAGCACGTGCGACCTCGAAGAGCCGCTGGTACTAGCAACATTTACGCGCATACCCTATTGGTCTGCCGGCGGCCAGCGAAAAAAGCGTCTCAAGGAACGCTAGTGAAACGTCTTGCTGTGCCGTGTAAAAGTATGCAAAATCGCCCAACCGCGTAATTATAAAGTAAACAATCCCCGCTCGTAAATTGCGAGTTTTTTTTGATGTCGTGTAAAAAGGGCCTAATAAACAAAAGGTTTCACACATAATTAAAAAAATAGTACATGGTCTGCCCACACAAAGGATACGTACAGCCTACATGTACATACAGCCAGCCAAAACAGAAAATGACACTTTGGACGTGTCCATATCACATTTTTTCCGCCCCCGCACCCCCAATTTTTTCCATGGGCGTTGACATTTTGATACCTATCATTTGTCATATTTTTCTCATTACCATTCTGAAATTTTGCGTTCTCTGATCAATCCGATATTTTCAAAGATATCGTCAAAAACCCACCAATGTTTTGTAAACTAATTTATCTGGTTTCATAAAGCAGTGCAGTAATAATACCAGCCTTTTCGCTTTCACATCCGAATTTGAGCTTGCAAATTTCCTGTTTTCTTCCCATGGATAGTATTTTGAGGAGGTATTATACGATTCTTAGACTAAAACGAAATTCCATTTTCTAGAAAAATCTCAACACGCTCCTTTTATAGCAGGCACCCATGCTAGATTAATTGTTTGTACATTTAGCATATCAAAAAAAGATGAGGGTGGATGCCATTTTGTTTAGGGTATTTTTAGGGTAAAAAAAAGTAACATTTTGTCAATTTGTGCTATAAAAAATAGATCTGTCCACTGAATACATGTACCTTTTAGTGATTGTTTTTAAAAACATAATTAGGCTATGTAATGATTTCACAAACTTTTATTTTAATGCACAAGTAGGGGAGAGTGGGGTTAGTTGGACAATTTTTCACAAAATCGTCTATAAAACACTAACAGAAAAAACAACTATATATGATACCACTTTAAGCATGCATATTTGGGCTACAAATCGAGCCTATAAAATGTTAGGACTTGTTGATGGTTTCTCGTATAATCCACCACATGACCATATGTCAGCTGTTAATCTGACTTACCCCTTCGGTACCGGTATGTTGTCATTTAAAAACTGTAATATAACTTCTGTAATCACCCTAATTAGTAAGGCAGACGCTTGAGCTGTAAATTGGGGCGCTAATTAACCCTTTTGGGTACGTACAGGGGAGTCATGAACAACTGCACAAAACAAGATCACCAAAACAATGTATGCATCAAGCGGTTAATTAGATCGCTTTTTGCTCACTTATATACGGTAGTTGCCACCCTCAAGTAAAAAACTGGCAACTACATTGTATAAACAGGTGGCCTCTTTATAGAGGTTACTTAAAAATAGTTTTTATCCCCCTGTGTGATTGAAGATGCATGATTAAAACCAACCTGAGCAAAAACCAGCTCCGTACTTCGTCTAACTTTTGAGAAAACAGTCAAAAAAGGGTTTGCAGTCATTTTGCCCCAAAACCATTTCGCCCTATACCACGGCCTGTGCACGAAGTGGTTTGGGGGCGAAGTACATGTAGCATTTGGGCGATGCAGTGTTTGGACGAAGTGATTTGGGGCGAATCGGCACTCGGGCGAAGTGGTTTGGGGGCGAAATGGCACTTGGGCAAAATGGTTTTGGGGCGAATTTAATTTTCGTCCCATGAGACGAAAAATAATTGTTATACTTATTTTTCAAAGTATATAGCACTTCAGACAAAACCATTTCAGGGGAAGTTTTCTACGGTCATCATGTTTATATTGTGTACATGTACATGTAAGTTAGGCGTAAATCTGTGAACATTTCTGATTTTCGAGATACCAATCATGTATACTGCCTTCAAGCATTATACAAATGGCATTTGGGACCAAAGATGGGTGGCCACTACAAACAGGTGGACTGTTTATCACGGTGGTCTTAATATCAGGTTTCACTGTACAACTGTTTTTAACTTTCTAACTTTAAAATGTTAAAATAAACAATACAGTGTGAGTAAAAAAAACCTATACACTTTTAAAATTACTTGTTGTGTTTTAGTGTAACAATATTTATATGGGATGTTTTGACATGTATTTTGGATAAGTTCTCCTGTGTCTTTTGGTAGCAGTTTAATTTAATTATGTTTCATGCATGACTGCACATGAGGCAAATAAGGGTGTCGGGTGGAACACGACTTGCGCCAACTTATTAGAATAAGTCGTTTTTAAGCAATTTAAAAAAACAGAGGTCACGTGACTTTTCGGAACCAGATTCTGGTTCCGAAAAGTCACATGGTCTTGCGAGTTAGTTTTGTGTCCAGTCGCATGAAAGTTTCTTATTGCAGAACTGCACCAAATTCAACTCTGATTTCCCCCCAATATTTATAAGTAATTGACAAAAGAGAGACTATTTATACAGGTATGAAACAAAGTTGAACATAAGTATGAAAATTCGAACAGAAATGTTTGTTTCGAGAGTCCGGAGAACGGGACTCAGCGAGCGCGTGCTACGGCAAACTACATGTACGGTGGAGTGTATGATATTTGCCCCGCGCAGCACGGCAAATATACAGCGGCGGGTTGGTTGCTCCGATCGCGAAGAAAAAAACAAGATGCCAACTTCTCCAAAGAAAACGGAAATTACTATTCGGTCGTCTGGGCTGTCAATGTGAAATCGGGAGCAGAAAATTTGAGATATCCCTCGTTTGTGACAAAGTCGTAAAGCTCGCACGTAGTCGCAACGGCTGGTAAAGCGTATAACCCGTCTTTTGACCGTTTGTGTTAATTTTGCACTTCTTTAGTAAATTATGGGATATTTTGATGACTTTTTTTCACAACGACCATAAACAAAGTATTGTCAATGCTGCTACATCACTAAATCATGTAGACAGTAGGCCGGTGTGTACCTTTAATTTGAAAAGCTGCGGAGCAAATCAGACTCGTCGCCGGGAATTTCGGTAGGAATGGGACAGTCGTAAGGAACAGAACCCAATACAATTTCTGGAAAGTATAGAAATTGTTTCTTTACGGCATAACATGACCAAATTGATTAAATTACATTAAAATAACTCGGGCGTGTGTTTGCTAGACGCAACAGCCGTGTTACTTCGCAGGTTTGTGTGGATTTCCTCAGGGTATTGTATCGTCGCTTCGCAGAGTGGAAATTCTCTGAGATCTCAGGATGGGGTTTTGGAGGAAGACACAGGATAACTTATCCAAAATACATGTCAAAACATCTCATAAGTATTAATACACTAAAACACAACAAGTAATTTTAAAAGTGTATTTTTTTTTTTACTCACCCTGTAGAACATTCTAATTGATTTAGATTATAAATTTTACATTTTGAAGTTTTGATCTTCTTGAACTTTATCTTTTAAACATTAACAGTAAAACATCCATTCCTCAGCCATACACTTCATATGTATAGATGCAAAATATGCATATAACATGTGCATTTAAAGTCTATAAGCTAAACAAATGTGTAATAGACTACTAAAGTGTGACGTCGTTGCCATGGTAATTGTTAGTCTAAACATTCGCTGGTAATCTGAAATGTCCATTGCTAAAGCGCAGAAAAACAGTTCACTGGTTTTCTGCGCCCTGAGCATCTTTTTGATGGATACCGGCGCATTACAAATATTCATTATTATTATTATTATTATTATTAGAATCGGTAACCATGGCAACACACAGTTTCACTTTAGCATGTTTAGTGATCTATTAATTAAGGTTAGGATTAGAAGTAAAATATCTTACAATTTTTTGCCTTTAAATGTTTCCCTTTTGGGGAACAAAACAAAATGTATAGGCTGAGCTGTACAAGTTCATAGGTTGTAAGTGAACAAAATGTGAGAAAATAAACTAAAACCTCTATACAAAAGGCACTACCTTCACCTATGGATTAGTTGAAACATGTTCCAACTAACCCCCTCATTTTGTTCCAACATAACCCACTAGCGGCAGCATGCGTATGCACGCCCCCCGTAACTATGTTGCTGCGCTGTTAAAAAAAATCCATGCAACTGTCATGGCTGTTATTTTTATCGACACGGACTTGGGTCGCCAATCGGATAGATATGCGTGGTAAGTGAACGATAATCATGATAATGACACCAGTGGCTAGCGAATAAGTTCGTAGAATTTGAACCTAAGTTTGAAATGACATGGCTATACTTTCATATTGTTTTAAAGAGGAAAATTATTATTTATTTATTTTTTGTCCGGGCGGCAAATTTTTGTCCGGGCGCTAACGGTACATGTGATGATTTTGTCTGGGCGGCGCCCCCGGATAAAACCGGCAGTGGAGAACACTGCATCCCAAATCTTTCTGGAAATATTCCTTACATTTTAAGCATTAAAATTGCAACCTTGCTCTTTTATTGTCCGGTATATTAAGCATGCATGAAAATCACACATTTTTCCTGTCAGTCAGGGGCTCCTCCTGCTGGTCACAAAATGGCTACACATGGGCAATTTATTTTGCGTGTTGAGGTGGAGGCCGTTTTATACTTCATGCAATTAAGCTACTCAAACGCGAATTGGATGTGAAGGGGAGTTTTTGCGCTGCAAATATCGACAAGCTATAAACTTCCACGAGTTTAAACTTGCGCGAATGTTCGCCGCGAAATGTATGACGTCAGATTTTACGCAAGATTTGCGTTCGGGTTCCCTTTCACGTAAAGTATGAAAGGGTTTTTTTTTGTGCGGGAAAATACACCAAAAATATTTTATTTAAAGAGGAAGAATCCCCCTTGACGAAAATCCAGCATTTAGGCTTTTTTCGATAGTCCAAACATCCCTCTTGCCGACGTGGATTTTTATTATTTTTTAATTGTCGGTTTTAAGTGGATAAATTGCAAGCAAAAGTGCGCTTTTCGAAAATTAGATTTTCGCGATTTCTGAAACGCTCATTAGGTATTCATGATATACGCGTGACCCCGTGACGCAATCCTGAGAAAGAGAAGTCAACACGATTGTTAGCTCCATACGTTTACACGCAAAAAACTTGGAAAACCGTCTCTGTTAGATGGTGTTTTTTGAAGAATTTTGTTGGTCCAAAAAGCCAGAGATATGTCCAGTAGCTGCGTAGTTGTATGTTTTACCAGACACTATGGAAAAAAAAAGAGCAGAAAGATTTTCTTTTCTATTACCAAGAGAGAGAAAAATGAGTCGCTCATTCTAACTTGTACCGGCCGATGTTCAAACACGTGGGAACTTCCCCCGCAGTGAACCGTCCCATGCTGTACACAGACCGCTGTGAATGCCGTTCGTTCCGTGACAAAACCACCCGTCGCAATGCACCAGTATTTACTTCCAAAAGAGCTTCATTGTGAGCCACAATTTCACCGTTTTTTCACAAAACAGGTAATAGTAGATTGTTGTTTTTCACGTTTGTATTTTGAATTACAAGGACAAAACAGGCATGATAAACATTCACTTCGTGTATTTTCCATTCAATACTGCACAGGCCGTTTTGTATGTTTCTCAGGATGACGTCAAAACCCTGTTGATAAACAAACCAAGTGACCTCGAGCGTTTCAGAATTTCGGGTGAAGAGGGTCGGAACTGCTTTACGTTTTAAGCAAAAGCCTGTCGATTTTTTTTGTGAAAAACAAGTTGTGATGGTGTTGTAGACTCATACACCTCCATGATAAACAGAAAAACTTAAAAAATGTGGACGGGGGGATTCTAGCTGTTTAACTGTTAGAACCAGGAAAACATAGCACGTGTACCCAATCATAGACCAGAATCTAGAAATTTGCATAACTTTGCACCCATGCACTTGCACCCAAGTGCAAGAACGGACTGCTTTGTCATAACAACGCTTGGTTGAATACTAGCCGGTAGAGGGCCGGCAGAGGGCCGCCTTCTAAAGTTTCTTATGGCCGATGATTACAGTTTAATGAGCAAATAATGCCTGGCATTATTTGTATCTTGTAAATTGTTTTTATCATTTCTCGCCGGCAAATCCGTGACTTTCTTAATTTTTATGCGAGTGGATGTTCATTCAAGTGGTACTTTCAAGGTCGCGTTGAGTGTTAGTTAGTCCAGTACGCGCGCGCCGCGCAATTTTAAGTGAAAGGTGAGTGCGTCATTATACAAGTGCGTCATTTTAGATGCCCGGACGATATGATCGGCAAAATTGTACGTAAACCGGACTTTTTTCTCGGCTGGCCCTGTGTACGAATTATCAAATTTATCGCAATAGAGCATGCAAAAAAAATTTAATGCGCAAATGCAGAGTTTAATGCGCAAATGCAGTTTAATGTATCGTATCGTGGAGGTCCATAAATTCGCGCACTTAGTTTTACTTGAGTGTAAAATTCTTCCAAGACATTATGACGACATTATTTCTCTATTTTATCCAATGGGGCGACACTTTTTGTGTAGAGAGTCATATAAGGGCGACGCGGTCGGTTAGGGCGACAATTTGGTGTAGCCCCAATATTTTGGAAGTCAAAATCAATTTTGTTAGGTCAAAATCCATCTTTTTCAAATCGAGAACCATTTTATTAGGTTTAGAACCATCTCTCTTAGGTCTGGAACCATATTCGGAACCTTTGGGTAACAGAATTTTGGTGTCCAATCGATGTCTTTTAGCCGAAATTTTGGTGGTAGTTTGGTAAAGTCTTACGATCCTCACGCTTGCTCAAGAATCCTTGGTATGAATACCAGAAAAAATAATAATAATAATAACAATAATAATAATAATAATATCACTTAATGCTGCAAAGGGACGACACTGGTATTCATACCAAGGATTCCTCAATAGTGTTCATTGCACTGTCACTCGCAAGCGTGAGGATCGAACCCCATGAAGAATTAGATATAGAAATGCCATGGCCAAAGACACCGGGGAATATACCCTTGCTCTTTACGAAAGAATGCTCTGGGATCTTTAGAGTGCGTTACCATTACCTAACACACTGGACCAACGGCTTTACATCCCTTCCGAAGGATGGATTGCAATGGCATAGGCAATGCTAATGCATCCCACTATATACTCACCACCGAAGGACAATCTTGATTGCACAGAACGGTCCCAGTTGAAAGGAGAAACACGAGAAAGTTTAAGTAGACAACACATCCTTCCATTGCCAGTAGAGGCGCACGCTCGTAAACGCAGATTGCACTCCACTGCCGACTCTGTCCTCACAAACAAGGATGACGCGTCGCGACGGAAGCAGTTTTCGGGTGTCTCGCGAATATCGTCCTCTTTATTCTGTCGGTCGCCGCAACGTCACTTCCGGTCCGGTTTGCTGCTGCGATCACGTGACCCAGTGGAGTGAAAACAAACGGGCTAGCCCGGCGAAGTGTGCGTAAATCTATATGACGGAGGCCAACTCGGCAACTTTTTCACTCATTTTTATGAAAACCAAAAAGAGTTAAAGAATCAACCTTTCAGCACTTGTTATACGATACATATCAAACATATACTTACAAACATTTTCCGAAACAGAAATGCTGCAAATGCGAGAAATCATCGGGATTCCCCTCCAGTGTTCGAATTAGCACTGGTCCGTTGGCCAAATGAGTTGAAATTGTCTCGGGCCAGTTGGAAAGCCTCCCCAAATGGTCCGGCTGGCCAGTTAAAATTAAAACAGACCCATGCCGTACATGTAACTCACACATTGTCTTTTTAAAAAATGCATTAGGTAGGGTATTATCATACAGTGCCTCCTTCAAGTTTAGAGAAAATTGAAGGGAAAATTTTCCTTGTTTATTCGCTCACATGTGGTTAATTCAAACAACTGGCTGTGAGTTAATAGATAATAAAAAAAAAGATAAAAATAATTTGAACCAGGCCACTTGAAATGCCGATAGGCCAGTAAAGACTTAAGCCAACTGGCCCTGTTGGCCAATTGGGAAAAAAGTTAAAGGCAAACACTGCGGCCTCCTCGTGTGCATGCCAGGGCCTCTAGATCTAGGCGCTGGCAGGAAAGTCCAAGTGCCATGCTCGCGCGCCGTGCCGATTTGGTTGGACTGCATGGTGTGTTGCAATTGCATGCACTGTCAGTGTTAGTACAAGTCCGCGTACGCTGACTCTCCTGCCACAAGGGGAATCCCAGGTGATTTCTCACATTTGCAACATTTCTGCGGGGGAGTGTTTCGGGACATGTTTGTCAGTTATAATTGTATGTTTGACATGCTTCAGAGAAAGGTGATGAAAATGTTGTCATCCAATCCCATATCATGATGCATTGAAAACGTTGATGAGGTTTATTGAAAACTGGGAATGAAAATCCCATAAAAATGTATTCCAGGTTAAATTTATGTTGAAATATGGCCTACGTCTCAGCCAGAACAATCTAAAGACAAGTGACATAAACAGTGCATGGTTAACGAAAGAATTTCATACTCAGAGGTCACTGGGTTTATTACAATGCACGGACACCCAGGATTTTCCTTTTTATGACTTATAAATCATGGAAAATGTTACTTTGGTGATACAAACAAAATCAAAATTAAGATGGAAAGGTGTCATGAATTTACTAAGAAAAAACGTGGAATTGTTTAGAGTCCTATCGGTTCAGCGCATGGGGTCTCCGTGCATGGTAATCTTTCCATTCTTTCCATTGTTTTGTATTTGTTTGTCCCCCAAGTCACGAGAAACACAAAGTCTTCAATTTGCAGCAGTTTTGATTTTATTTAATGAATGCTTCGTGTGGTTTTACAATATTTGCAATGTATAAAACATTTACATGTTATATTTAGAAATCCGATACACCTTTATGTATGACTTAACTGGGAGCAGCAAAGTACTAAGTACATGTACATGAAAATTATCTAATTGACTTTAAAAACCTGCAGTTAAAAAAATAGAACAATAGGTTAAGTAGTGCACATTTACTTTTAGTTCAGTGGGAAGAAGGGGGTACCGTGCACTCCCCGGAAACCAACTTTTAATTAGCATTTCTAGATGGGAAATAATGCGTAGAAAACGATTAGCTATGTTAACAAGTTGTCCGAATGTTCCACGTCTGTGTTCTATTTGCACAACCGCCGACGTTGAGGGCTGCGTAGGAATCTACGCAGTCTCGAGTATACCAACCCGTCGGGTGGACGTGTGTGTGATCGCTCGGGATAATCAATGGTTTTGAATTATCATCCATTAGCTGATATATTTCGAGGAAAATGAAAGTGCAGCAGTGTGTTACCTAGCGTCGAGTTTGGGATGTTTTGTAAGGCGAAATCAGGTAACCAGAGTAATTTAGAGGCATTTAAACATTTGCGAGGTGTGGGCAGCACCGCGCAACAGTATCATTACGCAGCTTCAAGCAATCGCCGTTACCGCACGCATGGTTGGCACTACGTTGGGTAAAGCCTATACGTACGTACATAGTCAAATTGGCTCTTTCTCAACAATGGTAGAGCGCGCTCCAGTAATTCCTTTTGAATTTTCGCGTGCCTTAAGCAATGCACCCCTCATTGGGCTTGCGTGTGTATTATACTAGCTATTGTGCCAATGCTGTGTGCGGGTTATGCTGCCTCGTCGTGTTTTATGTACCGGACAAGTTTCCAACTACATGCACTCGTTTGCTGAATGTGCTGAAGATGGACATGATTTACGCCTTAGTTGAGGTACGAATTGCTTCAATGCTTTATATGTCATAAGATATTATTCAGTTTTGGTAAAACATCTGTCAGGCCCATAAATATGGCGAATTAGGCCTAGTAGCCTCAGGCTCGTATTTTATAGGTATCACCCGTGTGGCGACGGGGGCCCAGCCATTCCACAGGTATACAGCCAAATATTTTGTACGTATACAAATGCATACGACTCTTTAATTAAGTTTGGGCTACTAAGCCCACCATGCACAAGTACGCATTATAACAATTAACACACGCGTCTCCGAAGCAGTGCTTTTCTCCGCCTTTTCATGGAGCCAGGCGGCCAAGGTACAGCGTGGGTCGGAGAAGGCATGGGCAGGTGAAATGCTTTCGATAATTGGCGTTTACACAAACAGTTTCCGAAATTTCAATTTTCTTTGTTGCTTTTTTCGTGCTCCCTATAGGAAAAGGCGGATGCCAAGGATGGTTGGCAAGACATCGACCAATTGCAAGGTCTGAAAGACCGCTGGAGGGAGAATTTGTTCACCTTGGCGTCCTATGGATCTATATGGAGGACAACGCCGAAATCTGGAGCGAATGCTCCAACGGGTAAACAAGGCTCAGGGTGCAATGCTAGCATGTTTATAAACGGGGCACGCCCTTGAATCGTGGGAATTAAAATACCAGTTTGGCATGTTCGTTAGATGATAGAGGGCGGGCCTCTTTCAAGATTCGTAGTTCGGAAAGTGCCCTCACAATTCTTGTTTTGTTATTGCTCGAGCATGTATAGCATGTAAAGGAGTCAGCCTAGCATTTGGGAAATCTGGTTCTGGCCTTTTGTTTCAAGGTACCTGTGTTAGCGCCCTCATAGGTAACGGAACAGGCCCTAAGTGGCAAGTGAATGGACTCTTGCTTACTAAATGTATGAAGTGGAGGACGGGCCCCCAAACGCGCAGTTTAAGCGCATCTTTTGTTAGGCAATTTACGAAGCACGGGTTGGGCTTCCGAGTATCAAGGCCTAGATCGTATTTCTATGGACCAGGACTGGTCCCTGAGTACATGTGGGCTATTTCACAGTGGGTGGTCATTTGAGTAGATTACAGTTTAACCCATCCTGGATAACTTTATCAGTGCATATACATGTTATGAGTGATTTTATATGACGGGTAATATGAAGGACAAGCTACAGAACTATTTTTACATAATTCTACGAGTTATTCGTTTTTAATTTCTCTATTTACATGCACTTTTAACACCATTTTGGAGTCTCATTTCAAGTTTTGCATTAGTTTAAGTGCAATCATTTGTTGATGATGCATTATTGTGGTGATCATTTGGTGATCAATCATGGATATATAGTGTTCAACAATATTGTGAAACTTGGGTTGGTGTAATTCGGTCAACAAAAAAAAACAAACAAACAAACAAACAAACAAACAAAATATGGTAATGTCCTCTCCAGGTCAAGGTATTCCACACAATGGAATAGTTTGGAGATATGTACTCACAAAGATGTTTGTATCATCACATGACACATTTGATGGAGTAAATATGACAATTTGATCGTGGAAGAGATTTGAGTAAATTTTATCAAGATCATATTCAGGGTTGTGGAAAATCCGTTAAACATTTGTCCTCTCCAGGACAGCATTCAATTGTAATATAACATGTCAACCATGATTGAAATATTTCGTTGTTAGGTTTGTAAAATTAACAGTACCATTCCTTCTAACAGGACAGTGCATGGCATTACCATTTCAACATTTAGTCTGGCCATTATATTGTGATATTCTGTGTTTAACAAAATGTCCTCTCCAGACAACCAATTACAAATTATTATTTCAGTGGAAAAAATAAACACGTTAATCATAATGCCACGCTCTGATATTTTTTGAATTATTAGTATACATCCTGAAGTTTTTAGATCAACAAACTTTTGTGAGTTGGACAAGTTTGAAATTTTACCCCGATTTGCCAGTGAGACTGAAAGTGTACACTTATTGTGAAATAGCCCATGTCTTAATTTCCAGTTCCTTCGAGGAGGCAGAGCATGGGCCTCTGAATGCTATGCTGTTGTTCGTGAGCACGTCAATTATACTGAATGATAGATATGTGTCGCCATTAGGCAGCAAGCATAGATGCACTGGGGGTTTGGCTTGACAATACTTAAAGTTTCGTCATAACCCCAGTCAGAATCTGTATAGGCCGAGGACGGGCCTCTAAAGGGCAAGTTCAAAGTACCCATAGATTACATGTGTACTTGCCGAGATCGGGCCTCTGAATACTAAGTGGTAATACATATTCCACATGTACTCGGTACTAGACAGAGGACGGACCGAGTAAATATTGCCCACGTACTCTATATACTAGATAGAGGGCGGGCCTCCCAATGCCAAGTTTAATATGCTCATAGTTTGCATGTGTACTAGGCAGAGGAGGGCCTCTAAATGCCAAGTTGAGATGCCAAGTTCTGATGTGACGCTAATTTTGGCATGGGTACCCTTTACTAGACAGCCGACCTCTGAATTAGCGTATCCCTATTAATATGCACTCTTATTTGGTATTGGTACATAAGGGCGTGTACATAGGCAGAGGACGGGTCTCTGAATTCAAAATTTCAATAAAAATCAATTTTATGAATGCCAAATTTTAATGTGCCCATGTTTTCTATGTGTATAGATACAGGTACTAGGCACAGACGGGTCCCTGTATGTCAAGTGTAATATACCCATAAATGGCGTGTGTGCTAGAGGACGGGCCTCGGGACACCAAGCTTAAAGTTGCATTGCCCGTGTTTCGGTGAAAGGATTAAAAATAAAAATTAATTTACACAAGCGAACGAATTTATAAAGCTTACGTGTCTCTGTAACGAAAAATATCAAAAACTTAAGTTTCCGACGTCGGGAGTTGGAGATGCAGGCCTTTTTCTTGAAACGTGCTTTTCATGTTGTGCATGTGCGCGTGCGCTCGTATGTACATGGTGTGTGTGCAATGTGCACATGTGCGCGCACATGTGCATTTGCGTCATGGCCCTGTCGATTGGGTGACCTGCCAGCCATTTGGTCGTTTCTTGTTTTTGATCGACTGGCGTTGGTCCTTGACGGATTTTTTACGTTCTTGGTGCCAAGTGGGGGCTGATAACTTTTTCTATTCGGAAAAGTTACCTATTTTAACCTAAAAAAAAAAAAAAAAAAGGGCAGTGCAACTTTGATGAGCATTTATATTGCAGGTGCGATACACAGAGGGCGGGCCTCTGTATGAATGTACCCTTGATTTGCATGTGTACTCGGTACCAGGCTGAGGGCGTGCCTCTGAATGCCAGGCTTATGGTACATGTGCAATGTAACCATATTTTGCGTATTACAATCGGGTCATGGTCTTAGATGAGAGACATTCTATGATTTGAAGCAAAAAACCCCCTTTTCCCCTTGTCCAATCAAAATGTTTCATATATGAGTGGGACGGGAATTTTATGTAGTTTATTCATAAGTGCGAGTTGAATCTGTGTGTCACAGAGAACGACCGTGCCGTTCAATTCAGTGAGACAACCTACTGAAAAATGATCAGTAATCGTGTTGACCTCCATTGACTTTGCCGATTTTGAGGTTCAACACCCGTTCTTTGAGTGAAAAAAGCCCCTTTTCCCCGTGCATCATATATTTTATGAAATAATAACCAAACTAAAGGTAATACTCTGTACTTTGAAATGCATAGCGAGTTGGGGAGAAACATAGACGTACTTTTTTTATGTACTCACAAAAGTTCGCAGTGAGGGGCTGTTTTCCGTGTCATTTTCCTGCGCTGAGCGTAGGGTCACGGAGCTCAGCGAGCAGATGCGCGCAAGTTCATGGTGCAAATGTACTTGGCAGAGGACGGGCCTCTGAATGCTATGTTTATGGTGCAATGTACTTGCCAGAGGACGGGCCTCTGAATGCTATGTTTATGGTACAAATGTACTTGGCAGAGGACGGGCCTCTGAATGCTATGTTTATGGTGCAATGTACTTGGCAGAGGACGGGCCTCTGAGTGCTATGTTTATAGTGCAATATACTTGGCAGAGGACGGGCCTCTGAATGCTATGTTTAAGGTACAAATGTACTTGCCAGAGGACGGGCCTCTAAACGCTATGTTTATGGTGCAATGTACTTGGCAGAGGACGGGCCTCTGAATGCTATGTTTGTGGTACAAATGTACTTGGCAGAGGACGGGCCTCTGAGTGCTATGTTTATAGTGCAATGTACTTGGCAGAGGACGGGCCTCTGAATGCTATGTTTAAGGTACAAATGTACTTGCCAGAGGACGGGCCTCTGAACGCTATTTTTATGGTGCAATGTACTTGGCAGAGGATGGGCCTCTGAATGCTATGTTTGTGGTACAAATGTACTTGGCAGAGGACGGGCCTCTGAGTGCTATGTTTATAGTGCAATGTACTTGGCAGAGGACGGGCCTCTGAATGCTATGTTTAAGGTACAAATGTACTTGCCAGAGGACGGGCCTCTGAACGCTATGTTTATGGTGCAATGTACTTGGCAGAGGACGGGCCTCTGAATGCTATGTTTGTGGTACAAATGTACTTGGCAGAGGACGGGCCTCTGAATGCTATGTTTATGGTGCAATGTACTTGGCAGAGGACGGGCCTCTGAATGCTATGTTTATGGTACAAATGTACTTGGCAGAGGACGGGCCTCTGAGTGCTATGTTTATGGTGCAATGTACTTGGCAGAGGACGGGCCTCTGAATGCTATGTTTAAAGTACAAATGTACTTGGCAGAGGACGGGCCTCTGAATGCCGTGTTTGTGGTACAATGTACTTCTATTTTGCACATATGCGCGCTATACTTGGCAGAGGACGGGCCTCTGAATGCCATGTTTGTGGTACAATGTGCTTCTATTTCGCATACTCTGTATTTGGCAGAGGACGGGCCTCTGAATGCCATGTTTGGGGTACAGTGTACTTCTATTTCGCATATATGTACTCTGTACCTGGCAGAGGGCGGGCCTCTGTATGCCATGTTGATGGGCCTTCGCTAGCACGCTGATTTTAATGTGGTCCAGGGACACCTCTTTGTGCCATTTTGTGAATCCCAAAGTTCAAGTACCCCGTTCGCAAAGTTTTGCTAAAAATAAAAAAAATAAAAATAAAAAAATTAAAAAAAACAACCAGTACCATTGAGTACCAGTGGTATTTGAAAATGCTGGAGAGTCATCTGTGTGAGAGAGATTTTGATCAATCTTTGATCCCATCGCTACGCACGCAGCGAAGCGGAAACGAGGCACCTCCCAGTGGGTAATTTTCAATGGCAAACCAAGTGGCTTGCCAGTCCCTTTTACACCCACCCCCCCTGAAGTTCTCTCTGGTAGACTACAGGTAGATTTATAGGCGCTCGGATTCAGAGATCCAACTATTTTGTAGCCGGCACATTAAGCAATGATCCTGGTGCTTTGGGACGATATCTTAGCAGAGTCACCCAATAGGGACGAAGTTCATGGTTGGCTTCATCATGGAATTAGTCTGTATAATTTTTTCCAGTCGTTTCATGGCTGATACAGGGGCAGGAATTGCTGTTTATAATTGCCCACCGAAAGGTATTTTAAATGCGCTCATTTGTCAAGATTATGTCGCCCTTTTCATAGACACAATCACCAGGCGGTGGATAGAGGGCTCTATATACGTTGTGGGTAGGGTCAAGGAAGTACAGCCGCCGAAATGTGTGACTGCCTTGACAGTCTGCTTCTATATCAATGAAGGGACCTAATCTTTGGCGCAAGGACACACCCTTCAGTGTGGTACCTTTAGGCAATGTTGTCAGACCCATAACCAAAGGCGATATTTTCTCAAGTACCGACAACAGCCAGGGATACAAGCAAATCTTCTTGACCAAGGAGTCCAGAACCTTTTCCGGCTTCGAGTGGGTTTGGTTTAAAAAAAAAAAAATACGAAGGTTTAAAACACTTCACTCGTGTTTGTTTTATTGCGGTGTGAACAGGACATGCATGGGGACGGTTCCTACATCAGAGCTCTAAGGGCCGTTTACGTCGTACGCTACATACACTTAAAGCTCGGCTTGTTCAGCAACTTAAAGAAAAGTCATCGGCAGCCATCGAACAGCATGGTGCATCTCGGGTTCGGCATCTGCTCCAAACCCTATCATTTCCGATTCCTGAGCATAAAAAGGTATCATTCGCTGAGGTACGAGAGACAATTTTGCGGAAGGATAAAATGCTCTAAAACAGATGCAACGTTTTGTGGGCAAAGGCCAAAGTTTTGCTCTGGTGTTTGTTTGTTTCTGAGGGAATGCTCCTCCTTCATATCTACACTTGATATGATCTCGTGCCTACGCCTCTGTCACCACAAGTGCGGAAGGAGATTCTATTTTGGAGGTTTGTCGATAGCTTCTCGCAGCTGATCCCTTGAAGTCAAGGCCGCCACCTTGCTATCGCATTGCACTGTCGGCAGACGCATCTGGCTATAAATAGGGCGGTACCCTAGTCTTACCAGACGATGGCAAACAGGAGCAAGGGCAGGAGGAGACTAACTTTCGTAGATCAGCTGAAGAGGGACGCAACACAACAAGAAACAACTGAGCTTAGGACGCTGATGCTGGACCGAGATGCGTGGAAGACGACCATCAGAGTTTCCCGAGAAGGCGTCGGCTGAAGACAACCTCTCGCTCAACTAAGTGTAAGTTTCTGAGATTACTGGTCCGCAGACATTTTGGGACACACGGGTATATGTCGCAAGGAGGCCCTTGATCTATATTTTGTGTGGCTCTCAGTCTTTGATTCGCTATGGAACTTGATGGTGGATGTGGTTGGAGATTCCAGAAATGTAGTGGATGCTTGGACTGGCCTCCGAGCTTGGTCTAAACCGCTTTCAAAAATGTTGAAGTTTAATGTTTTGTTTTGCCCTCTCCTTGGAGGCAAATTTTTCGCTCAAGTTGACCTAGGTCTCATCTGGTAATCCCACAGGTTTTCACCTCTGATTTGATGTCACTTTCGTCAAATGTCCCGGCGCGCAGGAACGGGTCTCCACTCAAGTTCTTCCTTTCGCCTGTCAGAGGCAGGTCAAGCAGGGGTTTTTAGAATGTCCCGAATTTTTCAAGGGCTGGGGTTTGAGCTCTGGGCCTTCCAGTGCTACTTCCCACGTATTGTCACCCCCCGAATGGATATCGCTTACGTTAAGCGTCACCATGTTCTCCTTGTGTCCGACTCAATGTTCAGAGGATTCAAAGGATTCGGCTGGCCCAAGGCATTGAGCGTGAAAATGTTAGCCAACGGAGGCACAAAAATGGCCCCGTTATGTAGACATCTGGTGGTATCTTGCAGGGCTTTTCAGCCGGAGGTGGCAGTTCTGCGCGGAGGCATAAATGATTTCAGCCGATTGACCGACCCTTCGCAGGGTGTACTTGACGTGGTAGGGGTTTTTCGCGCTGTTGCCCAACTGATCAGGGAAAAAATTCCCAATATGCATATTTGTTCTTTCCTCAAGGTGCCAAACCAAGATGGTGGACATCAATCGCTCAGTCTCCGTAGTCAACTCATTATTGAAAGAGGTCTATCATGAATGCTAGCTGGCAGTTTTTTCTCGAACGATTACATCGTGGAGCAGGATCTTGCGGACATTGTGCACCTATCGATGATGGGATATCTAAGCTCCAGCGCAGGCTGCGGCTGTTTTCAGATCCGTTTCGGGCTTGCCCTCGGGAATTCCGATACAATGCTAAATTTCTTCTTCAATCATGCCCTCCCCTTCACGAGAGCGTTTTGGTATCTTTTTCAAGATGATCAGTGCGGCAACCAGGCTGACAAAACTAGGAAACGAGTTGGATACGCAGGGATATGGAGTGCAAAAGAGCGGACTTATTTGCAGCATATAGACCGATTTCTGCGGAAGCATCAAAGCAAATGATGCTGTACTGAAGGGGAGGATCTGGAGTCAGTGACACCACTTGACATCCTATGCTTTTTGATCGATCGTGACTCAGAAGGTCGCACGCAGATTCACGGCTTAGGGTGAAAAAATTTGGGTAAGCACGGGATCTGCAGCCGATTTCACGAATCCTTACGCACTGCGTAAGTCCGCTTGCGCAACATTTTATTGCGTAGGCTGCGCAACATTCCTGTGAAAATTACACGCAAGCTATAGGGCTTGCGCCATTTTGCAAAAGTTGCGCAAGCTGCGCACTCTTTCGTGAAATCGGCTGCCGCTCTTGTGGGTGCCCGCTTATATTAGCGGCATGCACCGTGGACTCTTATGTTGGGCAGATAAGGGCATACTTTAACTCATTCGGTAAGACCGAAGTCTGGCGAGTGGGATAAAAGTTCGCAAACCCTTGCATCTCTCACCAAGTTCGTAGATACATGAATGCAATGCAGCTGGAGCAGGCTGAGTCTCACATTACTTCAAAGCAGGCAATTCCATTGTTTTCTGATAAGTTACGATGGTCGGTGAAAGAGATCACTGACCGATCCTGGAGACTTGGCAAAGGCGAAGGTCTTTTCCCCTAGCGCTACGTGGTACAACGAGACTTGGCCCTTTTCCTCTGCCTATAATGGGCCGGAGACAGAGCTGGTGACCTAGGAGGAATCAGAACCTGAAAAATAACAAGGATCGAAGGAGGCGATATTTTATTCAGCCACACTATTGGCAAGACGGCAAGTGAGGGTGACTCATCATTGATAATGATTCCAAAGTTGCAGGACCAAGGAAAGATGGATCCAGTCGGCGCAGTTCAAAGTCTGGTTGATCTTTCGCCCCTCGGCGGCCAATCGCAGAGTCCTCGTAAACAAACCCTTCGCCTGTTAACGGACCGAATTCACGGCTGAAGATGTATTTTGCCGCAACAGACAACCCTGAAAACCAGCTTTTGAGAGCGCACAACAGCCGTGCCATGGGTAGCAACCACACTGCGGCTCCTGGATGCATCGGACGAGCAGGTGATGGACCACTGCCAATGGGCGTCGCGGAAGACGTACAAGCACTATACCCAGGTTGAGAGAGTGATGAGGCGTCAGAGCACGGTCCAGGTATTACGCGACGCCGTCTCCACAGCTGAACAAAGTCCAATGGCAGATATCGTCGGACAATTCTATAGGCGTCTGAACTCGGGCCTCGGGGCCCGCGTAGCTTTCCCGCCATCTACATGCAGCTGATATGTCAAAAAATGCCATCACCTACTAACAAAACTACCCATTTTGTTTTTTAATCAATTTTATAGGCAGCGACAGCTTGAGAAAAGAAAAGAGAAGAAAATAAAATGAAAGAAAGGCAGCAAGACAACTAGTCCAGTTTTTCTTTCCTTTCTATCTGATACAGTCTCCCGCTTTCGTTTGAGGTTTGGGTAAGGATTGGGGTGTATTTGGGCAGGTTTGGGGGTTCTCGGCGGCCTAAGAGGGCAGGTTTTGGCGAAATCCATCTAACCCATATCTAAACCCTATAGATGCCGGAGTCGGACGGAAACAAAGGCGTTGTGCAAATAGGTTACTATTTGCACAACCGCCGACGTTGAGGGCTGCGTAGGAATCTACGCAGTCTCGAGTATACCAAGGTGGCAGGTGGGGAGTATTTGGACGAGAAGGAACGAGTCGGCAGAGGACGGTATACGGTTGTATGTCTCAACGGTGGTAAGATAATAGTTTGGCCTCGGCGGCCAGCTTCTGGTGAGTATTATTATATATATACCTTTTTTTTCCCCGCCCACCCGACCTCCTTCCTCATTGCTGAGCTTTCCTATGGCTTCGGTTTCTATGCTCAATCCATCTAACCCATATCTAAACCCTATAGATGCCGGAGTCGGACGGAAACAAAGGCGTTGTGCAAATAGGTTACTATGCAAATTAGCGCCGCCATTACTGGAAAATCTGTTTTTCACCCTATCGGTGCACAAAATCGCATATAACTGAACAAATAAGGTGTCTAGACCTATGTTTTCATGGTCAAGGAAAATAAAAAACCTATTAAAAAAGAGATAAAATACGTCTGTGAAATAGTATTCAAAATAGTGGCAATATGCAAATTAGAATTGCCGATTACAGTTTGATTTTTATGGGTAAACAATACACGTTTCATCCCACTGAATTATTTGCTTTACAATAATATGAATAATTATTTTTTCCACTTGTTTGTAAACAGCAGTGGTAGTAGTTGTAAATCTAGACAATGAGCCATCATGCCCAAGAGAAAAACGTGACCACTCCTGCAGTCCCAAAACAATCTCAGCCAACATGCATTCTTTATGTGCAATCCATTTTGATCATGGTCACTTTACACCCCTCATAGGGGGCTATATTAATTATGGGAAAAAGTACCCTATAGGCCTAACCTAAAATAAATCCAACGAAATATTTTTCAACATTTTCTGGTCCTACAATAAACAAAACTCTACCAAAATCAAGCCACCGGGTCATTTCCAAGATAGCTGCCGTTGACCTTGGAAATCGCTGAAATGGCTGTAATATCTTTAATATTTGGGGTACATGTAGAACAGTGATTTAAATGTCTACCCTAGGGTTTTCAGGGCCAGGGAATTATTAACAAGAATCCATACAATTTCAATCCAACCATAGACAAAAAAAAGAAGCTACAAACTCAAAATGGCGGTCATATTTACAGGCCGTGGAAGGGGTAGAGACAATAACTTCTCTAACTGCTGATGTCAGATGCAGCTTCTTTTATTGGCCAGTATTGTGCATAACATGATCCCCTCCTGTTGCAAGGCTGGCTGCATCAGCAACCATGCGAGCCACTAAGGCAGGGTGCGCCACTCTGCGAGAATTGCCTCCCCTACAACCTGCACTTCCAGGACCGTTTTTGAGATGCGCAATTCAGGAGGTCAGCTCATCCCACGCAGGTTTAATCAGGATAAAACCCAACAAACTTGACCCTCCCAGCCCAGCCCAGCCTAAAGCTATCCCAGCCCAGCCTAGCATGAAGCCCTCCAAGCCCAGCCCGAAGCCTTCCAAGCCCAGCCCGAAGCCCTCCCAGCTCCGAAGCCCAGCTCTAACTCATCCCAGCACAGCCCGAAACGCTCTCAGCCCAGTCTGAACCCACCCAGCACAGCCGGAAGCCTTCCAAGCCCAGCCGGAAGCCCTCCCAGCCCAGCCCAGAGCCCTCCCAGCCCAGCCCAGAGCCCTCCCAGCCCAGCCCAGCCCTGAGCCCTCCCAGCCCAGCCCAGCCCTGAGCCCTCCCAGCCCAGCCCAAAGCCCTCCCAGCCCAGCCCAAAGCCCTCCCAGCCCAGCCCAAAGCCCTCCCAGCCCAGCCCAAAGCCCTCGCAGCCCAACCCAAGGCCCTCCCAGCCCAGCCCAAAGCCCTCCCAGCCCAGCCCAAGGCCCTCTGGTGGAAAGATGGGTCATTTGCAACCTCAAGACAACCTGCGAGGGGAATGATGTAATTGAGAAGTTGATGCTTCTGGTTCATCCCCCTAAAGACGGAGGTTGTCAGTGAAGCGTTGATAGCACTGATGGTGATACCCGACACTTTTCTAGTTCACGTGGGGATCTGATTGCACACGGATTGCAGCACATTTTATTTTACTGCAGTGTAAATTGACCATGGTCAGTCAGACATGGATTACACATGAGGAATGCATATACTGATACTGTTTTGGGACTGCAGGATTTGTGCTTTGGTCACGTTTTCTTTTGGGCATGCTGGCTTATTGTCCAGATCTACAACTACTATCACTGCTGTTTACAAACGAGGAAACATTAATAATTAATATTAATGTAAAGCAAATAATTGGGTGGGAAGAAACGTGTATTGTTTACCCCTAAAATTCAAACGGTAATCGACCATTCCAATTTGCATATTGCCACTATTTTAAATACTATGTCACAGACGTGTTTTATCTCTTTTTAATATGTTTTTCATAATCCTTGACCATGAAAACATAGGTCTAGACACCTTATTAGTTCAGTTATATGCGATTTTGGCACCGATAGGGTGAAAAACAGATTTTCCAGTAATGGCGGCGCTAATTTGCATAAAACACATACGTGGGACATTCGGACAACTTGTTAACATAGCTAATCGTTTTCTACGCATTTTTTCCCATCTAGAAATGCTAATTAAAAGTTGGTTTCCGGGGGGTGCACGGTACCCCCTTCTTCCCACTAGACTATTTGTACTTAAATGTGAAAAGTAATGCACTTTCACTCGATTTTGATGTTTAATCATTAAAATCTCGGTGCGCTTTATTTTGTCACATTTCACTTGCAAATGTGCGCTCGCCTTGACTTTGTTCCCTTTTGCGCACCTCATGCTCCCATCTGCCATGCGTTAAGCATATTTAGATTAATTAGGGCGGTCGGGTTGGCGTAGTGGTTCTTTCCTCGCCTTTCACCTCTGGCGTCCCGGGTTCGAATCCGGGGCATGTATGTGGATTGGGTTTGCAGTCCCTACTCGACTGCGTGGGTTTTCCCCCAGGGATTTCTCTGCATGGGGATTTTCCTCCCACTTCTAAAACTGAAACTCCTTCGTCATCTCAAGTTGATAATAAAGTATAGTTAAAAGCTATAACCGTATAGTTGATGGCATAAAGGGCCTTAGTTGCAGAAGATGCCATAAATTAACAACAACAACCGATAATTATTCAGGTAAAGGCAAAGTAAATTTGTCTTTAAAGAAGAGAAAAATGTATTGCTTTTGTGTGTTTCCAAACACGAGTGAATCTGTTTTTTTTGTGTCAAAAAACTTGATTTCAACCCTTATTATTACATGTATTATCATAAAATCGACACACACAATGTTCTGAAAACAATACCTTCATTTGCTAAATAACATCTGATATTTTTAAACGTCATTTAAATCAATATGTTACAAAATTTTCAATAAATTATGCAGATACAATACACTTGTAGTAATTTCGGGGCTAAACTCACCCAATCTTCGGCCTGGACACCTCCGACGGACCGTCAAGGGTTCTTGACTCAAAAGTGTACAGTTCTAACAACATGTGTTTATTCATCAACCAGCAAGTAACGTATGACTTTTTGTGTATGTACGTATGACATGAGCATAGCAACGCGCGCAGTACAGGGGTGGATTGCAATATAACCGTCTTTAGTCTGAGACACATCATGTGTCCTAACTGAGTTTATGACATCTTAGCTACGACACATTGAAAAATGCCTTGCAATATCCAAAAGTTAGTACGTCTTAGCCAAGACATAAAAGCTTGTATGTCTTTACTGTTGTGAGCGGCGTTTCAATCGCATTCGTGCGTTTGCATACCATCGCGCATGTGCACTACATACTTGCCGGTTGTTGATGCCGTACGTACGCTAGTCCAGATTCTGGACATGTTGATTTATTCGGTTGAGCACCAGTGCGAATTAGAATGAATCTACTTTACCCTTGTTATGTAAAGTGAAACGGTTCAGTGGTCACGAATGGTATAAATAAGCACGAGTATATTTAGATTAATTAGGGCGGTCGGGTTGGCGTACGGGTTCTTTCCTCGCCTTTCACCTCTGGGGTCCCGGGTTCGAATCCGGGGCGTGTATGTGGATTGGGTTTGCAGTCCCCACTTGACCGCGTGGGTTTTCCCCTTGGGCATTTCTCTGGGGGTTTTCCTCCCACTTCTAAAACTGCAACTCCTTCTTCGTCATCTCAAGTTGATAATATAGTATAGTTAAAGCTAAAACCGTATAGTTGATGGCATAAAGGGTGTGGCTGTTCTCAATAAATTGTGACGTCAGTGAAGTCGGTTTAACGAGGCTCAAACTCTCTTTAATATTCACAAGCTTTCACTTACTTGTTACCTCTTCTAAATCTTCACATCTTTCACATCTGTTATGTTACCTTTTAGTACTTCTGTCACCTTAACTGTTTCACAAGCTCAACTGAAGTTCACTAGCTTTAACTGTTCACGAAGTTTAGGTTTCACTGTTCTCGAAGTTTAGGTTTCACTGTTCTCGAAGTTTAGGGCCCGTATTCTAGAACGTTCCTTTAGCGTTAAGGCAGACTTTAAGTCAACCTTTAGCTAAATTTTATTTCAAGAACCAACCTTTATCTCGGGTCAAAGGACGCCTTTAAGTACCTTCCTTTAGCAAAGGTTGGGTCGTTTCAAGAACCTTCCTTCATTACAGGAAATGCTTTATTTTGCCTTAAGGAGGCCTTTAAACGTAAGGTTGGTCTGGAGTATCTTTTAGTCTTCCTTTAGCAGCCAATGTGCAAGGATCTCTTCTGATACCTCAGCGATGGGTGATTACGTCAACTGACTAGCGCGTTTCTATGACGTCATTAGGGGTATGTGACGTATCAGGACACGTCTTCCTCAGTTTCAAGAGGATGATTTCAGTGACGACGCCTTTTTTAGACGCTTTCGGTTCACCAAGGATGGATTTAACCACCTGTTGAACTTCATCGGCGACGACATGCCAGAACCTGAGAACAATCGTGGACGCCCCCTGTCACCAAGGACCCAACTGCTGGTTGCACTCCGTTACTATGCGACGGGTTCGTTTCAGACTGTTCACGGAGATTTGCAAGGAGTGTCCCAGCCATCGGCTTCAATAATCGTCAGAAGTGTTTCAGCAGTGATAGCAAGAAAACGGGCCGAAGTAATTAGTTTTCCAATTGGACAGGACGCTGTTGCAAATAAAAGGAAATTCTATGAAATGTATGGTTTTGCAGATGTGCTAGATTGCGTCGATGGCGTTCATGTGCCAATCCAAGCCCCAAGCTTAGACGAACGTGAAATTTATCGATGTCGCAAGGGTTTCATGTCACTGAACGTTCAAGGTATAGCAGATGCAGATCTGAAATTCATAAACATTGTTATTCGATGGCCGGGCTCAACTCATGATTCACGTATTTTCGACAACAGCCGGATTTGTTTCCAGTTCGAACAACGCCAATTCGATGGCCTTCTTCTTGGAGATAAAGGCTACGCGTGCCGCCCATTTTTAATGACACCATTTCGGAACCCAGATGGCCCTGCACAAAACCGATACAACAGATCACACAAGAGAACACGATCCGCTGTTGAACGAATGTTCGGAATATGGAAACGAAAATTTTCTGTGCAACATCTTTTTTTGCTTTTACTTTCAAATTATCGACAACTTTCTTGAGCTGCGGAGCATCGGAAGGCTTGATACCGGGCTGCGCATTGAACTTTTTCGTGCTTCATTTTTGGCAGTCAGAACCTCGTATTTCCCCGCATATCGATATGCTTTTTCTTATTGATCAGTTGCATTAGTAGCTGCTTTTCAATGTCACTGAACCGTCTACGAGGTTTTGGGGTTTTACCGTCATCAGAACCGTTACCGGTAGTTTTTCCAGTTTTTGGCATGTTGGTTGTCCACAAAATCGGGAGGTTGGCAATGCACACTACCGCGGATACACTACCTACTGAACATTCCTGTATCAGGGCCTAACTGAAGACTTCACGTGAACATCAACCCTACTGCATACAATAACAATGGCAGCGTAATGACCAGAGGTATTACACGGGACTAGAAAACTGACATCGTCCTGTTACAACAGCTCATTTAGGAGCATAAAGGGAGCCTATAGAGAAAGTGTCCCTTCCTTGAAGGAAGCCTTTAAACAATTTGTGGTAAAGGAAGACCTTAACAAGAGGGAAGTTAAAGTGTGGTTCTTGAATACCATTTGTTAAAGGAGCCTTTAGCAAAGGAACTCCTCAATAAAGGAAGCCTCTATAAAGGTCTACTTTAGGCCTATTTAAAGGAGGGTCTTAGAATACGGGCCTAGGTTTCACTAAGCAAATAATTAAGTTCATGTAAATTTCCTTAGTTATCGAGTCCAAAATCACTTCAAAACAAACTCTATAATTAATCAATTAAATGGGAATCAAATTACCTCTGTCCCTAGGTCAAATCTCTTAAGAAATCTCGGGTGAAAAACTCGGAGCAATCTCTGGGACAAGTATCAATCTGTCATGTCTGTTATTGTTTACATTCACGATGCGATGATGGCTCGAACAGCCGTTGCTACGGAATGTTTGTTCGATCCTTCGATGGTTGCGAAGCACAGCGCCACCAAGAGGCAGAAATTAACAAGGCGCATTAAAGCTGCCGTTACATGGCTCCTCTAATTTGAAATCTCAAATTAACTTCAATTAATCAACTTCAATTAAAAAATTGTCGAACAAAAGAACATCTCAACTTGGGTAAAAATCAGTCAATATCTATACTACCGACATTAATAAAAGAAACCTGACATCAAGTAGAAAGTCCAGGCAGACATCAAGTGTCACAGTTGTATGGAAGGACACTCATCCTAAGGCTCCTCGTTGGGGATTCCCCGGTGTAGCAGCAGGACCAGTTTGTGGACTGGTTTCTCGAAGACAGAATTACCAGCTTGTAGCTTGACCTTCCTGGTGTGACCATCTTGTCCCGGGAACGTCTCCATGATGCGGGCCAGGGACCACTGACATCTTGGGAGCGAGTCATCCATCATCAGAACGATGTCATCCTTTTCAAGGTTCCTCCTTGGTTTTGTCCACTTCTTCCTCTCTTGCAAGGTTGGCAGGTACTCGGACTTCCACCTCGTCCAAAATTGGTTGGCCAGGAACTGCACGCGTCTCCATCTTCTACGACAATATAAATCCTGACGGACGAAGACACCAGGTGGGGGAAGGACAACTCTGGTTTTCTGTGTCAGCAAGTGGTTTGGTGTAAGTGGCTCGGGGGAGTCGGGGGACTTCATGTCGATGTAGGTGACGGGTCTGCTATTCACGATAGCCTCTGCCTCTGTCATAAGGGTTCTCAATAATTCGTCATCTAGCTGTTGTCCATGCTGTCTCAAAATTGCGGAGAGAGCATTTCTGGTGGAGCGGATCATCCTTTCCCATGCACCTGCCATATGACTGGCACAGGGGACATTCATGTTGAAGACGACCCAGTCACAGCTGTCTTTTAGTAGTTGTTCGGAAATCTTCTGGTGGTTCATTTCAGCGAGAGCTGCGTCAAGTTCGTTCTTGCCTCCAATGAAATTGGTGCCTCTGTCAGATCGGAGCTGCCTCACGGGACCCCTTCTGCAGACGAACCGACGATATGCATTGAGGAAGGATTCAGTACTCAGGGAGTTGGAGGTCTCAATATGTACGGCACGTGATGACATGCAAGTGAAAATCACTCCCCAACGTTTCAGCTCTTTTCGTCCTTCTTTGATAATGAATGGGCCGAAATAATCAACGGCGCTGTAGGTGAATGGTGGAGCTGGTTCCAGTCTGTCATGTGGTAGGTCAGACATCTTTTGCTCGCATGCAGCACCTCGTAGTTTTCGACATGTCACGCATTTCCACACATGGCTTGTGACTGCGGCTCTGCCACCAATTATCCAGAATCCGGCTTGACGGATTGCATTCAGGGTCATGCCACGGCCAGGGTGACCGTTTCGACTGTGGTAGTGCTCGATCACTAGACTGCTTACATGGTCATCGCGTGGAAGTAGAATGGGATGTTTGACATTCTCTGGTAATGCAGCTCTCTTGATGCGTCCGCCGACTCTTAGTACTTTATTCTCATCTAGAAATGGATCAAGTGTACATAGAGAGCTTTTCTTGCTCAATGACTGAGATTGGCTCCGCTTTCCATTACTCGGGTCATCGTTGGATGAAGAAGAGCTGTCGGTGTAGAAGAACTGTGTCACATCGGTCTTCAGTTCCTTCATCAGAAAGGTACTCACTTTCACAGAGATCACAGCCGCTGTGAGCTCAAGACGTGGTATGGTGATTGGCTTGGAGGGGGTAACTCTGGATTTTCCCATCACCAGCGATGAACTCACGTTCCCCTTGTTGTCTGTCAGACGAAGATAACTGCACTGGCCATAGCCATCGAGGCTGGCATCGGAAAAGTGGTGCAGTTCTGCTGATTCGATGTCACCAAAGTTCTGTGGCTTATAGCATCGTGGGACTTCCAATGAGGACAACTTCTGAACATCAAGTCTCCACTTCTCCCACTGGGCCCTGGTACTTTCAGAGATTGGGTCGTCCCATCCGCATCCATCACGGCACAACTCTTGGAGGATACGTTTTCCGACGAGCAAAATGGGAGCTACTAGGCCAAGGGGGTCAAATATTGAGCTGACTGTGGACATGATTCCACGGCGAGTGAGTGGTTTGTCCTGGAACTGAACTCTGAACTGAAAGGTGTCAGATTCGATGAACCACTGCACTCCTAAAGTGCGCTCCATCGGCAAGTCATCTTGAAATACGTCAATGTTCTGGACATTCGTAGCACGCTCTTGGGCCGGAATAACATTCAGAACTTCCTTGTCATTGCAAACAAACTTGTGGAGACGAAAACCTCCCTTCTTGCACAAGCGTGTACCGTCATTTATCAGCTGTAAGGCTTTATCAGGTGTGGCAACAGACTTCAATCCATCATCTACATAGAAGTCATTTCTGATGAAGTCTGCGGCATCCTTGCCACAGCTGTCTTCGTTGGCATCAGCAGCTGACTTGAGTGCAAAGTTGGCACATCCTGGAGAAGAAGTCGCCCCAAAGAGATGGACGGTCATTCGATACTCCAGTGGTTGTTCGTCTAGTTTGCCATCTTCCCACCACAAGAATCTCAGAAAGTTGCGGTACTTCACGTCAACACCAACTTGGTGAAACATCCCTTCGATGTCACATGTAAAAGCAACTTGTTCCTTGCGAAATCGGCACAGTATACCAACAAGATTGTTGGTCAGGTCTGGACCCTGCAGCAGGTGTCGGTTAAGAACTTCACCTTCGAACTCTGCGCTGCAGTCAAAGACGACTCTTATCTTTCTGGGTTTCTTCGGGTGGTACACACCATGATGGGGTATATACCACACAGATCCATCATCAAGGGAGAGTTCAGCTTTGGGAACTTTCTCTGCGTATCCCTTTTCGATGATATTCTTCATGAAGGTATTGTAGTCTTCTCTGTATTCATGGTTGTTCATTAGTTTCGACTTCAATTTCGTGAGTCGTCCTGTGGCCATCGTTTTGTTGTTTGGAAGTTTGACGTCATCTAATAATAATAATAATAATGAGATTTGTAAAGCGCACATATCCACCCTGCAGGGTGCTCAAGGCGCTGTTAACAACAACGAGTAATTAATTCTCGAAAATTTGCGACATCAAGTAAGTTTTTAGAAGTGATTTGAACCTAGTTGTACAGTGGCATGATCTGAGGTCAAGTGGCAATGAATTCCAAAGTCGAGGAGCTGCAACAGAAAAAGATCTGGCGCCCCATGTTCGCTTAGAATTTGGTTCCTTGAGAAGTTGCTGGTTACTTGATCTAAGAGTTCTTGCTGGAGAATATTCATGTAGTAGTTCCTTAATGTAGTAGGGAGCCTTGTTGTTGAGAGCTTTGTGGACCAGAAGCATGAGTTTGAAAATAATCCTTTGGGAGACAGGAAGCCAGTGTAGTTCCTTCAAAATGGGGGTGATGTGACAGTTCCTCCTGGATAAGGTGATGATGCGGGCAGCGGTATTCTGAAGACGTTGAAGACGGTATATTTGATTCTGAGGGAGTCCGTAGAGTAGTGAATTGCCGTTGTCTAGTCGTGAAGTCACAAATGCATGGATGATTTGCTCGGTGGCACTTCTATTCAAATACTTGCGTATACGACCAATGTTTCTAATTTGGAATGATGCCGAACGGACAGTGTTAGCGACGTGAGGTGTAAATGTCATTGCTGAATCAAATATAACCCCCAAGTTCCGGGCCTGCAACGATGGGGCTATCTGTGCATCACCAATTGTAATAAATGGCACAGACACCTTTGTTAATTGTTGGCGTGATCCAAACAAGAGAAACTCCGTTTTTTCCTCATTTAGCTTTAGAAAGTTGTTTTTCATCCAGCATCGGATCTCGGAGATGCATTGTTCCAGTCTTGCAACAGAAGAATCGGCAGGCTCCTGCGAAGACTTGAAGGTTATGTAGAGTTGAGTATCATCTGCATAGACGTGGTAGTTCAGATGATGTTTCAAGATGATATCACGAATTGGCAAGGTATAAAGAGTAAACCACTGTGGGCCTAGCACAGACCCTTGTGGTACAGAGTACTCTAAAACAACAGGATCTGATATTGCATTGCCAATGCGGACATGCTGGGTTCTATTTGAGAGATAGGACCTGCACCATTCGAGAGCCGTGCCGTGTATACCGAGATAGTTCTGAAGTCGAGATACGAGGATGCCATGATCAACGGTATCGAATGCTGCACTCAAATCAAGCATAACTAGCGCAGTGATATCACCATTATCCATTGCGGACAGGATATCATTACTGACCCGAACAAGCGCAACTTCCGTCCCGTGGAATGGCTTATATGCAGACTGGAAAACGTCCGAAAGCTCATGGTCTTGGATGTGGTCAGAGATGCGGGATGAGACAATACGCTCGATGATTTTCCCCAGGTACTTCAGGTTTGAGACGGGTCTGTAGTTTTTCAGAATCTCCTTGTCCAGGCTGGGCTTCTTCAGAAGTGGCCGAATGTAGGAAACTTTGAGGTTGTCCGGGAAGCAACCAGAGTCCAACGATGTGTTGACCACCTCGGTAATAAAAGGAGCAAACACATCAATGTGTTGCTTTATCATCATAGTTGGAATAGGGTCAAGTTCGCAGGATTTTGATGGCGATTTCATGATGACACGCTTAATTTCGTCAACATTGGTTGGCTCAAAATTAGAGAGTCTGCAGTTAGGATCCGCATGTGGCTGAACTAGTGGGACGGAGTTGGACACTGGCATCAATGAGGATCGGATGTTCGTAATCTTGTTGACAAAATAATTTGAAAATGCATTTGCAAGGTCCTGGTCAGATTGTGAGGACGGAAGGACCGGGGACTTAGGCTTGTGCAACAGCTTGTCGATTACCCTGAACAGCTTTTTCTGGTCACCAGAGCTTTGCTGCACCTGTGTTGAATAGTGACTCACTTTCGCTTGGTTGATCATGACGTTCACAACATTACATTGCTGGCGAAAGCTCTCCCGATCAGCCTCTTGCTTGCCATTGGCACGCCACCTCCGTTCAAGCTGACGGCGAATTTTCCGTGCTGCTCGGATGTCATCATCAAACCAACGTGGTCCCGGTCGAATCTTGATGGATCGTGTTACCTGTGGAGCATGTTTGTCCACATTTTCACGTACCATGCATTCATACTCTTCAACACAAGCTTCAAGGTCATCAGTGCCGAGGTCGATGTTCGATAGAGATGTTTCAATATCATGACAGAAGGCAGTGATATTGATATTACGCCATCGCCGAGTTTTCAAAGTCATAGTTGGGAGGGGTGGCTTCTCAAAGCCAACGTAGCCCATGATCGCATAGTGATCCGAAAGTCCAGGGTGGATTTTAATATTTGAGATTATAGGTGTGACATTCTCACGCGTTATCACCAAATCGAGACAATGTCCAAGTCGATGAGTTGGCTCATGAATGTGTTGGACGAGACCGTACGATGAGAGCAAATACTGAAACTGTTTTGCATTGGTGTTAGACATATCGTCAACATGGATGTTGAAGTCGCCAGCGAATATGACTTCGGATGGGTGGAGGAGATATTGTGTGATCAAGTTCTCAAATTCATGCAAAAAAGTGGAAAAACACACATGTTGTCCATGGATGTCTCTTTCCGGACGATAGATGACTACCATGCGAACAGAATTGGAATTACCAGTTATCTCCACATGGAGAGATTCAAAAGTTGCATAGTTCGCGTTATCATTTTTCATGCAGACACCCAACGTAGATCTGTAAAGTAGAGCAACACCTCCACCTGTCTTGTGGGGTCTGGGTATATGATGAAAAAGGTAACCATCTGGGGTGCACTCGCGAGCTATCAAGTCGTCGTCTGGTTTGAGCCACGTCTCTGATACAGCAACTAAATCATGATTATTTTGAAGTACCAAGTCGACAAATTCATCCGTCTTGTTGCAGATAGACTGCGCATTCAAAACACAAAAACTAAGACTTGTGTTTTTACACAGGAAGAGGCATTTCAAAGTGTCCATCATCTCTAGTGTGGATTCCATCTTTCATTTTCTGTAGGAATCTCTTATCTTGGATGGACACCTTCTCATCGGTGGCCCTTTCATTGAAGTCAAACTCAAACATCTTGCTGACCTGCAATGGACTCACTTCCTTCACCTGGGTGCGGAATGCGAAATGGCACTGTATCTGTGTAGACGTGGAAAAGCTGCGGGCAAGCTTGTGGTCGCTGCTATTCTGGTGCATCACTCCAACAACGCCCCATCCCAATACAGTGCGAATGGCATAGGGATCTTCATCTTTGCCATGTACAATGTCTCTCGGTCTGATCGCTTGAGTGCAGTTACAGCCAATCAGTAGTCCAATTTCTGTGTCCTTCAGATATGGAGGCAGTAGGTTTGCCACTTCTTGTAGGTGCGGCCATTTTCTGACCGAATTGGATCTGGGAATTTGGCTGTGGTTTGCATTGATGGATGGCCTTGAGTACACGCCTGGTAGTGTTATATCCGAACTTTCTGTCAAGCCTTTCACGGTGAGGCCATACACTTTCTTTGACGAGACTGTACCCTTAGCAAGTATGGTGGACAAGTTCAGCTGCACTTCTTCACCACTCACACCGAGTTTCTCGAGCACGGAATCTGTGATGAAGCAGGAGTCGGCGTGTTCATCTAGAAGTGCGTATACAATAACGTTGTTTTGTGAATCATCCTGGTGGCGTAGTAAAACGGGTACAATGAGGGTATGGGAACAGTTCTGTCCAGCGTTATTCGTCTGAGCACGATGTGCAGTACATGTAGATGACTGGATGCTCACATCTTTATTAACACTGCTTTTTGCCCTTTCAGTTTCAGGTGCAGGTATTGCTCGAGCGTCATCATGAAGGAGAGTTGGATGATTGCGTTCACATTTAGAACAGCGTTTCTTGTTTCTGCAGTCACGTCGTCTGTGGCCCCATCGTAAACAACCAAAACACATGCCTTGTTTCATGAAACTGCTACATGAATCAACACTGTGTTGGCTCTTGCAGAGAACACACAAGGCTCTGGCATCGAGGGATTTAGTGGAATTGTTTCCATTGGGCACACTTCGTGAAGGAGAACTTGAGGAAATCTCATCTGTCTTTGAAGTAAAACTTCGTGCGTGGTTATGTTTGAACTTCGGATTATTTTCTTCCTTCTTTGTTTCATCATTTCTCTGGTTGAAAGGACTGCAGGCAACGCGGGCTTCTTGAGCAAGAAACTTGCAAAACTCAGAAAATTGTGGATATTCACCATGCTGAACATCAGTGCTGAAATCAGTAGTGACGTCATAAACGCTGTATATTCGACGGTCAATGAGACGAAGCCATCGATCTTGTATGTACCTCGGAAGTTTCAAAAGAATCTTCTTGTGCTCTGTGGGGTCGTTGAGTATGTTCAGCTGGCTGAGAGTGGCCATGGCTGTCTCACACTGGAACATAAAATCTGACAAGTTACGAAGTGCCTTGCTATCTCCGTGCTTGATTGTTGGCCATTTGTCAATTTTTTCTCGGTATATGTTGGCAGCCATCATCTTGTCGCCATATCGATCGGCCAACAGTCTTTTGGCCTTGATGTAGGCACTTTCGGTGTTGAGGGCAAGTATAGACCTTTAATGCAGTGATGGGCCTCTCCAGCAGTGTATTTTCCCAAGTAGTACAATCTGTCTGCGGCTTGAGAGTAACGCTCTTCCACGAGCACCTTGAAGGAGTTCAACCACACGGAGTAATCAAATACACTGCCCTTGAAAATCTCTGGCTCTTTCTTCGGCAACTTCTCTTCTTTGTGCGTAAGTACTTCAGCGAGAGTAGTTATTGCACTCAACAATTCATTTGTTGGTCTGTTCAAAGGTTCAGCACGGTCAGTGGGAACTGAAGATTTCGGTGGCAATGTGTATACTTGGGGGAAATGGACTGGGGTTGAACTTTTATTCACAACTTGGGAGGGGTTAAGGCTTGCACCACTTTGCTCGTGTGAAGTTGTCACAACGTATGGGACATCACGTGTGTTGTGACGTTCCGCTATTTCTGCTTGTTCGAGTTCAGTACTTTGTTGAACTTGACAATCGTTTTGTTTTGCAGCAGGAATTTCATCCAAGGCAGAGGGGGAGTTGTACGTTTCAATGTTTACATCAAGCATTGTCTGCTTGTCTTCTGTGTCACCCCCATCATATTGGTTTAATACACTGATACGTGCATTACTCACGTCCATCTCAGTCTGCAGGTTGAGTTGATCAACTTGTCTCTTTAGCTCAAGACGTGTCAGTTCTAATTCATGCATGTGGTTGATAGCACCAGCACGAGCAGCAAGTTCTGCCCTCTTCTGTTCTTCTTCGATGCGGAAAAGATCGGTATTTGAATGCAGGGAACGGGAGCTAGCTCTTGAAGCGTGGGATTTTCGGGATTTTCTGCTTATCACGGACGCTGCATCACCAAGTCGGAGATCGTCTGTAACCTGTGGATGCATAGACTTGGAAAGGAATTCCTCTACGGAGGACTTGAAAGCAAGTAAGTGCATGTCTTTTTCATCACTGGTCATGCCTGTCTGAGATTGCTCTTCATCACGAGCAAGTTCACAGTACTCTGAATATAACATAACCCAGTGTCTATATTCTTCATGCACTATCGATTGGGAGGCTTCACATTCCATCAGTGTTGTTATCTGTTGCATTTTGTCATTCAGTTCTCGGTACAGACGTTCAGAATTTCTACGCTTCTGTTCTTTCTGATACTCCATTCCTTTCTCTGTTAATTTAATTTCTCTTCCACTCTGAGTCTTCATCTGAATTGTATTCTCATCAGTCATGGTGTCGCTAGGAGATTTTTACTCTCATCGGTTATGACTTGTAAATGCTGTCACTAGGAGAGGTTTTACTCTTATCGATCATGACTTTATGCTGTCACTGGAAGAGTTTTTACTGTGGCTGTTCTCAATAAATTGTGACGTCAGTGAAGTCGGTTTAACGAGGCTCAAACTCTCTTTAATATTCACAAGCTTTCACTTACTTGTTACCTCTTCTAAATCTTCACATCTTTCACATCTGTTATGTTACCTTTTAGTACTTCTGTCACCTTAACTGTTTCACAAGCTCAACTGAAGTTTAACTGTTCACGAAGTTTAGGTTTCACTGTTCTCGAAGTTTAGGTTTCACTGTTCTCGAAGTTTAGGTTTCACTAAGCAAATAATTAAGTTCATGTAAATTTCCTTAGTTATCGAGTCCAAAATCACTTCAAAACAAACTCTATAATTAATCAATTAAATGGGAATCAAATTACCTCTGTCCCTAGGTCAAATCTCTTAAGAAATCTCGGGTGAAAAACTCGGAGCAATCTCTGGGACAAGTATCAATCTGTCATGTCTGTTATTGTTTACATTCTTCACGATGCGATGATGGCTCGAACAGCCGTTGCTACGGAATGTTTGTTCGATCCTTCGATGGTTGCGAAGCACAGCGCCACCAAGAGGCAGAAATTAACAAGGCGCATTAAAGCTGCCGTTACAAAGGGCCTTAGTTGCCGAAGATGCCATAAAATATACAACAACAACAGTGCTTCACTTGGGGCGGTCGGGTTGGCGTATGGGTTCTTTCCTCGCCTTTCACCTCTGGCGTCCCGGGTTCGAATCCGGGGCGTGTATGTGGATTGGGTTTGCAGTCCCCACTTGACCGCGTGGGTTTTCCCCTGGGGCATTTCTCTGGGGGTTTTCCTCCCACTTCTAAAACTGCAACTCCTTCTTCGTCATCTCAAGTTGATAATATAGTATAGTTAAAGCTAAAACCGTATAGTTGATGGCATAAAGGGCCTTAGTTGCCGAAGATGTCATAAAATATACAACAACAACAACAACAACAGTGCTTCACTTCACGTTTGTTCGCTAATGCTGCATACTGCAAAACTTTTTACTCTTGGGGGAGGGGACACCGTTGTTTTTTTTTTTTGTTTTTTTGTTTTTTTTTTGCTAGCCTGAAAGCAGTTGGTTCGCATAGGTCAGGCGTACGTTTCCATTTTTCCTAAAAAAGTTTGTGGTTTTTCGTATCTGGCAGCCAACGTAACAACGGGTGTGCGTTCGGGTAAACATACCCGTTAGCTTCAATAACAAGCTTGTAGAGCCCAATACTCTGTTCAAGCTGACGCGTTACTGGTACCAAAATTTGTCCGTTTTAACTCGTATCCACTTTCTGTAGTCAATAACTTGTTACTCACGACTCCGATGAACACTTCTTATAACTTTAATTGATGTCCCAATAATAACAAAGGCGTGATTCCAATGGTAAACTTAACGTTAATGACGCGATGACGCGGTTAAAAACTTGTGAACCTTCCTAGGCAACGGTCAACTTACTGAATGTCGAAGCGCCCAATACTAGCACCACAAAAACGAGAGAGGGCGCTACATAGCTTGGACGGTCGAGAAATGGCACTTACATCCCGGCCCCTAATTGTCTTGAGTAGTTACGTTACAATTATTTTAACAAATTTTAAGTGTCATTTTCAAATAAAATGCACCTAGCATTACCTTTAACTAAAACATTTGAATTTTAACACCAAAAGTTCAGTCTTATTATAAGGTGCGCAACCTCTTTAAACAACAATTTAAACAATAAGTACTTGACACAATCTTGTGAATGTTTCCTAGTAGGCCTATAGGCAAAACATGGGTGAATTAAGCCATGTCTGAAAGATTAATGTCCAATAACTTGTGTACATGTACTTGAATTGACTTCAATAAAATTTAAAAACGGTAAATTGATGTGATTCCTGTGCACTCATTTTCAGCTTCTGTGTCCGTTATCACTCTTAAAGCCTAAACGAGTTAAAAGTTTAAGTATAGATCTAGTCCGATCAAACTAATTCACTTCATAATCATGCACTACAGATTGCGAAATGTTCGAGATAAAATATCACAATGGCATGTAGGATTTACCAAACAATGGGTGTGTGACATTAAGATTAGCTGTGCAAGGAAGACGATTTGTTAAACAACACTTCAACAAGGTTAATTTTTTAAGCAATGAAGATTTTAACCACAAACTAATTCCTTGCTGGCGATAACAACTTTCTCAAAAAAGTAACAAAATCCAAAATATGAACTTGGTCAAAAATTAAGTACGCGACATTCGACCTTAGCAGCATTTGCCACACAATCATAACTCGCAGATTTCAAGGTCAAATGAATCATCAAGTTCGCTTATTATCAACTGTCTCACTGTTCTTGTACACGTGCAGATTGGCATGAACTCAACTCGGACAAGTCACTGCCGCCTCTAGGTCTAGATAGACCTTCTAGTCGCCACATCTGGATCACTCGCTGCTCCTCGGCTCGGGTAAAACATCAAACTGGTTCCACGTAGGCTCCATCCTTCAGTTTGTAGGGGTGCACATTGCAACAATTTAAGTGGTAGTTTGGCAACTGTAGTCTAGGAACATTTCCTTCCCGTAGACCCGACCCGACCGAAAGAGGTTATGGCGCCTCGACTCGCCCAGGAACACTGCAACACAGTTAGCCAACTCCACTTTATTGTAACATGTGCAACAGTTCTTTGCATTTACGGCAACTATATCTCACAGGTTGCTTTGAATGTATCCAAGCTCCCCGATTTATCCTCCTCGACATTAACGATATGCCGCGTACCGAAGATCAGCCTGGTTTTATTCAACTGCTTCCAGCAGCAGACACAGCTTGTGAATTGGTCTTGTCAACACGGATGACTTTGTACGTATTTGTACTTGACGCACAAGTCCCATTTTGTCTGGCATTGTGTTTATCACCCTTCCCATGGTCCAGGTGTTTCTCGGTTGTGAGCCGTCTACGACGAGAACTACGTCTCCCGTTTTGAAGTTATCCCTTGGTCGAACCCACTTTTGTCTTTCTTGCAGTTGCAACAAATACTCTTTTGTCCAACGCTTCCAAAACACGTCTGCAAGATACTGAACTTGTTTCCATCTCCGCCTTGCGTATGGACCAGTCTCTTCTGCAACGACTGGTGGGAGATTTGGTTTGCCTTTCAGAAGTATCAGGTGATTGGGTGTGAGTGGCTCCAGGTCGTCAGGGTCGCTCTGCGCTGTTGTGATTGGTCTGCTATTTATAATAGCCTCTACTTCACACAGGAAAGTGCACAAACTTTCATCAGTTAGTGTCTGTTCCTTAATGGTCGATGTCATGACCTTTCTCACTGTTCTAATTTGGCGCTCCCATATTCCGCCAAAATGAGAGGCTGCCGGTGGATTGAACTTCCACTCGATGTTCTTCTGCAACAGGCAGCTGTGGATTTTTGCCTGGTTCCATCTTTGTATTTCGGCCTTTAGCTCTCTTTCAGCTCCAACTAAGTTTGTGCCGTTGTCGGACCTGAGGCTCTGAACTTGACCTCGTCTGGCCACGAATCTTCTGATTGCATTGATGCAGCTGTCTGTGTCTAGAGAATCTGCCTTCTCTAGATGAATGGCTCTGGTTGCTAGGCACGTGAATACCACGCCATATCTTTTCACCAAAGACCTTCCTCTCTTTATTTCAAAGGGCCCAAAATAATCCATGCCCACATGGGTGAAGGGAGGTTCATCGGGTGTCACACGGTCTTCTGGTAGATCGGCCATCTGCTGCTCTCCAACTTTACCCTTCTGTCTCCGGCATGTCACGCACTTACTGATAATCCTTCTGGCTGCTGTATTTGCATTTATCACCCAGTATTTCTTCCGAACGAAAGCCAACATGTGGTTTCTTCCACTGTGGCCAGTAGCCTGATGCGTATCACGCATGATCAGCTCTGTGATGGGTGACTCTTTTGGCAAGATTGCAGGAAACTTGGTTTCTTCTGGTAACGCTGCTTTGGCTAAGCGTCCACCCACTCTCAGTACGCCATCTTTCTTAAATGGTTGAAGTCTGAATATGTGGCTAGTTTTCTTGACACAAGCGTTTTGTCTTCTTTGGCCAACTGTGTCACCATTAGCATTGCTTTGATCTGCTTGCAAGTCCTTCAGAGAGTTGAACTCTTGTGGGAATGCCTTTCTTTGGACATGTACTATCACTGCTCTCTCTGCTGCACGCATTTCGTCCAGAGTAAGAGGGTGAATGCTACTGGCTTGCATCCTATTCTGTTTACCTCCTGGCTCATGGCTGTCTATGGCTTTCTTTACTTCAGCAGTGTGATTATCTTGTATCTCGGGAGTACTAGCATCTCTATGCTTCATCCCTGCCTGATTGTCACCTTCTGTCGACTTCTGTCTCTTGATTTGTAACAAGAGCTTCTGTTTCACTTTGAGGATCCATCCAACGGCTTTCTTTAGTTTGTACCAACTTGAGTAATGGCTCAGAAGTTTGTCCACGGTGTCTTGTACAACCGTCTCTTCCTTCTGCACTCTGCTCGCTGCTACCTTGACTTCTGGATCTGTGTTCGAGCATCTGAGTTGTGACTTCTCTATCTCGCTAACAGGCCATTCATGTTCTGGTTTCCACAAAAATTGCGGACCTCTCAGCCATCTTTCGCAGCTCAAAAATGCTTCTACGGAAAGCCCTCTAGAACTGTCATCGGCAGGATTGTCTGCTGATTTGATGTAATGCCACTGATCCGGTGTGGAACCTTCACGGATGATGTTGACTCGGTTTGCTACGAATGTCTGAAATCGTGAAGTTGTGCTCTCGATATAGCACAGTACGGACGTGCTATCTGTCCAGTAGTGAACGTCATCGACTTTGATCCTCAATTCTTTATGCAACATAGCGTTTACTCGTACTGCAACAGTTGCGGCAGTAAGCTCGAGTCTTGGTATGGAGACCTGCTTGATGGGCGTTACTCTTGATTTGCTTGTCAAGAACGAGCAGTGGATTCCATGGTCATTCTGTATACGTATGTAGCTGACTGTGCCATAGCCAATCTCACTAGCATCGCAAAAGTGGTGAATTTGAAATCTTTCAGGTTCCCCGTAATTCTCAGGCTTGATGCATCTTTCTACCTCAAATTTTGATAACTTGGGTAGGTCCGAAGTCCACTTCTGCCACTGGATCAGGTTGTGATCAGAAATCTGGTCATCCCATCCGCATTGCTGTCTGCACAAGTCTTGTAGTATTTGTTTGGCTGGCAAGATGACGGGTGCTATGAATCCAAGAGGATCATAGACAGAACTTACTGTCGACAAAATTCCTCTCCTTGTCGAGGGCTTATTCTTCAGGTCAATCTTGTACCCAAAGGAATCATTTTCCACAGACCACAGCATTCCAAGTGCCTTTTCCACTGGTAGGTCTTGATTCAAGTCTAGGCTTTTAACTTGCTCAGCTCTTTCAGCTTCTGGAATACTCTTCATAACTTCTCGTCTGTTGCTTATCCACTTCGTGAGATGGAATCCCCCACTGGCGCAAACCTTCTGCAGATCATTAGCCAGGGTGGCTGCCTCTTCTTCTGTTGGTTCTGAACACAGACAATCATCCACGTAGAAATTGTCGTAGATTGTGTTGGTAACCCTGGATCCGTGCTTGTCTCTGTTATCTTCGGCCGTTTTCCTCAATGCGTAATTTGCACATGACGGAGACGAGGTTGCACCGAATGTGTGTACAACCATTCTGTATTCCCGTAATGGCTGGCTTAAGTCGCCCTCGGGCCACCACAAAAACCGCATCAGGTCAGCATCAGCCTCTGGAACTCTCACTTGGTAAAACATGGACTTGATGTCGGCCATGATCGCAACAGGTTCCTGTCTGAACCTTGTAAGGACGCCAATCAGTGAATTTGTCAAATCCGGCCCCTGTAGGAGTTGGTCGTTAAGCGACGTACCATGATACCTCGCCGCGCAGTCGAACACTACTCTCAGCTTTTGTTTTTGCGGATGATATACTCCGTGATGAGGCAGGTACCATTTACGGCCATCGTCAGGACTTTGCTCCTTGAGTTGTACCTTTTCGGCATACCCATTCTCCATCATATCCGCCATGAAGCTTTTGTACTCCTCGTAGAACACCTTGTTTTTGTTCAGCTTCCGCTTTAAATGAGCTGCTCGTACCTCAGCTAGGGGTCTATTATCCGGCATCTTTACTTCCGGATTCTTTCTAGGAAGTCCGATTGTATAGTGACCATCCTCAAACTTCACAGTTTCTTTAACGAGTTGCAAGAATTTCCTGTCTTCCACTGACTTCTGGGGTTCATCGTTGATGACTCTTTCGTTAAAGTCTTGGTTGTACATCTGGTGTAGCTGTCGTTCAATATCAGCGACCATGATTCTGTGCGATGATACTTTACGAGTGTTGCTTGTCGATGTAGACTGCTTCTTTGGTAGTCCATGAACTGCCCATCCTAGCAAAGTTTGGCATGCGTAAGGTCCATCATTCTGGCTGTTGATGACCTTTATTGGTTCCAGGAGCTTAGGAACGTTGTTGCCAATGAGCAGGCCGACGTGAACTTCTTCATCGTCTTCTAACCCTTCTTGTATTTGGATTTCTTCCGAGAGATATGGCCATTCTTCGATGTCTGCCATCACTACGGCATCTTCCTTTGATGCTGGTATTGCATCTTGTGTATATGCTTCCGGTAGAGGAACCATGGTTCTTTGCTCCATGTCGGATACTTCTAGGCCGCCTACTGCAAAACTTTCTACCAGTTTGCTCTCCGTTATTGTCTGGATGCAGAGCCTTGATTTACGACCTTTCGTATTCAATTGTTTGCAAAGTTTCTCTGAGCAGAATACCGAGTCACTTCCTTCGTCAAGAAAGGCGTACGTTTTCACAGTCTTTCCAGATTCCTTTGCATGGACCAAGACTGGTATGACTGCTGGTCGGTATTCACCGTCACCGGCCCCAGTAACGTTACGACTAGCATTACTTGTAGTTGTTTTAGTGGCTTCATTTGACTTATCAGGCGTTGCCATTTGCGAAGAAACATTTTTACTTTCCTCGCCGTCACGATGGAGAACTGTTGGGTGCTGCAGTCCACACTTATTACATGTCAGTCTTCTGGTGCAGTCTTTACTGATGTGATTACCTTTCTTCAGGCAGCCAAAACAAAGACCCTTTGACTTCATAAACTCAATTTTTTCGTTGTTTTTCTTGGCATCAAGTTTTCGGCATAATGCTATGGAATGGTTTTTTCCACTGCAGAACAAGCATGCGTCGGGAGTGCCATCACTGAAAGACGTTTTACCTTGTGACGTCTGCCTTTGCGGTGAAGCGACGTTTGTTGCAAAGCTAGAGCTCTTGGTCCTTTTCTTGAATTCTTTTTGATAGTCGTATCCCTTCTTGTCATCTTTCACTGTAGTGATTTCTCCATACACTGGATTTGATGCGACTCTTGCTTGTCTGTCTACAAATTCTACCAAGTCCTTGAAACTGGTGCTTCTTTGTCGTTCTTCCTCTATGTAGTCCACCTTGTGTCTCCACTTGTCTCTTAAGTTGTATGGTAATTTATTTACCAGTGTCTTGATGTTAGCAGCATAGTCTAACTCGCTTTTGATATCCAGTGAAGTCACGGTGTTTGCGCATTCATGGAGAAACAAGGATAATTTATCCAATGCTGTCGAGTCGTTGTGCTTCATTTCAGGCCATTCTCTTGCTTTTCTCATCATTTCTTCGTTTATACGATACTTGTTGCCGTACTTCTTTTTCAACAGCTCTTTGGCCTGCTGATAACCCTTGTCTGGTGGTTGTTGCATGCAACTACGAACTAGAGCCTTGGGTGCACCTGTAGTGTACTGCTCCAGAAAATAGAGCCTTTCTCGGTCATTCGTAGTTTTTTCTTCAATCCCGTGTTGAAATGCAGTCATCCAACTTGCATAATCCAAGGGGTTGCCGTCGTACACTGGTATGGTTCTGCGTGGCAAAGTAGATTTTACCTGTGCCTCCAAGAGCAGTTTAGTTAGATCGCCTTGTTGCTTCATAACATTTAGCATACCCGTGGTGCTCGTTGCATCGCCTTCATTTAGGTTTCTTCCATTTTGGCCTTGGCCTACTTGTGACTTTTCTTGACGCGTGTCTTTAAACTGGTCGGGTGGCTTTATTGCTTCTTCAAGAAACTGGTTAGGCCTCAACGAATAAGATTCCTGCTCTTTCAGTTCTTTATGAAACTGTGTTTCAAAATGAGGGGTAAGTTGAGGTGGGCCTATTTCTTCATGTTCTGTTAACCAGTCTTTTACTGCATCGATTGGCCTCTTTTCATTGTGACGAAGATCAAGAGATGCGCGTGTCTTGAGCGAGTCCTTTTCCATTTTCTCGAACATGGCCAGTTTTGTCTCTTCGATTTCTATTTCTGTGTCTATGTTAAGACGTTCCTTTTCTTGTCGTAGCTTTAATTCCTTTTCTTCAAGCTTCTGTTTCTTTTCAAGTGCCCTTTGTTGGCATTTGAGTTTTGCTCTCTTAAATTCTGCATCTGTATGAGCACTTAAATCAGTCTTAGATGATATTTTGCTGCCCTTTGACGATGCTGATCGAGATAAACTTTCCAAACTATCTTTCAATTCATTCATCTTTCTTTGTTTTGTGCTTCAACAGTACCGTAAATATCTCTAATTCTCACGTTTTCTACCTCTAATTCACTAATAAAGTTACGGTGCGCGTACGGCGCAGCCTGTAACATGAACAGCGCCCTCTATAATCCATTGAAAAATTGGGCGTGGCGGTTGGGCGAGAATCGCGTACAGTTGGGCGCGAAATTGGGCGCGAAATTGGGCGCGAATTTTACGTAGGAGTTCTGGAAAATTACAACGAAAATCCTTCAAAATGTTGCTCAATCACTGTTCTACGTTACCATCCACTTCGGGCTTGTCCCTTCCTTGGTTTATAGCCTACATAGGTCAAAGTATCTTGTACACGATGACTCTCAAAATGTAGATTTTACGACGATTATTTCTCGAAGTTTTTAACTAATGTAGAGCCCAATACTCTGTTCAAGCTGACGCGTTACTGGTACCAAAATTTGTCCGTTTTAACTCGTATCCACTTTCTGTAGTCAATAACTTGTTACTCACGACTCCGATGAACACTTCTTATAACTTTAATTGATGTCCCAATAATAACAAAGGCGTGATTCCAATGGTAAACTTAACGTTAATGACGCGATGACGCGGTTAAAAACTTGTGAACCTTCCTAGGCAACGGTCAACTTACTGAATGTCGAAGCGCCCAATACTAGCACCACAAAAACGAGAGAGGGCGCTACATAGCTTGGACGGTCGAGAAATGGCACTTACAAAGCTGATTATCCATGTCTTTGTTTGTCGATAAAGGAGACCTTTTATTCTTAGTTTGATTTGATGGACATGGAGTTGTTCGTGCAATAAAGCAGCCAGGTTACAGCGCCAAACGGTGACATACCAAAACCATTGTAGTTGTGGTGTTTTTGTGGAACGTGTATAAAGGGTAATATATTATTGCGATATTGGATCGTCGCGCGGCCGACTATAGAGGGCGCAATATCGACATTATTTGGACAGCGCATAATATAGTCCAGAACTTAACCTCCAGTTCCCTGAGAAATTTCAGGGAACTATAGCTCCGCCCACCTAGTCTGATTGGACGCAGCGCTCGTCAATCATGTGTGCCAAGCGCGCCGAATATTCGACGGCCTGGAATCGATTCTCGAAAATTGTCCGGGCAATGTATGCAAAGTCATTATAATATTATAATGTTGCATATCGGCCTCCCTTTTCTATGCGCTGTAATATGAAACGAACAAACACAGCCCCGCTGGCGGCACGGCCATATTATATACAGTATACAAACTTTCTCACTTATAATTTCTGGTTTTTCTCATCAATTCTGCACTTACAGATCTTATGAGTCATTTTAAAGAAACAAATCTTATCTACTAAGTTCTGACCTCTTAACCTTAAAAAGGAGTCAAATAAAGACACAGTGTGCTTTGTGTATTACATGGTAAAATCATAAAGCCAGTTTTTAGTTCAAACAAAAGCAGGTGTACTAAATTTGTTGACTAATATGGCCACTTTAGTACAAAATCCTCTACATGTGGGCCAGGAAAATTAGGCTACACAATATGCTAGAAAATAAGCCCCTATATTTACTGCAGTTTCTATTGCAGTTACCCAAAAGTTTACTTCACAACTACACAAGAAAAACCCGACTAAAAGTGTAGATAACAACAATAACAAACTTTTAAACATCACATGATTTTTCCCGTGTAATTGTACACGGTGGGAAAAATTGCCAACTAAAGTATTTTTTTTTTTACCATTCATTCAACATAAAAACCCTACATGGATTTTTTTAGGTTTTCTGAAGTATTACTGCCTTTGTGCATGCATCATTGGCTGAAATTTCTACCAGGCAGTTTACCAACATTATTCTTTTAAAGCTCCACATTACAAACTTTAACAAATTTGCCAAGCAAATTGCACCCTGTTTTAAAAGCCATTAGCTTTTTGTTTATATACAGACATTGGTGCTGTTCATTTCAATTTTAAATGAATAAAAGACACAATTTTCAACTTTGACAATTTGTTTACAGAAACTGAGAGAAAGTATAGAAAAACATGAATTCAAACTGGAGTTGTGGCAAACTGCTGCGGTTTTTATTTCCATTTCTTTTACAAGCAACATGTAAAACAAACTCAAATGATGCAGCCATGCATGGGTTACAAGAGTTTCATCAAAGTTGGAGAAAATGGTGCAATATTTTGTGCAGAGTTTAGAGTGATCCTGTGTTTGCCTGATGTGATGTCATAACTTTGCTCTAGATAGGATGTATGGTCACTGCCCTGATTTGAAAAATCACTGACTTGTATAATAGTGTTATGTTTTGAAGATGCATGGTTCATTGTACTGTGCACTTTATCTCATCCTGAAAATATGTTACATTTGAACAGAAAATTCATACTTTTCTGATTAGCATGGGAAATTTTTTACAACTTCCTGACCTGTGCAAAGCTGCATTAATTCTACACTGATATATTTTGTTGTCTACTAAGTAATTTTGCTCCAAATTTAATTACGACAGATGCAGAAATTGTTCATATTTCATTCACAGACAGTAGTAATCCTCTGCAGCAGCACGTATAGATATATGAACATTCTGTGCATGGCTGCAGGTCACATTGAAAAATGAGTGTGAAAGGCAAATTGAACACTAGTAATAAACTCATGTGTGTAGCTCAGAATGCATGTTTTTGAATCTTGATGTACTCATTCTGAATTCAGTAATTCAGTTTTGTTAAAAATTACAACTGAAAGAATAATAATTTCTTTTTTTTGCAGATTAACATTCCCTTCTTTTGAAAGTACACTATGTTAATGAAAACCCTCAATTCAAGAATACTCATAATTGATTAGTTTTGTGTTTCACATGTTGAGACACTAAAAAATATGAGACTTCTAAATTTGAAGGAATGCAGTGCTCATGCACTTGCAGTTTTGCTTCACACCCCATGCCATTTTCAATGAATGTTCAGGTCACTATAGGCCTACCTAGGCAAATATACTGGCTGAGGATTGTTGTTTCAACTTAGGCCTAATTTAAAATGTTTGAACTTGAATTTATTGGGAACTTATTTTGTTGAGTTTGTATTGAGGTGGAATAGTCATGAAGTCCCCCTGGCCTTTTTTTTCTACAGGAACATTTCCTGTGAATTGTGTGCCTGCTTATTTGCACATTGCAAAAAAAATTATGTTATCTGAAAGGTCCCTTAAAAAATACTGGATCATGCAAATGAATTGAAGGATTTAACACAAATAAACTCAAGTGTGTAACTCCGTCTTAATTCACAATGCATTTTTAAAATCTTGATGTACTGTCATATGAATTCAGTTTTATTAAAAATTGCAACTGAAAGATGAATAATTTCTATTTTTCGTAGATTAACATTCCCATCTGTTAAAAGTAGGGATGGGCATTTACGGTTTATTCAAAAACCGGTTTGCAATTCTTTCCAGTGTAGGTTAACCGGTTAACCGTTCAGCCGACACCAAAGTTGTTGGTGGTGTTTTACTTTATAGATGCATTTGCTATGCACACAATACACCTAGGCCCCCAAAATAATCTTTGAATCTTTATCCGGTGAAAATTTTACTACGACTCCATATAAATTTATTTCAATTTCATGAAGTAATTACAAAAACCTTTGAAAAACGGTTTTTCATTTTTCCCCGGTTAACCGGTTAAATGTCCCATCCCTGGTTGAAAGAGTGCATTATGTTAATGAAAACCCTCAAATCAGGCATCCTCATAATTTGATTAGTTTTGTGCTTCACAAGTTGAGACAGACATGAGACTTCCAAATTTGAAGGAATGGATTCAATGGACTGCTCACTTAAGTGCAGTTTTGCTTCACACCCCATGTCGTTGTTAAATGAATGTTCAGGTCATAATCCCATTACTAGATGACACTTTCAAGTGTCAAATATTAATTTAAATAAGACTACCGAGAACTTATTTTGCTGAGTTTGTGAATTGTGTGCCTGCTTAATTATTTTGTGCATTGCAAAACATGTCTTAAGTTTTCTGAAGCTCCCATTCGGCGGGCCACAAAAATGGATCTGCTACTACAATGTACATGTACATGTTGAACTTCAAGAACAGGATAAACAAGAACAGTTGGTTTTTATATTTTTTTGTGTGCACTCTTAGCATGAAACTGAAGTAAATGGCACAGCAAGGAATAAGCTATATCCAAATTTTGTTTTGCCCATGTAGGACCCCACCCAATCACACTGCCCTCACAGTGAACCTCCCAGGTACATGCAGTACCCCCACGCCCCACCCCAAAGTGACCTAGCCATTAAAACGTTCGTGCTAGCTAGCTAGCTCTCGCTTCATGAGCTGAGTCACATACACACTGCATGCAATACGCGCTATGTGTACATGCAGTGCAAATACTCGTATGCAGTTTGTGCACACAAGCAGCTGTGCTGCAGATATCGATATCGCGGTATCGAACTCTGCGACGGAATGATTATTCATGACTCGATTGACCTTTGACCCCAGCGGGGAACTGGAGGTTAAGTTCTGGACTATATTATGCGCTGTCCAAATCATGTCGATATTGCGCCCTCTATAGTCGGCCGCGCTACGATCCAATATCGCAATAATATAGTCCAGAATCTGGACTATACGTACGCGTGACAGTGGCATGAAAAACATCGTGAAAACTTTCAGAATTAACATGGGCCCAGCTTGAATCGTAATTTCCTTTCAGTGGAAACCGAGTTTAAGAAAGATAAACTATCAAAAAATAAACTTTTGATCCTAGTCACAATGCTCCTTTTGTCTAAATTTAGCAGGAAATTTAGAAAATTTTTCCAAAGACATAACTTAGGACACGTATTAGGTGTCTTAAATTGTATGTGTCCTAGGACACAAGTTAGGATACATAAATGTTTATTGCAAGGCAAAATAATCTATGATGTCTTAGTGATGTCAGACTTCCTAACTGTCTTTATTGCAATCCACCCCTGAAGAGTAGGTCAAAGGGTATCAGGGATCGAAGCGCGCATGCGGCCAAACTGGGCCAGTCTATTAGAGTGAACAGGGTAGGTCATAAACACAGTTTTACTACACTCCCCCCTGTTCACTAGATAAAACCATATCCCCTTAATGTCCTATCCCGGATAATCCCCCAATGTCATGTTCCATAAAGTGAGATGGCATTCCTTGTCGCTGCCTGCATGACTTTAGAAGTTGAGATTTTCTTCACTTTGGCAACTATATAGGTGACTGATGTCGCCCAAGAAAGCTGGTGTGTTGGCTTGTGTTGTTGAGTAAACCTTCAGGTGAGGAGAGTCCGTCTCAAGCAGGATCCTTGTCAGCGGGGCGCTATGTAAAGCATTCTGCTGCTCTACCGAGAATTCTGTTTGACAAGTGCCGAGAAGCTGACGAAACAGTTGGGGAAGGATGCCAACCAATCTTCCATCTGCTGTCTGTCTCCGGTAAAGGAATGTAGGTGTATATATGCACTGGTATTGGGAACACTTTTTCAGAAGCACTTCACGGCACTTCTCATGTACTTGGACTCCAGTGGGATCATCACTGGCGCCCCCGAGATGAAGAACCAGTACGTAGCCCAGGGTTCCCAGGTCTACCAGACCTTCTAAGAACTCGATTTGCTTGTCCCACGTACACGTGTACGTGTGTCGTGATATGGATAAATTTATCGAAGCCGTCGACCTCGCTGATGGCAGTTACCCTTGGATTGGCGAGGAGTTGTTGTACCCGGTCCCACTGTTGATTGGTCACTTTCAGAACCTTTTTTGGATGGATCCCGACAGCGATCTTCCAATGTCGATCGGCAGTCAGGAGAACTCTGCGGTGATTTTCAGGATCACAGTAGTTGATGACTCCTCTAGACAAGGCTATAGGGTGCTCTGGATTTCTACCTGGAGTTTCTTGGTGATCAAAGCAGGGCCCTTCCATGGAGGAGCAAGCTTCCGGCACTTCCCTTTGATGGATGCTGTGTGTAGTATGTATACCCAGTCGCCCACCTGGTAGTCCCACTCTCGGATTTTGTGGTTTGTCGGGTTGATGTATACCCAGTCGCCCACCTGGTAGTCCCACTTTCGGATTTTGTAGTTTGTCGGGTTGAGAGAGTTATAGACCTTGTCTGAAATTATGGTGACTTCCGCCGCCGAGCCGTGTCCACAATTGCCCCGACAGTGATGCTGTCCAACCCCACACTCACACTAAACATGGAGTGTGAATGCAATTGACAGACGACAACTCCTCCTCTCCTTCCTGCGAGGGAACTTCTTGTGGCTCAAGTTCTCCCCCTGCACTATCTGGTTTAGGACAGTTGGCCTCCGTGTCATCACCATACTCATCAAGTTGCTGCGGATGATTTTCGTTTTTCGTTGCAGAGTTATCTGCTGGGTAGTTTTGAGGCAGGGTTGGATCCTCCTCAAACAATGTCCGCAACGATGCAATTGGGTCGCATGAATCATGTTTCTCAGACAGGGAATCGATGGTGGATGGAGTGCCAGTGCCTGGTTGAGCCAGGGCACCAACACCAGATACTGCCTCTATTGGCCGGGGTTGGCCAACATCTGTTCGGGGCGAAGGTTGGCCTCGGTCTCCGACCCGCAGGAGTTTAACTCATCATCTATCATGAAGGATACTGTTTTGTCCGACTTATTGCTGGGGCAATCCCTCTTAAAGTGTCCCGATTGGCCACACTTGTAGCAGGGATACTTAGAATGGTCGGTCCCAGGTGACCGGGATCTCTCACGGGGCTGTTAGTTGGTCAAGAGAGCGTTGAATAGAGCCTAATTTGTCTTCCAGAGTAGATATGCGTTTCTCAAGAGTGGAGTAATCACCAGTGTTGAGATTTGTGTGTTGGGTAGGTCCATTGATGCCCACTAGCTCTGCACACATCGGTCTCTACCTCGGGCATGCATGTCTCCGTCGGCAAAAATCTGCTTGACTTCCTTATCGGCCTTTTGCGTGTTTCCTGTGAATAGCGTCTGTTGTATTTCCTTTTACATACATACCTGACTAACTTTTTGTTGCTATGTGGTGCATGTGGCAGGTATGAAGTATTTTTATTACTTTTGAATAAATGTTCAAGTAGCTAAATGCATACAACTGCTCCCCCTACCCCTTCCTCTTTCTTCCACCACCTTCCCCTCCCTTACCGGACTACCCTACCTACATGTACCGGTACATATGTTGTATTGATACTTTTTAAGGACAGATTACATGATTGGGAAACTTTTAAAAACAGGAACAGCAGCATTATATAACTAAACAATTAACACATAGTATCCACTTCACAAGACTAATTTTTTGTTGCTATGTGGTGCACGCAGCAGGTGTGAAGTACAGAATAAATACTGTGTTTACCGTAGGAAAGAATGCACGGCATAATAATCACATCAAAATCAGCGCACATGGGAGCAAAACGTGCATGTTTTGCACCAATGGGTGGGGATTTGTTCCACTAAATTTTGCCCAAGGGTTAGGCACTTCTCACTAAAAGACCCAATACATTATTTGCAGTTACCCAAAATTTTGCTTCACGAATTGACAAACGCCACATGATTTGTTCACATGTAAAACGGTACCTTGGGAGAAATTGCCTGGATTTTTAAGGTTTTTCTGAAATATTACTGCATCTATGTGGCTGAAATTTCTACAAGGCAGTTTATCAACCATATTTTGTTAGTTATGTATGCAATGCTGTTTTCGATTTTTTTTCAATCATGTAATCTAGCTGTCTTAAAAAAGTATCAATCCTACCTCTTAGGTATGGTAGTCCGGAAGGGGAGAGGAAGGGGAAGGGGGGGGGGGGGGGGGAGGTTAAGGTGGTGTGGGGAGGGGACAGTTGTATGCATTAAGCTACTGACCGGACATATATTATTTCCTAATTCGCCCCCCTCAAACGGAAATAAAATATTTTCTATTTTGTGTCCCCCCTTCCCATTTCCAACCCTGCGCAACCTGTGGAGAGAAACAACAAATTATACACACCGTTTGGGGAGCACCGTACTCCGACGACAAGCAACGGACGCGACCAGGACGCAAGGCTAAATGCTGCGTAGCCTTGCACGTAGACTTACCTTTTCACCTGTTTGGGCGCCTTTCTTTATTGCCAATCTATACGTCTGTTGTTCCCACTCTTGCGTTGGCATGGGGTGCCAGCTGCAGCAAGAAAAAACTTCAAAGCTCAAGACTGTTAGATTCGTAAATACACCGTCAATCGGCAGACGGACCCTCTTTTCTTTTTTTTTCTTTTTTTTTAAAGAAAAAATTGGGGTGTCCGATGCGTGTAGTCGAAAACGGTCAAATGACCTTCCCGCCTTCCTTAAACTACCTCAACACCTCTTGCATACCTATGCAAATAGGAACTCTGACATACAATAGAAAATTCAATTATTTCCTAATTCGCCCCGCTCCAAACGGAAATAAAATATTTTATATTGTGTCTCCCCCTTCCCATTTCCAACCCTGCGCAACCTGTGGAGAGAAACAACAAACCGTTTGGGGAGCACCGTACTCCGACGACAAGCAACGCTTAATACACAGTGCTCCCCACCTCAAGGTCAAAGAACGGGAACATGAGTCCGTAGAACCATTGATTTTATTGCTGAATCATTAATCATTGTGTCTGAAATTAATTGCAAGTGTTAACTTAAATAATGGTTAAGCAGTTGTGATGTCCCTTGGACATTATGCATACCGTACGAGGTACCTCTAAAACGTTTCCTTGTTGGTGTAAAAAATCCTATATACTGCAAGTTACAGTAAATTGACAGTATAATACTTGATCATATTTGTGCGTCGTTATGGACACAAGACACTATCAATACTTCACTCGCCGTTTGAAATATATGTATATTCAAAATAATACATAATACAAGGGGTAGAAAAAACCATACTTTCTCTGGATCATTCCATGAATGTCAATATACACTACTCAAAATAATTAAAGGAACAAGAGAACATAATGTTTTTGTCATGGTCTATATGGGCTACCGTTAGAACAAGAGGCATTAAAGTTATGTGAAAATCATTCAGGTGTTGTCAATCGATTCTCAAACAATACTCAACAATGTATGGCGAAATTTATTGATGTGGTAGCCTGTTAACATGACTAAAACATGAATGAACAAAAATATGGACATAATAGACCCTTTCACTAATAAATTCAAATTGTATGCACGCATGTGCATAACGGACGTGGTAGGCGGAAGTGAATTGAGTCGATTTTACGTACACGTGTTTATATGGCGAGTAACGCCTTTGGCCGTTTCAAACTCGTAAAACGCGGTGAATTTGTGTTTTTGACACAAAAATAACAACTGGTAATATAGAGTTCAGATACAGATTCAACCTACTGAGTATCTGTATGGGGCTTACATGGGCGTCTAGGGGTGGAAATTTTGAGATAACTGTCGAAAATCTGTGGTTACGGTATTGCGTGAAGCCGTGCGTGCATTGGCGTCGCCGGTCATGGGTAGTGAGTCCCATGACTGGCAACGTCATGCACGCTAGACTTCACGCAATACCGTAACCACATATTTTCGACAGTTATCTAACAAATTCCACCCCTAGACGCCCGTATAACCTCAAAACAGATATACAGTAGGTTGAATCTGTATCTGAGCTTTATATTACCAGTTAGAAGCAATATTTTCCTTGTTCTGCTGCCCAAAGAGTGATCCATTATGATTTCCAGTAGTTTATCAGTGAAGCCTTGGTTTCAAGAGAACTGCATTAAATAATAAAAAGAAATTAACAAAAATTTCTGTCCCTCTCTTCTCTCAGTACTAGCCATGCTAGTGCACTTATGAGAATGGATATTTAAACAAATAAATTTAATTTTTTTTTTAAATCTTCAGTTTTTCTCACAGCTAAATTTGGTTTTTAAAAAATCAAATATGCACTTACCCCTACTGATGTTTGATACTGAAGGACAAGGAAATGACTCATCAAGTATTGGTATAAGTGTAGATTTGATGGGAAACAAACTCCATATTTGTGAATATGAGAAAATTGTAACATTGTGCATAACATTTGGGAAGTTGATCAGATTTTCTTTAAAATGACTCATCTATAAGCATTGGAATAGGCAGATTCTCGTACGTAATTTTGTACACAAGTCAATGGGTTAACGGAGTTCTTGGCCGCTTCAAACTCGTAAAACGCGGTGAATTTCTGTTTTTGACACAAAATAATAACTGGTAATATAAAGCTCAGATACAGATTCAACCTACTGTATATCTGTTTTGAGGTTATACAGGCGTATAGGGGTGAAAATCTGCGGTTACGGTATTGCGAAGCCGAGCGTGCATGGCGTTGCCAGTCATGGGACTCACTACCCATGACTGGCGACGCCATCGACGAGAATCTGCCTATTCCAATGCTTATAGATGAGTCATTTTAAAGAAAATCTGATCAACTTTCCAACTCTTACCGAAAAATGTTATGCAAAATGTTACAATTTTCTCATATTCACAAATATGGAGTTTCCCCATCAAATACTTATACCAATACTTGATGAGTCATTTCCTTGTCCAAACATTAGTAGGCCTAAGTGCATATTTGATTTTTTAAAAACCAAATTTAGCTGTGAGAAAAACTGAAGATTTTTAAAAAAAATTAAATTTATTTGTTTAAATATCCATTCTCATAAGTGCACTAGCATGGATAGTACTGAGAGAAGAGAGGGACAGATATTTTTGTTAATTTCTTTTTATTATTTAATGCAGTTCTCTTGAAACCAAGGCTTCACTGATAAACTACTGGAAATCATAATGGATCACTCTTTGGGCAGCAGAACAAGGAAAATATTGCTTCTAACTGGTAATATAAAGCTCAGATACAGATTCAACCTACTGTATATCTGTTTTGGGGTTATACGGGCGTCTAGGGGTGGAATTTGTTAGATAACTGTCGAAAATATGTGGTTACGGTATTGCGTGAAGTCTAGCGTGCATGACGTTGCCAGTCATGGGACTCACTACCCATGACCGGCGACGCCAGTGCACGCACGGCTTCACGCAATACCGTAACCACAGATTTTCGACAGTTATCTCAAAATTTCCACCCCTAGACGCCCATGTAAGCCCCATACAGATATACTCAGTAGGTTGAATCTGTATCTGAACTCTATATTACCAGTTGTTATTTTGTGTCAAAAACACAAATTCACCGCGTTTTACGAGTTTGAAACGGCCAAAGGCGTTACTCGCCATATAAACACGTGTACGTAAAATCGACTCAATTCACTTCCGCCCACCACGTCCGTTATGCACATGCGTGCATAAAATTTGAATTTATTAGTGAAAGGGTCTATCATCTGGCAGGTTATCATGACTATCCGTACATTGTCCACGTTTTGGCAAAGTAAACATTAATCATTGTCTAGTAACTGGTATGACCTCCACGTGCTTGTATGCACTCCTGACAGCGTCGAGGCATGCTTAAAATTAACTGTCTTATGGAGTCTTGAGGAATGTTCTCCCACTCTTCAACCAAGGCCTCTCTGAGTGTCTGTACAGAGTCTGGAGCATGTTCTCGACCTGCAACACGTCTGCCAAGCATGTCCCATGCATGCTCTATAGGGTTTAGGTCAGGAGATCTTGCCGGCCAGGGCATCGTGCTGATTCCCTCATTCTCAAGAATGTTCATGGACACTCGTGCAGTGTGTGCACAAGCGTTATCTTGCACCAGGATGAAATGTTCACCTACGGCAGCAGCATATGGCCTCACAACAGGTTCCAGTATCTCATCTCGATACCTCAAACCTGTTAGTGCACCACCAGCTACCACGACGAGGTCCGTACGCCCCTCCAGGGAGATACCCGCCCACACCATAACTGATCCACCTCCAAAGTGGTCAAATTCGACAATGTTGCAGTTGAAATATCGTTCCCCCGACCGTCTCCAAACCCTTACACGTCTATCATTGGTTGAAACAGTGAACCTGCTTTCATTTGAGAACAGTACTGGTGCCCACTGGTCCATCTGCCAAAATTGATGGTTTCTAGCAAAGTCCAGCCGGGCTCTGCGGTGTACTACGGACAAAATGGGGCATGTGGCTCTCATACCATCTTCATACAGACGATTCCTGACTGTTTGATTGGAAACACGGACACTATAGTTGCCCTGTGGAAGCAATTGTGGCTAAGGATCTTGCAGTAGATCGTCGATTTCGACGTGCCAGGATCCTCAGGTATCGGTCCTGGGGAGGGGTAGTCACACGTCTGCGACCTTGTCCTGGCCTCCTGGTGTACAGACCATCTTCCTGAAAACGTCTCCACAACCGGTTGATGACACTTACGGACACATCAAAATGTACAGCCACCGCACGCTGTGTATTGCCAAATTCAAGGAGCTGGACAGCTCTAGCAACCTCAGCTTCAGTTAACTGACGGCGAACACCAGTACTCAGTCCCAGCAGACAGACAACAAACAACAGAATTGGAAGAACCTTCATTTTGTTGCAAGAAGTGATAACAACTAGTGACCAATACCAACACCTTATACAGGGTAAAAGAACACGCCTGTGGACACCCCCGTGTCCACGTGTTAGAAGACACGCATGATTTCACTGTGACAGCTCATTTACATATTTCTCCTGCGCAGCGCCCTCGCTTGACCCTTAAGGTAAAGCCCACACTTATCCTTTGTCTTGAGTGAGTCATTCCACCACTAGCACTGGTACTGTTAACACCACACACAGTCCTGCTTCCTTCTACATATGTTCTTAGTTAATGCCTCAAGATGTTGTGGATGACTCGACTGGGGTAAGAATTCATTTATATTGTTTTAATAATTGTTCTTATTGTTAAAGTTCCTAAGTTTCTTTTTATTGAGACTTTGTGAACACTTTTTGATTAATTCCGAAGTTAGCTTGAGTATTCTTAAACTTCACTCTGATTACTGAATTTAAAGTGGATTCATTCATTGATGGTCTTTAGGAAGCCCGGATTCACTGTGTTGTTGTATTTATTATTGCATATTTAGGAAAGATCATCCTATTGATGACTTTCTGTGTTTAGAGATATAATCTATTTCCATGGATTTGAAGGATTTAGATTTCCCTTACTTTGATTACATGTACTTGTATATCCACTTTATTTCTTGTTCACATTTAGTTAACTTCTTGAGTACACAAAGTTCAAGAATAGATTTCCTTATTTTACAATATATTCCTCATCATTTATTTTCCACTTTTTATGTACATATTCTTAGATTTATACTTTTAGTGTATAAATTCATAGTTCCATTGCCCTGTGTAGATGCCCATAGTGCAGTGTAGTATAGCCACTGTTTAGACCCTTAATCCCCCAAGTTGCTGCATATATAATGAGGTGCACACAGTTTCCTGGAAGGCACCATACCTTAGTACAGGGAGGAAGGAAGTCTGCCAAGAGAGTTTATTACCCTGCAGGGATTTCTTTTGTCCAGTGTTTATTCAAGCCTATGACCAGTGTATTATTAGACTGGCACACTAGTCCATAAGTTTATGTGATGCAGCATATATTACTCATATTTCTCTTTTAATACTTAATTAAACATGCCATCTGCATACTTGTTTAGCATTTATTTAGTTATGTTATTTCTTTATAATCCTGTTCTTATGATATTAATTCATTTTTCCTAAGTTAGTTTCTTTATGGATCCTTAGGTTATAATGATGAGTGGACTGATTTAAGTCTATGGTTTGCTGAGTCCATAGTCATATACATTTGCTTTAGTTATTTCCTATTTTGTATTTGCAAGTTAAAGCATTTACATGCCTTGTATTAATTCATTTTTGGAATTTAACTTGACTTTACAGTTAGAGGCAAATTGTGTTATCGAGTTCGATTTATCTCTTTTGATTGCATTGGATTCTCTGAGGATTATCATTGTTCTTTTTATAATTTACTTTGCTGGATTGGTATTTCCTAAAGTATTGTATTTATATGGAAATTCCATTTTGTATCTTTTCAGGGTTTTGGTTTTGCTTCACTTAAAAGATGCAGTTCACCATTAAATGAACCAGACACAGTAATGTACACCATCCTTGTCGTGTCACATTTCCGGTGTCACATTTGGCGTCGTAGGCAGGATGGTGTATTAATACTGCATCTACCCCCAGTCGAGGATGAGGCGAAACTAATGGCAGACAATTGACCCCGAGACGAGCTGCTACACTACATCTGTCAAGAATGGAGGGAATGGAGGGAATGGAGCAACTGCGGGCCGAGCTTGAGGCGATGAAGGTAGCTCTTCAGGCAGAGAAGGAGGAGCGCGAGAAGGCCACAGCAGGCGTCAGCTCCACTACCCCTCCAGCGAAGCAGATATACGTATCAGCAGGGAGACGGCTGGAACGCTTCAGGGGGAAGCCGGATAAACCGAGTGATCCATCTGTCCAAGAGTGGGTCAGTGACGTCAAAGGTCAGTTGACTGCTCGACAGATCGGAGTGGAGGATGGTGCTGCGTTTATCATCGACCATCTTGCCGGCAGAGCTAGGCAAGAGATTCTTGGCAGAGGTGATGCTGTGAAGGGTCCAGACGACATCTTCCGTGTACTGCTGAAAGTCTTTGGTGATGGTGAGACGCTCCCCCAGATCCAGCAGAAGTTTTTCTCCTTCCACCAAGGCCAAGGAGAAGATCTACTGAGTTTCTCCCTCGAGCTCATGGAATTGTTTAATTCCATGACTCGCCTGGATGTCTCCTTCAATGCTACGAGAGATAAAACGCTGAAGGGAAGACTAGCCGAGGCAGTTAATGATGAGGGTCTACGGAGAGAACTGCATGCGTCGCATGAATATTGATTTGCCAGAGCTGAGTTTCTTCGATGCTAGAGACCGTGCCATCGAGTGGCTTGGTACCAGCCGTGTCAAAACCCAGAAGGCAGTAGTAGTACACGAGGTCAAGGCTGAAGACGGGGCACATGGCATGAAGGCACTTCTTGAAAGGCAGGGCGAACAACTGCAGCGGCAACAGCAGCAGATTGAGGCACTCTTACAGGCCATGCAGCGACCTGCTCGCCGTTGGAGTCAGGGTCCTAGACGTTGCTACAATTGCCAGTCCACAGGTCATCTCAAGCGAGACTGTCCCCATGCCCCGTCATCCCCGTCGTCAGGAGGAACGAGTCAGGGTACCAGGGATCCCCAGCAGTTTGTCCCCCAGCAGTCTATGGCACAGCACTTTGTCTCCCAGCAGTCCGCGGCCCAACAGTTCGTTCCTCAGCAGTCCCCAGCACAGCAGTTTGTCCCCCAGAAGCCTGGCCCTCAGTTAAACTAGAACGGCCTGTCATTGAGAGCCACACGGCAGGCCCACAAGAATCAACTAATAGCGGCTCAATCTACAGAAAAGCGATAGGGCAGTGTCCAGAATCTGTCGTCCAGCTTGGTGCATCAAGGGTGCGTTGTCTACTTGACACAGGAGCGCAAGTTTCAACGATTACTGAATCTTTCTTCAGAGAACACTTTCCTGAGACAGAATTAGTAGATGTGACTGCGTTCATCAGCATCTCCGGTGCTCAAGGTCTGGCCATTCCCTACCTCGGCTATGTTGAATTACCACTAACCGTGCTGGGCCACTCTTTCGTCAACATGGGTTTTCTGGTGGTCAAGGACCCTACAGGCACATCGATTGCAGAGAGGAAGAAAAGAGTTCCAGGAGTGATTGGGTCAAACATCTTCAGGGACATCCGAGAGAAGTTACTGCAAGATGCAAGCGGCCAAAACTACCTGGAGGTGTTGAACAGACGAAGTGACGGACCTGAATGGGCTCATGTACTCGCTCTCTATGAGGAAGTGCGAAGTGGCACTGTACATCAGCCAGATATTGCAGGTAAAGTCCGAACAGTGGGGTCCAAGCCCATCCTAGTTCCTGCCAACTCTCTCCTTCTGATGGAATGTTCAGTGAAACCTGCTGCAACCGATGTGACTTACGAGGCCATAATAGAACAGCTGGATGTAGATGTGACCCACATACCAAATGGGTTAGCTGTAGCTCCTACACTAGTCTCCGTCGACAGCAGTGGTAGAATACCGGTTCAAGTTGCTAACTTCACGAATTATGACCTCTATTTACCCCCGAGAACCCCAGTAGCCACAGTGAGCAGTGCGGTCGCTGAACACCACAGCAGAGCTTTTGAAGCAACTTGGCAGGAAATGCAGGCAGGTGAAGTTAAAAACGACTGCGCTGATGAAGCCAGGAGCCTGATGTCACGGATGAAAGTCGGTACTGGGATAAGTGACGATCAGCAGCATCAACTCCACCAACTAATTTCCAGCCATATGCCAGCATATTTAGCAGAGATGAAGACGACATCGGACTCTGTGACAAAATATCTCATGCTATCAACACTACTGACGATGTTCCAGTTCGAGTACCTCACCGGCGCATACCACCTCACCAATGGGCTGAAGTTCGAGAATACCTGCAGAAATCTCTCGAAAGGGGCGTGATCAGGGAGTCCTCCAGTCCGTATGCCTCACCGATCGTACTCGTGAGGAAGCGAGATGGAAAGCTAAGGCTTTGTGTTGATTACAGGGCCCTGAATGCCAAGACTCACAGAGATGCCTATCCACTTCCCCGCATCGACGAAGCCCTCGATGCACTTGGTGGAGCGAAGTTCTTTTGCAGCCTGGATCTCGCCCATGGGTTCCATCAAATTCCCGTTGCTGCAAAAGATGTTGAGAAGACAGCCTTCCGAGTAGGGACTGGAGGTCTGTACGAGTTCACCGTATGCCCTTCGGCCTCTGCAATGCGCCAGCCACATTCATGCGCTTGATGGACAAAGCATTCGGTGACAAAAACTTCCAGTCTCTCATCGTCTACTTAGATGACATCTTAGTCTTTGGTCGTACCTTCGAGGAGACGCTTGAACGACTACGGTCAGTGCTGGACCGCCTCACTGAATTTGGCTTGAAGGTTAAACCAGAGAAGTGCAACCTGTTCACGGAAAAACTGAAGTACTTGGGCCATTCCATATCTGATGGAGGGATATCTCCAGACCCTGAGAAGATAAGCGCGGTGAGAGAATGGAAGAAGCCAGCCACAGAACGTACGTGAACTCCGCGGGTTTCTTGGTCTAGCTGGGTACTACCGCCGTTTTGTACCAGGGTTTGCTAAAGTCGCGGCTCCACTCCACGCACTCTTAGGGGGAACAGGGAAGAAGAAGCACAGAAAGGTCAGTCCCATCAAACCCATATCAGATGCATGGGATGAGTCTTGTGACAAGTCGTTTACTGACTTGAAGCAACTTCTGACGACTGCTCCTCTCCTAGGCTACCCCGATTTCTCTCGTCAATTAATCCTGGAGGTTGATGCTAGCTACCAAGGTCTGGGTGCAGTTTTGTCCCAACAACAAGAGCAAGGTTTTGTAGTCCTGGGTTACGCCAGTAGAGGCTTGAGAGAGAATGAAAAGAACATGCAGAACTACAGCAGCATGAAGTTGGAACTGTTAGCATTGCGTTGGGCGATTACTGTGAAGTTTAGGGACATCCTTCTCGGTGCAAACTTTGTCGTTTACACTGATAATAACCCCCTCAGCTATCTTCAGACGAACACGAAGTTGGGAGCGATATAGACCAGATGGGCTGGAGATTTGGAACAGTTCCAGTTCACAATCAAATATAGGTCAGGACGGAGTAACCGTAATGCCGATGCCTTCAGCAGGAAGACCACTCACAGTGAAGATCTGCAAACTGCCCACTCTGAAGAGATGTCCACTGAAGAGACCATTTCTTCATCTTATGCTTCCACTCCCATTCCCTCCACAGTTGTTTCGCAAGTAAGAGACACCCTGGTTGAAGCTGGACTAAATGAACTCCGCATCAGACCAGATGTGACAGCACCTGCTGCGATGTCAACCCTTCCCTCCATCTCTACTGAAGACATGGCTACACTCCAACGGAACGACAAACACCTAGGCAGATTGTGGACTTACTGGGAGAGTGGACGACAACCCCACATCAGTAAGCTCATGAAGGAGGACAAGCCAACGCGGAAGTTGCTGAAGTTCTGGAACCACCTGGAGGCCAGAGACAACATTCTCTACAAGAAAAGGAAAGAAGCGAGTGGCGAGATCAACTTCTACTTCCTCAAGTTCTACGAGAGCAGTTGTTAACTGCAGTCCATGATCAGGTTGGACATCAAGGAGTAGAAAGGACCCTTGCACTCGCCCGTAGCAGATGTTTCTGGCCAGGGATGATACACGACATCGAAGAGTACTGCCGGAATTGTCAGAGGTGTATGTTAGCCAAAGCTGGGAAGAAGCTCCATCCTACCATGGGTTCCTTAATCGCCAAAAGACCCCTCGAAGTTCTCGCCATGGACTTCACCGTCCTGGAGCCTGGCACAAACAATGTGGAAAACGTGCTGGTTCTCACCGATGTCTTACACAAGCCATACCATGCAAGGACCAAAAGGCAAGAACGGTGGCTCGATGCTTAGTGAGAGACTGGTTCGTCCGTTTTGGTGTTCCTCGCAGACTTCACAGTGACCAGGGCAGGAACTTCGAAAGCAAAGTCATCCGGGAACTCTGTGAGATGTACGGTGTCACCAAGAGCCGAACGACGCCTTACCACCCCGAAGGAAATGGGCAGTGCGAGCGTTTTAATCGTACCATGCACGATCGCTTACGCACGCTGCCCCCGGACCAGAAGCGCAGATGGCCAGAACATATCCCAGAGCTGATCTACGCATACAACGCGACACCCCACTCCTCAACAGGTTACTCCCCCTACTATCTCTTCTTCGGACGGGAACCAAGATTACCCGTAGACCACCTTCTTGGGTTCGGAAGAGAGGAAGACGACGATCTTGAGCTTGACCAGTGGGTAGCGGACCATCATGTGCGAATGCAGCACGCATTTCAGAAAGCTACAGGCACAACAGAGAAGGAGGCTCTCAGAAGACAGCAACGCTATAATGAGGCAGCGAGAGATGAGGATCTCCATGTGGGAGCAAGGGTCTTTCTGCGAAACCGTTCCGTCAAGGGGAGGAACAAGATCCAAGATGTGTGGGACAACCGACCCCACAAAGTTGTAGGGAGGCCGAACCCAACCGGCCACGTCTACATCGTTGCTCCACTTGACGGAGAGGGGAAGGAGAAGACCCTGAATCGAAAGGACCTCCTAGACAGCAGAACCTTGGTACTGGATGAGGATGAACCTCCAGCTACTGGATGTCGTCATCAAGATGACCCAGTTTTGCCAATGCACATTGACGAAGATGAGGAGGCAGATGAGGTGGTCATCATACTGGAGACAGAAGGTGAGACTCCCGCGATGCCAACAGGTCAACCAGAGCCAGAGAGTGCACCTGCTGCTTTTCACAAAGCAGGGGAGCACCACCCTGAGGACCAAGCCCCTCAATCTTCAGATGTGCAAGATCCAGAGAGAGCACCCGCTGCTTTACACAAAGCAGGGGAGCATTACCCTGACGATCTAGCCCCTCAACCCCCACCAGAAGTGGAAGATATCCCACCAGAGCCCACTACAGAGGAGGAGGTCCCACTTGCCAAAGCGGAGCAGTCGCGCCACACCAGCCGTGCTGGAGCGGGACAACACTCCAATCCCAATCACCTCCCGAAGTCTGTCATCCAGTCAGAGACTCCAGCAATGCCTGTCCCTGCACCTGCGATAGACCCACGTGTACTGGCGGACATCAGCCGAACGCAGCTGCTGTTGGCGCAGATGTTGGCCGGAGTCCAGCCAAGATGATTTTTTTTTGTAAATAGTAAATTGCATTTGTTTTGTTTGTATTAATCTTTTATCAGTTTAGGTTGTCGGGACGCCAACCTTAGAGCAGGGGAGTATGTGACAGCTCATTTACATATTTCTCCTGCGCAGCGCCCTCGCTTGACCCTTAAGGTAAAGCCCACACTTATCCTTTGTCTTGAGTGAGTCATTCCACCACTAGCACTGGTACTGTTAACACCACACACAGTTTCCTGCTTCCTTCTACATGTTCTTAGTTAATGCCTCAAGATGTTGTGGATGACTCGACTGGGGTAAGAATTCATTTATATTGTTTAAATAATTGTTCTTATTGTTAAAGTTCCTAAGTTTCTTTTTATTGAGACTTTGTGAACACTTTTTGATTAATTCCGAAGTTAGCTTGAGTATTCTTAAACTTCACTCTGATTACTGAATTTAAAGTGGATTCATTCATTGATGGTCTTTAGGAAGCCCGGATTCACTGTGTTGTTGTATTTATTATTGCATATTTAGGAAAGATCATCCTATTGATGACTTTCTGTGTTTAGAGATATAATCTATTTCCATGGATTTGAAGGATTTAGATTTCCCTTACTTTGATTACATGTACTTGTATATCCACTTTATTTCTTGTTCACATTTAGTTAACTTCTTGAGTACACAAAGTTCAAGAATAGATTTCCTTATTTTACAATATACACTGTATTCCTCATCATTTATTTCCCACTTTTTATGTACATATTCTTAGATTTATACTTTTAGTGTATAAATTCATAGTTCCATTGCCCTGTGTAGATGCCCATAGTGCAGTGTAGTATAGCCACTGTTTAGACCCTTAATCCCCCAAGTTGCTGCATATATAATGAGGTACGTGCACACAGTTTCCTGGAAGGCACCATACCTTAGTACAGGGAGGCAGGAAGTCTGCCAAGAGAGTTTATTACCCTGCAGGGATTTCTTTTGTCCAGTGTTTATTCAAGCCTGTGACCAGTGTATTATTAGACTGGCACACATACGTTTATGTGATGCAGCATATATTACTCATATTTCTCTTTTAATACTTAATTAAACATGCCATCTGCATACTTGTTTAGCATTTATTTAGTTATGTTATTTCTTTATAATCCTGTTCTTATGATATTAATTCATTTTTCCTAAGTTAGTTTCTTTATGGATCCTTAGGTTATAATGATGAGTGGACTGATTTAAGTCTATGGTTTGCTGAGTCCATAGTCATATACATTTGCTTTAGTTATTTCCTATTTTGTATTTGCAAGTTAAAGCATTTACATGCCTTGTATTAATTCATTTTTGGAATTTAACTTGACTTTACAGTTAGAGGCAAATTGTGTTATCGAGTTCGATTTATCTCTTTTGATTGCATTGGATTCTCTGAGGATTATCATTGTTCTTTTTATAATTTACTTTGCTGGATTGGTATTTCCTAAAGCATTGTATTTATATGGAAATTCCATTTTGTATCTTTTCAGGGTTTTGGTTTTGCTTCACTTAAAAGATGCAGTTCACCATTAAATGAACCAGACACAGTAATGTACACCATCCTTGTCGTGTCACATTTCCGGTGTCACATTTGGCGTCGTAGGCAGGATGGTGTATTAATACTGCATCTACCCCCAGTCGAGGATGAGGCGAAACTAATGGCAGACAATTGACCCCGAGACGAGCTGCTACACTACATCTGTCAAGAATGGAGGGAATGGAGGGAATGGAGCAACTGCGGGCCGAGCTTGAGGCGATGAAGGTAGCTCTTCAGGCAGAGAAGGAGGAGCGCGAGAAGGCCACAGCAGGCGTCAGCTCCACTACCCCTCCAGCGAAGCAGATATACGTATCAGCAGGGAGACGGCTGGAACGCTTCAGGGGGAAGCCGGATAAACCGAGTGATCCATCTGTCCAAGAGTGGGTCAGTGACGTCAAAGGTCAGTTGACTGCTCGACAGATCGGAGTGGAGGATGGTGCTGCGTTTATCATCGACCATCTTGCCGGCAGAGCTAGGCAAGAGATTCTTGGCAGAGGTGATGCTGTGAAGGGTCCAGACGACATCTTCCGTGTACTGCTGAAAGTCTTTGGTGATGGTGAGACGCTCCCCCAGATCCAGCAGAAGTTTTTCTCCTTCCACCAAGGCCAAGGAGAAGATCTACTGAGTTTCTCCCTCGAGCTCATGGAATTGTTTAATTCCATGACTCGCCTGGATGTCTCCTTCAATGCTACGAGAGATAAAACGCTGAAGGGAAGACTAGCCGAGGCAGTTAATGATGAGGGTCTACGGAGAGAACTGCATGCGTCGCATGAATATTGATTTGCCAGAGCTGAGTTTCTTCGATGCTAGAGACCGTGCCATCGAGTGGCTTGGTACCAGCCGTGTCAAAACCCAGAAGGCAGTAGTAGTACACGAGGTCAAGGCTGAAGACGGGGCACATGGCATGAAGGCACTTCTTGAAAGGCAGGGCGAACAACTGCAGCGGCAACAGCAGCAGATTGAGGCACTCTTACAGGCCATGCAGCGACCTGCTCGCCGTTGGAGTCAGGGTCCTAGACGTTGCTACAATTGCCAGTCCACAGGTCATCTCAAGCGAGACTGTCCCCATGCCCCGTCATCCCCGTCGTCAGGAGGAACGAGTCAGGGTACCAGGGATCCCCAGCAGTTTGTCCCCCAGCAGTCTATGGCACAGCACTTTGTCTCCCAGCAGTCCGCGGCCCAACAGTTCGTTCCTCAGCAGTCCCCAGCACAGCAGTTTGTCCCCCAGAAGCCTGGCCCTCAGTTAAACTAGAACGGCCTGTCATTGAGAGCCACACGGCAGGCCCACAAGAATCAACTAATAGCGGCTCAATCTACAGAAAAGCGATAGGGCAGTTACCAGAATCTGTCGTCCAGCTTGGTGCATCAAGGGTGCGTTGTCTACTTGACACAGGAGCGCAAGTTTCAACGATTACTGAATCTTTCTTCAGAGAACACTTTCCTGAGACAGAATTAGTAGATGTGACTGCGTTCATCAGCATCTCCGGTGCTCAAGGTCTGGCCATTCCCTACCTCGGCTATGTTGAATTACCACTAACCGTGCTGGGCCACTCTTTCGTCAACATGGGTTTTCTGGTGGTCAAGGACCCTACAGGCACATCGATTGCAGAGAGGAAGAAAAGAGTTCCAGGAGTGATTGGGTCAAACATCTTCAGGGACATCCGAGAGAAGTTACTGCAAGATGCAAGCGGCCAAAACTACCTGGAGGTGTTGAACAGACGAAGTGACGGACCTGAATGGGCTCATGTACTCGCTCTCTATGAGGAAGTGCGAAGTGGCACTGTACATCAGCCAGATATTGCAGGTAAAGTCCGAACAGTGGGGTCCAAGCCCATCCTAGTTCCTGCCAACTCTCTCCTTCTGATGGAATGTTCAGTGAAACCTGCTGCAACCGATGTGACTTACGAGGCCATAATAGAACAGCTGGATGTAGATGTGACCCACATACCAAATGGGTTAGCTGTAGCTCCTACACTAGTCTCCGTCGACAGCAGTGGTAGAATACCGGTTCAAGTTGCTAACTTCACGAATGATGACCTCTATTTACCCCCGAGAACCCCAGTAGCCACAGTGAGCAGTGCGGTCGCTGAACACCACAGCAGAGCTTTTGAAGCAACTTGGCAGGAAATGCAGGCAGGTGAAGTTAAAAACGACTGCGCTGATGAAGCCAGGAGCCTGATGTCACGGATGAAAGTCGGTACTGGGATAAGTGACGATCAGCAGCATCAACTCCACCAACTAATTTCCAGCCATATGCCAGCATATTTAGCAGAGATGAAGACGACATCGGACTCTGTGACAAAATATCTCATGCTATCAACACTACTGACGATGTTCCAGTTCGAGTACCTCACCGGCGTATACCACCTCACCAATGGGCTGAAGTTCGAGAATACCTGCAGAAATCTCTCGAAAGGGGCGTGATCAGGGAGTCCTCCAGTCCGTATGCCTCACCGATCGTACTCGTGAGGAAGCGAGATGGAAAGCTAAGGCTTTGTGTTGATTACAGGGCCCTGAATGCCAAGACTCACAGAGATGCCTATCCACTTCCCCGCATCGACGAAGCCCTCGATGCACTTGGTGGAGCGAAGTTCTTTTGCCCATGGGTTCCATCAAATTCCCGTTGCTGCAAAAGATGTTGAGAAGACAGCCTTCCGAGTAGGAACTGGAGGTCTGTACGAGTTCACCGTATGCCCTTCGGCCTCTGCAATGCGCCAGCCACATTCATGCGCTTGATGGACAAAGCATTCGGTGACAAAAACTTCCAGTCTCTCATCGTCTACTTAGATGACATCTTAGTCTTTGGTCGTACCTTCGAGGAGACGCTTGAACGACTACGGTCAGTGCTGGACCGCCTCACTGAATTTGGCTTGAAGGTTAAACCAGAGAAGTGCAACCTGTTCACGGAAAAACTGAAGTACTTGGGCCATTCCATATCTGATGGAGGGATATCTCCAGACCCTGAGAAGATAAGCGCGGTGAGAGAATGGAAGAAGCCAGCCACAGAACGTACGTGAACTCCGCGGGTTTCTTGGTCTAGCTGGGTCCGTTTTGGTGTTCCTCGCAGACTTCACAGTGACCAGGGCAGGAACTTCGAAAGCAAAGTCATCCGGGAACTCTGTGAGATGTACGGTGTCACCAAGAGCCGAACGACGCCTTACCACCCCGAAGGAAATGGGCAGTGCGAGCGTTTTAATCGTACCATGCACGATCGCTTACGCACGCTGCCCCCGGACCAGAAGCGCAGATGGCCAGAACATATCCCAGAGCTGATCTACGCATACAACGCGACACCCCACTCCTCAACAGGTTACTCCCCCTACTATCTCTTCTTCGGACGGGAACCAAGATTACCCGTAGACCACCTTCTTGGGTTCGGAAGAGAGGAAGACGACGATCTTGAGCTTGACCAGTGGGTAGCGGACCATCATGTGCGAATGCAGCACGCATTTCAGAAAGCTACAGGCACAACAGAGAAGGAGGCTCTCAGAAGACAGCAACGCTATAATGAGGCAGCGAGAGATGAGGATCTCCATGTGGGAGCAAGGGTCTTTCTGCGAAACCGTTCCGTCAAGGGGAGGAACAAGATCCAAGATGTGTGGGACAACCGACCCCACAAAGTTGTAGGGAGGCCGAACCCAACCGGCCACGTCTACATCGTTGCTCCACTTGACGGAGAGGGGAAGGAGAAGACCCTGAATCGAAAGGACCTCCTAGACAGCAGAACCTTGGTACTGGATGAGGATGAACCTCCAGCTACTGGATGTCGTCATCAAGATGACCCAGTTTTGCCAATGCACATTGACGAAGATGAGGAGGCAGATGAGGTGGTCATCATACTGGAGACAGAAGGTGAGACTCCCGCGATGCCAACAGGTCAACCAGAGCCAGAGAGTGCACCTGCTGCTTTTCACAAAGCAGGGGAGCACCACCCTGAGGACCAAGCCCCTCAATCTTCAGATGTGCAAGATCCAGAGAGCACCCGCTGCTTTACACAAAGCAGGGGAGCATTACCCTGACGATCTATAGCCCCTCAACCCCCACCAGAAGTGGAAGATATCCCACCAGAGCCCACTACAGAGGAGGAGGTCCCACTTGCCAAAGCGGAGCAGTCGCGCCACACCAGCCGTGCATGGAGCGGGACAACACTCCAATCCCAATCACCTCCCGAAGTCTGTCATCCAGTCAGAGACTCCAGCAATGCCTGTCCCTGCACCTGCGATAGACCCACGTGTACTGGCGGACATCAGCCGAACGCAGCTGCTGTTGGCGCAGATGTTGGCCGGAGTCCAGCCAAGATGATTTTTTTTTGTAAATAGTAAATTGCATTTGTTTTGTTTGTATTAATCTTTTATCAGTTTAGGTTGTCGGGACGCCAACCTTAGAGCAGGGGAGTATGTGACAGCTCATTTACACATTTCTCCTGCGCAGCGCCCTCGCTTGACCCTTAAGGTAAAGCCCACACTTATCCTTTGTCTTGAGTGAGTCATTCCACCACTAGCACTGGTACTGTTAACACCACACACAGTTTCCTGCTTCCTTCTACATGTTCTTAGTTAATGCCTCAAGATGTTGTGGATGACTCGACTGGGGTAAGAATTCATTTATATTGTTTTAATAATTGTTCTTATTGTTAAAGTTCCTAAGTTTCTTTTTATTGAGACTTTGTGAACACTTTTTGATTAATTCCGAAGTTAGCTTGAGTATTCTTAAACTTCACTCTGATTACTGAATTTAAAGTGGATTCATTCATTGATGGTCTTTAGGAAGCCCGGATTCACTGTGTTGTTGTATTTATTATTGCATATTTAGGAAAGATCATCCTATTGATGACTTTCTGTGTTTAGAGATATAATCTATTTCCATGGATTTGAAGGATTTAGATTTCCCTTACTTTGATTACATGTACTTGTATATCCACTTTATTTCTTGTTCACATTTAGTTAACTTCTTGAGTACACAAAGTTCAAGAATAGATTTCCTTATTTTACAAAATATACTGTATTCCTCATCATTTATTTTCCACTTTTTATGTACATATTCTTAGATTTATACTTTTAGTGTATAAATTCATAGTTCCATTGCCCTGTGTAGATGCCCATAGTGCAGTGTAGTATAGCCACTGTTTAGACCCTTAATCCCCCAAGTTGCTGCATATATAATGAGGTGCACACAGTTTCCTGGAAGGCACCATACCTTAGTACAGGGAGGCAGGAAGTCTGCCAAGAGAGTTTATTACCCTGCAGGGATTTCTTTTGTCCAGTGTTTATTCAAGCCTGTGACCAGTGTATTATTAGACTGGCACACTAGTCCATAAGTTTATGTGATGCAGCATATATTACTCATATTTCTCTTTTAATACTTAATTAAACATGCCATCTGCATACTTGTTTAGCATTTATTTAGTTATGTTATTTCTTTATAATCCTGTTCTTATGATATTAATTCATTTTTCCTAAGTTAGTTTCTTTATGGATCCTTAGGTTATAATGATGAGTGGACTGATTTAAGTCTATGGTTTGCTGAGTCCATAGTCATATACATTTGCTTTAGTTATTTCCTATTTTGTATAAGCATTTACATGCCTTGTATTAATTCATTTTTGGAATTTAACTTGACTTTACAGTTATAGAGGCAAATTGTGTTATCGAGTTCGATTTATCTCTTTTGATTGCATTGGATTCTCTGAGGATTATCATTGTTCTTTTTATAATTTACTTTGCTGGATTGGTATTTCCTAAAGCATTGTATTTATATGGAAATTCCATTTTGTATCTTTTCAGGGTTTTGGTTTTGCTTCACTTAAAAGATGCAGTTCACCATTAAATGAACCAGACACAGTAATGTACACCATCCTTGTCGTGTCACATTTCCGGTGTCACATCACCAACATTGTTGAGTATTGTTTGAGAATCAATTGACAACACATGAATGATTTTCACATAACTTTAATGCCTCTTGTTCTAACGGTAGCCCATATTGTCACAAGTGTATATTACATGTGTAATAGCCATAGAACAGTACAGGTAGTATACTAGTAACATGTGTGTACTTTGTAGAGTTGACCATAGTTTGGGTATGGCGCCCTCTGTTGTTGGGAAATAAACTCACTCGTGTAATGGCCGCCATCTTGACTGACTCTTTTCTGGTGCTCTCGCCCCTAAAAATACCACACTATAGACCATGACAAAAACATTATGTTCTCTTGTTCCTTTAATTCTTTTGAGTAGTGTATAACAATATTTCAAGTAAACCCATACCTTCACACATTCGCTTTCTGTGAAACTAGTATCCCCGCTATATTGAGGATCTATGCTAATCGTTTAAATGCACAGTTTTAATGATATTATGCAGAATTACAACTTTCAAAGATATCTGCCATGCGAGCATATACATGCAAGACAATACCAATGGGTGTCAAGCCGAATTTATATGTGAACATGGAGAATAAAGGCCTATATATTATATCTGTCATGCGATCATGTAATTTGACTTCGGGCTTGTCGCTAGCTCTCTAATACCTGCCATGAGGGCAAAACAGTGTATATACCGTGCGTCTTTGTAACTATCCAGCTCCAACTCAATATCTGTCATCTTGGAGAACCCATACAAATCACTCATGTTGTCGACCATGCGTCTTGGGTTTATAACTTTCAACAGTTTTGTAATTGTAATCCTTTAAGCTATTCGCGATGATAATTTGAAATCTGAGCCAAATAGTTTATCGCAAACCATTCGCATTTATATGCAAGAGCACACAGAATACGACCCTTAAACTTACGCGTATTCCTGCGACTATGTGAGACAACACCATACGGATCACTCACGTAATTATAACTAATGTCACGCGACCATATCATGCGAATTTATAACTATCAGAAAATACAAAAGATTCATCTTGTTACCGCCTGCATAGAATACCATTCGGATTTATTAGTGTAATAATTTAAAACATCCATCTTGCGACCATGCGGATATGTAAGTATATGATTTCAAAACATTAAACTTGTAACCACCTGATATAACACCACGCGGATTTATAACTATCAGAATTCGATACATACATCTCGTAACCACCTGATAGAACACCACGCGGATTTATAACTATCAGAATTCAAAAAATTCATCTTGCAACAGTAATAGAACTGTACCATGCGGATTTGTAAGTGTAAGAAATTCGAAACATTCATCTTGTACCACTTGATAGAACACCATGCGGATTTATAACTATCAACATTAAAATCATTCATCTTGTATAATCACCTGGTAGAATTCGAACACCATGTGGATTTTAAGTGCACGAATTCAAAACATTCATCTTGTACTACTTGATAGAACACCATGCGGATTTATAACTATCATAATTCAAAACCTTCATCTTTTAACCACCTGACAGAACACCATGCGGATTTTAACTATCAGAACTGAAATTATCTGCCATGAGAACATGTGAGAACATCAAGCGAATCTCATTCAATGTATCATGTGAATCGTATGAGGTAACATACGGGTTAATTAATCAAATTCAAAAAACAATTGTCATGTGAGCGTGTAAAACTCACGTTTGTTACGTGAAAGTGACACTGTGAAAAAAGCATATCAAGAATCATTATTTTAATCTGATAGGTCAATCATGTGAACCCCATGAGATAGAGGACAAGCAGGTTTGTAAATCAATTTCAACATTCTGCCATGTGAACATTGTGAGAGAACGCAATCTCATTGAACAATGTTGAAGCAGATTATGTAGATTACAATACATGTTTTATATCCAAAATTCAAAGTATCAATGCATGTTACATAAATCGTATGATAGCTCATGTGCCTTGCGTATACATGTGAAGAAAACCATACATAATACATGTACTCATTCATTGCTTGTCAAGTGAACCAAATGTGAGAACATGCGAATTTGTAACTCGAATTCAAACCGCCCGTCGTGTGAACATGTCAAGAACACAATGAATCACTTAGTCAATGCATGTCATATGAACCGAATAAGAGAACATGTGGGTTGTAATCAATTTCAAAACATCTGTCATGCGAGCAGGTGAAAGAACCCCATGTGGGTTGGGCTATAGAGTATAGTAAAGTGAGACTATGCATTAAGTTTACTGTAGGCCTCAATGACTTGCAACGTATGAGACATTGGTGTGGTTTAAGAGCTCTGAATCTTGTGAAATGAAGAAATATATATGCCCTTATATGGCAACAAAAATGCTGTACATGTACATGTACCTGTATATGGTTCACTTTCAATCTTACAGAAAAGGACCGACTTCTGTTGTGATAGAAGTCCCAATTAGATTTTCTGTTCAGTTCACCACAAGCTTATCTGAACCAACACAAATTGTTTATGCATGTCGCATGTGACCATATGAAAGAACATGCAGTTTTCTCACTTTCAAACTGGAACATGTCACGTGTGAGAGCTGTCATACGGACCATTCTCGTGCAATACATGTCATGTGGGCATTTGGGGTTACACTGAATTTGCAATTTTTTATAGATGCATACTGGAATGGAAATATGCTAACTATATAAATAACTACATGTACATGTATGATAAGGCCTCATTGCCGTGCTGCAGATCAAATCCTGCAGTATTAAACAACTCTGAATCATGTGTGAATACAATTACCTTGTCTAGAACAGGAAAGATTGGAAATAGAACATGAGAATTGGAAGAGTAAAATTTTCTTTGGCAACATGTCAATTGAATACAGAAACATGCGAATCTTCCTCTCTACCTAAACATACTACTTCTACCTTCTCACAATAAACTATTTAGCAGCTGTAACGTCAAGCATTGGTGTTTGTCAATTGTCAGCACATTTCAGTATCGGTAAAACACCTTTACACGAAGGCCAGTGATATGTTTCAATGGCAAGGGATACCCCTTCTCTATGCTGGTGTTAGTTTCCTGCAATTTAAACTCTTCAACATATGATTCCAGTCCTGGTGAAACCTCATGTTTTGACTCTTCATATCTTCCATGTTACACATCCGCGTTCCTTGCATCAGGAATGGATGGTACGAAAACCTGTGGAGAAATTAAAATAGTATGTATATAGGATTAAGATGACAATCAGTGCCGTTGTACATACAAACGGAGTACTTAATTCTATTGCTAAATTGTTACTATGGAGTTCAATGTACGTTTTAAATCTGGACAATGATGGGCTCGACCAGCCAAACTCATACTCAAAAGAACTGAACTGGGGCAAATTTGAATAACCTAACATTTCTTTCGGGGTAAATCCATTTCGAAATATGCGAATCATAATCAGAAAACTACCCGGAGTCAAGTATTATAGGCCTATTAAAATCCCACTTTGATAATAATTGTGGCTGTGCTATCAGACTATGCCTTACTGGGATTTATGCTTCCCAACAACTTGATCGAGGGCAACAATAATATTTGTTTCAATATAAATTATAATGTGCTTGAAATCCAATCATGCCAACCGTATCTTTAGCAGAACTGCGTGCGTAACTGGACTACTGGGCGCCGCCATCTTGTTTGAAGCCGGAGTTGATTGCTGAGCGTTTATGACTATTCCCTACTCCGGCCCATACGCCAAACAAATATCACTACAACCGGCTTCGTTTTTGCGTTATACATAGAAAACGTTAAAAGACTAAATCCGCTCAAAATTAGTGGCATAGTAACCAGTATCATGATTTTTTGAAACCTCAACGGAAGAACCTCATGTACAAAACATATGAGTGTTTTCTAAGAAAATGTTTCACACTGCCAATTAGTGTTCCTCCGTCAACTCTGCACCCACCGGCAAGTTTGATTAGTTATTTTAAAGAATAACTTTCATGGTCATTTTCCAAATTCTTACCACTACAGCTTATCTCGGCCCTTTCTTTGTCGCCATAATCGCGAACTAATTGTGACCAAAACATGTAGTGCACAATTAACCATGTTTAAAAGCTGAATATCTGAAATGTTGAAATCCCCTATTATACATGTATCAGCTTAATTCTTCTCTGCAATGTGTATTGCCGCTTTCTTAAGAAATTAAAACATATTCGTCCAAGACGTAAAATATTTTATACTGGATATTTAGTTCCATTTTACCGTAATTGAATCTGCACAAAATTGTATCTAATCTGTTTCTTTGTTTGTTTTGCGTACTTAACTCAGTGTGCATGTAGCCTAGCACTCCTCCGCTCGCTTCTCTTGTCCCACGCAGCTTACGCGGTACATGGGTAGTACGTACGATGGGTTGTTCCGTGAAAACGGCAAAAATTCAGTAGTTGACCATGGCTTTATCCAGTTGCCGGATCAACTAGCCCCATCAAAGTTGCTGTTGCTGTACGTTGAACAGTCCCTAGCGAATCTTCTTTCGGGATATCAAGTGAACTTAGCATTTCATTCAGACATTTCCGCGGAAGAAAAAATTGGGCTGTCCGATGCGTGTAGTCGAAAACAGTCAAGTGACCTTCCCGCATTCCTTAAACTACCTCAACACCTCTTGCATACCTATGCAAATAGGAACTCTGACATACAATAGAAAATTCAATTCAAAAGTAACAGAAGTACATGTACTTCATACCTGCCACGTGTACCACATAGCAACAAACATTTAGTCTGGTCTGTATTTTTAAGGAAATACATAAATACAATAGACGCTATTCATGGGAAACACGCAAAAGGCCAACAGATACTGTCACCTAATCCTGCTTGACCTACATGTAGTTTCTCTACTTTGAAATTTCTATTGAATTACATACAAAAAGGGTAAGAGAATGCATTTTTTTCAAAAATTATGTTTATAATGAAGGAGGCTGATAATCAAACTTATTTCATTTTATGAATGAATGAAATTAATGTGTATGTTTGTCTGGTGAAAGTCTCATCATCATCATCGTCATCATGTGCCTACATGGTCATCTGGGTGTCTAAATTTGGGGGTCGGAAAGGGTCATTTTGATCTGACGTGGTTTTCAGACCCCCACAATTTCCCCACCAGTGGCACTATAGCCCTGAAAACTGTTCTGGTGGTGGAAAAGCTCCCAAATACCAAGAAAAACCACATTCCAACCAGAAAAAGTAAATGAACTCAGACCTACAATCCTGGCCAAAACTCGCTGGGCAACGGCCCCCGTTCAATGTTGTTTGATTTCCGCGCGGTCTGTGCTCCAGCGCGGAGTAACAACATTGATCGGGGGAGTGGGGGAGGTGGCCCAACCATTTTGGCCAGGATTGTATAGGGACCTCCAAAATTTGAAAATTAGTCAGCGCCCCTACAGAAATTAGGATTTTTGGGGGTCCACCTCTCCCTCAAATAATACAACTTGATGATTCAGACTTCAGAATCTTGTAATCTGGGCAGAAGTCTACAAGCAAACCAAATTTTAGCTCCCTATCACTATTAGAAAAAAAAGTTATGGGGCTTCAAAGATGCTACGAACTGCATTGAGCAATCCACATTTGTCAAAAAGGGGCCCCGACACTCAAATTTCAAAAGGTTGTCCTGCAAAAACCGTTAAAGATATCAAGCTAAAACTTGGGATTCCTTCGTTTGGTAGCCTAAGGTATTTTTGAAAAAAGTTTCAGCAAAATCTGAGAGGTGTCATATACATGGGTGGCTGAGTTGACACGGAATGACCCTTTGGTCCCTTCCACCGAGGACTACGGTAGGTACTTTCATACATGACTGGGCTTGGTGCACGAGAAGATCTTCCCAGACAGCAAACTTACGTTAGCCCAACGTCAGTAAATGATGAAGAAACGTTGGACCAACGTTAGAAAGTGACGTTGTTCCAACGTAAAGTTGCACTTCCGAATAACGTTGGCACAACGTTGTTTATAAGTTGGCGTTAACGTTGGACAAACGTCATATCGCTCAATTCCCAACCTTATTTCACGTCAATTCAATGCTGGCTCAACGGCAGACGTAAATTATTGACGTCTTATTGACGTCTTATTAACGTCTTTGTGAGGGTCGTATGCAAAGCCAAAAGACGTCTTTTCCTGACGCCCCATACACTACTCATACACTACTCATACATTATCTTTATGCGCGACTTCTATTTATGCTCCACAAAAACCTGCACCCTGTAACCCATGGTTGGCACACACCTACTAACCGAATACCAAATTTAATACTAATCACTCGCCACTTTGAGTTTGTTCATCCCCGACAATTGCCAATTTGCCTATTATCAAGCAACAACCCATTTACAAAAATCAAAACAACTGCCAAAACTGAAGCAAATTAGCCTTTTTACACGGTAAATATGGTCACGACCACTTTATGACGCAGGAGTCTAAAATGACTGAAAAAAGACGTCTTTAACACGTCGTGTGCCCCCATGTTGCCGTTAACGTCAGGTTGCCGTCAGAATAGCGACGCAAGCATGACGTAAATTGTTGTGCCTATAAACCCACGTTAATTCGACGCAGTATGTCGACGCCGTACCGACGTAATGTGATAACCTTTATATGACGTCTTACCGACGTTATATATGACACCTTATTGACGTCAAATATTGACGTTAAAGTGACATGTTGACCAAATGTCTAACCTAATGCCGACGTATAGCAAATACGGAAATCGCCGGCCCATATCTGACGTCGTATCGACGTCGTACACCGACGGGCGACGTTCGCCGACCTATGCCGACCTTTGCCGACGTCGGTGCGACGTATGCTTGCTGTCTGGGTTGTTGGCACCGGCTTGGCTAGATGTGGCCTAGGTGGGCCCGCATCCACTTGTCGCCCTCTCTCGGAGTACGGCACATACGGCATGAAGTCAAAGACTTCCATCAGGTTAGACATTCTTGACATGTGAGGGAGGCTCATGAGCAGCTCGGGTGTTATATTTCCCTGAGCACTTCTCAAGTCAATGATAGTGTTGGCAAGGGCAGCTCCGTCCAACACCAGGGACAGCTATATCAGGTCCCGAAAGGAACAATAATTGACAGGTATTTTCTCCAGTTCTCTTTTTTGTGTACTCTCTGATTCACTTCCTCTCTCTTTTTGTTTTTGTTTTGGTTTTATTGTACAGGTATTTGGTTATTGTAACTTCCTGTCAACTTCAACGCTAACAAACTCCACAAAAGTGTACACAGACAAGGAAAGTAATACCGATAATGCTGATCCTAAAATATGTGAAATGGCTAAAAGGCGGTAAATACGTGTACAAAGTTACAGCTAGTAACCGGTGGTCGAACAACACATGCAAAAACAAAAAAAATGTGTTCGTTTTTCACCAGCTGTGGTACACAAAATCACTGATCCGTAAGCAACTGCCCAGAGTGGTTCTGATACACAGAGCCTCCGAGAGTACATGGAAGGATACGCAGTCCTGAGAGACAGAGCTGCGCACCCCCCTAAACTGAGGATCAGTAACTGAAACTTGGAGGGAAAAAATGCCATTCTGAAGAAAAAAAGAGCAGTAGGCCTACGTACCTCCCGAAATTAAGGATGCAGTAACTAAATTTAGATTTAAAAAAAAACCTTAGTGATCACCCAAAACAAAGTAAAATGCACCAATCACAAACGTGAAAGACTACTGATTGATGAAACAAAACAATGTGATATTAGCCAAATTTTTTTTTTTGGCTAGGCTTTTATAATTCAGCCGAGGTCACAAGAAAGACCCGTTCCTGCTGACAAAAAACCTTCACTTGATTAAATAGACAACCTTCCTTGTGTTCAGTTCATATTATGATCAGCCGCGGTAACGTGATCTACAACCAGTAACCCGTTCCAATTTAACCCAATATATTTGTTTTTAAAGTAACTCCGGAACGCGAACACCCACAAAAACCGCGTTCCCAACACAAACAAAATCGATAGGGCCTACTCACTTAAGAAATCACCGACCAATGATGCCAAAACCCCTATACATTTCACCTCCCCAACCATGCCAACCTGGCAGTGTGGTTTCCACACCGCCACAGAAAAAGTCCGGTGTCGTCTTTTCAATCCTGCCTACGACGCCAATGTTATGTAGTAATTTCGGGGCTAAACTCACCAAATCTTCGTCCTGGACACCTCCGACGGACCGTCAAGGGTTCTTGCAAATCCCTAAAACCACCGCGAATATACCGAGTAGCCAAACTAGGCCGATAAACACTTCTTTACACTCAAAAGTGTACAGTTTCAACAACATGTGTTTATTCATCAACCAGCAAGTAACGTATGACTTATTGTTTTGTGTATGTATGACATGAGCATAGCAACGCGCGCAGTACAGTGGTCTTGGTGCAAGATAATAAGCCTTTTTGAAGTATGGCTGCCTTATAGAGGGCGCCCTTTGATTTGGGTAAACAAAACCAAAATGGCCGACGCTTGTACGTACGTTTGTGCGGGTGGGTGTACGTTTACATTTTTACTGACGGCTAAAGCCGCCTTTTTAAAATGACATTTTAGTGCTTAATTACGGTAATGGACGGGTTAAAGATACTCATTTATCTACGGCACAGGATATGTGTTAATCTGGCTGATTTAACCCAGCATTAAGGCATAAGATGCGCCTAGCCTACGGTCCAACGCGCGCACTGTCATATATCAAAATGATGGACACATGCAAAGGAAACCGAGCAAAGTTGGGCTAGGCCTAGTGAAACTTAATAATTTATGCAAGCCTTTGTCTACTCTATAACGTGCTATGTTTTTGCCTAAAGCCTTAGCAATTAGTAGGGCATATTTTAACTTGCTAAGTTACGCTATGACTGTTTCCCAAAAGACCAATCAGTGTGTTATGTTTTAATTTGTTTCTTTTGGCTCTTTTAATTATAGTCCAGATGAATAATGCAAATGACAGTTTGAGTTTACAAGCAGTAGATCCTAAGTGCATGACTGGCTGAAAACCAACAATTAGTGCCTTATCATCATTCCTAGAAGAAATTGCAGCTTTTTCCAAATTAACTTGTTATTAATAGTTAAATCTTGTATTACCAATCTTCAAAAAGAAGAAGAAAGAGTTGGAACCCAAATTTGTCCTTGTTATAAGCATTACTTTGTATTAACAGTGCTCTTTTTTTTAAGAATTTACCACTCGATAGTACCATTAACTATGCATATAGATGCTCTAAAAATCACTCCATCTTAAGCTTCCATGTTATGGTACAGTAACAACTCTGATAAGAGAACTGCTCATTGAACATTCTGCTCATAATGAAGAAAATTTCCTATTCTCCATCGTGTTCATTCCTAATTATTCATAAAGCTTGACTATGCAAGTTGTGAAACACTAAAAAATACAGCTAAAGTACATGAAATTTTGTTTTGGCCATGGACAAATGAGTGTAAATAAAAAGGCCAAGTGAAACAAGATAACTTGAAGCCGCACGACACTGAGTTTATTCAGTGGCAAATCTGAAAATACAGATGTCAAAACTGTCAAAGAACTTTACATGTGAACTTCCAGAAACCACGGGAAAGAATTGATAACTTGACCATATTGTTTTAGACCTTGGAAAGAATTCCATACTCGGCTCGTCACATTTTCTAAAGTGCAAATGAAAAGAACAAATTTTGGAGGGGGAAAAAGTGAAGATTTTACGAGGAAAAACTAAGAAATCTTCCGAGATGTCTTATACGTTTAGTGCAGGAGGGTTTATGTGACGTCCGACTCGTAAATTCTTTCCAAAATATTAATGGTTAAATTATCAATTCTTACCCTATCGGACTTTAGAAACGTGCGTGAACGAATCAGCATTTTTTGAAGTAATACGTTTTTCACGTATGCTAGGCAAAACAATAACGAAAACGATCAAAATCTGCCACAAACAGACCAAAAGTTGTTCTTATACAATAGAAAATTATCCTATTTCCAAAACCACGTACAATATTGGTCGTCAAGTTATCTCTAAACAATCAAACAGATGAAGTTTTGATAAGCATTTTAATACAACAACGTACACGCTACGGTAACCGTCTGCCATTTTTAGATGCGTTTACCCAAATGACAGTGCGCCCTCTAGCGACAGGTATAGTATCCGCCATACCTCAAAAAGGCTTATACTGTACTGCGTGATATTTGTCACTGACCGCCGCGCGCTAACGTTCACCGACATTTGCCAAGAGAGTGCGCCACACTCTATGTCCGTGTGACAGACTTGGACTTTTCCTGAAACCGCTCGGGAAATTCCGAGGGAAACAGACAATGATGTCATCCAAAGTGGCTAAAAGAAAGAATAAATACATTTGCATGGGTGTGAGGGTAGGAGGAGCGCCGGTAATCTTCAGAACAACAGTGTTACAGGGGTCCCGCAAGGCCGGCCGTTTTCCAAGCAGGAGCACAAAGGCTCCCACCCGGTACTTTTTTGTAAGGACCGCATACCTCCGGGTGACGAGGGGTAACACTGAAGCCCATCCAATCGCCAACGCAGACTGTCCCCCCATAATCCCTCTCCCATGTGCAATATCAATAAATCAAGAGATCGCTTTTACAATTATATATGAACATTACAATTTTTAATGTATTTAAGGATTTGTGTTTCATTTCTAGGAATTCCGGAGTGATGGGGATCCATTCAAAGAAAACGGTGTTCCCTTGGTGCTGAATATTAATGAGGGTATGTCGAATATCGCAAACCACTTTATTCGTGGGGAAAGGTTTGGAAATTTCCTGAATCGCACTGAGGCAGTCACTAAAAATACACGAATAAAGAGGTTTCGATGATTCGATCCATTCAACAGCCAAAAGAATAGCAAAAAGTTCAGCCGTAAAAATTGTTTCTGCTATATTTAAATTCTGGAATGTGAATACCACAGCCAACAGTGTTAAGGGTGGGATTAAGTGATCCGTCTGTGTAGATGTGAAGATAATTTTTCCAAGTGGTATTTATTATTTCAGTGCTGATGTTTCCTTTGTCAGTTGGATCGTTTAGGGACGCAACACTAGAGAGAATTTTGGTGGATATGAAAGGTTCATAATAATGCCAGTAGGGGAAGGGGTTATTTAGGGGGAAGGTTGGCAATAAAATTGGGGAGGATCTAGCTTCGAATGGGGTTTTATGGCTGGTTTGGGCCCATTTCTCAGCAAAGTAATGTTTTTGCCAGTTATCTTGATCTAGGTTAGAGTTGGGGTGATTTTTATGGGATTTGAGTTTGGAGCTATACATATTGACGAGAAATTGGCGTCGTAATTCAAGAGGAGGGTCGCCACATTCAATACGGAGTTTAAGGAGTGGTACGCCTTGGATAGCTCCAGTACAAATCTTGAGGGCTTGGTATTGGATGCTATCAAGTTTTTGTTTAGTGGTATTAGATGCAGAGTTAAAAGCTTCACATCCATATTCGATAACTGGTCTGATGATGGCTGTGTAAATTTAAAACAAGGTCTTGGAATCAGCCCCCCAAGACGTACCACTGATACATCGAAGGAGGTTAAGTTTACGCTTACACTTTGTAACAATATTGTCAATGTGTTGTTTCCACTTGAGTTTGCCGTCAAAGATCACTCCCAGGAATTTTGTAGATTGGAGAACCTGGACTGGGTTATTTTGGAGGAGAAGAGAAATTTTGGTCTTCCTTTTGTTTGAAAAAAGCACAGCAACGGTTTTGGGTGTGGATAATTTAAATCCCCATTTTTCACACCAGGAGCTGACATCGTTAAGACTTTGTTGAATTTTCTTTTCTATGAATGGGATATTTCTGTTACTTTTCCAGATTGCAATATCGTCGGCATATTGCGAAATGTGGACATTAGGCAGATGGCAAGAGATATCATTGACGGCAATATTAAAGAGTAGGGGGCTGATTACGCTACCTTGGGGAACACCGTTTTCTTGAATTCTTTCTTTAGATAAGTTATTATTTATCCTTACTTGAATTTTCCGGTCATTCAGGAAATCATGAATCCAACGAGTCATTCGGCCATATATGCCCATAGCTTGAAGTTTTATAATTACACCTTTTCTCCAAAGCATGGCATATGCTTTCTCAATGTCAAGAAAGAGTACTTTCTTTATTGGCAAAAGCCTTTAAGTTATTAATTGATGACTCAAATTGATAATATGATATTTTGTGCTTCTTCCTTTTCTGAAGCCACTTTGGTATTGAGTGAGGAGGTTGTTTGTTTCCAAGTATGTGAGACGAGAATTAACAATCCGTTCCATAAGCTTGCATACAGTAGACGTCAGGGCTATAGGCCGATATGACAAGGTGCTAGCAGGATCCTTCCCCGGTTTAAGGATGGGAACAAGTATGGCCTATTTCCATTGTTTTGGACATTGAGATGTGTTCCAGATCATATTGAAAATGATAAGTAGGAATTCACGAATTTTGATTGGCAGATGTTTAATGACAGTATTGCTTATCCCATCCTTGCCCGGGGAAGTACATTTAGCACAGTCAATGGCATGATTCAATTCCTGGATAGTGAAAGGGTCGTTTACGACACTGTTGTTGTCGCCATTAATAATAAGCTCATTTTCGGCTTTTGTTTTATTATTTTTGAACACACTCTCATAATTACCTGTGCTACTGACTTTAGCGAAGCTGTCAACAAGCGCTTCTGTTTTATCTAGGTCACTAATAGCATCTACACCATTGTGTTTAATGACTGGGATGCTGTTTATGTTATTAGAATGCCCAATACGTTTAAATTTATTCCATATTATTTTAGTATTAGTTTTGAGGTTTAAATTATTACAGAATTGTTCCCAGTCCAGTCTTTTAGCATTTTTGATTATTCTTCTAGCAATGGCAGATGCTCTTTTGTATGCCACCAGATCAGAGGGATGGCAAGTTTTCCTTAGTTTTTTCAGGGCATTTCGTTTGTCTTTAATTGCCTGTTCACATTTCTCATCCCACCAGGATGTTGGGTTCTTGGTATGGTTGGGATTAGTTTTGGGGATGGCGTAGGACATGGCTGAGTCAAGTTGCTAAATAAATTGATTATTATGTTTTATCGACATCGTCTAATTCATTTGGTTCTGTGATACATTTATTACAAGCATCTTGAAACTTGGTCCAGTCGGCCTTTTCCCTAATTAGGGGTGTGTTTAACAACATTTCTAAAAATAGGGTGATTGATTCCAATGACTATAGGACAATGGTCACTCCCCCATGTTACATTTTGCTGCCATGCTAGAAGTTATATAGTAATGTCTATACAGTGTATGGATCGGGAATTCCACCGCAGGGCGCGGGCCGCGCCGGGTAAGTCTAGCTAGCTCGGCAGCGGAAAATCTGAGCCGTTTTACGTTTATGATTCTTCCCAATTTGTAACACACTTGATTCGGGTATAACGTATACAAGTGGCTTTTTTTTTGGATATGGGACCAAGATTTAGTAGGAAGGAAATAACCCTAGCTGTGCGGGCACAGAAAGTTACCAGGCTGGCAGGTCATTATGTGGAACTCTGTTGACCTCTATAATGCATATATGTTTCAAGCTTAGGTTAGAGGCCACACAGTGTCACATACCAACGTTCGACAAATGTCCCAAGACGTTTCTGCGAACAACAGTGTGTATGGCGCCTTCTCTTGACGATTGTCGATGGTCGTTAGCGCCTGGCAGTTAGTGACAAATATCACGCAGATACGTCTTGCACCAAGACTATAGCAGTACAGAAGAGTAGGTCAAGGCACAGATATCTATTAAAGGGAACACCGGCCTACTGTTTACATAATTTAGTGATGTAGCAGCATTGACAATACTTTTTTGATGGTCGTTGTGAAAAAAAATCATCAAAATATCCCGTAATTTACTAAAGAAGTGCAAAATCAACAAAAACGGTCGAAAGGCGGGTTATACGCTTTACCAGCCGCTGCAACTACGCGCGAGCTTCACGACTTTGTCACAAACGATTCGTTCTTTTCCTACTCGGAATATCTCCAATCTTCGGATCACGATATCACGTGGGCAGCCCGAATGACCGATTATGAATTTCCGTTTTCCCCGGAGAAGTTAGCATCATGTTTTTTCTTCACGAACGTACATCAACGTACACCAACCAACCCGGCCGTGTGTGTGCACTCGGGATATTTGCCGTGCTGCGCGGGGCAACTATACTACACGCGCTCGCTGGGTCCCATTCTCCGCGGACTCTCGAAACAAACATTTATGTTCGAATTTTCATACTTATGTTCAACTTTGTTTCATACCTGTATAAATAGTCTCTCTTTTGTCAATTACTTATACATATTGTGGAAAAATCAGAGTTGAATTTGGTGCAGTTCTGCAGTAAGAAACTTTCATGCGACTGGACACAACTAACTCGCAAGACCATGTGACTTTTCGGAACCAGAATCTGGTTCCGAAAAGTCACGTGACCTCTGTTTTTTGAAAATTGCTCAGGATATGTTCAGTTTATTTCGGAAGGGCATTCAGAATCTTGTATGGGTCAATTTCGAGCCCAAAATAGCCCAACGAAGCCGGTGTGTATACCTTTAACAACAAGATAGGAAACGACTGTGTTATTGAATGGCACATCACCGTAACCGACTTGGGGCGGTTCCGAACGTGTGCGCGTGCGTAATATTAAATATTTATGTAATTTATGTTTGATCTCATGACGTTAAAATTAACATTCCCGGAGAAATTTTTTTAAAAACGGCCATCTTGTTTTTGACCAGTGCGGCGCGAATTCCGGGCTTATTATGCTGAAACTATACTTTAAACTTGTAACCATGGAGCTATAAAGGTGATAGTTTGAATATTGTATCTAATTGAAGCAATCTCTTGACAGAATAGAATCTGCCGCAATAATGCAAGGTTTATTTAAGATAATTTCGACCGGAGTCCGGGATATGAAGTTCCAAAAACATAGCACAAACTTTATAAGAAAGGTTTTCAAATTGTCTACCTTGTGCTGGCTGGAAGCCGATGTGCAAACAAGGTTCCGTGTGTCCTAATCTCTGTCATTGACGGGTTTAGAAATACCCTACACATCACCAAACTGCAAAAATGGCAAAAAGTCACGCTAAATTGTGCACAGAAATACCAATATACGTATACAGCTTATAGTGCCAATACAGCGCGCACGTACGTCGCGAATGGGGCTTTGCGTACACTACCCCTAATCGCGTGTGCGGATCGCGCGTATTCAAACTTGAGGACGCGACGCGAGTCACACGACAGCAGCTTTCATCTGTGCGCATGCGCGAAAACCCATGTAGAAGTGCCCAAAATCATGCGAATTACGGTGCCCAAAATCATGCAAATGAGGTGGCTTAAATTTAACCACGCAAATATGCAAATAGTGCCCAAAACTATGCAAATACTTATGCAAATGTGCCCAAAAGTATGTAAATGAGGGTGCCCAAAACTATGCTAATGAGAAGGCGCGGTTATGCGCGTACGGCCTCCGTTATCAGGGATCGAAGCGCGCGTGCGGCCAGACTGGGCCAGTCTATTAGAGTGATGAACAGGTTAGGTCATAAACACAGTTTTACTACACACTTATGAGTGTACTAGTGATTTGGTGTGGAAGTGATACAAAGGACATTTAATTAGTTTCCCCAATCAAACCTTGTCTAGAGTACATTTCTATTTTGCAAGTGTTTTATCTTTACAATTGGCTATAAAGTATGGACTCATCGAAGTAGGCCTATATAATTCCCAAGTTTCCAATTTCACGAATGCGGGGTCACTGGGGGCCAGGCGTATCACTGATGGTGCTTTAATTTAGCTTGACGTTTTAGAAGCTGGTGTATTTTGTAGTTGTCTCCATGTTGTATCTTTCCAAATTTGTCTTCACTTTTTTTTCATTCAGCAAACCTGTCAAATAATGGTTTGTTCACTGTCATTAACTCGATCGTACATCCCATGCACTGCTTCACACTTCCCAGGCATTTTGAAAGTAAAAAAAACTCGACTAAAAGGTGCGAAACGTAACGATAAAAATGCTCTGTCATGACTCGACTGTAGGCAGTGTAGCTGTACGTACCTAGCGCTGTTTGTTTTCACTCCAATACCGCGTTGCTATGTAGCCAATGACCTCGGGTCACGAAAGTGCCCGGATGCGTGACCGACAGAATTCTTAAATGATGACGCTGGTCAAAAACTAGAGAAAAATACAAGTAAAACAGACTGTCCGCGAAAATGCGGACATGAGATCACGGCGGTGGTTTCGTGGATTTATATCTACATATATGTCATCCTGAGATCTCAGGGAATTTCCACCCTGCTATATGGCGACGTCGACGATACAATTGATCACGTTCAAATGACGTCACTTCCTACAAATCGCCACGTGCAATGCGCCGTATTTCGAACAAATTTCGAGCAACACGCGCGCGTGTTTGGAACATGTTACAGCGTGTGCGTGCGCGTACTCAATAGCGTTTAATACGAAGTAGCATTTCTTCCTACGAAGATGGCGTCTGTGAACGTGATCAATATACCCTGCTGAATATCCTGATATCTCAGGATCGAATTTCCACTCTGGAAAGCGATCACGTTCAAATGACGTCACTTCCTACAAATTGCCACGTGCATCAGAATTTTGAGCGTATTTTGTTGTGACGCGCATCGGCTGCGCCGTATTTCAAACAAATTTCGAGCAACACGCGCGCGTGTTTGGAAGATGTGCGTGCGCGTGCGTGTACTTTATGGCGTTTAATACGCAGTAGCATTTTTTTCCTACGAAGATGTTAAAGTGATCAATAGACCTTTATCACCATTAAGCTCCATATATATACGTAATGTATGTATGTAAATCAATGTTTATCACGGTGCGTCCATCTTTGTCTTGTTCCCCACTGCATAGTACGTGTACGTGTCGGGCATTATCAGTGCGTGTGCGTGTCTGCGCGATAGCGCGTGCAGTATTCCGTTGTTGTTTTGAGAGAATCACTGTCCGCGCTGCTCGTTTTCTTGATCGCACCGCGCGCATGTCATTAGGGGCGTTCGAGATGCTTACACCGTGCCCGGTTCATACTTCATGCGAAAGCGAACGCAAACGCGAATCTCACGTCAATCTGACGTCAAACATTTCGCGGCGAACATTTGCGCAAGTTGAAACTAGTTAAACTTTCTCCGAATTCGCTGCGCGAAATAATTCGCTGTAACGTCAAATTCGCTTTCGCTTTCGCATGAAGTATGAATCCGGCTCGGCGCGGGGGAAGCCCCCAGAATACGAAGGTGCAAAACGAACGACACGGGGTTTCACTTTGAATTCTAGGAACACGGGTCAAAGACTGTTGCCGGGTGTGGGGCTTTATAAACGCTGTTATCGTTTGATTCACGATGAAAAATGAAGCCGGCGCCACGCAAAAATAGTTGCCCTAAAGTACCGCAATAAACTTTGTCAATGCCCACAGTCAAGACATTTACTGATATGATTAAGCAAAATTTATTTACAGCCCTATTCCCTCCTATTTTGTGTCATAAATCTGTGTTTTTCTTCGTACTCACGTCGCGATTCCAAACTGTCCGCCGTGTTCTACTACGTACTCGCGGTTACTATAGCTATGACGTCATTACACCAAAGCATTACACCACAGACCCGGCCGCGAGCTCGGGCAGTGGTGGCTGCATGCCACACTCAAAAAAAAAATGAGACTGACCTGAAGTAAATTTTAAACAAGACAAATGAGTAAATATTACACAAAACTATGTTATTGTTGCATTTACGTTTATAATGCCGTTACACCAACTTGAAATGTTAACAAGTGGATATAACTTGTTGTTATTTCTTGTGTTAACTACACGTTGGATTAGTAGAAGTAACAATATTAAAAGCCAAGTTAACTTTATTTGTTACATTTGAGTAATAATTACTGAAATCATATTGTCGTCTCTTTTACAGTTTTTGTAAAGTAGAAAGTACTGAAATTTTAATATTTTGCGCAACGTAAAATTACTTCTTGCGGGAAAAGAATTGAATTTAAGATACTCACACTTGCCTACAAAGCCCTCCATAACCATGCCCCGGATTACATCAAGAACTTGCTGCAAACTAAGTTTACTCTCTCCGTTCATCCTCATCACCGCATCTAGTCGTTCCTATAGGTCCAGGACAGTGAGGCCTACACTATATGGTGACAGAGCCTTCGCACATATGGGACCAACTCTTTGGAACAAATTGCCAAAACTCTATCCGTAACTCCCCGTCTTTGGCAATTTTTAAAAGGGACCTAAAGACATTATTATTTAAGCAAGCATATTCTAACGAGTGGTTTCCCTATTTTTGTTTCCTTCCAGCGCCATGAGTAATTATTTGTATTAGAATGTGCGCTTTTTAAATCTGTATTATTATTATAAAACCAGTTTAAGTTAAACAAATAGTTGCAATAATTCAGTTAAGACAGCTATACAATTTTGTACTCCGTGTGCAAGTTACTAAGTTAATTCACTAAAATTGAATGCCGTAAAGGAACGCAACAGATTTCAGTAAAACTAATGGAAACAATTCAGTGAACATTACTTTTTGTCTTTTTGTAATTTGTGTGTTGGATATTAGTTAAAGGAATACGTTGCCTTCGGGTTGCGCTTTATTGAGCGTTTTTGGGCTATTACAAGCGTTTGAAGTATAATGAGCACGATCTGAAAGATGTTTAAAAAGTAGAATATAATGATCCACACAAACGTGCCTAAGAAATGCTTCAATTTTGCGTAATTTCTCGAAGCAGCACGCTCCGCCATTTATGGGAGTCAAAATCTTGACTCCCATAAATGGCGGAGAAATTATATTAGTCTTATTTCCAGCCTGGAGAAAGAAATTATTTTTCCTTCCTCCGTTGCGTGTGATGTGCCTGTTTTTTAATTCGTGTCTACAATAACCATTGGGTATTAATCATCCAAGTCCTTTCTATCGGTTTGTCCCATGACAATATTCTTACCCTGATTGGCGAGGTTTTCGTTTTTTCTTTTTTGACGCGTCTGCTGTGTTCTCTTGACGATCCATTTTTTGACAGCCAGTCGGTGTGGGTTAGCATTGCGGTCGCACTGTGGACTCGAAACCCATTCAAGTCCACAATTTGCGGGGAAAAGTGACGGATTGTGGACTTGCACTCGTTCGCTCAAGTCCACAGTCAGGTTGACCAAACTTGGGAAAAGGGGTTAGGGTGGGGGTGGAGGGTTAAAAAAAAAGGTTAGGGTTCAGGAGTAAAGTTTAGAAACATGGATTAGGAAAAAATTGGGGTGGATGAGGGAAGAATTTGGAGAAAACAACGATTTTCCGACCAAATCTCTTAAGTGCACGAATACAAAGAAACGTCCACAGTGCGTACGTAATGTACACATGCGTGTGTGTGTGTATGTGTTTACATTTCACACATGTCTCGGGAGGCGGAGAATGGTATGGTACCTTGCGTTCATCTGATAGGTTTACCTGACCACTGGCTACGGCGCCAGCCTAACTCCTGTTCGTCGCTGCATTTTGCCCACTACCCGGACGATCGTATTGACGGCTTGAAATACGTATACATTTCGCGGGACATGTAGTGGGGGTCAGAGGTCAGTGTTTTTTTTGTTAATTACCATTCACTAATTATAACACATTAAAAGTGTTTTATTGCAAGAACAACTCTTAATAAGTATAAGGAACACCCTCAAACGTGAGATTTCGTGAAATCTGAAGGCAACGTGTTCCTTTAAGGTGGAGGGTGAAATACACTGAAAACAATGATTTGCCTGAAGCTGCCTGAAGCATAAAATACTGCATGTAAAAGTGTATAAATGTCACCTTTATTTTTTAGATGTAATCAGTTATAAAAAGTCAAAACAGAATGTATAGTGATTTTTCTTTTACATCACATTTCTGCATGTGTGCCAAGGTGTTTCAATAAAATATATTGTGAGCAACCATCCCATTAGACTGGTTCTCGGTCCACATATTCCACAAAAGAACACGAATATGACGACTGGTATTGGATCATTGAGGGCACTGAATGTGTTACCTTTGAAAAGCAAACAACCCAAATCTGCTACACATTTTAATTAAGACAACACTTTCCCTACTGGTACCGTAGAATAATAAATTCAGTTGCAATACCTGCAAGTAATTAACTGGCCGTCGAAAGTACATGTAGATGCATTTCGGTCATTTTTTTTTAAAATAAAAATAGTGGACAAACTGCATAAAACTTACTAAAAGTTATTAAGTTCCAATAACTTAAAATCACTAGTACTGGAGACCCGTGCTTAATTACGCATGCGCGTTGGGGACGTACAAAGTCTTGTTTCTGTATGTGTCTACAACACCATGACAACTTGTTTTTCACAAAAAATCGACAGGCTTTTGCTTAAAACGTAAAGCAGTTCCGACCCTCTTCACCCGAAATTCTGAAACGCTCGAGGTCACTTGGTTTGTTTATCAACAGGGTTTTGACGTCATCCTGAGAAACATACAAAACGGCCTGTGCAGTATTGAATGGAAAATACACGAAGTGAATGTTTATCATGCCTGTTTTGTCCTTCAAAATACAAACGTGAAAAACACAACAATCTACTATTACCTGTTTTGTGAAAAAACGGTGAAATTGTGGCTAACAATGAAGCTCTTTTGAAGTAAATACTGGTGCATTGCGACGGGTGGTTTTGTCACGGAACGAACGGCATTCACAGCGGTCTGTGTACAGCATGGAACGGTCCCTGCGGGCCGTAGTTCCCACATGTTTGAACATCGGCCGGTACAAGTTAGAATGAGCGACTCATTTTTCTCTCTCTCACTATGAACATCTAACAATGGAAATTGGGCACACACCATTGTTACTAACAATGGGGTTACAATGAACATGTACATGTTTTTGCTCATAGTGTCTTGATAATAGAAAAGAAAATCTTTCTGCTCTTTTTTTTCATAGTGTCTGGTAAAACATACAACCACGCAGCTACTGTGCATATCTCTGGCTTTTTGGACCAACAGAATTCTTCAAAAAACACCATCTAACAGAGACAGTTTTCCAAGTTTTTTGCGTGTAAACGTATGGAGCTAACAATCGTGCTGACTTCTCTTTCTCAGGATTGCGTCACGGGGTCACGCGCATATCATGAACACCTAATTAGCGTTTCAAAAATCGCGAAAATCTCATTTTCGAAAAGCGCACTTTTGCTTGCTAATTAATCCACTCAAAACCGACAATTTAAAAAAAAATTCCATGTCGGCAAGAGGGATGTTTGGACTATCGAAAAAAGCCTAACTGCTACATTTTCCTTCAAGGGGGATTTTAGCTCTTTAAAGGGTAACATTCCCACATGGGGCCCATATTGGCCCCATATGGGCAAGTACCGGTATATGGGTCCCATATGGGCTGCACCCAAGGCCCATATGTGGGGCCCATATGGATCAACCCTTGTTCTCCTGCGCAGATCATTCCCCAGAGAACAAGGGCCGGGTTGACCCATATGGGCCTTGGGTGCAGCCCATACGGGACCCATATGGGACCCATGCCATATACTTGCCCGTATGGGGCCAATATGGCCGACCGCGCGCGCGCGCCCTTTGTCTCGCACGTACAATATGCATTCTGCAGGCTAGGGGCGTGTTTGTTTCACGACAGATCCGAATCCAGATCCCGAGTTTAATACTGCGCAGAAACAAATGAAACTGCTCTCAACTGCTCTCAACTAGGAATTCAAGTCACGTGAATTGGATCTGCGCAGATCTGGATCCGTCCGAAACAAACTCGCCCTCTGCCTGCAGGAATGTGTATACGTAGACGTACGTTCGTTCATAACGGCTTTGCATAACACAGTCCACAAACTAGGCTACTTCATTATAAATCTGTTTCTTCCTCGCTTTCATTTCATTTTGTCGTGATTATTTTGGTGAAGGGGTGGGGTGGTTGCTTGGACATGACTTGGAAGCAGCCTCACGCAAAAATCTCAAACGTTGCTTCGATATGATAAGACTGGACCAACATGTCTCAAGTTTGTTTACATGGCGACTACCCACGTGCTCATGGCCCAATTTCATGGCGCTGTTTAGCACAAATATTTCGTTAGCACCAAATTGTTGTGCTAAAATGCGCCATGAAATTGGCCCCAGATCCGATGGTGAAAAGTTAATAATCGTATACTCAGCAACGGCGCTCATGTAATATAAAACAGCAAAGTAGGCTATTGACGTTGAAAAAGTTGAAAACTTTGAAAATACAATCAACTAGGCCTATAGCCCTCATCAAGGGGCCAATGGCACCAAACTAATTCGAGCCTTATCAAATGTTCCCCCATCCCCTCCCCCTCCCTCCAGCTGAGGGTTTTCCATTTTGAAGGGCAAAGGAAACACGAAGTTGCCGGTCGAGTTCGTGTGGGCTTGCTCTTTCATGATGGAGATAAAGCGTCGATCCTCGACTGATGGTGCTTTCTTAATCTTATTGTCGTCTCGCGTTTCGACATATACGTCAACGTCTGTATTTCGGCGACTGCTGGGCATTCCCTTGTAGGTTAAAGGTACACACCGGCCTACTGTTTACATGAGTTAGTGATGTAGCAGCATTGACAATACTTTTTTGATGGTCGTTGTGGAAAAAAAAGATCATCAAAATATCCCGTAATTTACTAAAGAAGTGCAAAATTAACGAAAACGGTCAAAAGACGGGTTATACACTTTACCAGCCGTTGCAACTACGCGCGAGCCTCACGACTTTGTCACAAACGATTCGCTCTTCTCCTGCTCAGGATATCTCCAATTTTCTGCTCACGATTTCACTGGACAGCCTAGACGACCGAATAGGAATTTCCGTTTTCTTTTAAGGAGTTGGCATGTTTTTTTCTTCACGAACATACACCAGAGCAACACACCCGGCCGTGTGTGCACTCAGGCTATTTGCCGTGCTGCGCTGGGCAAAAATCCTACACTCCACGGTAACCTGCCGTAGCACGCGCTCGCTCCCGTTCTCCGGACTCTCGAAGCAAACAATTATGTTCGAATTTTCATACTTATGTTTAACTTTGTTTCATACCTGTATTGTCATTTACTTATAAATATTAGGGGAAAATCTGAGTTTAATTTGGTGCAGTTCTGCAGTAACAAACCTTTGTACGGCTGGAAATACAACTAACTCACAAGACCACGTGACTTTTCTGAACCAGAATATGGTTTCGAAAAGTCACGTGACCTTGAATTTTTCAAAAGTGCTCAAAAACGGCCAAATTTGACGGCGTCTTTTCAGGATATATCTAATTTACTCTCGAAAGCGCTTCAGAATAATGTATGGGTCTATTTCGAGCCTAAAATAGCCGGTGTGTCCCTTTAAGTGGTTTTCGCATACAATATGCAGTGTTCGGACTTGACATCGGCGTCTGTAAAGGTCGGGGCTCTGGAATTCGTTTTCAAGGGGTTGAGTGCTTCGACTGCGGTGGTGCGGTGGTGCGGTAGGTGGAGACATGCACTCGTCTATCAACACCACTTACACACATTCTACCTGAGATAGTCCATCCCATGTCAGTGCCTTGGGCCCAGGGGGTGCCTTTGGGACCATTTCGGGATTCTCTTATCTTGAGTGGCTCCAGAAAACTTCTTCCGATGAGGATAAGGATGTTAAGGTCATGTCTTATTTCTGGGATCATCTCTACAATGGGTCTCAAGTGTCGGAAGCCTTAACAGAGATCTGGAGTAGGAATTTCGTTACGGTCGCCCGGTATGTTCTCGTTTTCAAGGACGGTTGGATCGAAGTGGTTGTCGGTGGCCCTTCATAGATTCCATAACCAGGTCGGTAGCTCGTCGTCCTTGGGTTATAACTTTAACTCCACGGCCTCCGCATGTGGACAATTCGTACTCGTAGGCGGGTCCTGCAATGTCGAGGGACTCGAAGAGCTTGGGATCTCTGAGACATGTATTAGACTGGTCGTCTAGAACAGCGTATAGCCAAGGACGAAATTACAAGGATTGTCTCGGCGGTACAATTTCACGGGTACAATTTTCGAGCAGGATCTCGCCTCCGTGCAGTCGTAGTACATCGTACATTTCGTGTTTGCCTCGACCCTCTCTCCTGGCTTGGGAAGTTGTCTCTCAGGCAGAGGCTTTTTGGGGGCTTGCTCCCTGCCATCTGGTCTCAAGGGGCATGCATGAAGCTGGCATGCGATGTGCTCTCGCACTTCTTACATTTTACACTCGTACTGCAGTCTTTGATTATGTGGGTCTTTCCACACTTGTAGCAAAGGCCCTTTCGTTTGCAGAATTCTCTTCTTTCGGAAATTGGCTTTCTTCTAAAGGCAAAGCATTTTGAAATGTGGTGGCCTGACTGATCGTGGAAGATGCACTTGGGTGTGTCCGTTATTGTGGTTGCTGAACCCTTTGTAGCCATCACCGGTGGGGGTGGTCTGCGTGAATGAGCGTTTGAATTCTCCCTGTGCTGTTTCGTGCGGTCCTCGTTCGATGGATAGAGTTCTGGATCATTGAACATCCGTGCCTTTGTCATAATGAACTCCGTAAATACTTGGAACGCGGGTGGGTAGATCACGCCTTCTAGTTTGTGTCGATTTACTTTCTTTCGCCATTCGTTGTGAATTGGAAGAGGGAGTTTCTCAAGGATAGGCTGGAGGATGTGGGGACAATTAAGCACTTCGAGGAGGTCGTCCATCTGGGCGGCGATGTCTGTGCATAAGTCAGCAAACTCTAACATTTTGTGGTGGTCTTCGAGTCTGAATTTTGGGAAGACGTTGAGTTTGCGAATTATGTCAGAGGTAATTTTGGGTTTGCTGCCGAATCGTTCTTCCAGCTCACTCCAGGCCTGGTTGTAGGCTACTTCATGATTACTGACAAAACGGTGAAGGAATCTGTCTACGAGTCGCTTCACCTCTGATCCTTTTGTGTACTTAGCTAAAAACGCCAACTTCTGGGTGGCTGGGGTTCTCGCCTGGGCAATCATGGTCTCGAAAGAGGCACGCCATATGGGTGGAACATTATTGGATCACCCCCGTAGACCTCTGGCTCGTGGAACGGTTGTTGCTAGGCAATTGCTAAATGGGCGGAGCTTACTGGATCGGTCTATTGTTTCAGTTATAAGATATCAAAGTGACAAACCAGCAAAATTAGTGTTATACATGGGACACATAGGGCCTACACTTCAGTTGACTCAAAAAGCATTACGTGTGGGAAACGTGTGTAAATATATCTCTAAAAGCTTTGTAATGCTCATGAAACATAACTTGATAGTTATTGCTGAGCAGCCTGTTACAGATCAATTTTATTTTGAAACATCCCAATTTAGAATAGTTTGCCTTTTTTATGCAAAAATGAATTGATGAGCACCTGGCCAGCGAATGATATATAAAGGAAACCGAGATTAATTTGTTAATTTCGTGGAGATGGCTAAATATTTTGGAAATTGGCAACCACCATCTATTAGCTAATGATGTCCTCTTTCTTATGACACCACGAAATCCAATTTACGGTCACACATGACTGAGCACGGAGCAGTGTAATCAACCATGTCAGAACTGGTCTTGCACCAAAAGATGTTTTCATAATGAACCATGTCTGCCCAGTGTTAGGGCTTTTAGGCCATGGGCCAAAGGCCCGTATCTTGCAGTTTCGTCTTTACTTTTTAGGGGCAACTTCATTTTTCGGATATAAGTAGTTTGAGACATGCTGAATAATATTTCACTTGTTCACATTTGAATCATTTGCACGTAACTTAGTCAGAAAAATCGACCCTTTAAGCCGCTTTCTCGCGCGGTTTTTCTCAACCTCGAGCTATCGCTGCCACTGCAAAATGCAGTGTCGTCGCGTTAATCTGGACACGAGTTAGGATTACAATAGACTGGATCCCGATCCACCCTGGCCCAATAAAGCTCAGTGCTAACGTGTATATTGACACGATTGAGAATGAAAAAGGAACCCATTTGCAGTCAGTAGGTCTATCCCCATTAGCAATGAATAATTATGTGACTGCAATCGCAATATACATGTAGGGGTTGGGCCAAAATTTGTAAGAGGCCAAGAAATATTGAGCTTCGCCTTCGTCTTAACTTGAATAAGTGATTATTTTTAGGGATTATAATCCAGGAACCGCCGCGCCGGGTTGAATAAATTTGATACAAATGTTGACAAATGTCCATGAATTTTGGAAATCTGGATGCAGTAAAAAGCAACTTGACTCCTCCAGGATTCGAACTGCGGACCTTCTGATCAACGTGCAGATGCCCTACCAATTGAGCTATTTGTATCGAATTCGATCGTCTTAACTATTTAAGTGATCTTTATACTATGCCGTGAATCCGAAACCGCTGGTCCACATTGCACGTAATTGTTTACATTATTAATGCAAAATGACCCTGTGCTAGTTGGACTGGGAGGATTCATGATTTGCCCGTTTTTGGTCAAAAACAGTATTTTGACCATAGTGCCTGCAAATGCTTTCAGAGTTGACATAAAATGGTGCACAGTTTCAATAATGTTGAATCCGAATCTTATGTTCGCTGCTTGTAAGTTGTAGGCTCAATAGGTTAACACAGGAGAAACAATACTTATTTGGAGATTTGTTTGCCCATTTTTTTGTCAAAATAGTGACATTTTGCCATTAATACCTTTGTTTTGTCAATGGGGAACGAGGGCATTGCTAGTGAAGGGGGACGCGGGAACACGTTTTTAAGTTAAATTACATTGTACGGCTAGGGGCCTATCATGCATTTTTCCTTGCCATTTTATAGCACTTCCTTTATTTTTTTCTAGCGGGAATCTGGAGAGGCACTGGATTTTTGCTGGGGGAACGCGGCCCGAAACACCCCCTGAAACACCCCACCCCGGCGCGGCCCATGTTTAGTTTATAAGTTCAACTGCACGTGTATGTGTTTATAAATACAAACACTTTAACATAGTGAAACAAATCCACGGTGTAATTCTTTTTTAAAGGCACAGCAGGCTCGTCAGTAATGCGCGGGCGCCAAGTTCATCCCACGAAATACGCAGTTCCATACCTTTTCTACGGAGCTGCGTAATTCGTGGCACGAATTTAGCGCGCGCGCAATGCTGACGAACGTCCAAGTCTATAACTTATAGGGCGTGTTTGTTTCACGACAGATCCGAATCCAGATCCCGAGTTATTTTACGCGCAGAAACAAACGTAACTGCTCTCGACTATAGGAATTCAAGTCACGTGAATTGGATCTGCGCAGATCTGAATCCGTCCGAAACAAACACGCCCTTAATGACACATTACAAAATTATTTTGCGTGTATGGGGGCGCTCTCAAGGGCAAAATCTGTTTTTGTGTGAATTAGTCCGAATTCAACATTTTTAAGCATAATAAGAGCACAAAGGTTTCTTCATTCAAGCACTCTAATGACACTTTAATGTGTATACACTGAAAAGGACAGCATAGCTACACGTTTTCATGTTGCGAACACCCTTTTTCTTGTCTAGTCTTAGACCTATATGCTTAAAATTATTTTATTGAACTTTACGTGGTACAAAATGAGATCACTAACTGTCAAATACAATAAACATGACATCTGGAACAGTGTTATTTTGGTATAGCTCCAACAATCACCAAACCGCGGGCAGAATATAATAGACTGAAAACGATAGGCAGCGCGAGCGCGAGCACAGCCTCCGGTACCGGGTGAGTGCTTAAACCCAGCACAGTTCGATTTCCTGAGCGAATTCGTTATTCTTCTCAACTAATTCCCGCTGAATGGCATTAATCAACTTCTCTTTATGGTTACAGTCACGAAATGTCTGCCACCCGAGTGGGTTATAGGCCTAATCCCCTTTTAATTGTCAATCGAATGACGAACGCACGTTTGGCACGGCCAGCTAGGGTGGAGTGGGAACCAGTCTATTGTAATAACTCGTGTCCAGATTACCGCGACGATACTGCATTTTGCAATGGATAGATAGATCGAGGTTGAGAAAAACCGTACAAGAAAGCGACCAAAATCGCCGATTTTTCTGACCTTTATTTCTAATTTACGAGCAGATCAAATGTGAACAAGTGAAATATTATTCAGCATGTCCTAAACTACTTATATCCGAAAAATAAAGTTGCCCCTAAAAAGTAAAGACGAAACTCGATTTCTAGGCCTCTTACAGATTTTGGCCCATGGCCTATTTTGTTGGGCCTCCAAATTACGCAATCCTCAGCCTGTTATTTCATTGCACACCCTTAAAAGTTGGAAAGGTTGTTCATTTTCTCAGACCAGCAAAATGCAGCTTACAACTGAGCAGTGTGTGTTTGTGGTAACAGAGTGGTTGTCGACTTGGCGGGAATGGCACGGTCAGGAAAACGCTGACCAAAGGCATCTGCTTATTCACACTGAAGAGCGGTAACGGAAAGCGGCAACGGAAAGCGGCAACGGTTTGCCGCGCGGTATTACCCGTTCATACAGAGCGCGGAACCCGTGCGGTATATGCAAATTACTCCCATGAAACAATGGCGTCCCCGTAAAAAATCGCCGGTGCGTTGACGAAGCTCTGTTACTTCTGATATTGGCGAGAAGGTTACGTGCCAAAGAAAAGAAAAGAAAAGGCGAAGAATTTGGGTTCATGAAATCCTTCAGAAAAGGGCATGTATGTATATATGGTACGACTGTGCACGTGCAACGTTACTACACGTACAAAGCGAGGCATGATGTGGTACTGCAAATGATCCCAAATCCTTGTTATTTTTTACCTGGCATGTCCACTCTCACACCATGACCAACACCCTCACAGACGTCTTGTTTTTTAACAGCATCTTTGTACGCTTCCAAACTCGTGTCATAAACTGTGGATATTTCTGAACTTCCAGGATCAAACTCTCGGTGCTGTTGCTTGCGTATATAAAAAAAAAAGGCGTCCTATAGGACGCCATTTTTTTCCAGCTAGCCTCGGCCAGTGCGTGACGTCATACCCAACGCGAACGCTGATTGGCCACGACGCACAGTCTCAGCGCGGTATTGTTGAAAAAATCGCTCTGGTTTCTAAACGCCGCGGTTTACCGTCCAACCAACCGCGCGGTGTTCCCGCTCTCAATGTGAATGGTCCAATAGAAAACCGCGTAGTCTATATTTTTTACCGCGCGGAATCCCGTTACCGCTCTCCAGTGCTGTGACATTCGAGATCTTAGGTCCCAGTTCACTTCAAATGTTTTAATTTTATCTTTAAATTATCCAGCTAAACTGAGTAAATAACTTTCCCCCCAAGGAGTAAGAAACATAGTCCTACAACATACATTTCTAAAATCCCAGTGCACAAATTTTCCTATTACGTATGTAACCAAGACAGAAGAAAATGTCACAAAATGGTCTCTCCAAGTTACATGTACACGTTTAGCCCTACAAATAGGGCTGTAAATAGCTTACTTTTGAAATCTGACTTTTTACACTGTCGCCATTACAGCCCTACTTGAGGTCCGTACGACAATACCAAGTCTCAAACTGCTCAAATCTGACAAAGTTTCACTACAAATATCGTCCGAAGCACGTCAGACCAGAGCACTTTCACACACACACCGTTGTAATCCTGAGAGTCTAGTGTTTCATAAAATAACGGTAACGCTTACAGAATCGTCAATTTGGCCATCTACGGCGTCTTGAAACATTGGACAACGTTCTGACGTGCATGCCCTGGGCGTTGCCATCTTAGCTGATATGCTGGCGCTTCTCGATCATGAGACGTCAAGGAGCCCGGCTAACTGTGCAATATGCATAATTCATATTGACGTCGCGTGTGTTTATCCCAGCTGGCAATACGTCACGCGCGCAGTGCAGCTATAGTTATCGAACTGTGTGAGTGACGTACTTGCCAGCTGGGACGGACGTCAATATGAATTATGCATATTGCACAGCCGGGCTCCTTGACCGAGTAGCGCCACCACGGGTAGTGTTTGTCTTACAGACTGAACCCAATGGCACATAAACTAGTACCCTGTCCACACGGTGCAATGTCGACCGCGCACGTACACGAACCAAGCAACGTAAGACAGTCTTTCACAAAGACTACCTAGACAAAGTGATTAAGTTTAAATTTTAGAGCATTCCTGCGGTTCGTCCTAATGTTTTAGAGCTAACCGCTCTGCCATGTACATGTACGTTCAGCTAGATAATTCATAACGATATGTTATCTCTTGTACGTATGCGAGCCACTACATAAAACATGCTTCTTTAAAGAGGCATACACTTTGGTCATTTTTAAAGCTTTCTTCTGCCCATATTCCACATTTTGCAGGAATTTACGTCAATCTAAGTGTTAAAGGCATTTAATCATTTTTTCTTCCATTTTCGTAGCTTAGAAGTTTGCTTGTTTTATTTTATTTACAGTTCACCGCGTTCATTAAAGTCTGGATACCGAAGCCCTGACCTTTGGCCAAGTTATTTTGTGTACGTGGTTGACACTTTTGGTGAAAGTTAAGCTATCGTCTCCCTGAGGCTACGCTTAGACCTAAAGCCATTACAATACCTTTTAAGATTTTTTTTCAGAAATGGATTTTGCTCTAACCAAACAATAATATAAAAAACCTTGTCAAAATACATGTACCATCCATGGGAAGAAAACAGGAAATTTGCAATCTCCAATCAGGATGTGGAAGCAAAAAGGTTGGTGTAATCACAGCATTGTTTTATTGAACGGATAAATCGGTGGTTTTTCACGATATCCTTGAAAATATACAGATTGAGAGCGTGAAATTTCAGAATGTTAATATGAGAAAAATATGACTAATGATACGGTATCAAAATCTCAACACCCATGGGAAAAATAGGTGCTGGGACCTCAAAATGTGATCTGGACATGCTCCTATAAACTTGTAGATACCACTTACCGGGAAGTTGCCATGTAATAATTATCGCGAGTGCTGGACCCTTGCTGAGGGCTGTACATGTAGGGATAATCAACCACTCTCAGTTTTCTGGGTGCTGATGGTACCGTTCCACTTGGGGTTGTGAAACCACAGGCATCTAAATGTAAAACAAATGATTGGGTTAATAAAAAATTGGGTCCATACATGTAGGTAAAACCCGAGGGAGTATACCCACTGTGCCTTATAGCTTAGCTGGTAGAGCATCTGTCCGGTGAGTCCGAGGTCTCGGGTTCGATTCCCGATAAGGCCATTGCGACTTTGGTTGTTTCATTTTAATGGTGATCAGGCACCATACCAGATGTTGCGTGGGTTAATGGAAGGAATATTTTGTTTAGATTTTCTTTTCCGATAATGGGGTCTTTCAAAATAAAATGAAAGTTCAAGCTCTTTAACAGGCTGTTCAGCAATAACTATCAGTTATTTCAAATGTTTTTATGAAATGTATTGTGTGTTGGGTATTGCCAAGATTATGTGCACCCACAAATTTCATTTGAATGTGCACATGTACTGACATAATATGTCTCATGCGTAACGCTTTGCTTCAACCGAGAATGTTCCATGCGTAATGCAAATTTTCCTTATTTTTCACTTTGATATATATTAACTGAAACAATGACCCTACTGAAAAGTACTTTACAACATTGCCACTTCTCAAAAGGTGTGGTGCACACTGGTTGTAAAATCCGTAGCTCTATTGCTGTTTCAAGTCACTTTATTCTCTGCATTGACAGATATTTCATGTTATTTTGAAACAACCCATATTTTCGAAAGGAATGACTTTTAATGTGGGTTCCTTGCAGACCGAGAAAGGATAAGACCTTGCGCAACACGGCTCTAAATTTGTAACGCGTGAGTGGACTGCCATCGAGGAGATAGAAAAACGGACCTGGGATCTCAGGCCGAACGACGAAGAAGTCCCGAAAAGCTCGAATGGGACAAAGAGAAGGGTCCTGAAAAGGCCCAATGCTGAAACGAGTTGAGCTAGGCTGTATTTAGGAATATATATAAATATTGATTAGCAAGTGACGGTGATCGCAACTGACCAATCACGTGCCGCGCATGTTGCTCGGTCATATACTAAAGCGCGCGTGCACGTAGCACGTAGCGCGACATTCACAATTGCATCATAGCTACGGACGCTGTTGCCAACAGCAAGAGCCAATCACGCGCCTCGCTCCGTTTAGTGGTAGCGTCCACTATACTATGGGGTAGGGTCTAATGTTTAAATGAACAGTCACTGTAAGGACGTTTTTTAATAGGCCTATTATTATTCAGATGAACTGCGTTTAGCTTTTAGCAAAATATAGCAAGTCTTCCTTGTATCCCTGTTCAACATTTATACTGCGTGCAAGATAAAACGATATACATGTACATAAAAAGATCTCCCCATACAAATTGTGGGAATTGCGGCTACGATGTCGCGAGATACAACGCGCGAGATGATTGTGTTTGTTTCGGACGAATCCGCCGATCTGCGCAGATGGTTCAGCTAGATTCAACTATGCATAGCGCTGAACCATCTGCGCAGATCGGGTTCGGCGGATTCGTCCGAAACAAACACGCCAAGATCGAAAGTGCCAGGTCAAAACAATCCCTCGTCTCTCATTGGTCGAACAGCCCGAGGCCCTAAAATACAGCTTAGCTCAACTACTCGATGTATGCTAAGCAAATTTTTGTGCTTAGCAGCGCCATGAAATTGGGCCCAGATGCTTGACTGTCGATTGGAAAAGTACCACTTTAATACATTTGCAATCTGAGGCTTGGAACGCATAAGTATAGTCGGGCACCTTTCCAATCAGCAGTTTGCATTCTATTCTTGGGTTTCACTTGGCTTGACAACGGTTGCTATCCGCCATTATTGTGTCCATACTATGGCACATCAAAGTAAAAAACAATTCAACACCGATAATTTATTGTTGACGCATATTTTCGCAAATGTTGCGCAAGAAAAAAAAGTTGGCATGACTTTTAAATGTTGATAGACTGTTTTAAACTGGCATACCGTGCTTTTGTTGTCAAATTTTTTAAAATGTTGAGACTTGTTTTTGAGGGTTAATGGCAAAATTATCAGTGTTGAACTATTTCCGCTTTGGCATGCCATAGTATGGACACAGTAATGGCGGATATGATAGTTGTTGACGTCACGCATATGGCACGCCAAATTCAACACTAATAATTCTGTCATCAACCCTGAAAAACAAATCAACATTTTTAAAAACTTGCCAACAAAAGCACGATATGACAGTTTCAAACAGTCTATCAACATTTAAAAGTCATGCCAACTTTTTTTCATGCGTCAACATTAAATTATCAGTTTTGAATTATTTTTCGCTTTGGCGTGCCGTAGTATGGACACAACAATGGCGGATAGCAACCGTTGTCAAGCCAAGTGAAACCCAAGAAAAGATTTCTACATTACATTTAAGTAAGGTTTTTTTCTGGTCAAATGGTTGACTAAAACTTTATAACATTGCAAATTCTGTATACAGGCTTTAAGGTACGTGAATCTTGGGTTGAACTATAAAAAATGTTTTTCTGATTGTCTCTAAAGTTGGCTCGCTATATTTATTTAATATATTTATACAGGGTTGTCTCAAACAGCACGTAGCCGATCTCCATAAGCCCTGTTATGCAACAAAACAAAAACGGTGTTAAAATTTCAGTATCAAACAAAGTTATATCAGATACAATATTAAAATGAATATAAAAATATTTATCAATATACACTGCAGGGTGTTCCAAAAAACCGTTCAGGCCACCCCATAATCTACGTGTCCTTGGATCCTGATGGAATCTTCTCACATGAAAAATATTGTTTATTTCTTCCAAAGTTGTCATTTTTGGTGCAGCAAAGTCACACCCTAGTTCATGAATCAGATCTGATTAAGGCCAGCCCTTTTATGAGGGCCGACATTGCTGCACCAAAAATGGCACAACTATTTTTCATGTAAAGCAGGCCTCCCACTGTGCGATTTTCGCCACGAATTTTCTCCGAATTGGTACGATTATCGGAGACTGCCTATAGACTCTACACACAATCGCAGCCAATCGTACCCAATCGTAGCTAATTCGTGACGAAAATCGCACAGTGAGAGGCCCGCTTAAAGCATGCCTCCCACTGTGCGATATTTGTCACTAAATTTCTACGATTGGGTACGATTGGGTACGATTGTGTGTAGAGTCTATAGGCAGTCTGCGATAATCGTACCAATTCGTGGGACATTCGTGGCCAAAATCGCACAGTGGGAGGCCCGCTTAAGGTTGGGACACCCTGTTATAAATCAATCTCCCAAGCAAGTATTTACAAAGCCATGCAAATTTCAATTGGTGGAGTGTAACAAGTGGAAAACAGACTGACATACATTTTATTTTATTTTATAAAACACCCAAATAAATCCCTGTCATTAGAGCACTATTATGAGAGTTCACTGTATGTTAAAAAAAAAAATATATATATATATACTTTTACTTGTACCTATGCCACGTGTGCAGCACTATGTTATCCCAAGTTTTAGATGCCGAGATAATTTATGTTGCCAAGTCGACTTAGTGTAATTGCCAGCATAAATTGACTTATTGAATTCAGGAGGGCAACTTGGCAACATAACATATCTTGCCAAGTCGACATACATGTACATATACTCCACCTTATAAGTTAACATGATGAGATAAATTATCTAAGCAAGCAAGATGGCACTTTCAGAGTGGGACAAACTTCGTGGAACAACTATTACATGTACAAACACTCCCCCAGGCACGAGACCATCTTTACTTGAGGTGCACAGAAACCCAACCTGTACACACATAACACATGCCTGTATTCAAGATTGCAGATACTTTCTCAAGCATGTGTTGTCTGACATTGATCTGGTTTTGTGTGGGGGAAAAAAAACTTTTAAGGGCAAGATACGTTGGCTAAACATTAAAACTAAAAGTTGTCTACCCGTTACCTCCCGCATGCAATCTGGGGTCCAGACTGCTACTTTGTTTTTCCTAAAAATATTCTTCAAACTCTTATAAATTGTTATACATGTGAGTCTTTCCACAGTAAAGGGGGTATTTTGGCAACACAGACCATATTTTTCTCAAGAGATAGTTGTTCTGAAGAGATAACTTAGGCCCAGAAAGGGTTACAAATAGTGTGACAACATTGTCTTCTAAAAACCCTGTGTACAAATTTTCTACATACGCTCTTAACCGGGACGGCCTAAAATGTAACACAAGTGTCCGTCCCGGTTACGAGCGTATATTGGAAATTTGTACACAGGGTTTTTAGAAAGGCACACTGTGTCACTATTTGTAACCCTTTTTGGGCCTAAGTTATCTCTTCAGAACAACTGAAACTTATTTCTTTTATTCAAGACCAGACAAAGGTATTTCCTCGAAAATATGGTCTGTGTTGCCAAAATGCCCCCTTTACCATGGAAAGACACATGTAAGTTTATTTATCAATACAAAGAGCATTTTTTGTATCTATAATGAGCTGGTATGTAACACAAACTGTACATACAAGACTGAATTTCCAAATTGCATTTATAATGCAAATTTTTAACTTCTTAACACTTTAGCAAACAAGTATAGTATACTACCGGTACCTTTATTACTGCTATAATAAAAGAGAATTTTTCCCCCGGAAAAGGCCTATAACCACTGAAACAAAAGCAACGTTCTGAGAAAAACCAGAGCAATAACATTTCTCAAACAATGGAAGAAGACTTTTATTGCCGCACCACGTGCTTTAAAGGTTTTCCCATTGTCGGTGGAGGTTTTGTTAAAATCCGGCGGCCAAAAATACAAATTAAGTGTGTTAAAGCCTATTACATCATTTTCAGTTACCCAAAATTTTGCTTCGAGTTGACAAGAAAAACCATACTAAAAGTGTTGATAGCAATGGTAACATTGTTAACGATTGATAATTGAAAGATGAATTTGAAAACACGAGAAAATTGCAGTGCCCAGACTGGGATTCAAACCCAGGTCCTTGGCTTACATGGCCAATTGAGCTATGCCTCTCTTTTTCCAACAATGCCACAATTTTTTTCCCATGTAAAATGGTACCTTTGTGGGAGAAATTGCCAACTGAATGTGTCTTTTAAGAAAACAAATTTCTGCAGACAATTATTGTTACCATTTATTCAACACACAAAAAACACATGCATGGATTTTTCAGGTTTTCTATAGTATTACTGCATCTACATGTATGTGGCTGAAATTTCTACAAGGCAGTTTATCAACATTATTCTTTAGTTATGTGATGCTGTTTTTAAAGGTAGTCTACTTGTTTGGTAATTACCCTCCAAAACAAATTCTGAATTATTATCTTTAACTTTAAGCTTACTTGTTATCAAGATGGTAATGGTAGTTATCATCCTGTGAAATTATTTCGTCTGAATTGCCCCTATTCATGAGAAAAATGACAAAATTATTTGAATCGCCAAAGATGGCATGTAGGCCATTCATTCATGCACAGAAGCCGTACTTGGATTTTTCAGGTTTTCTGAAGTATTACTGCATCTATGTGGCTGAAATTTTTACAAGGTATTTTTCTCGACCTATGCTTTCAATTACCAGTGGAAATCATGCCGTTTTTAACAGTTTACCAAACAAGTATACTACACATGTACCTTTAAACCTCATGCGCAATTTATGTGGTCAATGAGGACCTACAGTTGAAGTCAGAAGTTTACATACATGTACACCACTACCATCATCACCCAAAATGGTAAACAGGACTACCCAAACCATTGCAAGTGTGCAAGCTATGTTTTATGTACTGCAAGCTGAAGCACGCCAGGAATTCCACAAAATCACGACTTTAGTAAGGCGCAAGGTCAAAGTAGAAACGGTCTGTATATCGGTAAACGATTCGAGTTAATCCCTCTTCAAATCGTTTCTCTGTTGACAGAAAACCGTGTGCCGGTTTGAAGGGAACCGTTTCCAACTTGCTGGGTTGGTCGATGATTGACAGGTTTACAACTAGCCGCCTGCACGAAGGGAACAAAATGCTGCTACTGGCTGACGACTTCAAAGGGAGCCGCCCGACCCTTCAGCCGGGCACACCCCGGGGCATGAGTGAGTTGTGGTTAAACACCCTTGTTCGGGCGGTCACATGATAAACAGTGGCAGCGAGTCAGCCAGGAGTAGTCACACAATGGCCTGTAATCCGATAAGCTCTCTATTGTTCAGCGAACGTGGGCCGGGTTCAACATTGCCAATTATCTATCGTCTGGCCAGACAAGTTGAATTGTTTGCTTGTTCACTAAAAACCGTGCAACGGTGTATCGTTTATGTACCCTTTCCCGGTATATAGACCCTTTTTATTTTGACCTCGCGCCTAAAGACTGTTACAAAAATGGTGACAACGCAGGTTTAAGCACACCAGTTTTAACACAGTTGTATGTAAACTTCTGACTACAACTGTACATGTACATTCATTAGGGCGGGTTTCAACTGCACTATTTTTATCCGTCTGTCCAGGTCTGTCCGTCGCGTTGCCACACGTCAAAACAGATGAGTTGAATTTGTTCGAGGAGCTGTCCGTTTTCACCAGCAGTTCACACTAGACGCATCCAACCACGTAGCGAATTAAACAAAAATGCGCGTGCGCGCGCGCGCAGGAAATTCACATACGTCACGTGTTTCATCCATTGATTTGAGCCACCTGAGTAAAGCTAGCTTCGATTCTAACACCCATTTAGCTACACATTGGAAAACAAATACTACATCTTTCAAAAAACCATCCTATGTTGCACGGACAAGTAGACTTCAGACCAACTCTTCCGTCATCTGTCAATTTAAAGTATGAAACCTTCGGATACGTAAATTTTTCTACTCGACATACGTAAATGAAGCTGATCTTTAGACGGTTCACATTGAAAACGTATCAACAGACCAAAAACTGATGGACCGGAGATAACGTACGTCGATTTTACGTACGTCTGACGGATGAAAATAGTGCAGTGGGAACCCGCCCTTACTCTTCGTCCTCAAATAGGACATGTCGCATAAGAGGGTTTTCCAATCATGTAATCTGTCTGTGAAGAGCAGGCTTTCACACAGTGATTCCTGAAGCACCAGCCAGAGAGCTCAAATCGGGAGCAAAGTCGGAAACGTTGATGCCTTTCACCGTGTGAGGGCCACAGCCTTCACTGAAATCTGTCCAAATGCTGCCCTGGAGATATAAATCCCCACAGTTGGATGGCGTTGGTTCAACCCTGTTTTCATAGTTGTTTTGAATAGAGTTACCTGAAAATGGGGGTAGAGGAAAAGAATGGAATACCTTACCATTAAGATTGTATTACGAGCACATTTTAACCAGTTAACACTGGGAAGTTTTTTGGCCAATTGATTGCTTTTGATGACGTAGAACATCCGGGAATGTGTGGTGGGCAACAGTCACGCGCACGCCAATAGACGCACATGAACACCAGGGGCCAATTTCATGCGCTGTTTAGCACAAAAATGTGCTTAGCACAGAATTTATTTGCTTTATATTGCAAAAATTGTATGATTCTTCTCACCAAAAGATCATACTTTGCAGCACTCCGAGTAAACAGCCCCTGTGACTATTCATTGCCAATATGTGTTTACACGTCCTTCGGCTTCAAGCGGTTAAGGCGGATTCAAACTTAACCTTTTTCATGTGCTACGTGCATGAATTTGACACCAAAGGTTTACAAAAATGTGGCACAGAAAGAATTTGGAGTGAAACAAGGCACTGAAAACTACACAATCAACTTGGACAGCAAGAACATTTGTAATTCGGTGATTTTCAGTTTGTCGGTTCACACCTAATTTTGAGGTTACGCGCATTAACGTGTCTATCTCTCTGTAGGGCTTGTTAAGCTCACGTGATAGTCAATCCCAATCAGTGAGGTACGACTGCAATACTGTGTTTTGAGACCACCAGTTGGCTTCATACATGTAGCTCAATTAGTAGTGCATCTGCACGTTAAGCAGTAGGTCCGTGGTTCAAATCCCGGTGGAGCCAAGTTGCTTTTCACTGAATCCAGATTTCCCAAACTTATGGACGCGCAGAAACAAACGTAACTGCTCTCGACTATAGGAATTCAAGTCACGTGAATTGGATCTGCGCAGATCTGAATCCGTCCGAAACAAACACGCCCTTAATGACACATTACAAAATTATTTTGCGTGTATGGGGGCGCTCTCAAGGGCAAAATCTGTTTTTGTGTGAATTAGTCCGAATTCAACATTTTTAAGCATAATAAGAGCACAAAGGTTTCTTCATTCAAGCACTCTAATGACACTTTAATGTGTATACACTGAAAAGGACAGCATAGCTACACGTTTTCATGTTGCGAACACCCTTTTTCTTGTCTAGTCTTAGACCTATATGCTTAAAATTATTTTATTGAACTTTACGTGGTACAAAATGAGATCACTAACTGTCAAATACAATAAACATGACATCTGGAACAGTGTTATTTTGGTATAGCTCCAACAATCACCAAACCGCGGGCAGAATATAATAGACTGAAAACGATAGGCAGCGCGAGCGCGAGCACAGCCTCCGGTACCGGGTGAGTGCTTAAACCCAGCACAGTTCGATTTCCTGAGCGAATTCGTTATTCTTCTCAACTAATTCCCGCTGAATGGCATTAATCAACTTCTCTTTATGGTTACAGTCACGAAATGTCTGCCACCCGAGTGGGTTATAGGCCTAATCCCCTTTTAATTGTCAATCGAATGACGAACGCACGTTTGGCACGGCCAGCTAGGGTGGAGTGGGAACCAGTCTATTGTAATAACTCGTGTCCAGATTACCGCGACGATACTGCATTTTGCAATGGATAGATAGATCGAGGTTGAGAAAAACCGTACAAGAAAGCGACCAAAATCGCCGATTTTTCTGACCTTTATTTCTAATTTACGAGCAGATCAAATGTGAACAAGTGAAATATTATTCAGCATGTCCTAAACTACTTATATCCGAAAAATAAAGTTGCCCCTAAAAAGTAAAGACGAAACTCGATTTCTAGGCCTCTTACAGATTTTGGCCCATGGCCTATTTTGTTGGGCCTCCAAATTACGCAATCCTCAGCCTGTTATTTCATTGCACACCCTTAAAAGTTGGAAAGGTTGTTCATTTTCTCAGACCAGCAAAATGCAGCTTACAACTGAGCAGTGTGTGTTTGTGGTAACAGAGTGGTTGTCGACTTGGCGGGAATGGCACGGTCAGGAAAACGCTGACCAAAGGCATCTGCTTATTCACACTGAAGAGCGGTAACGGAAAGCGGCAACGGAAAGCGGCAACGGTTTGCCGCGCGGTATTACCCGTTCATACAGAGCGCGGAACCCGTGCGGTATATGCAAATTACTCCCATGAAACAATGGCGTCCCCGTAAAAAATCGCCGGTGCGTTGACGAAGCTCTGTTACTTCTGATATTGGCGAGAAGGTTACGTGCCAAAGAAAAGAAAAGAAAAGGCGAAGAATTTGGGTTCATGAAATCCTTCAGAAAAGGGCATGTATGTATATATGGTACGACTGTGCACGTGCAACGTTACTACACGTACAAAGCGAGGCATGATGTGGTACTGCAAATGATCCCAAATCCTTGTTATTTTTTACCTGGCATGTCCACTCTCACACCATGACCAACACCCTCACAGACGTCTTGTTTTTTAACAGCATCTTTGTACGCTTCCAAACTCGTGTCATAAACTGTGGATATTTCTGAACTTCCAGGATCAAACTCTCGGTGCTGTTGCTTGCGTATATAAAAAAAAAAGGCGTCCTATAGGACGCCATTTTTTTCCAGCTAGCCTCGGCCAGTGCGTGACGTCATACCCAACGCGAACGCTGATTGGCCACGACGCACAGTCTCAGCGCGGTATTGTTGAAAAAATCGCTCTGGTTTCTAAACGCCGCGGTTTACCGTCCAACCAACCGCGCGGTGTTCCCGCTCTCAATGTGAATGGTCCAATAGAAAACCGCGTAGTCTATATTTTTTACCGCGCGGAATCCCGTTACCGCTCTCCAGTGCTGTGACATTCGAGATCTTAGGTCCCAGTTCACTTCAAATGTTTTAATTTTATCTTTAAATTATCCAGCTAAACTGAGTAAATAACTTTCCCCCCAAGGAGTAAGAAACATAGTCCTACAACATACATTTCTAAAATCCCAGTGCACAAATTTTCCTATTACGTATGTAACCAAGACAGAAGAAAATGTCACAAAATGGTCTCTCCAAGTTACATGTACACGTTTAGCCCTACAAATAGGGCTGTAAATAGCTTACTTTTGAAATCTGACTTTTTACACTGTCGCCATTACAGCCCTACTTGAGGTCCGTACGACAATACCAAGTCTCAAACTGCTCAAATCTGACAAAGTTTCACTACAAATATCGTCCGAAGCACGTCAGACCAGAGCACTTTCACACACACACCGTTGTAATCCTGAGAGTCTAGTGTTTCATAAAATAACGGTAACGCTTACAGAATCGTCAATTTGGCCATCTACGGCGTCTTGAAACATTGGACAACGTTCTGACGTGCATGCCCTGGGCGTTGCCATCTTAGCTGATATGCTGGCGCTTCTCGATCATGAGACGTCAAGGAGCCCGGCTAACTGTGCAATATGCATAATTCATATTGACGTCGCGTGTGTTTATCCCAGCTGGCAATACGTCACGCGCGCAGTGCAGCTATAGTTATCGAACTGTGTGAGTGACGTACTTGCCAGCTGGGACGGACGTCAATATGAATTATGCATATTGCACAGCCGGGCTCCTTGACCGAGTAGCGCCACCACGGGTAGTGTTTGTCTTACAGACTGAACCCAATGGCACATAAACTAGTACCCTGTCCACACGGTGCAATGTCGACCGCGCACGTACACGAACCAAGCAACGTAAGACAGTCTTTCACAAAGACTACCTAGACAAAGTGATTAAGTTTAAATTTTAGAGCATTCCTGCGGTTCGTCCTAATGTTTTAGAGCTAACCGCTCTGCCATGTACATGTACGTTCAGCTAGATAATTCATAACGATATGTTATCTCTTGTACGTATGCGAGCCACTACATAAAACATGCTTCTTTAAAGAGGCATACACTTTGGTCATTTTTAAAGCTTTCTTCTGCCCATATTCCACATTTTGCAGGAATTTACGTCAATCTAAGTGTTAAAGGCATTTAATCATTTTTTCTTCCATTTTCGTAGCTTAGAAGTTTGCTTGTTTTATTTTATTTACAGTTCACCGCGTTCATTAAAGTCTGGATACCGAAGCCCTGACCTTTGGCCAAGTTATTTTGTGTACGTGGTTGACACTTTTGGTGAAAGTTAAGCTATCGTCTCCCTGAGGCTACGCTTAGACCTAAAGCCATTACAATACCTTTTAAGATTTTTTTTCAGAAATGGATTTTGCTCTAACCAAACAATAATATAAAAAACCTTGTCAAAATACATGTACCATCCATGGGAAGAAAACAGGAAATTTGCAATCTCCAATCAGGATGTGGAAGCAAAAAGGTTGGTGTAATCACAGCATTGTTTTATTGAACGGATAAATCGGTGGTTTTTCACGATATCCTTGAAAATATACAGATTGAGAGCGTGAAATTTCAGAATGTTAATATGAGAAAAATATGACTAATGATACGGTATCAAAATCTCAACACCCATGGGAAAAATAGGTGCTGGGACCTCAAAATGTGATCTGGACATGCTCCTATAAACTTGTAGATACCACTTACCGGGAAGTTGCCATGTAATAATTATCGCGAGTGCTGGACCCTTGCTGAGGGCTGTACATGTAGGGATAATCAACCACTCTCAGTTTTCTGGGTGCTGATGGTACCGTTCCACTTGGGGTTGTGAAACCACAGGCATCTAAATGTAAAACAAATGATTGGGTTAATAAAAAATTGGGTCCATACATGTAGGTAAAACCCGAGGGAGTATACCCACTGTGCCTTATAGCTTAGCTGGTAGAGCATCTGTCCGGTGAGTCCGAGGTCTCGGGTTCGATTCCCGATAAGGCCATTGCGACTTTGGTTGTTTCATTTTAATGGTGATCAGGCACCATACCAGATGTTGCGTGGGTTAATGGAAGGAATATTTTGTTTAGATTTTCTTTTCCGATAATGGGGTCTTTCAAAATAAAATGAAAGTTCAAGCTCTTTAACAGGCTGTTCAGCAATAACTATCAGTTATTTCAAATGTTTTTATGAAATGTATTGTGTGTTGGGTATTGCCAAGATTATGTGCACCCACAAATTTCATTTGAATGTGCACATGTACTGACATAATATGTCTCATGCGTAACGCTTTGCTTCAACCGAGAATGTTCCATGCGTAATGCAAATTTTCCTTATTTTTCACTTTGATATATATTAACTGAAACAATGACCCTACTGAAAAGTACTTTACAACATTGCCACTTCTCAAAAGGTGTGGTGCACACTGGTTGTAAAATCCGTAGCTCTATTGCTGTTTCAAGTCACTTTATTCTCTGCATTGACAGATATTTCATGTTATTTTGAAACAACCCATATTTTCGAAAGGAATGACTTTTAATGTGGGTTCCTTGCAGACCGAGAAAGGATAAGACCTTGCGCAACACGGCTCTAAATTTGTAACGCGTGAGTGGACTGCCATCGAGGAGATAGAAAAACGGACCTGGGATCTCAGGCCGAACGACGAAGAAGTCCCGAAAAGCTCGAATGGGACAAAGAGAAGGGTCCTGAAAAGGCCCAATGCTGAAACGAGTTGAGCTAGGCTGTATTTAGGAATATATATAAATATTGATTAGCAAGTGACGGTGATCGCAACTGACCAATCACGTGCCGCGCATGTTGCTCGGTCATATACTAAAGCGCGCGTGCACGTAGCACGTAGCGCGACATTCACAATTGCATCATAGCTACGGACGCTGTTGCCAACAGCAAGAGCCAATCACGCGCCTCGCTCCGTTTAGTGGTAGCGTCCACTATACTATGGGGTAGGGTCTAATGTTTAAATGAACAGTCACTGTAAGGACGTTTTTTAATAGGCCTATTATTATTCAGATGAACTGCGTTTAGCTTTTAGCAAAATATAGCAAGTCTTCCTTGTATCCCTGTTCAACATTTATACTGCGTGCAAGATAAAACGATATACATGTACATAAAAAGATCTCCCCATACAAATTGTGGGAATTGCGGCTACGATGTCGCGAGATACAACGCGCGAGATGATTGTGTTTGTTTCGGACGAATCCGCCGATCTGCGCAGATGGTTCAGCTAGATTCAACTATGCATAGCGCTGAACCATCTGCGCAGATCGGGTTCGGCGGATTCGTCCGAAACAAACACGCCAAGATCGAAAGTGCCAGGTCAAAACAATCCCTCGTCTCTCATTGGTCGAACAGCCCGAGGCCCTAAAATACAGCTTAGCTCAACTACTCGATGTATGCTAAGCAAATTTTTGTGCTTAGCAGCGCCATGAAATTGGGCCCAGATGCTTGACTGTCGATTGGAAAAGTACCACTTTAATACATTTGCAATCTGAGGCTTGGAACGCATAAGTATAGTCGGGCACCTTTCCAATCAGCAGTTTGCATTCTATTCTTGGGTTTCACTTGGCTTGACAACGGTTGCTATCCGCCATTATTGTGTCCATACTATGGCACATCAAAGTAAAAAACAATTCAACACCGATAATTTATTGTTGACGCATATTTTCGCAAATGTTGCGCAAGAAAAAAAAGTTGGCATGACTTTTAAATGTTGATAGACTGTTTTAAACTGGCATACCGTGCTTTTGTTGTCAAATTTTTTAAAATGTTGAGACTTGTTTTTGAGGGTTAATGGCAAAATTATCAGTGTTGAACTATTTCCGCTTTGGCATGCCATAGTATGGACACAGTAATGGCGGATATGATAGTTGTTGACGTCACGCATATGGCACGCCAAATTCAACACTAATAATTCTGTCATCAACCCTGAAAAACAAATCAACATTTTTAAAAACTTGCCAACAAAAGCACGATATGACAGTTTCAAACAGTCTATCAACATTTAAAAGTCATGCCAACTTTTTTTCATGCGTCAACATTAAATTATCAGTTTTGAATTATTTTTCGCTTTGGCGTGCCGTAGTATGGACACAACAATGGCGGATAGCAACCGTTGTCAAGCCAAGTGAAACCCAAGAAAAGATTTCTACATTACATTTAAGTAAGGTTTTTTTCTGGTCAAATGGTTGACTAAAACTTTATAACATTGCAAATTCTGTATACAGGCTTTAAGGTACGTGAATCTTGGGTTGAACTATAAAAAATGTTTTTCTGATTGTCTCTAAAGTTGGCTCGCTATATTTATTTAATATATTTATACAGGGTTGTCTCAAACAGCACGTAGCCGATCTCCATAAGCCCTGTTATGCAACAAAACAAAAACGGTGTTAAAATTTCAGTATCAAACAAAGTTATATCAGATACAATATTAAAATGAATATAAAAATATTTATCAATATACACTGCAGGGTGTTCCAAAAAACCGTTCAGGCCACCCCATAATCTACGTGTCCTTGGATCCTGATGGAATCTTCTCACATGAAAAATATTGTTTATTTCTTCCAAAGTTGTCATTTTTGGTGCAGCAAAGTCACACCCTAGTTCATGAATCAGATCTGATTAAGGCCAGCCCTTTTATGAGGGCCGACATTGCTGCACCAAAAATGGCACAACTATTTTTCATGTAAAGCAGGCCTCCCACTGTGCGATTTTCGCCACGAATTTTCTCCGAATTGGTACGATTATCGGAGACTGCCTATAGACTCTACACACAATCGCAGCCAATCGTACCCAATCGTAGCTAATTCGTGACGAAAATCGCACAGTGAGAGGCCCGCTTAAAGCATGCCTCCCACTGTGCGATATTTGTCACTAAATTTCTACGATTGGGTACGATTGGGTACGATTGTGTGTAGAGTCTATAGGCAGTCTGCGATAATCGTACCAATTCGTGGGACATTCGTGGCCAAAATCGCACAGTGGGAGGCCCGCTTAAGGTTGGGACACCCTGTTATAAATCAATCTCCCAAGCAAGTATTTACAAAGCCATGCAAATTTCAATTGGTGGAGTGTAACAAGTGGAAAACAGACTGACATACATTTTATTTTATTTTATAAAACACCCAAATAAATCCCTGTCATTAGAGCACTATTATGAGAGTTCACTGTATGTTAAAAAAAAAAATATATATATATATACTTTTACTTGTACCTATGCCACGTGTGCAGCACTATGTTATCCCAAGTTTTAGATGCCGAGATAATTTATGTTGCCAAGTCGACTTAGTGTAATTGCCAGCATAAATTGACTTATTGAATTCAGGAGGGCAACTTGGCAACATAACATATCTTGCCAAGTCGACATACATGTACATATACTCCACCTTATAAGTTAACATGATGAGATAAATTATCTAAGCAAGCAAGATGGCACTTTCAGAGTGGGACAAACTTCGTGGAACAACTATTACATGTACAAACACTCCCCCAGGCACGAGACCATCTTTACTTGAGGTGCACAGAAACCCAACCTGTACACACATAACACATGCCTGTATTCAAGATTGCAGATACTTTCTCAAGCATGTGTTGTCTGACATTGATCTGGTTTTGTGTGGGGGAAAAAAAACTTTTAAGGGCAAGATACGTTGGCTAAACATTAAAACTAAAAGTTGTCTACCCGTTACCTCCCGCATGCAATCTGGGGTCCAGACTGCTACTTTGTTTTTCCTAAAAATATTCTTCAAACTCTTATAAATTGTTATACATGTGAGTCTTTCCACAGTAAAGGGGGTATTTTGGCAACACAGACCATATTTTTCTCAAGAGATAGTTGTTCTGAAGAGATAACTTAGGCCCAGAAAGGGTTACAAATAGTGTGACAACATTGTCTTCTAAAAACCCTGTGTACAAATTTTCTACATACGCTCTTAACCGGGACGGCCTAAAATGTAACACAAGTGTCCGTCCCGGTTACGAGCGTATATTGGAAATTTGTACACAGGGTTTTTAGAAAGGCACACTGTGTCACTATTTGTAACCCTTTTTGGGCCTAAGTTATCTCTTCAGAACAACTGAAACTTATTTCTTTTATTCAAGACCAGACAAAGGTATTTCCTCGAAAATATGGTCTGTGTTGCCAAAATGCCCCCTTTACCATGGAAAGACACATGTAAGTTTATTTATCAATACAAAGAGCATTTTTTGTATCTATAATGAGCTGGTATGTAACACAAACTGTACATACAAGACTGAATTTCCAAATTGCATTTATAATGCAAATTTTTAACTTCTTAACACTTTAGCAAACAAGTATAGTATACTACCGGTACCTTTATTACTGCTATAATAAAAGAGAATTTTTCCCCCGGAAAAGGCCTATAACCACTGAAACAAAAGCAACGTTCTGAGAAAAACCAGAGCAATAACATTTCTCAAACAATGGAAGAAGACTTTTATTGCCGCACCACGTGCTTTAAAGGTTTTCCCATTGTCGGTGGAGGTTTTGTTAAAATCCGGCGGCCAAAAATACAAATTAAGTGTGTTAAAGCCTATTACATCATTTTCAGTTACCCAAAATTTTGCTTCGAGTTGACAAGAAAAACCATACTAAAAGTGTTGATAGCAATGGTAACATTGTTAACGATTGATAATTGAAAGATGAATTTGAAAACACGAGAAAATTGCAGTGCCCAGACTGGGATTCAAACCCAGGTCCTTGGCTTACATGGCCAATTGAGCTATGCCTCTCTTTTTCCAACAATGCCACAATTTTTTTCCCATGTAAAATGGTACCTTTGTGGGAGAAATTGCCAACTGAATGTGTCTTTTAAGAAAACAAATTTCTGCAGACAATTATTGTTACCATTTATTCAACACACAAAAAACACATGCATGGATTTTTCAGGTTTTCTATAGTATTACTGCATCTACATGTATGTGGCTGAAATTTCTACAAGGCAGTTTATCAACATTATTCTTTAGTTATGTGATGCTGTTTTTAAAGGTAGTCTACTTGTTTGGTAATTACCCTCCAAAACAAATTCTGAATTATTATCTTTAACTTTAAGCTTACTTGTTATCAAGATGGTAATGGTAGTTATCATCCTGTGAAATTATTTCGTCTGAATTGCCCCTATTCATGAGAAAAATGACAAAATTATTTGAATCGCCAAAGATGGCATGTAGGCCATTCATTCATGCACAGAAGCCGTACTTGGATTTTTCAGGTTTTCTGAAGTATTACTGCATCTATGTGGCTGAAATTTTTACAAGGTATTTTTCTCGACCTATGCTTTCAATTACCAGTGGAAATCATGCCGTTTTTAACAGTTTACCAAACAAGTATACTACACATGTACCTTTAAACCTCATGCGCAATTTATGTGGTCAATGAGGACCTACAGTTGAAGTCAGAAGTTTACATACATGTACACCACTACCATCATCACCCAAAATGGTAAACAGGACTACCCAAACCATTGCAAGTGTGCAAGCTATGTTTTATGTACTGCAAGCTGAAGCACGCCAGGAATTCCACAAAATCACGACTTTAGTAAGGCGCAAGGTCAAAGTAGAAACGGTCTGTATATCGGTAAACGATTCGAGTTAATCCCTCTTCAAATCGTTTCTCTGTTGACAGAAAACCGTGTGCCGGTTTGAAGGGAACCGTTTCCAACTTGCTGGGTTGGTCGATGATTGACAGGTTTACAACTAGCCGCCTGCACGAAGGGAACAAAATGCTGCTACTGGCTGACGACTTCAAAGGGAGCCGCCCGACCCTTCAGCCGGGCACACCCCGGGGCATGAGTGAGTTGTGGTTAAACACCCTTGTTCGGGCGGTCACATGATAAACAGTGGCAGCGAGTCAGCCAGGAGTAGTCACACAATGGCCTGTAATCCGATAAGCTCTCTATTGTTCAGCGAACGTGGGCCGGGTTCAACATTGCCAATTATCTATCGTCTGGCCAGACAAGTTAAATTGTTTGCTTGTTCACTAAAAACCGTGCAACGGTGTATCGTTTATGTACCCTTTCCCGGTATATAGACCCTTTTTATTTTGACCTCGCGCCTAAAGACTGTTACAAAAATGGTGACAACGCAGGTTTAAGCACACCAGTTTTAACACAGTTGTATGTAAACTTCTGACTACAACTGTACATGTACATTCATTAGGGCGGGTTTCAACTGCACTATTTTTATCCGTCTGTCCAGGTCTGTCCGTCGCGTTGCCACACGTCAAAACAGATGAGTTGAATTTGTTCGAGGAGCTGTCCGTTTTCACCAGCAGTTCACACTAGACGCATCCAACCACGTAGCGAATTAAACAAAAATGCGCGTGCGCGCGCGCGCAGGAAATTCACATACGTCACGTGTTTCATCCATTGATTTGAGCCACCTGAGTAAAGCTAGCTTCGATTCTAACACCCATTTAGCTACACATTGGAAAACAAATACTACATCTTTCAAAAAACCATCCTATGTTGCACGGACAAGTAGACTTCAGACCAACTCTTCCGTCATCTGTCAATTTAAAGTATGAAACCTTCGGATACGTAAATTTTTCTACTCGACATACGTAAATGAAGCTGATCTTTAGACGGTTCACATTGAAAACGTATCAACAGACCAAAAACTGATGGACCGGAGATAACGTACGTCGATTTTACGTACGTCTGACGGATGAAAATAGTGCAGTGGGAACCCGCCCTTACTCTTCGTCCTCAAATAGGACATGTCGCATAAGAGGGTTTTCCAATCATGTAATCTGTCTGTGAAGAGCAGGCTTTCACACAGTGATTCCTGAAGCACCAGCCAGAGAGCTCAAATCGGGAGCAAAGTCGGAAACGTTGATGCCTTTCACCGTGTGAGGGCCACAGCCTTCACTGAAATCTGTCCAAATGCTGCCCTGGAGATATAAATCCCCACAGTTGGATGGCGTTGGTTCAACCCTGTTTTCATAGTTGTTTTGAATAGAGTTACCTGAAAATGGGGGTAGAGGAAAAGAATGGAATACCTTACCATTAAGATTGTATTACGAGCACATTTTAACCAGTTAACACTGGGAAGTTTTTTGGCCAATTGATTGCTTTTGATGACGTAGAACATCCGGGAATGTGTGGTGGGCAACAGTCACGCGCACGCCAATAGACGCACATGAACACCAGGGGCCAATTTCATGCGCTGTTTAGCACAAAAATGTGCTTAGCACAGAATTTATTTGCTTTATATTGCAAAAATTGTATGATTCTTCTCACCAAAAGATCATACTTTGCAGCACTCCGAGTAAACAGCCCCTGTGACTATTCATTGCCAATATGTGTTTACACGTCCTTCGGCTTCAAGCGGTTAAGGCGGATTCAAACTTAACCTTTTTCATGTGCTACGTGCATGAATTTGACACCAAAGGTTTACAAAAATGTGGCACAGAAAGAATTTGGAGTGAAACAAGGCACTGAAAACTACACAATCAACTTGGACAGCAAGAACATTTGTAATTCGGTGATTTTCAGTTTGTCGGTTCACACCTAATTTTGAGGTTACGCGCATTAACGTGTCTATCTCTCTGTAGGGCTTGTTAAGCTCACGTGATAGTCAATCCCAATCAGTGAGGTACGACTGCAATACTGTGTTTTGAGACCACCAGTTGGCTTCATACATGTAGCTCAATTAGTAGTGCATCTGCACGTTAAGCAGTAGGTCCGTGGTTCAAATCCCGGTGGAGCCAAGTTGCTTTTCACTGAATCCAGATTTCCCAAACTTATGGACGTTTGTCCACATTTGTAGATCTAGTAAATCACTTAATTTTCACTTAACCCCTTCGCGACAGGGAACTGCATATGCAGTTTTAAGTGAGTGTCTTGGGGGCCGTTATACAGAATTAGCCCATGGGTCAGTACTAGGGCAGAGCAGGGGTTGATTTCACTAATGCTTACGATCCTTCGTAACTCGTGATGCATCCTAAGATTGATTTAAAGAAACTTGCGATGCATATCTGCCATGGCAATGCACCGTCAGCTACGATGAGGCAATAGGTCATCGTAGCGAACGTTTTGACCAGCGATTGTCTTGGTTTTTGCCATTTTTGACAAGAGATCACAAGACCAGCTCTTCCTCCCCCGAAAACTGACCATCTATTGTCTACGTCGGCCACAACATCGTGTGCGTGCGCGTGTAATACAAATTTGAATGATGCTATCGTGTTCTACATGCGTCCTATGGTGACTGCGTTGCATGGAATGCGTCCCATATACATGTACTGCGCGCCACATTTATCGCGCATGCCTAAAACATGCAGGACGGACTCAGAAACTTTTTGAACTCGTGTTGGTGCGAATCCCGATCCAGTCCATCCATCGTGCGTATACCCTTGAGCAAGGTAATTTGTCATGCATTGCTTCTCTCCACCAAGGAGCAAAATGGGTACCTGCGAGGGTAGCGAAAGTTTATGCGTTTGATTAGCTGTTGAGCTCCTAACTGTAGCCGGGGCTGTATACTTCCCAGGGAGCCGAGAAGGATTAAGGAATGATATTACTGAGCCCAATGACCAGGGGTAATAATGCAGAAAGCGCATTGACAGATCCGTATGTAATGCGCTATATAAGAACTGCCTATTATTATTAGCCGATAACTGTTTTATTAAAAAAATAATTAAACACAGCAAACGGCCTTAGCAAAACGCTGCTGTGAAGGGGTTAATCTTACGAAACTCACCATCTGCTGGCAACATTCCGTTCACTAGATAGGACGTTTCAACGGGCCTACTAGTTGCCGAATCGGATGATTCACTACGTTGCTTAGATTTCCATCTCCAGATAGACAGACTGATAATAATCAGCAGCCCAAACAACACACCGAAGCCTGCGCCTGCCGCGATCTTGACAACGTTGGAACCCGATTCAGGTTCCTGTTCTGATGGTAGGACACAAATACCAGAGGTTGCTGATTTTAAGTTCATCTAATTAGACTTCTTGAAGTATGACGAAACAAAAGACAAAAAAGAGGGCGCACTTTTATTTGGGTATGAATTTTAATATCTTTCTTTCCAAAAACCTGATGTACATCAGACAGACAGAATTATCAATAAAATAAATAATTGCAAAGTGAAACGTGCAGTTATTATGCATTTAATTTAAAATCATACCATGTCAAAGTGCTCCCTCCTAGGCTCCTACATATAGAGTACTAAAGTGGAAATGTCACCCTGTGTTTCCTACATGTAGGTGGATGTACACTAAGACCAGTCAACTGCTTTCCTGGGCTTTAGCACAACACAATAAAACCTACACTGTGGTTTTATAAAAAGTAAGAAAATATTACCATGCACGGACACCCACTGGGACCCTATACACTAAACCTATGGGACAACTAAACCTATGGGACAAAAAAGGTTTTTCCCTAATAAATTAATTTGTTTACATGGTTAATGTGTCCTAACAAGGAAAATCCTGCGTGTCTATGCATGAACCCCAAAGTAATTTCATGATCCAAGCTGGATCATACGGCCAGAACTCATCACCTGTTTCCATGGCATGGAGTGGCTAGGAGCATTGCTACTCCCCCTGGATGGGATGCCAGTCCATCACAGGTTTACCCCAGCAATTATAGATGGATTTCCCAATCAGTATTTGCTGGTACCCATCTGGGTACCAGCAAATTTCTGCAGGCTACATGTAGTTTACCAACATTCTCCTTTTGATGCCTTTATTTCAGGAATCTGTTTAAAAAAGTTTCATCTTGCAAATGATATATTGGGCCGTTTAAACATTATAACAAAATACATGATTGTGCTTGAACCAACCTGCAGGGATTCCCGTATGACTTGGCTTCGTGACTTGGATGGAAGTGGGTTCAACTGGAACACGAGTAGTTTTAGAAGCCACTGTAGGTATTATCCCATTAAATGCTGTAACATTGAATGCTTTCGATATTGCCCCATAAGTGTCTCCAGGAACAATGCGAACCTGAAGCACAAATACAGGAGGAAAGTAAATATCAATATATGGTTCAAAAAAGAAAATGCTATTTCATTGTAAAAGTTAAAACAAAATAATTATTTTAAAATGGCTCACCCGTGCTTTATACTCATCAGGTGGCACATCATCAAAGTCGATGGTGTAATAGGGCCACTGCAAAAGTTAAGAGAAGAATTTTTGCATTATGTCAATAGACATGTTCTGTATTAAACAACCCTCACAGCACAGTATCATCTAGCAACATTAACAATTCTGTGTGTGTTATATGTTAGTGTTTAAAGGTAGTATACTTGTTTGGTAAACTGTTAAAAACGCCATGATTTCCACTGGTAATTGAAAGCATAGGTCGAGAAAAATACCTTGTAGAAATTTCAGCCACATAGAAGCAGTAATACATGTACTTCATAAAACCTGAAAAATCCAAGTACGATTTTTGTGCATGAATGAATTGCTCCAAAGATCGCCTACAGGGGCAGGGGGGGGGGGGGGGGGGGGGGGGGTTAAATGTATGTTTAAGACTAGCCAAACCCACTTTTATTCTCAAAATATTTGTGCCGATATTTGCGGGCGGGTGGAACATAAGATTAAAATAATGAACTAATAAACAATATGATTGCTCACAGATCCATTTGAGTTGACTTCTCTGCTCAGTTTTTGTCTGGTCCTTAACAGAGTGCGAGACCACAGGTTGACTTGATAGTCTAACCAGAAATTCCCAGGGTAAACTTGAAATGTGACCGTCACACTATCGTATTTGGCAGATACTGTCGGTTTAGCAGGCTTCCACTGCTCTGGTGGCGCTACATTTTAGATGAAAAGAGAAAACATTTTAATAACCCTCTGATGCGCGGATTTTTTTGGAACTATGTGTACTAAAGGGTTAAAAGGCTTGTCTAGATTTTCCCAGAAAATGAATTTTTTTTCTAACCTAAGAATCATATAAAATACCACCCCAAAATACTTTCAATGGGAAGCAAATAGAAAATTTGCCATCTCCAATTTGAATGTGAAAGCAAAAAGGTTGGTGTATTTTTTTTAACGTTTGGTGTAGTTTTTTAAACGTTATTTTTGAAAACGTACGGATTGCGAGCGTCAAATTTTAGAATTGTAATGAGTAAAATAGACAAAGGATACATGTATGGTATCAAAATCTCGAAACCCATTGGACAAAACAGGGGCTCAAAAATATGATCTGGACATGCTCCTTTAATTTAGTATTATATACATGTACATGTAGGTACATTCCAAAAAAGACAATTGAGTTTGACAAAGTCACACTGATACATGTGTACCAAGGGTAGGCAATATTTGATTAAAGGTACACACCGGCCTACTGTTTACACAATTTAGAGATGTAGCAGTATTGATAATACTTTTTTGATGGTTGTTGTGAAAAAAGATCACCAAAATATCTCGTAATTTACTAAAGAAGTGCAAAATTAACAAAAACGGTCAAAAGACGGGTTATACGCTTTACCAGCCATTGGAACTACGTGTGAGTTTCACAACTTTGTCACAAACGATTCGCTCTTCTCCTACTCAGAATATCTCAAATTTTCTGCTCACGATTTCACTGGACAGCCCGGAGGAATGGAGGAATTGGCATCATGTTTTTCTTCACGAACGTTCCACAGAGCAACCAACCCTGCCGTGTGTGCACTCAGGCTATTTGCCGTGCTGCGCGGGGCAAATATCCTTCACTCCACGGTAGCCTGCCATAGCACGCGCTCGTTCCTGTTCTCTGGACTCTCGAACAAAAATTTATGTTTAAATTTCCATACTTATGTTTAACTTTGTTTCATACCTATAGTCTCTCTTTTGTCAATTACTTACAGTATAAATATTGGGGAAAAATCAGAGTTGAATTTGGTGCAGTTCTGCAGTAAGAAACTTTCATGTGGCTGGACACAAAACTAACTCGCAAAGACCATGTGATTTTCGGAACCAGAATCTGGTTCCGAAAAGTCATTCGACGTCAAAAACGGCAAAATTCCGTGGTTTCTTTTCAGGATATGTTCAGTTTATTTCGGAAGGACATTCAGAATCTTGTACGGGTCCATATCGAGCTCAAAATAGCCCAACAAAGCCGGTGTGTACCTTTTAAGAGGCAGAGTAATTTCTGACATTTTGGAATACCGGTAAATATTTAGTAAATTATAGCATAGTTCATTCTTGTGGCAATACACAAACAAATTGTAAGGGAAAACGTCATTCTTTGCCAAGTTTTTGGACAAAATGGCGGGGCCCATATAGTCCAGTCAATTTTTGATTTGACCTAGAACTAATTGCAATAGAAATCATTCTAACATGAATCTAGGCCACAACATTCAATAAACAACATATGAAAAATCTCAATGTTTCTTTTGATGTCAGTTTTAGGTCTATTACGAAAACACTATGAAATGGGAATTACATATACACTTTAACATCTCCGAAATATCTTGCACATGTGGGTCTTTCTATAAATTAGGGGTCCAAAAGTGTGACATTTGGTGTCCCCCGTTACACCTGATATGTGTTATTTTTCGTACAAAAATCATTAAAATGGCTTTTAAACCATTTTTTATGAATTGTACTTTAAGTACTCACTCTTTGAGATGAAAAGTATTTAAAGAATGTGTCCTGAATTTACAAAAACAAGATGTAAAATGTAACGGGGGACACCAACATTGGACCCCTAATTTATAGAAAGACCCATGTTCATGCAAGTAGAATGAAATGACCAGTAACTTACGTACTGAACCTTGACACCCAATGTTTCTGCAATCTGGTGACGGAGAGAAAGAGCCACTGTTAATATTTTGGTACTTCAGGTCCTTTGACTTGTATCTTACAAGTAAGACTTACAGAAGAATTAAATGTTTTCAGAATCTAATTCAATAGTTAGAGAAAGTTATGGGGCGTTTCAAAATAACATGACATTTTAAATTCATGCCCTCTAACAGGCAGCTCAGCAGTATATATCGGTTGTGTCATAAGTTTCATGAAATGTGTATTGGGCATTACCAACAGAAAGCGCTTTAACACATTGACTGCCGACTACAAGTATACTCATAGTAACAGGTGTACCAGATTCTGCCACTACGAGTCATCCTCTTGCAACAGTGCTCCTTTAACGCACTCCCTAACTCCTGCGTGGCCCTGTTGAAAAAGGCCCCATTTCGCGATGGGACTAGCGACAGAAATATTGTCGCCTCTGCTGGACCAATCAGGACGCTTGGCAGTGCATTGCAGCATGATTGCAGACATTCAAATGTAACGCGCGCACATTGTAAACACCGTGCATGCATGTGATACATGTACTCGGTAATGCTGGCTGTTGTCCGCGTCGGCGATTGGCTGCTATTTAAAGCATACTGGGGAATCCGTTGTATTACATTCGTCAGCATGCATCCCTGTTATTAATTTTAAAAACTGCAGAGTAAATTAAGATTGTCGTTTGAAAGTTTGGTAGGAATGGGACAGTCATAAGAAACGGAACCCAATACAATTTCTGGAAAGTATATAAATCGTTTCTTTTCGGCATAACATGACCGAATTGATTAAATTACATCAAAATGGATCGGGCGTGCGTTGGCTCAAGACAACAGCCAGGCTCACTCCACAGATTTGCGTGTGTTTCCTCAGGGTATTGTTACGTCGCTTTGCAGAGTGGAAATTCCCTGATATCTCAGGATGCTACGAGTATACTCTTAGAAAATTGGAATACCCTCTGTGGGAACGCCCTGTGAAACTACATGTATGCTTGGCAGTCAACGTGTGCACACCATTTTTGTTACCAATACCATTTACTCAACACAAAAAAACTATGCATGATTTTCTGAAATATTACTGCACGTGGCTAAAATTTCTACAAGGCAGTTTATCAACATTATTCTTTAGTTATGTAATGTCCTTGTTCCTAGAAACCGCAAACAGGTTTCATCTACAAACGATATACATGTACATGTAACGGCCTTTGAATCAGAACACAACAGTTTATTTATGAAGTACTTTAATACAGGGCGCTGTTCTAGCTGCCTGTTGTTTATTTTACGTTCTCTGATTTTTTACTTAAAATCTTTCGTCATCTGTGTCTGCGTCCCTCACCAAGAAAACCTTCTTTGACTGTTTTACAGTCGTTTGGTTATACTTCTGTGAGTGTGTTTATTTATCACCAAAGGACTCTGTATTTAGTGATTTTTTCGACCGTTCTGTCGTCGATGTATTGTTGGATTACAAATGCAAGATGTCAGATTACCAATGCAAGATGGCAGGCAAGTACAGACTCTGTGATATTGCTGCAGCAGTGGTCTTCATTATTTTACTCATTGCACTGGTACTCGGAATATTGTTCTCCCACGCCCAAAAACAGAAAGTTTTAATTTTAATTTTTATATTCTATTTTTAATTTTTATTGTATACTGTATTTGCTGGGACCCATGGGAGATCAGTGTTTGTACTGAATCGGTGACCCAGGGTAAATAAGATAATAATAATAATAATACATGCAGTGTTCTCCACTGCCTGTTTTGTCCAGGGGCGCCGCCCGGACAAAATCATCACGGGAACCGTTAGCGCCCGGACAAAAATTTGGCCGAGGTTCATCAGTTTAGTTTTTAACCAGGGTTTTTACGAAATAGAAAGCTGAAAAGTAAAATCTACCGCACTGCTATTTTTATTCAAATGTATAGGTAACATAAAAATAAAATGTTAAAAAAAAATAAAAGAGCTGCGCGTTTAAAATAGCCAGTCGCGAAGCGCGGCATGGACTCGTGCAAGTCTAGTCGCCCAGCCATGTGACATGCAGCCATGCACAATCTAGCTTATCGGCGAGGCTCCGTTGATCGGCCGGCCGGCCGCTGTCGTGAAGCCGTGGAAAACATGTTATTGGCTCGTCTTCGTTTTCGATGATCATGTTTTAATATTCTTTTAATTATCCACGTTCATAAAAAGGTACATACAGTGTACTTATTTAAAATTAAACTGGTTTTGAAGCCCAGTATTTTAGTCGAAACATTGAAAGAAATCACGCGGTGATTTGACCGCCGGCAGTTTGCCGAGATAAACAAAAAGTTTCCCCTACCCCATTTTTTGGATAGGCCTAATTTTCCTTCACGTACACGTGCATGTATTTTTGATGTATTTTCATGTATAGTTTCATGTATGTTGACATGTATGCACATGTATATACATGTACATGTGTATACATGGTATATATACATGTGCATACATATACATGTATCCTCGGGCTACCATATTTCACGCACATAAGACTTGTTACTGTTTTGATCACAATCAAGCAACCAAAAAGAACCTTTTGGCTCCTTTGTCAGATTCCTTATGTCCAACCCTACCTGTGAGTATAATTTCAAGAAAGAGCAACGTCGCCGTACGACGCTAGCTTTGTTTTTGCAAACACATGCAAAAGTAGACTTGCCAAAGTTACGTAACGTAAATTCGCTCCCTAGTCACATGTCGCACTACAGTGTCCCCGTTGTGCCCAGTATCTGAAAATTATGCTTCTAGAAGAAGTGCTTTCTAATAACTATCATCCAGTATATTACTTAAGGACATATTTGAAAGATTATTTGAGTTTTGGAGATGATTAAGTCATATAAACTGCACGCTTTTTCTGGGACATCTATTACCAAAACCAGCAATGAAGTTGACTAATGGAGAGGAATGGGCTATATTGCCGTTGATTTCATTTTAATGAAGCCTTCTGTTTTTATCATGTTTTATTATTTTTATTCTCTCGGTCTGTCTCCCTTGTGGAATGAAAAAAAAAAACACGAAATTGTAAATTATAAGTAAATTATTATGATTGACTCAAATTTCTTAAGCAGTATAATTTTGAATTGAAAAGCTATAAGACACGTCTTTCCTTAAGCCCCGTACCTTTCAAAGCCCCCTCTTTTGAAAAGTAAAACCTAATCAATATTGTTTTTTAGTGCCTGGCCACTGAGCAGACGATCGGTGGTAAACGTTTTCGTGAATTTTAAAGATTTCCCAGAACCGTTTTGATTGTAGTATTTTGTACCTAGTCTATAAGGTAGAATTTTGTACACTGAATTAACAGTTATTCAATTACTTACTGAGAAACCCTTAATTTGTCTCATTTGAATGCAAATTGAAAGATGATGTGACAAACAACTTTCAAGAAAAATTTGACGTCAGTGCGTGATTTTGTTGAGAAGATACGCCGAGGAAAGCAGCAGCGCGCGAAATTACGTGCGCGTGAATTTAGGTGCTTGCAGGATATATATGAGCAACTTCGGCGCGCCCGGACAAAATTGGGACCTGTGGAGAACACTGTACATGTACCACCAATGTAACTTACCCCTTGCAATAAGACACTTGTTCACCTGTGGGACATCAGTGCAACCTGGTTGTAATAGAATAAGGAGCAAAGTAACAGTTTAGTCTGTTTAAAATAGAACATAGTTAGATTGGAATTATGCCAAAATACTACACACAGAGGGAATATTTTCTATAGACCCTTTGCACTGGCGGCCATGACGGGGGGCGGGTTTTCATATTAAAATAATGTGACAATACATCCACAAAGTGCCTACCCATTAAATCCTGTGTATAAAGCCGGCCGTACACCTTGCGTTCCGACGCCATTGCGATAGCACGTTGCGACGGACACGGACACGTATACGTATACAAAATCGTGACCACATCGCCACGGAATGCATCTCAAAACCCGTACACCTTGTAATGCGACTGCATAACATGCGTTATTGTGAACTGATCACAGACGAAATGCAATGTGTACAGCTGGCTTAAAATGCACAAATGTATAAGGCGCATCCCCGACTTTTGAACTTAAAAACAAACAGACTGCTAATAATAATATGCAGAATATTCCCAGCCTAATTTTAGTGAAATACCACAGAATGTGTGTCTGTTCTGATGCAGAACGGGGGGGGGGGGGGGGGGGGGGGGGGGGGGGGGGGGGGGGTGGGGGGGGGGGGGGGGGAGCCGGGGGGCCTCCGTAGCTACGCCACTGCATGGAGGTACAACATTTTACATTTTCTCTTGTTTATATCGCGTAGCATAGAATCTATCAAGAGTGGCAGTCAGTTTTTTTGCGGAGCCAGAGTTCATCTCGTCTTCCAAAAATGGCAAAAACAACAACCACCGTTGGTCAAAATGTACACTACGATGACCCATTGCCTCATCGTAGCTTATGGTGCGTTGCCATAATAGATATGCATCGTTAAGGCCACAAGAATGAAAAATCCGGTTTACCGTCCGAGGGATTTTGAAAAATGATGAGGCTTTTTTTTATTTTTTATTTTTCATTATTTCATTATACAGGCTGATTCACAGTCAACTTTATACAAGTGAAGCAGAAGCTCGGCTTATTATTCCTAGATAGATGCAAGTCCAAGAAATAATCACTTTAATAGTCCCAACTTCTGTCATCTAGTTGTCCCTCTTCTGTATTGGCTGCTTTGTACAGCGGGCACACTGTGGGTAGTACAGTCTTTACGTTCATGCCGAGTGTCTGCAGGCACTTTCGACGCACTGGGCATGATATGATGTCAAAAGTGGCATTTAAACTTCCGAAGCCCCTCCCCCAACTTGTAAAAACACATCTGACATTTGCTATTTTAGGCTAAGTACACGCGTGCTTTGTCTATCTTTTAATGAGGTAGTATTTTTCCAAATAATAATTTGGGAGGGGGCCACGACAGCATGCGGGCGGTGGACGGTAAACCGGATTTTTCATTCTGTCGGCCTTAACTCATCGCAAGTTTCTTGAAATTGTTCTTAGGACGGAACACAAGTTACGGAGCGGTAACCCATCGTATCTCGAAATCGACCCCGGCCAGATAAGGTACTTGTTAGAAACTAAATTTAGTTTTCATACACTCTACCGGGTACTTTAATAAAAGAAACAGAAATGAAATTGCGCGATGTTGCAAAGAATTAGACGGACACCCAACTTTTGATTTTTGCCGTGATGAAAAAAATGTGCACCTTATACACGGGTTTTTACGGTACTTGAGTCGTGCATGAGGCACACTGACAATGTAACTCCCCCCTGTCATGGCTGCCCATGCAAAGGGTTTATATAAGAAATGCAATGATTGAATAACATACACTACTCAAAACTTGCTAAAGGTGGCTGGTGGATCCACACTTAATCTTTTTTCATGTACACATAACACTTGGGTTTATACAATTATTGTAATTTGAATCTAAACAAGAACCAAATTTTGTCAATAAGTGTGACCACCAAAAACAGTTAACATTTTAAAACTAACTTATTATTAAAGATATACAGTCCATGCGTTTTGGGTGTGGCACTTTAAAAAAAAGGGTTTTTTTAAATTTATAATGTTCTAAAAGTTATTTGCTTTCGAATGAGACATCAACGACTAAAACAAAATTATTGTCAATGTTTTGAATTATTGGTAAAATGTAAAATGACAAATTACCGAATGAAAAAATATTTCAGTTTACTGTTATTTTCAGTGCGTTGTTTCATTCCAAATTCCATCCATGCTGCTTTTTCTTAAAACGACGCGCGTCAAATTTACGCATGGAAAGGCTCAGTGTGAATCCACCCTAAAAGGAGCATGTCCAGATCACATTTTTGAGCCTCCCCCACCCACATTTTTTCCATGGGTGTTGAGATTTTGATACCATATCATTTGTCATATTTTTCTCATTACCATTCTGACATTTTGCACTCTCAATCTGTATATTTTCAAGAATATCGTAAAAAACAACAACAAAGTTTTATAAACTAATTTATCCATTCCAACCTTTTTGCTTCCACATCCAAATTGGAGATTGCAAATTTCTTCTAATTGATAGTATTTTGGGGAGTTATAATTTTATATGACTGTTAGGCTAGAATGAAATCCATTTTCTGGAAAAATTTGAACAAGCTCCTTTAAAGATTCACAGCATGCATGACTCACGTTTTGTGTGGTAAGACATTTCGGCCACCTGTCCAGAGTCTAACGACGTCACTTTAATACTGTACTTCCCATCAACTTCGATGTCATGCCAATCACTCAGAGTGAAAGTCACCTGCACAAACAAAATTGTGTTTCAAAATAACATGAAATATCTGTCAACCAGACTGTCAAAATGTTAAGTGACTTGAACCAGTGTGTAAACCATACCTCTTGAGAAGTGGAAATGTTATAAAGTACTTTTCAGCAGGTTTTTTTTAATATTTTGGAATTGACCAATCACAGCCTCAGGTTGAGGTAACCAAAAAGTGGATCTCCATTTTAGTTACCCAAGTCCTCAAAATTGTGTGCACAGAGCTACGGCAAACTGCAGCACGAGTTACGCAAAAACACCATAAACAACATTTTTATCAGCGCAGAGGACCCTAGCTGGTTTAAAACGGATTGTATAAGACTGGCCAAACCTACTTTTAATCCCTTCATAAATGTGTTTTTGTGTAAATCGGAAAAACTCGTTTTGCTATGTTGTGCATTCACTGCATTTTAGATGTGTGTCGAGTTGTTTTTGTTCGATCGCTGCAGGCGTGTTGTAGGTGCATGCACACGACCGGATACTTAAGTGCACGCCGGCCACATTTTGCTTTTAAGCGTGCAGTTTCTGTGTGCGTGTGCATGTTTTTATACCCGCTGACCAGGGCGCGGACGCCGACGCACGGCACGGCGGCATGTTGATAGGCAATTGCTAAATGGGCGAAGCGTACTGAATCGGTCTTTTGTTTCAGTTAAAGATATCAAAGTGACAAATCAGCAAATTTAGTTGACGCAAAAAGCATTACCTGTGTAAATATATTTCTAAAAGCTTCGTAATGCTCATGAAACATAACTTGATAGTTATTGGCGAGCAGCCTGTTACAGGTCAAGTGAATGCACTGTGCATGTGCGCGCAACGCGGGTGTGAGTACATTAACAAAAAATACTGTACAATATTAACAGAAGCACATGCAGTTGTAAACGTTGGAAAAGAACTGACGTTTTCAACACCAAACAGACAAAAATCTTGCGAAAATCTTTCAAAACAAAGGTTTAAGCTTCATTTTATATAAATCATAACAATAATAAAATTGGATGTCTTTTCGGGTGATATGAGAATATAGTACTACACTCGTCATGACAATACCGAAATCGCATTTGGCTCATTCAGTATTTTCATGACTCGTGCGGTATATTCTCATATCACTCTCAAAGCCATCCAATATTATATAACTTTTTTTTTTTTTTTCAATCCATTAATCTGTGGTATTTTCTTTGATTTTTTCCCCCGAAATTCTTGTCTAGCTGTGAAACTTTTTTGTGGCCACATGTTGATTTTTATTTTTTTACATCCCTTTCTTGGAAATTTTTGAAGAAAAAAAAACTCAAAGCTTCCAATCTAATTTCACTTTTTGGTACCTTGTATTATTGAATGACCTTACCGTGGACAAATGGCTTTCTGAACTACGTATCGTGTCAAATGTAATTTTTTTGCACTCCTGAAATCCAACAACATAACTCATTTTTCGCAACTCCACGTGGAATCCCCTCAGCTCTGTGATATTCTCTGCAACAGAAACAAATAAGGAACCATTTTATCATTTAAAATAAATGGATTATTCCTTGTAAGGTTGCGAAGTAAGTATCTGTCATGTTTATTTTTTCTAGCCTGGTGATGCAAAAACCCACAATGTGTGGGCAACCAGAAGTTGCGGGCAATCTGAGCTACGCACTTACAAATGTATTACTGGATCTTTCCACAATAATCAGGTAATGGGGTCAGGGTTCGATTTAGACGGGTGCACGCATGCACTGGTGCATGTACTTTTTTATCTGTGCATGTAAGGATTTGTATTTACGTGCACACCGTGCACGTACTTTTGTTAGGCCCAATTACGTACCTGGTATATTTCCCCACGTTGAACCAGCCATAGACCAACTTGTCACAACGCACGCACCGTACCCGTACCGTACACGCAACGCACGATCAGACAATCGATCGATCAATCAGCGCTATCACGGTACATATTGCCAAGACTGTACCGCTGTGTGCGTATACGTGAGGGTGGCCGTTTTCTAAACACTTCCTTCGTCTATATGTTCCGGGTACATGCAATTCACCATCCAAGCAATACAGCGCGTGAGCACGTAGCATAAAAACGACTGGACAAAACACTAGGGGGTATCGCAATTTAGTATACCCCTTTTGGCCACCGCTGTATGTTGTGCATGTACAAACATGTGCATGACTAGTGTGTGTAGCGATCGCAGATGATCATTTCCAATGCACTGTATTCAGATCATACATACATTTTCGTGCGATATTGTGAATCATCCGATAGCATACCTGCCAACTAGTTCGATTTTATCGTATTTGTTCCGATTGTTAAGTGTTAAAAGTGTTGACAATCGGAACAATCGAAACGGTCGACTTGACCTGACTCCCCCGTGCCGCATGTATTGTGTACATGAAAACGGGTGCAGTACATGGATATCTGTGGTGCAGTACTAGGTCAACTTGACCTTTGGTACCAACTCGACCGTTGCAAGTTTCACTACAGTCCGATTTTTTGTTTTTACTCGGCAATGTTGGCAGGTATGCGATAGTGACTTCTAAAACCAGGTACATTTAAGGGTATCAAACTTTTAAAGTTTTATTATATCCTTGATGAAATAAACAATAGTGACTCATGTACAACAAATTTTATTGAACAAAACAAAACAACACCATTATTAAACAGCGAATACATAAATAATACTCTTTTTTTTGTTATGAGATGTGTGCACAATTTTTTCGTGCATGTAAAAGTTGCTCTGTGCATGTAACTTTTTTAGTCTACATGCACCAGTGCATGTAATTTGTTTTTTTCTAAGTCGATCCCTGAATGGGGTACATTTCTAGGACATTCCAGATCTTAGGTCCCAGTTCACTTCAAATGTCTTAATTTTATCTTTAAATTATCCAGGTAAACTGAGGAAAAAACTTTTGCACCAAGAAGTAAGAAAAATAGTCCTACAACATACATTTCTAATGAAGTTGGAACTTGTTGAACGTTGTTGGATGCGCTCGTCCACACGACCTAACATTATCCAACAAATCTGGACTGCAGTTGGAGAAAGTTGGGCGATGTTGGACACAAACGCGCGGTCTGGTTGCACAAGCGCGGAGGCTGGTTCCACAAGCGCGTTGTGCATCGAGCGCCTAGCAAGCATTATTTTTGACATGCCGTGATCAACGACCTCACGTGACAGGTGTTCTTCTCTGCTATTGGCCTGTTTCCTCCAACAAGCTCCAACAAAGTCGGGCGATAGAAAAATTCTCCAAAATGTTGGACGTTGTCTGGAGTGGCGTCCACACCATCCAACTTTCAGTCGGCCGACCTTGGACCTTGTTGGCCAATAAATTTTGGATCGTGTAGACGGGCCTTTAGGCACCACATCTTCACTACCCTCACAGGTACCGGATTTGCTCCTGGGAGAAGCGAGGTAATTTATAATAAAGTGAACCTAAGGGCACATGTACCTCAGACTGCAGGCCAGCCCTGGGAAAACACTGACTGTTAAAAAACATGAACCAAAACACAACAGGCTGACCACTTTCTCTTTTGAGCCAATCACTTTCTCTTTTGGGCCAAGGCATTTTTCTTAAATTCCCCGACTTTTCCTTAACTGGAAAAAAGGTTTTCCCAGAAATGGATTTCGCTCTAACCAAACAATAATATAAAAAAACCTTGTCAAAATACCATCCATGGAAAGAAAACAGGAAATTTGCAAGGTCTCTAATTTGGGTTTTTGACGATATCCATGAAAATATACCGATCGAGAGCGCAAAATTTCAGAATGTTAATGATAAAAATATGACTAATGACAATGAATGATATGGTATCAAAATCTCAACACCCATGGGAAAAATGGGGCCCTCAAAATGTGATGTGGACATGCTCCTTTAAACTAGATACCATTACTACACCTCATAAATATTCTTAAGCAAATTGGAGCACGTCATTGGCCGATTCAGCCGCGCGATTGGGAAGCAAAAATGCTACGCGCCCAGGTGACGTCAGCCCGGTGAGTAGCCAACTGGCTGCCGTGCGGTATTTTTTTCTGGTAGCACAAAAAATTCCCTCTGGAACCCGCCTCGTAAAAGAAGTATTGTAATCTTGAGTTTCTCGTCGATGCGCGGTTTTTAACCTTGGGACCCACTACTTCCCCTCAAACCATGATGTATTTATATACTATCTTACCTGGAAGTTGCCATGTAATATTAATTGCTAGCGTGCTGAAATCTGGCCGTGGGTTGTAGGGATAATCAATCACTCTCAGTTTTCTGGGTGCTGATGGTACCGTTCTACTTGGGGTTGTGAAACCACAAGCAACTAAATGTAAAAAAATGATTGGGTTAATGAAAAATTGGGTCCATAGGTAAAACCTGAGGGAGTATACTAACTGTACCTTATATTTCAGCTGGTAGAGCATCTGACCGGTTAGTCAGAGGTCTCTGCATTGACAGATATTTCATGTTCTTTTGAAACAACCCATAACTTGAATGTCACATGCAGTTGTTTAAAGGTTAATTGTTTACAGGAATTGAATGTTTCGAGATTTTAATCAACCACTTGACCAGAAAACCTTACTCAAATAAAGTATATCGCAAGTAGTGTTTCACCAATAGAGGGCTGCCTTCTGCAAAGCACTATGGGATATAGCTGGGTCAAACCATATACACTGGATGAAGTATGCAATAGCAGTTGGCTATACGAGAATTAAAGCCATGCGCCGGCCGCCATTGTACCCCACGAACAATACTTGGCCTAGACTGCTTCCCAGTCCATGCGATCGCTTGCATGCCACTTAACACATGAAGTATACTAGTGAAGACTGTATGACCAGTCTAGGCAATGCATTGTATTAGGTGGTGTACAATGGCGGACGGTGGCTTCAATTTTAGACGTCGTTGCTTCATCCAGTGTATATATTGATGGGTCAAACACACAACTCTATGGCATGTACCGTGTGTTGGACCAACAAAATTCTTCAAAAAACACCATCTAACAGAGACGGTTTTCCAAGTTTTTTTAGTGTAAACGTATGGAGCTAACAATCTTGTTGACTTCTCTTTCTCAGGATTGTGTCACGGGGTCAAGCGCATATCATTATCATGAATACCTAATGAGCGTTTCAGAAATCGCGAAAATCTCATTTTCGAAAAGCGCACTTTTGCTTGCATCTTAGCTACCGATATCCGTGCTTCGTGAAGCACATAAGCTCTAGTTTGTAAATTGCTATTGATTCTGACTGCATGCTTGAATCTGTAAGCACCAAAGATCTTACTGCAATACAACTCAATCTGTGTCCACTTTTGCTGTTTCTTTACAGTTGGAGTCAACATTTTAATGTACGCTTCGGGGTAACCAACATCAGGTTATTCTGGGGTTGCAATTAAAATCATCAACACATATTATAACCGAAAAGAACAAGAAATAAGCTAGAATACGAACTGCTTACTTTCAGTTTGAATTTGGCATGATTTTTTCCAATGTTGGCTTGACCCCTGAAAGAAAGAAAGAAAGGAAAAACAAGAAGATACTTAGAAATTCCATTGGATTTTTATTGGCCCAATATATCATTTTCAAGATAAACCTTTTTTATGGATTCCCAGAATAAGGGCATTAAATGCGACTCGCTCTGGAAAAAGGTAGCATTTATAAGTCGCGCGCAGGTTAGGTCGAGTTTTTGCGACTCAAAAGAAGAAATCTGTAGCAAATCCACGCTCATTAAAATACAAAAGCACAATGGAATTTCCTTTCTGATTTTTGTATTTTAATGAGTGTGGATCTGCCACAGATATCTTCTGGTCGAAAAACCTTGACCTAGCCCTTGCGACTTATGCTATCTTTTTCCAGAGCAGGTCACAAATATCAAAAGAAGAGTGTTGGTACATGTAAACTAATCAGCAGCAATTTCAGCTACATACATGTACATGTACGTAGATGCATCAAGAAAACCTTCAAAGTCCATGTATGGTTTTATGTAAAGTGAATGGTAAACAAATGGGTTCGCTCATTTCTTGAAGAGAAATACAGCACATGTAAATTCATGTAATGTTTGTTACCATTGCTATCAATACTTTGAAAAAGTTTTCTTCCAGTCAACTCATGAAATAAAATTTAGGGTCATTGCAAATCATATACCATACTGACCTTTAAAGGCAGAACACATGACTGGTAAACCATTACAAATAGTTTTATCTCACTGTGTAATTAAAGATACATGTATGCATGAATAAAACCAACCCAAGTAAAAGTCAGCTCCGTAGTATGTATCTTCGTCTAACTTTTGGGAATGCAGTCAAAACGAGCTTTTGACTGAACCACCTCGCCCAAAAGCCACTTCTCCCCAAATACACTTTGTGCACAGGCCGTGGTTCAGGGCGTAGTGGTTCAGGGCGTAGTGGTTCAGGGCGTAGTGGTTCAGGGCGAAGTGGTTTTTGGGAGAAGTGAATTTTCGTCTCATGAGACGAAAATGAATTGTCTTACTCATTTCTCAAAGACTATAGCACTTCAGACAAAACCATTTTAGGGGAAGTTTACTACTGTCATCATATTCATATTGTCTAAGTTACAATGTACGCGTAAATCTGTGAACATTTCTGATTTTCAAGATTCCTAATAGTGAGCAGCGGCTTTAATAACAAAGGGCTTTGCAGGATATGTACCTTGTTATTAACAGGAACCATGTGTTTAATTATCAGGAATTACAACAATAAAGATAGGAATTTTCACCCAATTTCTTCCTTGTTTCAATGTACATGTACATGTAAGCAGCAAATTGTGTCAACAGCTCTCTTTGGGTAAACTGTACTTTTCATACATGTACACCATCGGAGAAAAACAAATGCTGTGTGTGCAGGCTTCATGTTTTAACCCCTTGATCTGGCATGCTCTTTGATATGGCATTGCAATCACACTTACACAGTATGAGATAAAAAAGGGGAAGTCCCTTTATTGGCCAAAGCAAACATTTCAGAGAAGGAAGGATGTTGTGTCATATTGACTGCTGAGTGTAATAAACAAAAGGTTTTACACATAATTTTAAAGATAGAACATGGGTCTGCCCACACAAAGGATACGTATGTACCGGGTATAGCCTACATGTACATGGGTCTGTCCACAGTAATGGGGTACATTTCTGTAACATTCAAGATCTTAGGTCCGTGTTCACTTCAAATGTCTTAATTTTATCTTTAAATTATCAAGCTAAACTGAGGAAATAACTTTTTCACCAAGGAGTAAGAAAAATAGTCCTACAACATACATTTCTGAAAACCCCGTGCACAAATTTTCCTATTACGCGTGTAACAAAGACGGAAAAAAATGTCACAAAATGGTCTGTCCACGTTACCTACGTAATAGGAAAATTTGTACACAAGCTTAACAAAAATGTATGTTGTGGCAGAAATTTTTTACCTTTTTGGGCAAAAGTTATCTCCTGAGAACAAAACAAGGACATTTCTTTAATTCTGAGATAAACTAAAGACATCTGAAAGGAATTATTGACTTATGTACCCCATTACTGTGGACAGACCCACATACATGTAGTCAGCCAGCCAGAACGGAAAATGACACTTTGGACGTGTCCATATCACATTTTCGTTCCATCCAGGCATACATTGTAAATGTGTGCTATTACACATTGACAATGACATTGCGCGCCCCCACGTGTGCTACGTAATCCTGCTGTATTTACCGGTACATGTAGGCTTTACTTTAGCCAAAAACATGACAGCGTGTTGAACTAAGACTGATCAGACTTGAAGTTGAGGAATTCTTCGCTGGCTTGGCGCAATATGTCAATGTGGGGGCGCTTCATACTGCATCACATTCTTCCAGCTCTCTCCTAATCAGTTTACACACATGATTTCGCAGGAAAACTGCCGATTTCTAAGATGTATCTCGGCTACCGCTTGCTCAATTTAGCCTATGGCCAAGGGAATGAAATTTCATGTTTTGCGTCTACCGCATGCCCGTGAATCACCCGCTTGAAATTTTCATTATTTAAACAATTTCCCCGAAAATGAATAAAAGATGTATTTTAATATTTTTCTAATAGATGCTTTAGTGATAATATTTTATACTGATGGCTTGATGGGAATGTGATTTTTACCGATTGCATTTTAGCGTTCCCCGCGCATAGATGTATGCGCTAGCACATAGCATTTTTTGCCTGTCTTTTTACTGTGCATTTCACATCGCAAACATATTTCTGGCGAGAATGTGACAATCTTTTCTGAATTTTCCTAGGTCAGTCTACCTTTTCTTTAGCTGTATTAATGAAACATATCGTTTGTTTTTTTCTGGGTGTCTCCCGTGTTATTTATTTTTCTATAGACCTTATAGCGGCCATGATAGAGGACAGGTTTTCATATTTAAATGATGTGACAATAGATCCACAATGTGCCTACTCGTGCATGACGCACTGTGACAATGTGACCGCCCTCTATCATGGCCGCTACGCATAAGGTCTATTTAAAAGATATCATGAAAAATAATGAATAATGAAAAATTTATGAAAAAGTGCTGCATGTGTTTTTAAATTAATTTTTGCTCGGATGCAGAACATGAAATTTCATTCCCTTGGCCTATATTGATAGGTGCATTAGTTTCACAGCGGATTTTTCCCGTCTGGCGCATCATGAAAAATGCGCTCTAAAATCTCACAACATTGTTCAATTCATTATTTTAATACATGTAGATGCGTGGAAAAAGGCATACTTTTCTGACGATATGCATTTGTTAAAACGATTTGTAAAAGATTTATAGTGGGGCGCAGCAATATGTTTTTTTGATAGTGAGATTTATGACCCAAAAAAGGTAGTTCATGTTGCTAAACAGACTTGTGAAACCAACACACAGTTTGGGGAGATAGTTGTTTGTGCCAAATTTCATTGAAGAAAACATTCCCCTTGCTTGTTATGTTTAGAACACAAAAATGATTAACGGCTCTGTCTTGCACACGTTGTCGAGTGCGTAGTCTTCATTCCAGGCATAAATGTGAGCTTACACATAGACAAAGACGTCGCGCGCCCTCACGTGAGCATATTAGGGAGGTTTCGCACCGTCACGGATACCGATACGGATACGTCAAGACTCTATGCGCTTCTCGTGATGCGTAACTGAAGTACACACATTTTCATACGCGTAAATAACGGATATCGGCCTCCATACGCGCAGCATAAAAACGGATAGGGCCTACCGGTTATGGGGATTTGTCGCTTTTTTCGTGATAGATGAATAAGTTGTATACATTTTATTTCTTTGTGGTGTATCTTCCATGAATACCGATCGAATTTCATAAGTCATGCCCATGTGAAAGTGAGGAAAATCAGCTGAAAACAAAGCCAAGGGCAGAGCAGATTAAGCAGATCGTATTCACACAGTGCAAAACCCAGTTTAGTGTGCACATCAACATGAACGGTTACCATTATCATATCCATATTCATAACCGTATTCGTCACCTTGCGAAACCTCCCTATTAAGCTTTTCTGACTGCCGACTACGAGTATACTCGCTCGCTCGTTCCCAGCTGGCCGCTGGCCCTGCGGGGCTCGCTGGATATGAGCGAAGTATACTCATAGTATTAACACGTGTACTGGATTCTGGGAACGCCCTCTGTGGGAAAGCCTTGTTTCCTTCCTCCATGGTAAAACTATGCTCGGCAGTGTAAGCGCCTTTCATTTGATCCGGTTTTTCATCCATCTCGATCATGCGTGCGTTGCGTTTGAATCGCTCTGTAGACCCGATTATGCCGGATCACGGACAAAACACAAGGTGTACGGCCGGCTTTACAGACGGACGAGCGCAGCGCATACGCTACGCATGCGCAGTGGATGAAAACAGATCAAAGGAAATGTGCCTGAAGTAAATTGCCACGGAACGTTATCGGAAAGTCAACGTCAGCGGCACCGCTGAAAGTTAAAACTTTTTCAACTTTTGCGTTTGCCGCTAACGGCTACCGTTGTCGTTTCTTTGGACGTCCACACCAAAAATGGGAATTATATCAGCATCCATAATAATACATTTAGTACTTACTGGGTAACCCTTAATTTTTCTCATTTTAATGCAAATTGAAAGATGATGGGAGTAACTATAGAATACAGGGCCCACGCGACAGCACCTTTTCAAAGTTGAATGGAGATGTCGTAGACGGCTGTGAATCGAACTTCTAGCAGAGACGGCGATACACCACTTATCGGGCTTTATTCCCCTTTATAAAAAATCTCCGAAGTACAAATTGTCCCAGAAGGGACACTCTGGAGACGGCTGTGAATGTTTTGAATTCGAGGGGCGTATCCCGTCGTTAATTAAAAGAAAAACGCCCTCTCTGGACACTGAAGTACTTTGAATAAAAACGTCACTGTTTCCGGTCTTTATTTACCTTTTTTAAAACATCCCTCTTGTGCCGCCAATTTTCTTGGCAAGAGGGTCCCTGGAGACGCGGCGACGGGAGATGGCTGTGAATGTTTTAAATTAGAGGGGGGTATCCCGTCGGTAATTAAAAGAAAAGCGCCCTCTCTGGACACCGAAGTACTTTGAATAAAAACGTCACTGTTTCCGGTCTTTATTTACCTTTTTAAAAACATCCCTCTCGTGCCGCCATTTTTCTTGGCAAGGGGGTCTCTGGAGACGTGGAGACGGGAGACGGCTGTGAATGTTTTGAATTCGAGGGGGGTATACCGTCGGTAATTAAAAGAAAAGCACCCCCTGGACACTTAAGTACTTTGAATTTTTCTTGGCAAGAGGGTCTCTGGAGACGCGAAGACGGCTGTGAATGTTTTAAATTCGAGGGGGGTGTCCCGTCAGTAATTAAAAGAAGCGCCCTCTCTGGACACCGAAGTACCGGTACTTTGAATAAAAACGTAACTGTTTCCAGTCTTTAAAACATCCCTCTCGTGCCGTCATTTTGTGGGGGGGGGGGGGGGGGGGGGTGCGGTTTCCAGAGGGGGTTTCCAGACTTTGGGGGTTTCCAGACTTTATTTACCTTTTTTGAAACATCCCTCTCGTGCCGCGATAATTCCGGGTAAGAGGGTCTCTGGAGGAGTGGAGGAGCGGAGATGCGGCGACGCGGAGACGGTTGTGAATTTAGGGAAAGGGGTTGGGGGGGGGAGGTGCGGGGGGAGGGGGGAGGTGCACCGAATTAAGTTGAAACGTAGAACGCCCTCTGTTTCCAGACTTTATTTACCTTTTTTAAAACATCCCTCTCTACTTCCAAATACTGAAAGCCACCCAGACTTCACTGGGTGACTTTCAAGATCAGCACTTTTTTTTCCCCATCAAAATCGTTGCTCAAAATGGAATCTTTAGGCAAGACTTTTTACTCGTAAAGTTACCACGCGGGTCGCTTTGACAAAAAGCTGTTTAGTGGTAATTTGACGTAAATCCTTCATTTACTGACCGCACAGTGGCACGCTAAAACAAATCCCCCTCGTCCAAAAATGGTAAGTGCTGGATCCGGTCTGGTGCTTGACACGTTATACGCGAGCGCCATAGCGCAGGCAGGACTTCAGATTTCAGCCACCGAGAGTGGAAATGTCGAGAAGTAAAACGTGCATAAAACGCGCATTAGTAGAAGTTCTACTTCAGAATGTAAATTTGATGGTCAAATTGATAAAAACGAAGGTGTGTACGTCAGTCTTGAGGGTATTTCGGCCAGGGAGGTATCATGTAGAACGTGTAGAGATTTGTATTTTAACAAAAATAGCAATTTCCTGTAAAAAGACTTGCCTAAAGATTCCATTTTGAGCAACGATTTTGACAGGGGAAAAAAAGTGCTGATCTTGAAAGCCACCCAGTGAAGTCTGGGTGGCTTTCAGTATTTGGAAGTAATCCCTCTCGTGCCGCGATTATTCCGGGTAAGAGGGTCTCTGGAGGAGCGGAGACGCGGATACGGTTGTGATGTGGGGGAGGGGAGGGGAGGACCGAATTAAGTTGAAACGTAGACACCCTCTGTTTCCAGACTTTATTTACCTTTTTTAAAACATCCCTCTCGTGCCGCAATTATTCCGGGTAAGAGGGTATCTGGAGGAGCGGAGACGCGGCGACGCGAAGACGGTTGTTAATGTGGGGGGAGGGGGGCGGGGGCGGGGGGAGGCTTGGGGGGGGGGGGGGGGGGGGGAGGGGGGGGAGGGGGACCGAATTGAGTTGAAACGTAGAACGCCCTCTGTTTCCAGAATTAAAATAAAAGAAGTGCGCGACTCCGTCTCCAGCGACGGGATCGTTTCCGAACACCCCGCTTGAACAGTTCATTCCAAAGAGGGTGCAATATAGGCTTAAACATTTCATTCTAAAGAGGGCGCAATATATGAATGTGTAAGTGCGTGACGTGTGTAACTCGATTATTCTGGGCTACTTCAAAATACTGAAAGCCACCCAGACCTCTCTGGGTGGCTTTTAAGATCAGCACCTTTTTTTTCCCCATCAAAATCGTTGCTCAAAATGGAATCTTTAGACAAGTCATTTTACAGGAAATTGCTATTTTTGGTAAGATCATAATCTTTACACGTTCTACATACCTCCCTGGCCGTGATTTTCTCAAAACTTACGTACACACCTCCGTTTTTAACAATTTGACGATCGAATTCAACTTCATCAACTCCAGCTCGTGTCATCGTTATTTTCAGAGTCCATTGCCGCGCCTGCGCAATGGCGCCCGCCTCTAACAATTTTAAGCACTAGACCAGACCCAGCACGTACCATTTTTGGACGAGGGAGGATTTGTTTTAGCGTACAACTGTGTGGTCGGTGAATGAAGGATTCACGTCAAATGACTTTTAACTCGTAAAGTTGCCACGCGGGTCGCTTTGACAAAAAGCCGTTTGGTGGTAATTTGACGTGAATCCTTCATTTACCGACCACACAGTGGCACGCTAAAACAAATCCTCCCTCGTCCAAAAATGGTACCTCCCTGGCCGAGAAAATTACGGCCAGGGAGGTATGTAGAACCATGGTAGAACGTGTAGAATTGATGTCCGTATATCCTTTGCGTCTTCATTTACAGGAACAGAAGGTTTAATTGTCGTATATACCAAATTTGATGAACAAAATAGTGAAATCTAAGGCACAACCCAACGTTAAAGTTCAGAGAAATAAATAAAAGCTGCCGTCGCGTCACGCATCGTGAAGTTTGGATAGGCTTGCGCGTGCGGCGCCACGATTTCAGGCACGCAAAGCGCCGACTGGCCTAGTTCAGTTGCGACGCGCGCACGGCCGGCCAGCACGCGTACGCGGGACTAGACTACGCGCGCGGTTAGAACAAAATAAGCTGAACGTATTAAACTTGGCTGGCTATAGTAGTGGATTATTTGTGCACAAATATATAGCAAATTAGCGTGACTTTTTGCCGTTTTCCTCCGGAATATGCATTTTGGTGCTTTGTAGAGGATTTCAAAACCCAGCAATCCCAAAGATTAGGACACGTGGAACTTTGTTAGCACATTGCCGGCTTCCAGCACAAGGTAGAAATATTGATTTTTTCTGTTACCAAAATTTTCACCCTGTTTTTGGAACTTCATATCCTGGACTCCGTATCCCCGTAGTATGCGGTACGGAGTCCAACCTGGGCTATACTGCAGCCTTGCAGGATATACATACTACATAGTAATTAGTATACTCACCACCAAAGTACAATCTCGATTACACAGAACAATCCCAGTTAAAATGAGAACCACAAGAGAGTAGACAACACATCCTTCCATTGCCATTTCAATGATTTCAAAGCGCAGTATTCTCAAAAGGTCCCATATGGCCACGCAACATCAACGGTCTACGGAACACACAACATAACAAGAACATGACGACTTGGCTGCGCTGCCTGCGCTTTCATCATCAGGCTTTGGCGACATGTTTTGGATAAGGCGCCCTCTCCCGGCCGGCTGCTACATTATGCACAAGTAGCTTTTCAAAAACGTTGCAACTATTACAGCTAGACGCTTAGATCACTCGTGATCGTCGAGACAACTCGACTCTGGGCATGTCCTCCGTCGAGACAACTCGACCGCAATCCAAATCGTCCGCTCATCAGGCAACCCGAGGTGAACTTTCTGGCTTTGCGTTCGGGCGTGTACTCGTGTTAACACGAGTTATACTCCTGCGCGCGTGAACGGCAAGAATAACGACACTCGGGTCAGTGAGAGTATGCTCTAGGTACTCCCCAGCAAATGGGGAGTGTGCTCGTACTCCTGTCAAGTGTCATGTGATCTGTACGAAGATGGTGGAATATTGGTGGGATTTTTGGTGAATTTGCATGCCCAACGTGTCAACTTAATAACTGAAACAATAACTCACTAAGGTTTGTTTTAGACGGCATCAAAGGTTCTCACGACTTACGGCCTGTATTTCCTCAGTTTCCTGTGAGCAATGAAACGGCATTTTTTGTGCAGTGATGGTAAGAGACGTCCACATCTTCACTGATTGCCATTCGCGCACGCGGACTGCCGACTTGCCCGTTCGCGTGATGTGTCCCGAGTGCAATGCGCACGCATTACTCCCGAGTAACGAGAACTGCACGCCCGAACGCAGCCTCTTACTATACGAGGATTGGGACCCAGGGTTAAGACTTTTCCTAAATTTTCTTTAGGTTTCGGTTTTGATTTGGTTTCACAAAATTGGAAACTGTAGGCCTATGTCCGAAACCGATCGGTAATAATTCATCCTCGGCATGCATTTTCAACTGGAATTATAAGTGCCCAGGTTTTCATGTCTCATCAGCAATAAGCACTCCACGCGAATCTCGACGAAGCATGCATGATATATATGATGGACTACGACGAGTATTATTATTATTATTATTATTTCTTTCTGGTATTCATACCAAGGATTCCTCAATAGTGCTCGACATTGCACTGTCACTCCAGCGTGAGGAAACCCATGAACTTAATTAGAATTAGAAATGGCCAGAGACACCGGGGATGATACCCCTCGCTCTTCACGAAAGAATGCTCTGGGATCTTTAGAGTGCGTTTCCATTACCTAACACACTGGACCAACGGCTTTACATCCCTTCCGAAGGATGGAGCAAGTGTGGTTGAGTGCCTTGCCCAAGGGCACAGGTACCGTAGCCATAGGTTCGAACCTGCAACCCCAAGTTTTCACCTATGATTGCGAGTCAATGACCTAAACCGCTCGATCGGCCACGGTGCCGATCCTTCCACCCACCAACAACCACGAACGATTCTGGATCAATAAGATCTCGATTTTCTTTCTCTATTTCATCACTTCACCATTGAGCTAGCACACACGGTATTTCTACCATCGCAACAGTGATGATTTCCAATGGTCAAGTTTTCGTCACAGGAATCTGATACCGACCGTAGTTCCAGCTGATCTTGATGATCATCGTCATGGGCCGATACAGGCCTGTGGCCACTGATACTACATGTACTATAGGCGCGGTCAGTCTGAGGTGTTTGTGATTTTCTGTCTTTCCTGTATATACGTTTACTTGCTTGAGTTTGTCTTGATATAGCCCGTATACCGCGCATGGAACTGAACGTCCACGTGGGTGTTGAAGTCAGATACCCTATATAATTGTTTAGCTAGCAATATAGCATGAATCTTTCTGAGATGTTGCACCAGGCCTGACCCGGAGACGAAACCGGCTGGTGGCTTTCGAAAACATCAAGGACGTCAATTAAACGTTTGTCCACCGTCGCGTCACGTCAATTGATAAACAAAATACTGTATATAATTATATATGCCTACATGTAGCAACAGCAACTACACTGATCAGATGCATAAAGCTGAAGTTGTTCACTTGCCACACTCAGTATACGTGCCGGGTATAGTCCTCGAAGAAAATGAACGAGTGGCCGCCCGGCCGGCAGAGCCATTTTCACGAGGCGGCCTTCAAGCGATCATTACCATTGAACACAATGCACAATAAAGTGACGATCATTATATAGCTTAAATGTTTTGTGTTTTACATGTTTGCGTCTCGTGTGCCGTGGTACCGAAATGCATATATACGTAACATGAGTCCAGGGGCCAATTTCATAAAGCTGTTTAGCAGAAATTTTTGCTTAATCAAAAATGGGTCAGTAGTTACAATTGCATGCCAATTTGTGTTTTTCACAAGAATATCTGCTATTCTTGCTAAGAACACAAGTTGACCTAACATTTTGACTATTAACCCATTCTTATAAAGCAAACAAATTTTTGATTAAGCAAATATGTTTGCTTAACAGCTTTATGAAATTGGCCCCTGATGACCAGACTAAATTTTTGTTGTTATGTATAACTACGACCCAGTGCACGCGACGTGAAGTACGGTAGGAGAGCTGGCGTTGGCGTGCTCCACGTAGCAACAACAGCAGCATTATGAGAACTTTCTAAATTGCACCTCCATTAATTTTTAAAGGCAAAGATTTCGGGGCGCCAGCCATAGTGTAAATAAGGCTAGTACACGCAAAAGGGTAGGACTAATTAACCTGCTTAAATTGGATCAGTGGGGATTTAAAATGGCCTGCCTGTTTTTCAGGGGGGGAAAGAGCTCCTCCTCCGTGGATGAGTTGCTCGTCACGGTTCTCAGTTCTTTCCACCATTTGAGAACTTCGGCCGAAAATGGAGCTTCCAGTGCAACGTGGCCTCCAGAACTGAGATAATGTGTCCACGCGCTGCTGCAAGCGTCAACATTTTATCTTCTTGAAAGTTGTAGCTTGGCCTATAGGCCTACCTATTACCATATACATGTATTAGATTTTGGGCCCTAACAAATCCAAATATTATTTGAGGGCGTTTATATATATTACCCATAAACGGAAACCATTTGAAACCTATTACATGCATGAATGACAAACTGACACTCTGCTGTTACAAGTTACTCTCCTATCTGGGTATTGAATTATTAACCAACAAGCTGAGCTGCTATGGGCATGTAAATTGAACATCACTGCATCAAATGCACACAAAAGGTACTTGGTCTCTTGCGGAGAAAACTTTGTACCAGGGGCGGATCCAGGGGGTGGGGGCGTGAGGGCGCACGCACCCCCCTTTTCAAAAAAAATAATTAAAAATTAATGTGTACACTCAGCTGCTCCCGGAAAGTGAAAGAAACGGCCTACAAAACCCTATTTCGTCCGAAGTACGTCTCGATCGGCGCTTCTAATGTGCTGTTTGGGACCCTTGGACAAGATCACAAATCTAAACTTAAAACCTAAGGCATGAGTGCAGCGCAGAGCCGCTACTAGGTTGTTTGTGGGGATTATAGAAGAACCAGCAGTGTGTCATCCATGACTTCAGAACTGGGATGGAAACCTCTTGAGACCCGACGGGCTTCTTCAAGGTTGACACTTATATAAATATACTTCATCATTCTGTTGCCATTGACACCGACCGATTCATACCAAACGATACCAACCACCGTGAGAGGGATTTCAAACAAGAAGAAAGATTCGGAGCTCGGCCCAAAGGGCTAGGACTATCTATAGGCTATAGGTGCCGCACCAAAAGCACCAAGTCAGCTCAGTCACCCTTCCAATCATTGCATTGCATACCAGCAAATTGCCACTACGGATAGGCCCCGGAATAAGCCTAGATATAGTCGTTTCGGCCCGGAGATTTAGAATGGATTGTAGACTATACTTATGTATAGGCTATATAGTATCCTTATTGCGGTATATAACCAAATTTGCCAGCAGTTGCAACTCTGAAGTTCAAGGTTCGTGATCAGGACAATGCTATATCAGGCCTATGCTCAACCAAACATTGGACCACCGAAGATTTTTCCCCAACAGACGAGTTTTCTTAAAAGACGAGTTGCCCTAACGGACGAGCCGTCTATACTCTGTAGTCGAGTTGTCTCATCGAAAGAGTTGACTGTATCGCGATCGAAGGACTGGGTAAGTTTACGACAGAACATGGCGACGATATTGTTCGTGATGCGTAAATGTTGCTGTTGTGGGAAAACACCACTCTTAAACTTTAGACCATCTTAATCTCGAAAACCTAAGAATAATTTGGGTGGATCTTGTGAAAATATTAACGAATAATTACTGCATTTATTGCAAGAAAGAGTTTAAAATTAGAGAACAGGCCAAATTTGTGGAAGAAAATAATGATCTTGACTGTTAAAATTCTTCAAACGCACGGAAGAGAATGCTGTGTGGAGGTACAGTACGCCCTGCCCTAGCCTAGCCATGCTAGCCGGCCCTGGCCAACCCTCTCTTCTGCCGACTCGGAAAAGAATATACCTTATCGACGTTCTCAATGCATCATGGGATTGGATTAGCTAATGTTACCTTCATGACCTTAGCCCTAACTTTATCATGTATTTGTAGTATAGTAGTCAACATGGACCAGATATCTCAAAAAATTAAAATCCAAAATGTGTCATTTTCTTCCCGTGACACACTAATTCCCCCTGCTATATGGGACTCACCCAAACCTTGTCAGGCATAATGCGCCTATCAATTGTTCCCCCCCCCCCCCCCCCCCCCCTCCTCCGGGCTACCCCACCTAAGAAGAGGTGGGGATTGTCACTTTTTGCGTGACAAAATCCCCACCCCTGGGGCAACATTTAAGTGACAAAAATCCCCACCCTCGGGTGCAAAACATGCGAAAAAATGGGGCATGAAAAATGTGACCAAACCCCCACCTAGGGGGTGGGGTAGCGCGGGGGGGGGGGGGGGGGAAACAATTGATAGGTGCATAACCACTACGCAGGTCTTTGAGGGAAATAAGCCATGATGAAGATTAAGCGTACAATTGCAGCGAAAAAAGGAGGCATAGGCCTACTGGGTTTTCGGTTCGCTCGGGACGACGCTTATTGCTTTGTGCACAGACTGGTGCGCACACTTATCCACACCCGCAACGCGTACGTCCGAGTCGTCGTGTGTGCTTCAGTCGGTTGGTCGGACGTATGCGGTGTGGGTGCGGATAAGTGTGCACACCAGACTGTGCACATAAATGATTCGGATAAATCATGTGACCTTGATATTTATGAAAAATGCTCAAAAATGCCAAATTTAATTTGATGGTTTTATTTAGTTTATTTCGGAAAGACTTTCAGAATAATTTATAGGTCTATTTCGAGCCCATAGCCGAACGAACCCGGAGTGTTCCTTTAATGGCTTGTAGACATTGCCTTCTTGTTGGCATAATGTTCATTGCTTTTTTTTCTGTCAGGTTACAGCAACAGAGCCAATTCTTTCAGTCAAACGAATGGTAGCCAAGGAATTAGACGTTCCCGTTCATCAGCAGCGACTAGTGTTCAAAGGGAAAACATTGTCAGGTGAGATGTTTTGTCATTTACTGCACAAGGGCAACAGTGAGTAAATGGTGTTAAATCCGGCAATCTTGCACGACTGTAAGAGTTATTTTTGCACAATATATACAGTCGGCTGTACAGCCGGGGAGGGGGAGTGGGGGGTGGGGGGGGGGGAATAGAGTCGATGCGTAAGCCAATGTTAAAGTCAATTGATTGATATTGAGAATTACAAATAGCAGTACAATTATTTTAGAAACACGAGAAAATTGCAATGCCCCGACTGGAATTTGAACCTAGGTCCTTGTCTTACATGGCCAATTGCTCTACCAAATGAGCTATGAAGAGAGGTAAGACCTCTCTTTATGATAGGCCATCAGTTAAGCCAATTGGTTGGCATGAATTTGCCCCACTGCATTGTTGGAAAAAACGAGGCAAGCACAAGATTATTGTGGTGCTCAGGCGGGATGCCCAGATAGCTCAGTTGGTAGAGCAATTGGTCATATAAGCCAAGGACCTAGGTTCAAATCCCAGTCGGGGCATTGCAATTTTCTTGTGTTTCTAAAATCATCTTTCAATTGTCAATCCTATCATATACCCTATATATCCTATCAAAATACCAGTACACATTTATAAACACAAAGGACAGGCAACAAACCATCCTGAGATATCAGGGAATTTCCACTCTGCAAAGCGACGTAACAATACCCTGAGGAAACACACGCAAATCTGTGGAGTGAGCCGGCTGTTGTCTTGAGCCAACTCACGCCCGAGTCATTTTGATGTAATTTAATCAATTCGGTCATGTTATGCCGAAAAGAAACGATTTCTATACTTTCCAGAAATTGTATTGGGTTCCGTTCCTTATGACTGTCCCATTCCTACCAAACTTTCAAACGACGATCTTAATTTACTCCGCAGTTTTTCAAATAAATAACAGGGATGCATGCTGACGAATGTAATGGAACGGATTCCCCAGTATGCTTTAAATAGCAGCCAATCGTCGACGCGGACAACGGCCAGCATTACCGAGTACATGTATCACATGCATGCACGGTGTTTACAATCTGCGCGCGTTACATTTGAATGCCTGCAATCATGCTGCAATGCACTGCCAAGCGTCCTGATTGGTCCAGCAGAGGCGACAAGATTTCTGTCGCTAGTTCCACCGCGAAATGGGGCCTTTTTCAACAGGGCCACTGTACGCAGGAGTTAGGGAGTGCATTAAAGGGGCACTGTTGCAAGAGGATGGCAACAAACATGGACTAATAAAATTCGACATAAGGAACGTACTGCAAATTAACCAACCATCATACTAGAATATACAATAAATTATTAGAATAAATTTAACAAAATTTGTTTGTATTTTCTTTTAAATATGAAACTATTTTTTGCGTTTTTTTAAATGTTCAGAAAGAAAGTTCCATGTCTTGGGTTTCTCACATTTGATTGTTTTATGTGTAGATTACCATGCATGGACGCCCAGAATTTTCCTAGTTATGGCATATAAACCATATGAAAATATTAGATAAAACAAAATAGATAAAACAAAACTTTAAAGTTATGAGGGAAAAATGCCATGATTTTATTAAGAAAATTTTTGAGAGTTGTCCCATAGGTTTAGTGCATGGGTGTCTGTGGATGGTGAGGGTGATGGGATGGGGTGACGAGGTGGGGGTGATGGGATGGCAGTTGGAGGTTGGGGTGGGGATTGAGGTACGAGTGATAGGGTGGGGGTTTTTATTAGTAGGAATTTAATTAATAGGAAGCAGCGAGCCATGGCGGTTTAATAATGCCATTCTAGTTTTTATTTATAAGAAAATTATCATAAAGCAGTTAAGCAAAAAAATTTGCTTAATCCAAAATTTGTTTGCTTTATAAAAATGTGTTAATAATTAAACATTTTCGTCAACTTGTGTTTTTAGCAAGAATAGCAGATATTCTTGTGAAAAACGCAAGTTGACATGCAATTTCGACTATTGACTCATTTTTATAAAGCAAACAAATTTTTGATTAAGCAATTTGTTTTGCTTAATTGCTTTATGAAATTGGCCCCTGCCCCTTTTTAATAACACTGAATCTTGTGACTACAGACAGTATGCCCTTAAACTGTCAAATTGTGCAATGATTTCGCCCAAGATATTTTTTATTTTTTATAAGAAAACGATAATTGAAGAGGAATTTTATTTCAAATTTTGACAAAATCAAGGCCAGTGTGACTACAGACAGTATGCCTTTGACCTTTTTTTCTTTCTTTACTGGTAGTTATTATTACTGTTTAAAGATTGTTTTATGTTGGAAAACACAGACGGGTTATGCCTAGGGGACTACAACATCGGTCAAGACACAAAGATACACCTCGTGATACGAAGACCGGAAGCCACCGAGGATTTGACAAGCTCAGCTAGGATAGGAAAGAGCACCGTTCTGTGGGACCAGCTGCACTGTTTACTGCAGAGACACTTCACATCATCGGATGCAGAGAAGGTCCTAAAGCAATTCAAAAAGGTACTTGCATTGGCGTTATTGAAATGTGGTCCAGTCTGGGAAATTGTGAGACATACATGTGATTCAATAAAATTCTCAAAATGAGTTTTAGATGAGCATGTTTCTACTGCGAGCATTGGCTTTGAATGCTTTTTTGGCAATGCAATATGCAACACCTTTAAAGACAGGTTACATGTACATGATTGGAAAACTTTTAAAAACAAGAACATCAGCATTACATATTAACTAAAGAATAATGTTGATCAACCGGCTTGTAGGAAGTTCAGCCACAGATGCAGTATTATTATATAAAATGAAGCTGCTGCGGACACCGTGCGTTTCTGATACTGTGCAGCACAGAGCCCCAATCTGATGCTCATGCACGCTGGGCGCACCCAAGCACACGCATACGCACGCGTCGTGTATCAAGTGAATGGATTGTGCGTGTGTACTATGAGCGCCAGTGTACAGTAACAAAAAATACTGTACAACAAGAAGAAAAGCACACGCAGTTGTAAACTGAAGTTTAACACCAAACAGACAAAAATCAAACAAAGCTTCATTTTATTTAACATTAATAATATTGGCTGTCTTTTCGGGTGATATAAGAATATACTGCACTCGTCATGAAAATACCGAACTCGCCTTCGGCTCCTTCCGTATTTTCATGACTCGTGCGGTATATTCTCATATCACCCTCAAAGCCATCCAATATTATATAAATACAACAGAAAACCTGAAAAATCCATGCATAGTTTATGCGCTCAACGGCTAATCAAACACATCAACTTTCGCTACCCTGTCACGTACCCATTTTGCTCCTGGGTGGAGAGAAGCAATGTGTGGCAAAGTACCTTGCCCAAGGGTACACGCACCATGGATAGACCTGGCCGGGATTCGAACCCACTACCTTTGGAACTAAACCAGGTTTTGAATACGATCCACTATACCTCTCCGCCACATGCACAGTACACCACAAATATCTTTCACATAAACATTGATATACATATGTATGTGGGTGGATCCATTTGCAGGAGACCGACAAAGACACCGGATAATCTCCTTACTCTTCACAAAAGAGTGCTGTGGAATCTTCTAAATGTGTTACACAACACACTGGACCAATGTTTGTACATTGTGCTTAAATAACTTGCTCAAGGGCACAGTATCGAACCTGCAACACAAACTTTCACCTAAATGTTGTGAGTCAACGGCCCAAACCACTCAGCCACTCGTAGAGACCTTTATCACGGTGCGTTCATCTTTGTCTTGTTTCCTATAGTACGTGTCGGGCACGATCAGTGCGTGTGCGTGACTGTGCGTTAGCGCGTGCAGTACGTCCGCGCTGCGCATTTTCTTGATCGCGCTGCGTGCATGTCATTGTGATGCACACATTTTCAACACGGGACCAAACTATTTTGTCTGCAAGCCTCGCTTTGATTACGTTCATTTTAATAAGGGAAGATGGCCGCACCATGATAAAGGTCTATTTATCATTGTTTAGATACAAAAACTTAAAAAAAACATTTATTCTTTCTTCACATGTCAGGAATTCTCAACAAACATTACAAATCTTAGTCTGGACGATATTGAAAGGATCTCGATGTCCAAGTTAGGACTCAACATTAACAGTGATAGACCCGGACCTTCAACAAGCTAAGAGCCGATTCCACCAGGATTGTTATAACTTCTCCCCCTTAAGTTGGCAGTCTGTGTACAAGCCGAAAGACAGTGTTGTATTTAAGATCAGCACAAGGCCCTGCAAGTCCTCACAAGTCAGTGGGTCTGAATTAAGCCGCAAGTTATTTCCTTTCTATCTTTTTGTTGGCTCTATGCATGCCCTCAGTACAAAGAGCTGACAAAGGCATCAGAGAGACAAGGAATATTGTTGTTTATAACACATTTTGGCACTAAAATAAAATTGTTTTTCTATAAACACTTCTCAAAATGGGCAAAAATAACTTTTAACTTGTTCTTTAAATTGTTTTAAGTAAGCCCAGAAAATAGAAGAGATTGTCTGTCAACATACCTGTACTTTAAAAGGACAGACAGTTGTGGGGGACATGGTCTATTGTGTTGCGTAAGTAACAGGGGAATTTTACTCGGACGTTTTAGAAAGGTATGTTGTCGGACTATCTGTTACCCTTTTGGGGCTTGAGTATATTGTCTTTAAACGAGGTATTTCTTATATTTTGAGAGAAGAAAGCATTTGTTGGAATATATTACCTTGATCGCCAAAATGGCCTTTAGACCGGATCAAGACTATGACATAGAAGGGGTTTGGAGTTAAAGGTATCTGTGGCCCCATTGTGTGGTGTAGAAATGAGTTATCACAAGCCAGTCACAAGTCACAGATCTTAATTTATGTCTTGTTACTTCAACATCTTGTGGTTGAGGCTTAATTTCATGAAGCTGCTTACTGGAAAATATTCCTCAGTACAGAAAAGTTGTGCATAGCAAAAACAAGTTACCAGCTAAAATATCATGTCATCTGTGTTACTTTTTGACCAGTACATTGTGTGTACTCTGCCACTTTCTGCTGAGCACATACATTTTCTTAGCAATATTTTCTGCTAAGAAGCTGCAGGAAATTTGGATAGGGCATTTTATTCGTGCTGCTTAGACGTTATCTGAAAGACTTTCGATTTATAGCAGAAAAATTGTGCTATGTTTACAGATCAGTTTGATTGCTAAGATTGCATGATCATACATTTGGAAATGGCTGTTATTCCTCGCACTTGAGGCTTTGTCAACCAAAAATTGGCTATTACACAGTGCTTGGGCTTGCAGGCAAAGCCAACATTTCTGGAGTTGATTTCGATTATGTGGAGGAATAGCGATTCCAGTTAGATATGTTTTTCGCGGCCAGATTTAACATTAAAATACCTTCACAATTGGAGCAATTCACAATACATGTACATAGTGCCACTGAGAGTTTAACGCGGAAAAGCTCCAAATATTTTAATGCTATCATAGGGTGGGTTCACACTGCACTATTTTCGTCCGTCAGATGTCCGTCCCGTACTCCGTCGCGTAGCCACACGTCAAAACGGAGGAGTTGAATTTGTTCAAGACACTGTTTGTTCTGTACGTTTTCACCAGCGGTTCACACACACTAGACACATTTGACCGTATGGAGAACTGAACAAAATGCGCGGAAATTAACCCCCCCGCGATGTTTCATCCGTTGATTCAGCCACTTAAGCAAAGCTAGCTTAGTAATTCAGACACCCATTCAGTCACACATTCAAAAACAAATACATCCACCACGGGATACTTTCCAACACACCGCTGCAGAAAATCATCCTGTGGTGGATCTATTTTGAAAAATGGATGAAAAATTGACGGACAAGTAGACTCTTCCGTCATCTGTCAATTTGACTTACGAAACGTTCGGATACGTTGACCTTTTTTTACGTGACGTATGAAATTGAGTTGATCATTGAGACGGTTAATGTTGAAAACGCATCAACGTACCAAAAACTGAAGGACTGGAGCTGACGTTTGTTAATTTTACGTACGTCTGACAGAGAATAGTGCAGTGTGAAGTCGCCCATAGGAAAAAAAGGTTGACACGCACATTATGTGTGAATGTGATAAAGCATATATATATATATACATGGTATATTCCCCAAAAATAAAGGGCATAGAATTGATTATTTCTTTGCCTAACGGCACTTAAATTGTTACATTCCCCTTAACAGCTCCCAAAATATCAAGGCAATTGAGATGAAGTGTATTAAGATTAAGTGTGCCCAGGGTCACATATTTATTGTCTATGTTGCGGCTGGAATCCACAACCTCTCGATTATGAGCAAGTATGCCCACTGTCTTGACATTGTTTTTGTGAGCCAATGTTACTGGAAAATGAAAAGGTACATTTTTTAAATTTGGTTGGTGCCCTCTGTATTTTGTGTATACAAAAATTGCGTGATAGTCCCCACTAAAATGTGCAAAACTCGGAAGTTGGTTTGGAGTCGAGAAAGTTGGGAATAAGGTTAACTGTGTAATTATTCCAATTAACCTTTTGTGTGTTTCACTTGAAAGGGTCTGATGTACCGACGTGCTTACTTTCATATGCACATTAAGTATCCAGGTGAGCAGACTAAATTTTTGTTGCTATGTGATGTGACCAGGTGCTGCACAGTATGTGGAAGTACAAAATCAATATCGTGTTTACTGTCAGAGAAATTGGCATAAAGCAACCAGACTATTGATTGCTAGGCAATGGTGTGCACCACGTAGCAATAACAGCATAGTATACAGACTTTTAAACTGCACCTTCATTTGAATGTGAAGAATTCTGGACACCAGCCATTATACAAATTTCTAGGCTAATTCAGTCTTTTTCAGATTTCCCAGAATTACAACAGACACTTGACAAAGGAAGTGTTTAGCTTCCCACATTGTGATCATCTCCCGGCAAAAGGGGGTGGATTTTTCTTTTGCCGATTGTATAACTTAAGTATGACCTATTAAAATTTATTATTGTAATTTTAGCCTCTTTTGTATTAAAGTTCAGTCTTGTTAAGAGTAACAAAGGTGGTGAAGGTGCTTGTGCATGTCATGAAATGGTCACTGGTCACCGGGCTGCGATATTTTTTAACGAACCGCATATTTCTATGGGTATGACTTTTCTGGCTCCTGATTAATTTAGTGTATCTTAATATTAACGTTAACTGTCCCTCGGACCCCCTTAAAAAAAAGCCAAGGCCAGGCCAAACCAGGGAACCTCGGACAGGTGCAATATTTAGTATATGCTCTTTAATCAAATAACCAAATGTGGAATGAGAAATAAGTGGGCTTCACTGGGATTCGAACCTGAAACTTCTGGCACACCGGGCAGATGCTCTACCAGCTTTGGCTATGAGGCACAGTGGTATTAATACCCTCAGGTGTTGCAAGGTTGGGCAAACGAGCAGAGTTCGAGTCCCGATGATGACCACAACATTTTTCACTCGTCCTGTGTTTGGTCATTTGAGGACGATGTAATGAATGCAGCTCTCGTTATGCACCTATCAATTGTTTCCCCCACCCCTCCCCCCCGGGCTACCCCACCTAAGAGGTGGGGATTGTCACTTTTTGCGTGACAAAATCCCCACCCCTGGGGCAACATTTAGGTGACAAAAATCCCCACCCTCGGGTGCAAAACATGCGCAAAAATGCACAAAAATGCCCAACCCTGGGGCATGAAAAATGTGACCAAACCCCCACCTATGGGGTGGGGTAGCCCGGGGGGCGAGGGGGGGGGGAAAGGGGTGGGGGAAACAATTGATAGGTGCATTACCCGAATAAAATAACTTGTGCACACGAGAAAATTAGAAAGTAGTACTTTATTGAAACGCCGAAAGAAACGTAGGGGATCTGAACAGTTTCAACATATGCGTCCAATGCATATACGAAGTGTCACTAAACAACAAGTTAAAGCGGAAATTAGAGTTTAAAGGTCAATATATCATTTGCAAGACCGTGAAACTTTTATGGATTCCTACGTGGAACAAGGACATAACATATCTAAAGAAGAATGTTGGTAAACTAGCCTGCAGAAATTTCAGCTACATAGATGCATCAATGCTTCAGAAAACCATGCAATTTTGTTAAACCGTGCTTAATGGTAAAAATGTGTGTGCGCACATACTTTTAAAACCATGTTCAGAAAGAACCATCTGTTGCCATTGCTATCAATACTTTGAGTATCTGTTTTGTTGCAAATGATATAATTGTCTTTAAAGCGGGCCTCCTACTGTGCGATTTTTGCCACGAATTTCCAACGATTAGGTACGATTACCAGAGACTGTTCACACAATCCTACCAAATCGTACATAATCGTTAGAATTTCGTGGCAAAAATCGCACATAATCGTTAGAATTTCGTGGCAAAAATCGCACAGTGGGAGGCCCGTACATTTTGGTTTTCTAGGGCCTATCCGGTTCGTAAGTGACTGCATCGTACGCGCTGCCATTTTGAAACAAGAACTAATGTAAAAGTTAATGGCAGCGCGTGCGCGTGTGACGTAGCACTTACTAATCGGATAGGCTATATATACAAATACCGAAATTTATTCCCGCTTTAACTTGCAATGCATAGTTCCGACCTGTCAATCAACCGAACCCGCCGACCAATCACAACAGAGCTAGCAGAGATCACCCACATAGGTCAAAGTGCAATGTTTGCAACAACAACATTTGTTCTGCCCCGATACAAATTGTACAGTGTTGTATGCGATGTTCCTGGTGAATCTTTGGTTTCAAGGCCGGTCGTTTCGTTGTTCAAAGGTACGAAATCACGTATTTCATGATATTACATCCCTGTATTACTGGCCCTTTACTCGGTGTGTTCTAAGATAACTGTCGACCCTGAAACATTAACACCTTTGAGTTTTATCCAATGAATCTGTGCTTTCCGTTGAAAGTCCCATTGCTTTGTGCGTTGTGTGTCGCCATTTTGACGATAGCGTATGAGCCATAGCAACAATATCCAAGGGGGCGGGGTTAACTGGGCAAAATCGGAACTATGAATTGGGTGTAACTAAATAGTTATATATTCATTCAGGTGCAGATTAATCACGGCGCTCCCTGAGACAATTGCATGTTCATGATTTCGCCTGTAGGATTTGTATTTCATATCAGTTTTTAGTTTACAATGTCATGTTCAACTTAAGATCAGGGGCCAGTTTCATGGTGCTGCTAAGCACAGGATTTATTTGCTTTATAAAATGGATTACAAGCCAAAATTATACACCAACTTGTGTTCTTCGCAAGAGTAGCAGAATACCTTTCACTATACACATCACTTACGATTTTGGCTGGCAATCCATTTTTGCAAAATAAAGCAAACAAATACTGTTTTGCTTAGCAGCGCCATAAAATTTGCCCCTGGTAAGATCTTAGTACTGCAGCCGATTTCACGAAAAATTGCGTAGCTTGCGCAACCTTTGAAAATGGCGTAAGCCCCATATAGGCCTTTGTGTAATTATCACCGGAATGTTGCGCAAGCGGGCTTACGCATGTGCGCAAGGATTTGTGAAATCGGCTGCAGATCCTGTATGTCGTGCTATGTTGGATATTTGGTCTCTCGGAGGACTTTTAGGATATTCAGAGTTTTTGTCAAGCCGGAAGTTGGACATTTCTAGATTCTGGCGACTCCATGTAATTGGTTCTCCGTTCCTCGCGTCTGCTCTGTCTCCATTCCGTAACTTTCGTCATAAGCAACTCCAGAATAACGACAAAGCTGCTACATATGATTGCAATTGATCCGAAAATGTACACCACCGAGTAATTTTGGACGTAGGAGTACACATAACCTGGAACGAAAAGAACAAGTCTTATTCAGGGTTGCTACAATTAGGCGGTAGACCGAAGGTGAAAAAGTGCTCTAGAAATGGGAGAATAATGCTCCTGTCAAAGGATGAAAGCATTATCTGTACACCAAAATGTAGCGTTTAATGCCCTTATTTAGAAAAATTAATGTTCATGTAAAAATACTGGTTCATCATGTAGCTGAAATCCAAGACAGAAGATCGCAGGAGTGCGCCTTCATCGAGAGGGGATGCCAATCTTGACAAGGGGTGGGCGCTATAATAATCCAATATGGACCTAATGTACCTCACATTATAGTAAATAAAAATAAATAAATTATTATTAATGTTATTGGGAAAACTGTCATTTTGAAGTAAATGAACCGTAATATGGCCCAAGTACATAATGGTACCTTGTCATTGTTCTTAAAATGTCAAAATGTGATATATTAATTATGGTTTGTAACATGGCCACAATCACAGGTACACTCTGACTTTTACAATGCAAAAAAGTGTTACATTTAAAAAAGGGCACAAACTATACTTCTAGAGTCTTGACTTTAATATGGCTTTATATGTCATTCAATTTATGTTGTAGAAGCTATATAAACAGCTGTTCCATAAAAATTTCCAAAATGTGGTATTTAGGGGCCTTTTCTGTGAAAATAGGCCTATGCAAGAAAATGTGGGTTTGAAATGGTACATGTCGCCATGGGTGATTGAAAATCTTCACTGCATTGAAAATAAACAATAAAATGTGACAATGTTTGCATAAAACGATCACAAGAGGTTGTACCCTTTTTTATAGCATGTTTCACTGTACAACATTAGTAGCAAGATGCGGTTTGCCAGTTGGTCAAAACTCACCAGCAAGAGGAGGGCCAACGAGAAAGCCGAGTCCTTGCATCTCTATCACAAATCCGAAGGAGAAGCACAGAGTATCCAGTCCGACGTACTCCACAAGGAGAGTGGGTACCAGTGGGTCTGTGGAACCAGCCACAAGCGTGTAAAGTGCGGCCGTCATGGCGAGGGTAGGGTAGTTAGAAGCGGTCGACATAACCGCGAGTAGCAGGCCGGAAATGAGGAGTGAAATGATGAAAGCCATCAGCCTGTGGGAGACGCACATGACCCGGTCAAAGACGAAGCCGATCAGGAGTCTTCCAGCCATGTCCGTTATGCCCATCACTGCTAAAATGAATGCTGCCGCGTCTTCGTCTATATCGCGGGAGAGAGCGAACGCCTTGAAGTACATGTACGGAAGGTGATATCCAGAGCACAGCAAGAAACCGGACAGACAAAAGAAAACGAAGAAGCGGTTACGAAACAGACTCGCAATCGTAGCCAACGTACTTGGACACCTGTTGGGGGTTTTAGGAAGGTCGACACTTGCCTCATCTTCCAGCCCGTCTGCGTTATCGGCATGGATTCCGGCTGTTATGGAACTGAGAGAAACTGCACCGGGCTGGTCGATGGGATCGGTGAGCTGTGGATAGAGCCGATTTTCCTCTTGCAACTGGTTTGGCGTATCGATTGTTGACAAATTGTTTTGGGATCCTTTCGTCGAACGCTCCAAAGACACATCCTGGTTTGATGGCACCGACAAACATGACATATTGTCACAAGCAAGGGGCGATGGGACGATTGGAGAGGTGATCGGGGACTGTAGGAAGTTGCTCACGCCTGCTCGAACGCTGACGCTCTGTTGCCAGCTACCAACTAAAAGATCTGCCCCATCTGATGATTGAAAGGCTGCAGCGACAGCTGCAGACGGAGGGGCCGATGCATAGGTGATTTCGATCGTCGGTATGGTACCGATATTTGAGAAGTGACTGCTCGAATTTTCGGCGAAGGGGTCCTTATTGATGGATGATTCCCTAGCGTTACTGACGACTGGCGACGACAAACCAAAGAAGCTGTCCAGCAGGATCGGTGAAGTTGGCTGTGGGGAATTAGGCGGTGTCTGGAGGAGCACGCTCCTGCCCATTCGCACGCCAATGCTCTGCTTCCAGCTTCCAGCACAGACGACATCGGGGTCCATCCCGTTCGTCCGGATAGACCTCAAGCTTTGCATGCTTCTCCCTGTCCCGGGCCGGCTGACAATGACTAAGGATGGGGTTGGGGTTTCTGCTCGTACCGGAGTCATGGCGTTGGCATTGCTTCCATCGTCACCGTCCTGTTTAGACCCATCTAATGCACCCCGTACCGGAATTTTTCTTTCCAAGAAGGTTGCCCCGCACAGCACCAGTATTAATTCAACGGCACCGAGAACAAGAAACGCATTTCGCCAGCCTACGGTGACCAGGAGTTTTTGGTTTAGCGGTGCAAAGACAAAGGTCCCTAGGCCAGAGCCAGATCCAGCGATGCCGGCGGCCAACGCCCGTCGTCGCTCAAAGAATCTACCCAACATGACGATGCACGGTAGGTAGCTCATCCCAAGGCCAAGACCTTAGAAACACGAAAAAAAGTTGGATTTAGTGTAAAAAATACTATCAGAAACTTTATGGACAACTGAATGAATAAAGCTCATTCGAAATATGATTTATTGGTTTTCTTTTGTTTGCTTTATTTGCATCGAATTTGAGTGGAGTGCAATTGTTTTTAATTTTGTTGTTCAGACTAAAACTAGGAATATGTAAAGTGGTAGGCTTATATTAAAACAATGTATGTAGCACTTGCTGAAATGACCTGGCTCGATGTTAAATCTTCGTTTTACTCCACAGTCTGGTCCGAGCTATCGCGAATTTCAATTGTATTTTTGTTTTATTTTAAAGGGTCTGGAATCAGCCGTTGATATTTTTATATGGTCGCGAAAACTCGGACAAGACTCAGTGCGCGACATCTGAATAATATTGCCCGGTCGGGTCAAATTTTACTTTTTGTTCTGGATGAACGACCTACCAGTCAGGACTCCGAATGAGAGGTACAGATGAAGAAGGCTGGTTGCCCGGGCACTGAGAAATAAGCCAGCTGAGGCAAAGAATCCACCAACTACGGCCACTGCGCAGGCACCGAATCTATCGATCAGAATGCTTATAAATGGACCTGTTTATAGTAATGTAGAAAATACATCATCAGGTATAAAACTATTGGTTGACTTAGGATTTGACGTCGTGGACATCCGGGAACTCTAAAAACTGCCTGGATCTGGTTCTCTGGTTCATTATTATAAAGTAAATAGTTCACAAACTATGTTGAGAGCTGGAAAACAACAGGCCGTGTAAGTCGACCTCGAGAGCAGCTTGCGGGACGCCACGAGATTCTTACTAGAACCTTGTTTTGGAGCTAAATAGTGTGCACATGCTGTGGGAATCACTTTGTTCAAACAGGTCCTCTTGGACCTGGACGAAAACACTGAAGCGGAACAGTCTTGAAAGCGATTCCAAAGTGACTGGCCAATCAGTGCCTTGTTATCCACAAGTACACTGACATCTGTTCTCACCAAGAATTGTTAGTTTAAGAAAATGTCGTTTCTTTTTGGAAAAGTATAGACCCTTTGCACGGTGGCTATCTTATTATTATTTTTTATTTTATTTATTCACCACATCCAACAGCGGAAGAACCGCCAATTACAGGAATGGGATCAATTAACATAGATATTCGAATAACTATCAACTTCTAAGTTGAATTAGAAACGGCCAGAGACATCGGGGAATGCTCTGGGATCTTTAAAGTGCGTTACATGTAACACACTAGACCAACGGCTTTACATCCCTTCCGAAGGATGGGACAAGTGTGATTAAGTGCCTTGCTCAAGAGCACAAGTGTTACGGGCGGGAATCGAACCCACATTCCAGTACTGGCACAAGAACTTGAGTTCGACGCGCTAACACCCCCTTATAAGGGGTAATCCCATTGTCATTATGTGTCATGGATAGGGGCTTTGTGGATCTATTGTCACATCATCTAAACATAATAACCTGCCCACAAAAATGGCCGGCGGGTGCAAAGGGTCTATTGATTACCAGAGCACAGCATGACTCCAAGCATGATAGAACCGGTCCAAGACGTGTCCGCATTGGACTGCTTGAACTCCTTGAGGAACTCCACGTGGAACGCGCCTATTGTGGCGTAGGTCATCCCAAAACAGATAATGTGAGTGAAGAGGGCGGCCACCATGATAACCCACGCCCACCCCTTGTCCAGATTGGCATCCCCACTCGATGAAGGCGCACTCCTGCGAGGCATGTTCTTGATCAACTCTGCAACGTCCGGGGTGTCTGGCTTCTCGGGAGGAGCCGTGGGTTGCAGGGATGGTTGCTCATTGCAGCCCGGTGCGTCCCCGGCCGGCGCGTCCCCGGCCGGCGCGTCGCCGTTGCACCATGGGATGGCCGGGAATGGATCCGGTACGCAGACTTGGCACAGCTCGGCCATCTAGTCTGCATGGCGTGGGAAATTCAGAAATTTGAATTATCAGATGGACGAAATTGGACCTATTTTCATATTTTTGTATTTCGATTTAATAATACTTATATAGTTAGTTGCTAATGTCCTTTTTTATAATGATGTGAATTTTGTGAAATTCAGTGGGCCACTGCACCGCCCCCCACTACCCCCCACACTCCACCCCCACCCACCCCCCCCCCCCCCTACCCCCCACTAAAAATCAATTGCATTTGCCTCTGATTAGTCATGGGTTGGCGTGTTTACATAATCGAAAAGTATAGGCAAATAACCCTAGTAATAAGTATAATTCGTGTGTGAATGAGATTTGCAAAATTTGGCAATATTGCAACAGAGAGTTGGTTGTTAGGGCCCCTGTATCATAAATCGAGCTCAAGGTGTTCTATGTCAAATTATTCAATCCCAACTGGTTTTTAAAATATTTTTCAAAAAGAGATTCTGAAAACAACTAGGCCTAGGCCTATACACCAATCCGAGCTGGAAAATCATGGTCCATGTACGTCCGCCATAGCTGGGGGCCATCCAGTGCCATGAACTGTGGGTTTTGTGTTGATGATATGCTGTTACATTATGTTGTCACTTCGAACAAGTTTGCGCGTTTATTTGCTTGTGTACGCGTACGCGTACGCGTTTTGCGCTGTTCGATTTAACAACAAGACAAAGCGCCCAGCAGTCCATGGCAGTGGATGGCCCCAAGTAATGGCGGACTTGCAGGGAAGGATTCGTGTATAGACGAATCCGGTTGCTAAGGAGTCCTTTCCTGCAAGTCCGCCATTACTGGGGGCCATCCACTGCCATAAACTGGGCGCTCTGTGTTGTTGTTAAATCGAATAGCGCACAACGCGTACGCGTACACAGGCTTCGCAAGCAAATAAACGCGCAAAATTGTTCGAAGTGACAACATAATGTAACAGCATATCATCAACACAAAACCCACAGTTCATGGCACTGGATGGCCCCCAGCTATGGCGGACGTACACGGACCATGACTTTGCAGCTCTGGGTGTGAACCAAAACAAATACGAGAAGAAAGATCGGAACCGTCGAGCTTATACCTTGTCCTTAGCTTGATGGCCTGTTGTTACACGCCATCCCAAGACACAGGTGGCCACATGTCCACGTCCCGTGCAAGAAGGTTCGCACTCCGACAGTTGAAGGTGTTTTGTGGCTAGGTGGCTTGGCCACACCGCTGTGGGAGCCGAACCTCCGTTACTCCGTAAGGCCAAGAAAGTTTGTTGCATAAAATCAAACCACGTTCATGTACGTACATCGACATCATGTAACTTTAGTTTTTAGTTTCCATAGAAATGGTGCGCGCGTGTTTGGTTCTATGCGTAATGAAGATACCAGCTTTCGTGCATGTGCAGCAATGTGCGTCACAGAGGTATTGTTTCACGCCCATGGCGACAGACGCGCCAAATAAAAGTATGTTCTCGCCATCCGATTGGAGGATTGCATAAAGCCCGCCGCACACCTTTGCGATTTACCGGCCCATCGGACACCGGACCATCGGATCCGGAAAAAGTTTGATTTGCTCCGGTCCTATGGTGTGCGGTCAAACCGGCCCGAATTGTTTCAGCGCACACCTTTCCGGCAAGTGGTCTGATGATCCGATTATCCGGTAAATCGCAAAGGTGCATGTGCGGCGGGCTTAATTTGCATGGCAATTTATAGGGCGTCCCGATTGTAACGGCTATATAGCAAAGTGGAATACCCTGCGATCTCAGGATGGTTTTGGTCGTCTAGCTCGGATTCCAATGCCAATCCGATGAACTTTCGGAAAGCCATCTTCCTGTAAGTCGCTTTTCGGGCTTCTGTATCCCACATGTATCCCCCACACTGTTTTAATTCTCACAAGAATATATCTTGCAATAGGGCATTCTGACTCTGTTTCTAAGAACGCACGTCACATACAAAGTTTTGGCTGGTAACTCAGTTTGTAAAGCCAAATAATTATCTGCAAAGCAAAATATTTCTGTGCCTAAAAGCCGTATACAGGATTTTTAATGTCCACAAATTTTAATCAACCATTTGACCGAAAAACAAAAATACTCATAATTTATGGAAGATAATAGTTCCAAATTTCCAATGCAATGATTCCGCCCAAGATGATATAATTTATTTGATAAGAAAACGATATTAAATCGACTACAGTAATTAAAGAAACCAATCAGCACGGTATCATCTTCTAGACATAATAAAAACGATCGCAAAATCACAATAATTATTTAAACAACTCTGAATGCCGCAATAGGGCGACATTTCGGCAAGACTCTCACCGGAGACCACCGAAATTTCGGCAAGAGTCACTCAAAATAACACCTTATTTTTTTACCCAAAGCTTTCAAAAATGGTTGCAGACCGAAGAGAAACAGCTCCAGTCCCAATAAAAATGGTTCTCGACCTAAAAAAAATGGTTTTTGACCTTAAAAAATGAATTTTAAACTCAAAAATATTAGGGCGACACCAAAATGTCGCCCTATTGAGCAGGTCGCCCTATATAATATAGCTTTTTTACACACGATTTGTCGCCCTATTCTAGCATTGATAGTAATTCTCATAACATCAATCAATAGACTGCCGAAGTGAATACGTCATCTTTTGTTTGTTGCCCATAGGCAATGGCCCTACACTAAAAAATAACTGAACCGTGTCCTGTGCTTTTGCAATGGTACGTTTTCCGACGGCCAAGATGTTTAGAGCCAATAGACAGCCGAAGTGTGATGTGGGTTGCCATGGCGATTGGCTCTAAACTATTATGGCCGTCGGAAACAGTACCATTGCAAAGCACAGGGAGACACGGTTCAGTGATTTTTAGTTTAGAGCCAATTGCCTAGGCAACCAACAAAAGACGACGTATTCACTTCGGCAGTCTATTACCATGGCAACACGTCACACTTCGGCTGTCTATCAACATTTATTCTTACAATGCCACGCAACTGTACACTGATTATACAATAACAAAAAAAGTGTGACATTAAGTGGATAAATTATATAAGAATATGGGTGGCACATTGACATTATGGAGCCATCGGCTGATATGGCGACGCCCTCAGCAAGGAAACAAAGACTTACATAAGACCTAGAAACATCCGGAAAGACTTATAATAGGGTTAGATCTATAAATACGAGTAAATTAATAGATGCAATATTATAATGGAATGTATATCAAGTTAGCAAAACAGGCAACACCGTGCAGACTAATCGGGGTTAGTCAAGTTTTCGAAAGAAAAAATTACAAATCCTAAAATAACATTGACAAGTAAATAGAGTAAATAATAAAAAGATTTGGAAGTAATCTTATACAAGCAACAATCATATTATTTGAGCCATGCAGGAAATGATCATTATTACAAAGAAAGGCAACCCGTCCAGCTGCTCCACATTTGCTTCGCCCACCCCACAAAATGCAACGTTATGGTATGGATCGGTTCTAAAGGGAAAAAATGAGGCGGGGCGTTACCTATATACTGCCCAGGTGCACTACTAAATCAGAATATTGTGCAAATCCCTTTTGCTTGGGGGATGGGAATTTATTTTATTTTATTTATTTATTTAATTTATTTGTTTATTCACCACATCCAAAAGTGGAAGGACCGCCAATTACAAGAATGGGCTCAATTAACATAGATATTGTAATAACTATCAACTTCTAAGTTGAATGTGTCACCAATGTACTTTTTAACAGTAGCAATGCATTTTTTGACATTTCACTTTACACCCACCCCTGTATTCAGCTATGCTGCACATCTCCCAATTGCTCAATCATAACAAATAACATAATTGTAAAGAAGAATAACAGGGCTTTCTAATGATACCAAATTCAAGGCAAATGAGTTGGCAACAAGAGAGGATTCGTCAGTCAAACTTGACTTTCCGAACTTTTTTTAGGAGTTTAGATGAGAAGGCATTACATACAGCGTAGGCTCCAAATTCTCTGCGGTGCATTCAATTCATTAGAAACTCGGACGAATTCTCTCTGGAGTCGATTATAATTTATTTGGAGTTGGGAATCGAAATCGCGATTCTGTTTTTTGGAGGAATCATTCTCCATTATCTTGTCGATTCCAGTAAGTATACCTGGTGATTTTGAATAATAAGCGGTGCAGAAATTAAAACAATCTAGGATTTATATCAGGTTTGCGAGATATTTTTGTCTGTTGCCAATTTTCGCATGAAAGTCTTCAAGTGCACACCACCAGAGTCTGCTTCTACCGATTTTTCTTACAAGTCCTTTTCATCCAGCCAAACTGATAACCTTGAAACGTGGGACTGAATGGTACGTAGCGACTCCAGGCCCATCGGCGTAGGAACTTGGTAATGTACGGTATGTCATAGCACGGGGGTAACGCGGGATTTCCAGGTTTGTTTACTGCCTCAACATTTAGCTGTGTGTAAATTGCGTCCTCCGTGGTATTTCCATTTTCCGAGCTGAGTTGCTCGATTTGGGTGTCTTTGGCAGCATCGAGGGCGTTGTGACGCCAGGCCAAAAGCCCTCTTTCCTCTTCCGTACCTGGAAACATTTCAAATAATTCGCAGAAGTTACGGTAATCTGGCAGACTGGTAATGCATGAAAGTGCGATACCTAACGGGCACATCATCCGTGGCCAAACAGTGGTTTGGGTCGTTGACTTGCTACAATGGGTTGAACAATTGGTGTTGCGGATTGAGCAAGACAATAACTACAATTGCAGTTCTCTATAAAATCCATCCTAAGATCTTTAATGTACTTGAATGTAAAGGCGTCAATGTGTGCATAGATACTGAGAGAAGATCTTGGTGATGGACATTTTTGTCAGTGTCATGCAAAATAAATAATGTCCTTCTTAGGAAGATCACAGGTGATCCTGGCATAGACTGACGTGGTGCCGTTATAGATGATGTGATCTTTGTTTATATCTGTTGAAAATTAGTCGACGTTATGCGCACGCATCTACTTTGCATAAAATTGGTAACGACGCCAAAGGTAGTCTGGTACCCGGACCAAAAATTATTTGACTAGACTGAATTTAAGGTCCGGCAGCCGCCAATTCCGCCATTTTGAAACAGGAGGAATTCCTTCTTTTTCCGAAGGGTCCCGAAGTTACCCGAATGCACGTCCGGTCGTCCGGGCGTTACCGTTAATCGTCAGGTACAATTTGTCATTGTTTCGAGAATTTGAATTGACGTCGCCGCGTGCACGTACGTACGCGTGCCGCTGCGCTTGTTCTCCCAAACAATCGTGGACGTTTTAGGGAGGTCTAACAAAGAGAACAATATCGTCCGCGATTGGCAAGCGAACGTCCGCGATTCGCTCCTGTACAAAACCAACGAGAGTAAGGAAAAATAGACCAATGTCCAAACAAAAGAGGAACAAAGGGACGTCTGCGATTGTCAGTGAGTTCACACCTGGGTGCATGTTTTGGTTTGCTGTGACGTCAGAGGGCACATCATCTATAGAGGACCCACATGTGACGTTTGTGCTTATCATACCTGGTATGGTGTTGTCTAGCAGAATGGCAATCAGACCTCCAATAAACATCCCTGTGGTGAGCACGACTGACACAATTTGGTCTATCTCCTCCGATCCTGTCAAAGTGTCAGCAGAGGTATACGTAAAATTACAGCTAATGTGTACGTAGTGTGCTTTTGTTGCGCCAATTAACTAAAGTCAGTTGATTTTTTGACTCGTTGATACGGGTCAAGCACGTTTAAAACCGATTATAGATGGTCCAGAAAAAAATGACACTCTTTGTTTTGTCATAATTTCTACATATTTTACTTTTCCTGCTGGGAGTGGGATATCACCATTATAGAATATTAGTTTTACCTGAAAATGAATTCACCTGAAAAAATATTTCTTTGAAAAATATGGAGGTTTAGATGCACGTAAAGGGCGAACGTGAACGCGACATTCTTTCAGCACCGGTCATATCTTGAAAGTCGGAATCGAATCTTGATCACAGCACCAAAGTTATCTCGCCACGAAAGTCACAGATGTGGGTTTTGGTTTTCATCTGTTCAGAATAGTGACCAAGTGATGAAAGCATTTCACGTTCACGTTCGCGTTTTACGTGCATCCAAACCTGCCTATTATGTACAGGTTTTTAAAATGTGTCGTTTTTGTGGACAACTCTTGTTTTGGCTCGAAAGAAACATTTGAGTTTGGCGGAAACTTGACTGGGTCTGCCGAGCTTCTTATCTGAAGCTGTAAACAATAAAGTTTAATGGTATATAATGATATAATTATTACTTAAATTATCTTTACCATTATCACCATTAGAGAAACCAAAATACATGTAGGAAAGTTGGCATTTGGGACACAAGTGGAAACCAGAGAGACATTTGGGCGTCCCCTTATCTCTCAGGTACCACTTGGAAGTAACATATTTTTCCAAGAGTGTTTTTAAAAAAGGAAAATAGTTCCCCCCACCCCCACCCCCAAAAAGCGAAATCTGTCAATCATTCACGAAGTTATTCACAAAGTTTGAAAGTAATGTTATTACCAGTATTAATGATGCCAGGATTTTTATCCATGTAGTATGGCACCACCAGCCCCATAAGGGTAGAGAACCCGAGGACGGAGAGATTTCGGGACGAGTTAAGGTCCACAAATTGGAGGTTAGACAATCCTACTGCTGTCACCATCCCTGTAAAATGAACGAAAACGACAAATAAGCTACGCCGGATATTGCCAAAATTTAGCTATTAGTTTTGCAAGGTGAGTACTAGCAATGCTATCGATGCTGTGTGGGGTGAAACTATACCCCCTCAAAACCAAACCGAGACAGTATATTTTTAAAGACACAGCGAATAGAGACAAAAAAGATAACCAGTCCGTTTCGAGATAACCAAATGCCTTTCTCCTTATTTAAAGAAACAAAAGACATTGTGCTTATCAAGTGCAACACGTACATTATTGACCCACCGAAAATCGGATACGAACTTTAAAAGGACTATTTACCGAATGTGATGCAGAGGACGCCTCCTACGACCGGTTCTGGTATGGTTGCAAACAAGGCACTAAATTTGCCGAGAACTCCCGTGATTACCATGATACAGCCAGCAGTCTGGACAACAATTCTACTCCCAACCTAGATTTAAGAAGAGCAAAAAGAGCAATTGGCAAGTTTGTGTGCAGTTAATCCTCTGACATACCATGGGGTGTTTTCGGAAGGCACTTTGTATGTTTGTATTTTATTTTATTAAATTGAAACACCTTCGGGCCAGTTTTGCTCAAACGTCAGGTAATTTTCAATCGAACATACTGTTGGACCTTGTATAGTTACCTTTAATGTCGAGTTCCATTACTAGTCAGGCCGACCCTGGGAAATCTGGACCTCTAGCCAAGCCCTATTTATTTGTGTATTTTGCATAATGGAACTATCAAACATCAAATCATCAAACCTCTAGCCCAGTGACACGAGTAAACAATAACCTGACAGAGAAATAACCGAGGGTACAGCCCTTCCGGAGTCTCTCCTTGGAGTCTCCGCGTAATTTTATGCAGGGTGAATCTCTGAGGGTTAAACGGCTGAACATACTTTTGTGATTCCTATAGCTCCGATGTTTTCACTGTGTGACGTGGTTCCGTTCCCGGATCCCCAGGCGCCTGACAGAACACACCCAATTCCCTCTATTAGAATGCCCCGGTTGATGGCGTGCTGTGGAGGAGGCGGGGCGCCAGACATTCTAGCGCATGCGTAGTAGTCACCAACAGATTCAATAATGGAAGCAAAGACGCCAGCTACGATACCGAGAACACTGGAGAAGGTCACCGTAGGTGTGCCCCACTGCCCTAAAAACAATTGCAAAATGATGCGTTTAAACTCCCAAAACCTTAGCCGAGTTTTCGCGACCATAAAGTGAAACATGTTTGAAACGTAGTCATGAGTTGAAGCAGTGATCAGCTTTGGTTGGAGACAACAAAATGGTGATCTTTAGTTCAATCAGTAATGATACCAGACATGCGTCTGGTCATGGTCGCGAAAACGCAACCATAACAGGAATCAGACCGCGTTAATAATAACCTTTTGAAAACTCTTGGTGGCAGCAAACTTGTAAGAATCCAGACTAGACTGGTTGCCGGTCTACATGATCCACATACGAACACATTATGAGGACTGGAATCGGAAGCCTTTTTACGTCATCGCATCGCGTGTTTCACGCTGATTGTTTCCTTTCCTGGTGTCAGGGGTCGCGGATAAAGCGAAATGCATGTACGAGTAGGGAGTTTTGTCAGTGACATGGTAAAACAATTTTAAAAATTATGCGTGTACATGACTTTTCGCCTGACCTTTGTATTCATCGCTGTATATCGCTCAGCCATTCGACAACGCTTTCTACTGAACCAGTACCGGTCATCATATTTGTGTTCGTATGTGGAATATCAGGCCAAGGAACCAGTCTGTCTGATCACATTATTGAGAACATTTTTTGATCTCTTGGTGGCAGCAAACTTGAAACACTAAGAACTGGTTTTAAAAATACGAGGACCAATACTATATAGGTCGTTGGAAAATATGGATAGATACCAATGACCTCTGGCACTAGTCGAGAATGAGCAAGAATTACTTGTATGCATCTTTATTGAGTGGCGGTCACGTCGGAGACCAGCGATGACTTCATTTAATCAGCTTTCTCAGTTAGTGACATACAGTACATGTACCAAGAAAATGCTTACGTTTGCAGGAGGTCGTGGGTTCGAATCCCACCCGAGCACGCTGTGAAGTTTTTCATAGTGTATCGGGAAAGCACTGAGTATACAGTGTTAATAATTACGTCGGGTAAGGGCATCATCATTTTACTGAAAATATCATTTTAATCAGAATTTAATAACTACAGAAACATATTTTCCAAAAATGTTTTTAAAATGTTTAAAACGCAAAGCAGTTCCGACCCTCTTCATCCGAAATTCTGAAACGCCCGAGGTCATTTGATTTGTTGATAAACAGGGTTTTAACGTCATCCTGAGAAGAACACAAAACGGCCTGTGGAGTATTGAATGGAAAATATACGGAGTGAATGTTCATCATGCCTGTTTTGGCCTTGTAACTCAAAATACAAACGTGAAAAAACCGGTGAAATTGTGGCTCACAATGAAACTCTTTTGAAGTAAATGGAGCATTGTGACCGGTGGTTTTGTCACAGAACGAATAGACTTTAAATAAATTCGGTAATACGGTCGTGTTTTGTCCGTCTAACGCCATTTTAACGAACACGATCGACAGAATTTGTTATGGGCAGTACATGTATATATTTTGGTTTCGACCCGTATTACCGACTTGAGAAACCGTGATTGCGCGACAATATTCACAATATATCTGTCGGACCCTGTAAGAAATGGGATCCGACCAAGGATGTCTTAATTAAGAACCCCCCATCAGTACACAGAGTGACCATTGTCCATCCCAGGGCCGTCCTGGAGTCTTGCCATAATCTCCCAAATTTACGACCCTGTTTGTGGTTTCACGTTTCTCCAGACATTTAGCTGAGAGCGTGGGAACATCTTTCCAGACCATGTGTTTCTGCCTAGATACAGTGTTAGGTCATTTCATTGGTTTTTTCTTGATTGGTCAGCCCCGACATTACGTAATGCTTTTTTTGGGGGAACAAACCAATCAGCTCCGTTGTTCAACCATGTGAGCGCGTGGTTTTGGTGTTAGTTCTTGAGGCCTTAGCCAGCCTTCCTCAGAAGCGACTGACATCTGAGATGGGATAACATCCCGTTTTTCGTTAACTGTTGTTAACCAGTCCCATCTCGTTTTCCCAACGTGCTCTCTTGGTACAGGTAAGAAATTTCCTCTTGCTCGTTTTAAGTGTAATTGATTTAATTCAATCGCTGGTTACCCCAACGAGAAACGGGTCGGATTGTTTTCTGTTTGAAGAGAGAATTCTTGTAAAACCTTATGAATCCCTCCTTAGTATTTTTGAGAAAAAGGAACTTTATTATTCCTGCTAAAACTTGCGACGTGACCATTTTATCCCTTTGCATTTCATCTAATGTTTTATCCTTTTAATATTTAATGGTCACGGATTTCTAAACTGTATTTTTGTTGTTATACGACCCGTGCATTCTCGTGGGATAATCTCCGATAATATTCCTGTTTATTGCATTATTTGTAACTTTGCTGATCACGCTAAGATGAGTCCGTTTTTTCCTAACTCCGTACTTAATTGTTGGTGTTTTTATCAGTCGACTCATTCTCATGTTGTCGAAAGCTCATGATGCGTGCCGCACTCTGTGACGTGATCGTTCAATACCTTGCTATAGCTTTCTGATTTAAGTACTGATTATATATTGGGAAGTACACGATCACAGACAGAAGGTTTTGCTTGTTCGAAGTGCACTTTTCTTGGTGTGATCAGCCATTAATTATTTGAATGACTTTGTGTATTTTATCTGATGATTGCAACTATTGTTCAGGATTATTGTTGTGTCATTACAATGCCCATTACCTTTTTAATGCAACTGTTGCCGATCTATAATAGAGTTCGGATCCTAAGTTTACAACATTTTGCATTAGCGATTTGCTATACCGTCATTTAAATCGGTGCGTTTTCGGTGCTCCCGTCTGCGCGATTAATTCACTAGTTTATGGTTCGGTATTTTTCCTCTTGTATATATTCTGTTTCTCTTTTTTATTTACCACTGTAATTTTTGCGCGTCCTAGTTGCTTCTCATGTGCACTCGTCGCAAACTAATTCCTGCACTGTGTATTTTGTATTTTTACTGGGCGTAATGACATTGCCGCTCGTTTAAAAGAGTTTTATCAATTGTTTTGCTTTTTAGCTCTAAGTAGTTCACTGCATTCTTTCACTTAATCGCATTTTGCGGCTTTGGTCAATAAGCTCATAAATTATGGACCTCTGCTGTTAGCTCGTGTGTACCCTGCTAATCGGTACCACGAGGCGCCCTTGATAGGGTTAATCCCATTTGTGTTAGGTCTGTGGTGGGTGGCAGTATTTGAGCCAAACACACAGATTTCTGACTCATAATTGTTTTCCAAGTGTTCCACCACTTGCCTCGAATACTCAGCTTTAGTAACCAATTTAAGGCAATTGCGCAAGCTCGTGTTTTATTATTTTTTATCACGCGACTTTTTAAATTCATGTTATTTTGATTCATTTGCACTAATGTATTGTATGGAATTGTTCTAGTCGGGCACATCTAAAATTCGCTGATTTAATATGCTCCTCTTTATATATTTCACGTTGTCCCTTGAAAACCAGTTGCTTAATTTACTTGTTTTAGAATACATGTCATGGTTGCTAAATTAATTCCACTTATTATACATGTGTTACCACTTGTCGTGCGTGAGACCATCTTGCCACGAGAAGTGACCTTGACGGGATTATAAATGCATTTGTGGTTAAGTTGTGCTGGTGTGAGTCGCTGCTCACACATTTACGGCCAAAGTTTATTTATTGAAGGACCACATGTGTATTGATAATCCTTTGTCTATTTTGTAAACACATGGGAATAAGTGTAACTTCGTTATTACCCGTCCGCGTAATTATTTGTTTGATTATTGTTAAATTATTTTGTTAAGAAGCGACTGACATCTGAGATGGGATAACATCCCGTTTTTCGTTAACTGTTGTTAACCAGTCCCATCTCGTTTTCCCAACGTGCTCTCTTGGTACAGAGAGTACAATTATTTGTCCAGGTCGTCGCTTTTAGGGGAGTCGATCCGATTCGACTCTTCGCCTCCTTATCCCCCCTTTCTCTGACTGTGGACCGCCCGTCGTGACCGTTGATACTACCGGACCAGATCCAAGTTCACCCAAGCGCGGCAAGTTCAAGTTCACCGAAACGCGGCGGATTTCACCACAAAGCTATGTTAATTACCACATTAATTACCACATTTCTCTCTGCTTCTTATCCAATTTTTACTGTATTTTCTTAAGTCTTTTTATCGCACTGATTTTTTACCAGCCCCGTTTATAGTGTTTTCAGTGCCAGTAACATGTGTAATCCTACCCCTTTTTATTGACATGTTCCAATTAAATAAATTTGTATTAAGAGAGAAAGAGGATCATACAAAAATATTGTCCACCGGATTCCATATTCTTGAGCAGTGTCCGTTTTAAAAACTAACGAACCTAGACAGGGCTTTGACAGATTTTCTATCTAAATTATCTAAAGTACCTGTGACAAAAATGGAGGCACCGCCCGGATCTGCTCTATTCTAAATTTGTTCCCTTTGCTTGCATTTTTTCTCTTCGAGCTTTGACTGTTATGTGATTTTTATGAATCATTGGCTTTTTATTATTTTGTTGATTGCAAAGGGAACCATAATCCATTGCGGACGATTTTTTTTCATTGATTCTCATTACTCCGGCATTGATTTCATTTTTTTGATTGATTTCATGTCCATTTGATCGATAGCCGAATTGCTTTTTTGTCCTCGCATCCCCTTGTTAAATTCAGTTGACACTTTAATTTTGTTGATTGATGATTGGGCTATTGTTTATTTTATCCCCCCATTCCGCCTGAATTTGCAATTTTTGTTGTTTGCCAGTTGATTTCCCTCGTTTGATTTGCATTTATTGTTGCCCACCGATTGGGAATTGCTTGCATTTTGTTGAGTTTGATAATTGCATTGCTTTTTATTTTTTTGATATTTAATTGACGTGCATTTTATCATATGCGCGATTTTTTCTTCGACCATTTATTCTGTCGATATTGCCATTGTGCATTTTGGCCTTGTTTTTTCCCGTTATATAATATTTCACTTGCCCGTACCAATTGAGCACGATGGAATTCCCCGATGCCCTTAAAGAGTTTTTAGTTGGGCATGGCAAGACCCTGGACGACCTGAAAGGTGCCCTAGGACAGTCCCCGGATGAGCCGAAGCCAGAGTCTTCTTCGTCTTCGTCCAATACACCGGTGACGAGGTCCTACCGGCGTCTCAGGCTGTTCTCCGGCCGAACTCCAACGCCGACCGGAGAACTTGACTTTGAGAATTGGCGACGACTGGCCAATCAACTTCTCAAAGATACATCGGTACCGGAAGGTGAAAAGAAAAGCCGCATCACCGAGGCCTTGGTTCCCCCTGCCCTCAACGTGGTGTGGTCGGTACCAGTGGATGCCCCTGCTAAGGAATACCTCGACTGCCTCCGGCAGATGTATGGTTCTACGGCCGACGGGGAAGAGCTGTTGACGTTGTTCCACTGTACGTACCAACAAGAAACGGAGAAGGCTTCAGAATATCTACTTCGACTACACACCATGCTGACCCGTGTGGCGGAGATGGAAAGTATCGACAACACCGAAGTTAACCGTGCCCTATGCAGCCAGTTCCAGCGAGGTTGCCTGTACAACGATCCCCTGCTGAACACGCTGCAACTCCGAACACGGAAGGCAGATCCCCCAAAGGTGCTGGAATTGCTACGGGAGGTGCGTACCATAGAGACCCAACTGGAGGAGAAGCTTGACCGCCGGAAGGGTGCCAAGTCTCCATCGAAACGTGCAACTACCCTGGCCCAATCTACTTCTTTCCCGGTAGCGGCAGCAAAGCCAGATCCCATCAACGAAACCCAGAGAGTAAGCGAAGTCGACGAGCTGCGTCAAACTGTGGACCGCTTACATAAGAGGTTAGATGGCCTCTTCAAGCAGCGTGAACCCGTGCGCCAGCATCCTTCAGATTCGTGGCGCAACCCCCGTCAGCGAGGCCATATATTCTGCTATAAATGTGGCGAAGACGGCCACAGGATGGATGCCTGTACGTCAGCGTCGAACCCCCCGCTCGTCCAGCAGAAAATGATGGCTCGCCAACGTTCAGGAAGCACGCAGCAGACGTTAAACGGCAGCGGGCAGTTGTAAGGGACCCTGCAACCGCCCGTAATCGCCGTATGGGTCCTGGACCTCAGAAGAAAATTGCGACCCGGTATCAAGGATCTTCGTCAAATGCCAGTGGTGGTGTTCCCAAGGGGGTTATTGGTGAACAACCTATAACCCCTGTCTTCATCGATGGCCACCCTGCGAAATGTCTTCTTGATACCGGATCGCAAGTGACCTGCGTGACGGAGTCATTCCACGCCAAGAACCTCCCCCATCGACAATTAAAGCCCCTTTCAAGCCTCGTCGTACTAGGAGCTGCGGGGCAAGCGGTACCTTACAAGGGCTACGTCGAGCTCGACCTGACGTTTCCCGCCAGTTCCGCCGGTACGCAGCAAGACGTAACCACCTTGGCCCTCGTGTGTCCAGACAGGCCTGATTCGGATGATTTCCCTCTCCTAGTAGGCACCAACACCAGCGTGGTTCGGGGCATGCTAAAGGTCTGTGAGCAAAGAGGAGGGAAGATGTTCCTAAAGAAGCTCTCCGTCGATCAGGCCTGGGCGAAAGTCTACAAGGCAGCAAGTTCTCCTTCGATGTCTGGTAGTCTTGGGCCTATAAAGTCCAGCCGGCCCATTCTGATACGCCCCTTCGAAGAGGTACGAGTTCCTGGGAGGTTTTACGCTCGCCGGAAGTCCACGGGAGAACTCCTTATCGAGCGTGGGACATCGTCTGAGCTCCCGAGTGATGTTTTGGTGAGGAGTAGTTTGATCCAGTCTCCAGGTGGGAGGAGGCTCAACACGAGGGTGACGCTAGTAAACCTCTCTTGCCACAGTGTAACTGTCCCCGGGAACTGCCGCCTAGCCTCGATTGCGGAGATAGAAGAGAAACTCCCCGTCCCCACGCAAGGTGTTTGTTCCCCGCTTCCGGACGAGAATGAACAAGTGAGGTTTGATTTTGAGGGTTCTCCACTTTCATCGGATCAAGTCCAGCGGTTGACAGCCCTTTTGAAGAGTCACAGCGACGTGTTTTCGCAGGACGATCTCGATATCGGCTGCACTTCGTCAATCCGGCATAAGATACGTCTGACTGACGAGACTCCATTCCGCGAGAACTGCCGACGCATCCCACCAGCGGACTATGAAGACGCCCGCCAACATCTGCGTGACCTCCAAAGCAAGGGTATCATTCGAGAGTCCGAAAGTCCATTTGCATCCCCGATTGTGTTGGTCCGAAAGAAAAATGGTGATCTCCGGCTCTGCATAGATTACCGGAAGCTGAACGGCCGAACAATCAGGGACCAGTACAACATCCCGAAGATCGAGGATACCCTACATGCTATGAATGGTGCTCGATGGTTCTCCTGCCTAGACCTCAAGTCCGGATACTACCAGATCGGGATGGCTGAGGAGGACAAACACAAGACGGCATTTTGGTGTCCACTGGGGTTTTACGAGTTCAATCGTATGCCCCAGGGGATCACGAACGCCCCTGCCACGTTTCAGCGTTTGATGGAGCGATGTTTAGGGGATCTACACCAAATTGGCGTCTATGTGTACTTAGATGACATCATCGTGTTTGCCAAGACAGCGGAGGAACACGAAGAACGACTATTGAAGGTGCTTGGCCGTCTCCGTCAATTCGGTTTGAAGTTGAGCCCCTCCAAGTGCAAATTCTTCCAATCGTCTGTGAAATGTCTTGGTCATGTCATCTCTACAGACGGCGTCAGCACTGACCCAGAAAAGATAGAGGCTGTTGTTTCTTGGCCGACCCCCAACACGGCGAGAGAGTTGAAGTCGTTTTTAGGATTCACGGGATACTACCGTCGCTTTGTGGAGGGGTACTCCAGCATTGCCAAGCCCCTGAATGAGCTGGTGGGCCGGTATGACCTGACGAAGCGACTGACATCTGAGATGGGATAACATCCCGTTTTTCGTTAACTGTTGTTAACTAGTCCCATCTCGTTTTCCCAACGTGCTCTCTTGGTACAGAGAGTACAATTATTTGTCCAGGTCGTCGCTTTTAGGGGAGTCGATCCGATTCGACTCTTCGCCTCCTTATTCCCCCTTTCTCTGACTGTGGACCGCCCGTCGTGACTGATACTACCGGACCAGATCCAAGTTCACCCAAGCGCGGCAAGTTCAAGTTCACCGAAACGCGGCGGATTTCACCACAAAGCTATGTTAATTACCACATTAATTACCACATTTCTCTCTGCTTCTTATCCAATTTTTACTGTATTTTCTTAAGTCTTTATATCGCACTGAGTTTTTACCAGCCCCGTTTATAGTGTTTTCAGTGCCAGTAACATGTGTAATCCTACCCCTTTTTATTGACATGTTCCAATTAAATAAATTTGTATTAAGAGAGAAAGAGGATCATACAAAAATATTGTCCACCGGATTCCATATTCTTGAGCAGTGTCCGTTTTAAAAAAAACTAACGAACCTAGACAGGGCTTTGACAGATTTTCTATTTAAATTATCTAAAGTACCTGTGACATATCTATTTGAAATATTCATGCGCTGAATACGGAAGTCTGCGAACAAAAAGACTGATAATCATTGGCTGAAAGTTTTGCTGGGGTTGATGCCATTTAGTACGCTCTCAAGGCGTACTTACTGCCTGCACATCAGAGGCGGATCCTGCAGCTTCATTAAAATACAGGAATACAAGAGATCCATTGTTACATATTCCTGTATTTTAATCAGGCTGGATACGCCACTGCACATTATGACACCAATATAGTGGACGTTGTGAACGTCAGTCAGCGCATGGATATTTATTGGACTGCTGGTATTGTAGTCTAGGTAAATCACTTCTATCTGGTGGACGGACTTTTGCTGTTGGATCGCTGTACGCTTTGTATCTCCGCGACACCTTCCATGACAGAAGTGTCAGAAGTGTGAATCCTGAAACCATTAGCCGATTTTGCAACTTTAAACGCTCATGATTTTATAAATATTGCTCATATAAAGCTCATATCGTTTATATTGAACTCGGGTGATTTTAAATTTTTTATTTTACATATACCTACTATGTTACGGCTTCTGAAACTGTGTATTGTAAAAGCACCCGTTGTCGGAGTTGTTCGGAGGTCCATCTACACCGTTGTGGCCAATGACCCGGAGCCTGCGGAGATTCTTGGCCAAAGAATATGGGGCTACACTAAAACCAAACTCTTTCCTGCGCTTTAGCAACGGACGTTTCAGATTACCAGTGAATGTTTAGACCCAGTTACCCTGGCACACTTTAGTAGTCTATAGATCGTATCGAATAGCCGCCATTTCGTGGGGCAGTTTATTTGTATCTTGAGGACATGCATGGTTGCACATATTGTGCTTCCATTGTTGAACGGTTCAAGTAACAAAAGGTGCCCCACGAAATGGCGGATATTCGATACGGTCTATTGTATACCTGGTACATACCAGGATAAGGGAAGCGGAACCAATCTGCCTGTTCAACCACGATGCCTTTGCTATCGGTACGGGCGGCGTATCCGTACGCGCTTGGGTCGTCAGGGAACACACCCGCTGCTGTAAATATGAAGCAAACCAGCCAGGCGACGAGAAGTGCTAAAATAATCTGGCAGACAAAAATGTTCGATTTAAATTTGTATTTTTTGACAACTGAGGCCTAGCTCTCGTGCCCTCGAATACATATGATTAACTTATATATAGATTACAGGATTGGAAAACTGCTACAGATGGCGTTATCTCCAAGTGTGATTAAGGATGTGTGTGATAAAAACTAACCTGTGTATAAGTCAGCTCGAAGACCTCATCTACGTTCCGAGAAAACAATAACAAAAACTGTCCATCTCTTGTAAAACCACCGTTCTATATAAGGCTGGTTCCCCGGCTCAAGTGCGGAAAACGGAACCACCGGAGGTCCTAGTTTCCGCGTTCGCATGAAGGCGCCCTTGTCTTGTAAAAATGCGTGCACAAACGTCTTTATGTGTAATTCCCAAAATTAGGGGTCCCAAAGTGTGACATACTTTTAAAGATTTTAAAGTGTTTTTAGTGAGTGAAAGAAGTTTCCCAGCAGAAAATATTTATTTTTATTTCCACAAGCGCCACTTAAATTGAATGTTTGTGTGTGGATAAGGCACCGAGGTTAATCCAAACTCGTCATACAGCCATTTTTCATTGGCGTATGTATTACCCGGAATACCAAATTCCTATTCAATATCATGGAACAAATTATAAACCCATATGGTCTTTTTTTTCTCGAATATTTGTCAGTAAGCAGGGGACAAAATATTCAAGAAAATGATGCTGTCCGCTATATTAACAGGCCACAGTCTATTACTGGGAATTTATGATCATGAGTGGCTAGTTTTGAAGCTCAGGTTGTCGTACATAACTGAGACACCAAACGTTTTGGACACCTAATTTTGGGAATAACCCACATATAAATTCATCTTTCATTGGCGTTTTTGTTTCATAAGAATATTAACATCTCGTGCGTAACATTGCATTGGACTATTGGAGCCACTTCTATCTTCCATTTTCCTTGTCAAATGGTTGATTAGGATTTTGCAAATCCTGTATATGGGCCTAACACTATGAGCAACTAACAATGGAAATTGGGCACACGCCATTGTTAATAACAATGGTTTGTGCCCAATTTCCATTGTTAGTTGCTCATAGTGTAAGCTCGACATCACAAGGAATCTGTACAGTTTTAGAAGTGGGGGGAGGAGGAGGGGATCTTCGAGTTATCGCAGGGAAAACCTTTTCAGTCAAGTAGGGACTGAAAACCCTAACGATCGATCGATGTGTCACTTATGTCATGAACGAATAATTCCTGCGTATTTATAGTATTGGCGGTAACGATAAACCCCAATGCACACTGGGCCCAGTACTTACAGGGAAGACTTTGAAAACTTTAAACCTGGTCATGTGACACTTCTTTTCCGATGAGTAACTTGGTGTTGGTATGCTGATTTCGGGGAGATATTGGGAAAACAGGATGATTAGCGCTGTGGTCCTGATTGAAAAACAGATACGAAAAATATGAAAGCGAAAATAGAAACACGTTAATGGGTCATTCCCAAAATTAGGGGTCCAAAATTGTTGGTGTCCCAGTTACGTACGACACTCTCTGCTTAAAAAATCACCCCTCCTGATCACAAATTCTCAGTAATGGTCTGTGGCCTGTGATCATAGGGGGCAGCATCATTTTCTTCAATATTTTGTTCTCTGATTCCTGAAAAATATTTAAAACAAAAGACCATAAAAGCTTATAATTTGTTCCATGCGTATATTGAATAGGAGTTTGGTGTCCCGGGTTACCTACGCCAATGAAAATTGGCTGTAGAATGAGTTTGCATTAACCTTGGTGCCATATTTACACACAAACATTTGTTGAAATAAAAATAATTATTATCTACTGGGAAACCTCTTTCAATCACTAAAAACACTTGGAAATCTTAAAAAGCATGTCACACTTTTGGACCCCTAATTTTGGGAATGACCCTAATCTTACTGTTGTGCTTTAACGTATGTGTGTATGTGGCTGTAAGATGTTTTAGATAGTTATTTCGGATATAAATAATTGGAAAATGTGATGTATACATTTATCTAACTGTCATATCCCGAACATATCGTCAAAAATTGGCAGCAACATCGCGTAATATTCATTCGGGCCCCCTGAATCATTTTATAAGACTGCATGTGGCCGATTGGAGAAGTGCCAGTTACGTACGCATTCCAAATCGTCGGAAGACAACTATTGGAACGGATAGTCTGGTACTTTTCCCAATCAGCAGTTTGGACTCTAATATAGAACTGATTTAGGAGGCCCGATTGAACCGATCTAAACGCGTGAATAGACCTTTATCACGGTGCGGCCATCTTCCATTTTCTCCTATTAAAATGAACGTTACCAAAGCGGGGCTTGCCGAAAAATAGTTTGGTCCCGTTTTGAAATTGTTCATTGGTGCATCACAATGGCATAGGCGTGGACAGCGATTCTCAACGGTAAATTACACGCGCTATCGCGCCGCTTCGCGCGGTCGCGCGGTCGCGCGGTCGCGCAGACGCACTAATCGTATACCCGACACGTACCATGGGGAACAAGACAAAGATGGACGCACAGTGATAAAGGTCTATGGGGTCTAGTATATGGGAGGCTGGTTTAACGAGTTGAAAACGAAGGGTTTAACAAATAAAGAAGCCTACATAAGCGCTATGCCCCAGTGTTTTCCTGCATTAATGGCGGCTGCCTTGTGCAGAGACAGACCAATCAGCGCGATGGTTGGTGCGATGGACAGAGGACCAATGAAGTTCATCAGAATACCCACAATGCCAGTGGCTCCAATCACGACCTCCACACATGACGCCACCATAATGGCGCCTTGAACCTGCCAACAGCACACAAATGAAACACCAAAATGGTTGGTTTGTGGAATTTACGAGGGCGGGACTAAATGGCTCCAGATTGGTCTATATATTACGTTACTGCGGATTCAACCTATATGGTCAGCTCAGGGGCCAATTTCATGGCGCTGCTTAAGCGCTAGCTGAAAACGTGTGCTTACTGTAGCATAAAAGGTGTGCTAACTTTAAGGCTATTTCACGGCCGCGGCGTGCTTAAGCATGCGCGTGCTTGGAAACGGGCATTGTTGCGTCACGAGTGTTTAGCAAATTTGCCGCTGAAGCTAGCAAACGTTTGCCAGTGCTTAAGGTTACGGTCTCCATGAAATAGCCGGAGCCTTCGTTAGCACTAAATCGGCTGCTAAACAGCTCCATGGAATTGGCCCCTGGTCGTCAGCAAACAAAGCCGATCATTGGCTGAATCGGTGATTACATAAGAAACATGTTATGGTCGCAAAAACAGTTTTATTGATACCTCTCTCATTCTTGACAACCACTCCTCTCGTGCTTCCTCTATCTCCGCGGACGTAGAGTTCTCTGTGAACAAATATACTTTCTTTATGTGTGGATCCAAAGCAATCTTTTATTCCAAACATTGGGCATTTAGCATTGGTTCCCATGGGCCTGATCTAGTGGGGTGCATCCCTATACATAAATACGCACATCAGGAAAGTGTGACGTCAGGAATACCCCTATTCGTCCACAGATGTAAATTTATCGACTTTGGTTTCCAAGATTATCGATGAGTTTAAAGCCCCAATACATCATTTGCACAAGAAAAAAAAACTGACAGCAATGGCAACAAACACCACATGTTTTTTTACGTGTAAAATGGTACCTTTGTGGGAGAAATTGCCAACTTAAGGTGTTTTTTTTAAAAACGTTATCTGCAGACAACTTTTTTACCATTTATTCATAAACCAAAACATGCATGGACTTTTCCAGGTTTTCTGAAGTATTACTGTATCTTTGTGGCTGGAATTTCTACAAGGCAGTTTATCAACATTATTCTTTAGTTTTATGCCGTTCCTGTTGTTGTTGTTAATTTATGGCATCTTCGGCAACTAAGGCCCTTTATGCCATCAACTATACGGTTTTAGCTTTAACTGTACTTTATTATCAACTTGAGATGACGAAGAAGGAGTTGCAGTTTTAGAAGTGGGAGGAAAACCCCCAGAGAAATGCCCCAGGGGAAAACCCACGCGGTCAAGTAGGGACTGCAAACCCAATCCACATACACGACCCGGATTCGAACCCGGGACGCCAGAGGTGAAAGGCGAGGAAAGAACCACTACGCCAACCCAAACGCCCCGCTGTTCCTGTTTTCCAATCATCTGTCTTGATAAGCTTACCCGTGGGTGCAGGAGGACACTCCCCTCTTAAGGTCAGGATCGAAATGGTTGGCACAAGGAAAGCGAATGTTGTTCCCTGTATAATAGGCAATCTACGAAAAATACATAGGTTTTGGAGGGAAAGTCAAATATCAGGGGCCAATTTCATGGCTTAAGCATGAAAAACTTTGCTTGAAAAAACTAGGTTACCAGCAAAAATTTGATGTGATTGTCATGGTAATGAAACAGTCCTCTTACACTGGTCATACACTATTTCTATCACGTGAAAATTTCACTGGTAACATTCTCTACTGAGCAAGAGTTTTTTGTACTTAAGCAATTTGTTGTGCTTAAACACCTCTATGAAATTGGCCCCTGGTCTTACCGCCGTCGAAAGTAAGGAGCTGAACCCACCAAGGCCGACAGGCCCACGAAATACGACACAGATGATTCACGAAACCCGCGTGTCGTGGACCAGGCTAGATATATTATACTAAATGTTAGTTGTACTGTTGTTCCTGTCAATTTAATTGAAACGTACGACTGTTTTGTGCTGTATTTGTAAAAAAAAATTTTGTACATGGCACTAATAAGACTTTCCATATTATAAGCAAATATGATGTCATCTCACAAACATAAGAGAAATCTCTATAGACTTATAAAAAAAAGTCAATTGCTGAATTAATTTCTTTTAGGTGTAGTCTTTATTCAAATCTATACCCAAATCACTGCTGGAACTTGCTCATTCAACAATAGATCTATAATCCTTACCTGACACCGAACGTTGACTGAAGAAAGGTTACCAGACCACATACAACGAACACCGTACCAGTGATCTCGCCTATAGTGGCTGCGTCGTGTGAAATACACAGGTACGGAGCCAAAATGTACGCCGCAGATATATTGCCGCCAAAGTTCGTCATAAAGTGCTGTATCAGAATTAGATTACAGGATTTGAAAACTGGTTACAAACGGCGTTTGCGTAATAGAGGATGTGTTGATAAAAACCAACCTGTGTAAGTCAGCTCAATCCCTCATCTACGTTATACGAGAAAACAATAAAAAATAAACGGTGCTTGATGCTTTCAAGAAATTGTGCGAAGCCATCATCCTATTTAGGCTGGTTTCCTGCTGCACGGAATCCAGACCTATCACACCACGGCAATTGGGGAGCCTAGCTTTGCTTACATGAGGGCGCCTTTGTTTAAAAAAATATGTGCACACACATTTATATCAATTCAATCGTCGTTTTCTTATGAAAAGATATCATAGGGCGGAATCATTGCATTGGACAGTTGGAACCACCTTATCTGGAAGTTCCATTTGAGTAAGGGTTTTGTTTCTTTCAAACGGTTGATAAAAATTTGTGGACATTGTCAATCATGGGTATGGGCTTTAAGCCAAAATGTTGAAAGTTGGCACCCTAGTTTTCTTTATTTAATTCCGTGGACGAATGACCATCACACGCAATATATAATAAACATGCGCATTATCAACCGGTACCAAATGAATTCGCATTCGGACCCACAAATTGACACGGCAGAAGTTCGACATTTGAAGCCACGTCGTTCTTCTGTGCATGTGCCATGGTTCGAGCACAGAACATGTTGAACGTTTGACACAGAGCAAGCAGTTGCTTCAAACGCCGAATTACTGTCGTGTCAAATTAGGTTTTTGCCTGTAACATTTGGATAATGGTTGGCACCCCGAATTCTTCACTTTCAAATGAAGGTGTAGTTTAGAAAGTGACATACTATGCTATTATTGCTACGTGGTGCACGCCATCGCCTACCAATCAACAGTCTGGTTGCGTTATGCCATTCTTTCCTACACGGTATTGATTTTGTACTTCACACATGCTGCGTGCACCACATAGCAACAAAAATGTAGTCTGGTCAAGTGGATACTAAGTGTGCATGTGAAAGGAAGTACGTCAGTACACCAGACGCTATTCATGCGAAACACGTAAAAGGCCAATTCAAATCTTATGTGTTTGTTCGAAACACGACAGAAATTCGACGTTTGAACTGGGCCTTACCTGAAAACCAAGGAGTAAAGTGGTGCGCCACGGCGGAACATCCTCCAAAGCGTAAACCAAATCAGTCTTTGGCCGATCCTTAGTGCCATCTACAGCCCGGGGAGAATCAGCCGGTCGCGCCACCCTGGGTCGTTCTCCCGACTCATTATCAACAAATGGTGTCAAGACAACACTTTCCGGTGTTCTTTCAGATTGTTTCTGGTCTCCGACCTCGGACATATTCAGGGTTTCCACTTTGGCGTCCATTGCATTCACAGATTATGGAAATTGACGCCAGTCTTGCTGCCGACAGAAGGAAAAGATATGTATAGATAAGTCAAACGATGTTAATTTTTTGATAGCGAAATAAGCACACCATGCACTGTACTTGCTGAGCGTAATCGCAAAAATGGCACTAATATCTCAACACAGATTTTGAGTGGTGCCCAGAGATGGAAAGACCATCGGTTAAATTTGGTATATGTTTGACCCCTGTTGCCTGTAGCATGTTCCATTCCAGAGATATAGTAAAACGTACTGAAAATCCGGCCATTTAAACATTTTTGGAGCAGATAAAAATACATTTGTTACGTCCTCATTGATGAAAATTCACTTTTATTTCAATTGATTATGAAAGTTTAGATATCAACAATGTCAAAATTTACGAATACGGAACATGGACGATTTGAAGATGGAACTGACTATGTAGGTACAAAGGCACAGCGCGACTTGAGGGTCTTTTTTTGCATAGCGGGCCATGTATACAGATTAATCAGCTTAGTTATGACAATGTATGTGATCTAAAATGAAGAAAAATACAACATGGGTGCGCAACTGGTCAATTTAAGTACTAACCAAAACAACTTTTGCCCAGTTGCACTCCCAAAAGCGTGCAACACTGAGAGAAAAATTAGGTCCAGACAGAAAACCTGAGGAAATATAGCAATGTGCCTTACAGCTCAGCTGGTAGAGCATCTTCCCGATGAGTCAGAGGTTTCGGGTTCAAATGATGATGAGGCCCTAACGATTTTTCCCTCATCCCAACTTGAAGATTGGTCGTTTAAAAAAATAAAATAATGTTTCCTAAGAAGAAATCTGCAGTTACCGCGCTCATTAAAATACCAAAACACAATACAAATTCTTGGAATTTCCATTGTTTTGGTATTTTAATGAGCGTGGATCTGCTGCAGATTTCTTACTATGGTCGCGAAAACTCGACCTATCCTGTGCGACTTATGTTACCTTTTCTCAGATCGGGTCACAAATAAACATTTGAAGATTTTTGAGCAAAAACACATTTTCAGTCCATCTCCAAGACCTAACTTGCCACCACATACAAGCATTCTTTAAAACTTAAACTACTCTTTTTAAAAATCTCGCTATGCATCTTTATTCGCATCGCCACAACTGATAAGACTGATAAAGTCATTGATCGCTACATTATGTATTGGGAATCTTGAACAATCAGAAATGTTCACACATTAACTCTTAACTTAATTAGGACTCTAAAACAATTATTGTCCGTGTCATGAGACGAATCATTGGCGGTCCGCCAATTATTCAACTCGCGGTTCGGCGTAGCTTGCCCAAGTTTGACTCGCGTGTTTGGTCCGCAACGCGCAGCGCACAGTGCGGCCTGCGGGCCGGCGGCCTGTCTAATCTCCTATCTTCTGTTTCTTCTGTCTCAGAAAGTCTTCCGAGGCATGATAATTATGTGGAATATGTGTAATATGTTGGCCGAAAACCACCAGTCGACCTAGCAGATGGCCGCGCGAAGCGCGGCCATCGGCTAGTCACAATTAAAGAGAGACCTGACTTGCCTGTTCCCTGGTCCACTAAACTGCTAAACCCGTGCTTTCCTACGGCGATTGCACCTTGGGCGCAGGGTTACTAATGCCCAGTGGTTTGAGCCATCTTTGCTTGATAATGGCTGCCACCTGAGTGGCTGGCGTATTAAGACACGTTTTAGCGTTGTATGTGCATTTACATTTCCTCCCAAAATTGTCCAGCTGCCACTGATTGTCGACACCTGTATATTCCGGCTTCTGTTTAGTGTCGATTTTGTACGTAACATTACAAAGTCATATTTTGGTGAAGTTTCTGTTCACCAATAAACGACGCCGTTTAATACAGCGAGTCGGCGACGCCCAGTATGCAGCCTTCAGTAGTTTATGCAAAGTAGTATCACATTATCTCCCGGACAGTGTAAACACGCACATGGGTCATAAATTCAGCACATGTCATCCCTAAATATCGGCCTTGTCAAACTGTTAAAGCCCCAATACACCATTTGTAGTGACCCGAAATTTTACAACTAAAAGTAATGGTCACAGTTCATTCAACACAAAAACCAGGCATGGATGTTTATGGTTTTCTGACGTATGACTACATATAGATCTATCTGTGGCTGAAATTTCTACAAGGCAGTTTATCAAAGCATTCGTTACTTATGTGATGCTGTTGTTCCTGTTTTTAAAGTTTTTAAGTCATGTCTTTAACGTGCAGAATTCTGTGTGTATGTACATGTATACATGGATTTCCTTGCAAGTTTTTTAGCTCACTACTGATTTAAGTACACCGAACCCAGATATTGCGGGTCATAAATAAGCATCTGTCAAGCCCGGGCCTTCGGCAAACTGTACAGCGCATCTGGGAGGGAAGAAATGGCTGAGATAATGCGCATTATGCCTCATTTACATATACACAAACACTACAAATGATGTTGTACCATTTGACTAATGTGATTTTGTATTGATTGTGGCTGTTTAATTTGTATACCGTACAAAACAAATTCCTGGGCAGATGGCAAATTGTGGGCAAATGGCAATAAATTCAGTTCATTTTGATTCAGCGTTTGCAAACAGACCATAAACTCTATTATGTTGTACTTCTGACTAGACTACCTTTATCGAATCTCAATGCAATCCATAACTTCAAAAGGATTACATTGCACAATGGTAATCCTGAGAAGCCGTTTCGTCTAAGGAGACCCCGCCTCCTGAAGTACTGCTTTTATACTGAGTGGTCAGTTGAGGCTGGGTCCGTCTTGGCCTGACGGCCGATCACGTGTGCTTTAAATAACCAGTTGCGTGATAAATTTTCATAAATTCTGGACTCCCACCTCCATGCTATGTAGCTCGCATGCGAGTGAAACGAGCACTAGACTACCCGGCAAGTCGGGTCGTTAATTATCAGGGTGCACCGCTTGCCCATGGCGCTAAAGTATGTGCGGTACCTGGAATACCTCGCACATTACTCTATACATTGTTTAGTTTGATCATCTGAAATTAATGTTGAAATGAACATGTTGAAACATGTAGTCATCGTAAATTTTTTCGTGGTGGCTTGCACGCAGCAGGTAATAAGTACAAAATCAAAACCGATAGAAGAGAATGGCATAAAGCACTTGGACTGTTAGTTGATAAGCATGCACTGACGTGCATCACGTATCAACAACAAAATTTGAAGGTGAATAATTTGGGGCAACAGTCATGGTGCAAAGATTACGTGAACATTAAATTATTTTAGCACTTGGTCAATTTTGTTTTTCGTTTGATGTCTCATTTCAAAGTGAATAACTTTTACGTTTCTAGAAAATTATCAGAGTTCACATTTTTTTGAGGTGCCGCACCCAAAGCGCACGGACTGTATAAAATCATCTTTAAAAATACATGTATATGTGTCTTAAACAAATTTTGGGGGGCCAAAATGACGTACCCCTCTAAACTGGTGGTCCCCCTCCCTCCCTATCCCATCCTGAAATCTCGGAGAATTTCCGCTCTGTTAAGCGCCGTTACAGTCCCCTGAGGAAATACACGCAAATCTGTAAAGTTAGGCGTATAGCGAACGCACACGTTAGTCGTTTTGATGGAATTTAATCAATTTTGTCATGTTTTGCTGAAGGGAAACAGTTCCTATGTTTTCCAAAAATTGGAATTGGTGTCTGTTCTTCATTGACTATCCTCTTCTACCGAAATGTCCGGCGACGTTTTTATTTACGGCGCCAAAATATATACTTTTCACCTCACACGTACGCGCAGACCGTGTACGTTGACCTCGAGAGAGTGCGGGATTCGTCGACTTCGGAGACCTCATACATTTCACACATACAGCGACTGTTTTTTTCGGAACCATTTTTACACACGTCAAAATTAGCAGTTTCACCTATATACCGATTCGTGGTCTACTGTACTCTCTAAATGTAAAACAGTGAAAAACTCACTCTTTATGAGTAAATCCCTTATAAAAGCACTCCAAAAGAGTGAAAACCACTCGACTGAAAAGAGTGAAAATAACAGAAAATCCTCGAAATCACTCTAAATAGAGTGGAAATCACTCCACTGGAAAAAGAGCCATATAAGGGGCAACTCGAAAAAGAGTTTTAAAAAACCCTAAAATCCCATTTATCACCTGTGCGAAATATTAATTGAGCAAAAATTTAACAAAATATTAAATCTGAACCTTTATTTCCGTCTCTGAGATAAACTGGTAACCCTACACGCCATATAAAAAAAACACAGCCATGACAGCGCGTCGCTGGTAGTCCGCAAGTGGCGCAAACATTTTGGCGCAGTGTAGTTGGCGCTATGTATTATGGACGTTCATGATTCGGCTTCAGACATATGGCATTTTAATAGAGGTACAAATGGCATTGGTGACCAAAGACGGGTGGCCTGTTTATCAAGGTGGCCTTAATAGCAGGTTTCACTTATGTTGGCTGAAAACCAATCGACCTATAGCAGAATAATAAACACTGCATTGGGAGGGTATAGGTTACACATATTGCAGGTGGTATGACTCGAAGTGAACAACTTTTATCTGACTTTGGGGAGTTCTGCACTTGTACATGTTGATTTATTCGGTTGAGCACCAGTGCGAATTAGAATGAATCTACTTTACCCTTGTTATGTAAAGTGAAACGGTTCAGTGGTCACGAGTGGTATAAATAAGCACGAGTGACGCGCAGTGCTTCACTTCACGTTTGTTCGCTAATGCTGCATACTGCAAAACTTTTTACTCTTAACAAATTAGCATTCCTTGCATACACAATGTCAACAAAGCCGTGACATTTGTTACGCCTGCAGTACCCAAGGCCATTGGAGTAGAATCGGCCCAAATTACCGCAACAGCTAAGCACTTCGGCACCAGAATGACGTCCAGCACCGGAACGGTCCATGGGACAAGGCAACATCGGCGTTCCCTGGCGGGGAACGCGTCCGCTGGGACTACCCCTTGTAGGGCGAGAGAGAGAGGTCGAGAGGAGGGGAACGGGCCACAGTCCCGAGAGGGCAAAGGAGTCACAAGAGCAAGTTAAGTTTCTTGATTCCAGTAACCCCACTTTATATCACTTATGATTATCTTGAGTACGAAGAAAATATGAAGACTTAAGTACAGCCTTTTTTTCCTCGGGGAAAATGGTTTTCTGTTAAGTTTGACCTCGAAGCGGGTACCACCACATTATTATCTTTCCTGAGCATCGAAAATACCTTGGGTTTGTGTGGTTTATTAACGGGAACCCCACGTTTTACCAGTTTAAGGCTTGCCTTTTGGCCTTTCGATCGCCCCTTATGTTTTTACAAAGTTATCAGACCATTGGTTCAGAAGGGAGAAGCGAAGGAAGGTCAATCGTAGTATATCCGGACGATGGACTGGGTTACGCGAATGGTTTTCATAAAGCCATACAACACAGTGAAGCGGTCAAAACAAAAATGTATGGAATCCTGTCTCGGAAACAGTATGGCCGGGTCTACATTTGACTTACAGCTTGGTTCACTGAATTTGCCAGAAAGACGATTTTCCAGCATTGGATACCTAATGGAGGGGATATATTCTCTTTTCCTCAAACCATTACAAAATAATAAACCTTGGACGTACCAAGTCAGTGTTCGAAATCTTGCCATCTTTGGCCGGGAAAATTGCCTCGGCATTTAAGGCATACCTTGTTGTCGGACTAACGAGCAAGATCATGACAAAAGCCATTCATTGTTCAATAGAACGGAGATTCCTGGAATTCCAAAGTCGAACTTTCTATTCATGCGCGCGAAGAACCGCATTTTTGGTTGCATAATATTGAGTCACCTAAAACTACGTTTTTTTTTAGACCGTAAGACCACGGGCATGTTGCATACAACTGACAATATAATATAAAGATTAGACATGTCCCTCGACAGTCTCACAAAACAGATCGATGCAGACAAGTGTCGTCTGGCTGCAGCCAGATGGCCTCTCTTGTTGGCCAGATAACGTATCTGACTAATTCAGACTAGATCATTGTATTGCTGTATACATGCAGATGCAAGAGCCAGCTGGAATGCACCAGTAATTGTCCGTGGAGATACATATAATAAAAAGAAGTCAGAGCCCTAAACAACCAGGGACTAAGTATTTAGTATAAATTACTAAGGAGTAACGTAGAAGTTCTTGAAAACGAAACAGTAAGATGGTTCACTGACAATAAGAATGTAAAGAATATCATAAGCTCGACACTTTGATCTGTCCAGCCTGGTAATCGGGGCCATATTGGGTCGTTCTATTTCCAGATGGTCTTTCGATAAGATCAGAAATTGAAAAATGTTCTTGAATTTTAAGTCCGTTCTTTTGTTCAGAGCAAGCAGAGGAGCAAACACAAAGTTTGTGGAAAACATGTGTCGCAGCACAGTACTGACAGTGAGATTTAACGGCTCTAACCAAGCCAGAAATGCGTTCAGAACGCAGTACGTTGGTTGCCAGCCAACCCAAAGCACTCGTGTGCAATTATCCACAGTGGATGAAGCTGTTATGAGACATGCTTGATCGGTTACCTTTGTATACATGTAATTTTGGCGGGTATGTTTCCCTTAGTGCGGGAACCTCGGCTGAAGGTGCGGGGAGGTCGGTTCGTGCATGGGATCGTAGAGAGGCTCGGCGGGGCTCCGGTTGAAAATGAGGGGGGCTGAGGCGGTGAGCGGATGGGGAGTGTCGTGGAGGTTCTTGAGAGCAGAACGGTGGGATGGTCCGCTGATGGTAGGAGTGTAAAGACAATCATAAACTCGGGACTTTGACCTGTCCAGCCTGGCAATCGGCGCCAGATTGGGTCGGTCTATTTCCCGATAGTCTTTCGTCAAGATCAGAAATTGCCGATTTTTTTTAATTTTCAGTCCGTTCTTTTGTTCAGAGCAGACAGAGGAGCAAACACAAAGTTTGTAGAAATTATTTGTCGCAGGACAGTACTGGCAGTGAGATTAACGGCCCTAACCAAGCCAGAAATGCGTTCAGAACGCAGTACGGCGGTTGCCAGGCAACCCAAAGCACTCGTGTGCATCCATCCACAGCGGATGAAACTGCTATATATGGGGCATGCTTGACTGGTTACCTTTGTATACATGTGCCTTATAACTGAAACACGCGTAAGAACGCAAAGACAATCATAAACTCGGGACTTTGATCTGTCCAGCCTGGCAATCGGCGCCATATTGGGTCCGTCTATTTCCCGATAGTCTTCCGTCAAGATCAGAAATTGCCGAAATTTTTGAATTTTCAGTCCGTTCTTTTGTTCAGAGGAGCAAACACAAAGTTTGTGGAAAACATGTGTCGCAGTACAGTACTGGCAGTGGGATTTAACGGCTCTAATCAAGCCAGAAATGCGTTCAGAACGCAGTAAGGTGGTTGCCAGGCAACCCGAAGCACTTGTGTGCAGTCATCCACAGTGGATGAAGCTGCTATGGGACATGCTTGATCGGTTATCTTTGTATACATGTGCCTTATACCTGAAACATGCGTTTTGTTCTTTGTTTGGTTAAGCTCGTCTTCAGTAGCCAACCAGGGAGGAAGGAGTCTCTTTGAGTCGGCGAGCCCGAACGACACCTTGGATCGCATGGCCAGTCTTTCGGACCCCACATGGGACGGTATCGTGCTTCGGACCTCGGAGGGACTTAAACGGACACTGTTAAAGTCAAGGAAGGAACCCATTGCAACGGAGATGGTTGCTGAACTGGCGCAGAAGATTGGAGCAGACAAAACTGTCGCTAATTCGATGAACATTTATATTCTTAGCAATGATAGACCTACGCATGTTTTCTGCGTATAATGAGTTAGCCTCGCTTTAAACCAACAATCTGCATTTTCAAGATGACCATCTATTCATAGATGTTGTATTGAGTAAAAACTGTGAACGGGCAGGGAAATTCAGTTACAATATCAAGGTCATATCTGTACACGTGCCCGGTCGCCACGTTGGAACTTTGCTCAACTCTAGCCAGGGTTCAAAGTTCCGACAAGGGAATTTAAATTTTCAGGAATTTATCCGAAACGGATAGGTTTTGTGTAAAATTACAAACTTATGACGTTTCTCGTGTTAGAGAGATATTTTGGATGTCATCCCGTTGAGTGAGTGACGGTGCGAGGGGCGGGAGGGGATCGAGGTAGCGATCCGTCGTAGCGTGCGTCCCGCACGCACCGGTGAGAGAGAGAGAGAGAGATCGAGAGATCGGACAGGGCTCGTATGTAACGGAGGATGTATCAATGTTGCTCGGCATAGTTTGAGAGCAGAAGGAGCCTCAGAGGCTGCCAATGCATGAGTTCCCGACAGGTTTTTCAAACGCCACGGGCGTTGGAAGTCGGAAACAACCAAAGACACATATACGTGCGAGACAGTTTTTAAGTCTCTTATCAGATTATAAGTCTTTGGGTATCTAAACTAGCCCGTTCTTTATAATTCATATAGGTTACAGCGCCAAACGGTGACATACCAAAACCATTGTAGTTGTGGTGTTTTTGTGGAACGTGTATAAAGGGTAAATGTTGATTTATTCGGTTGAGCACCAGTGCGAATTAGAATGAATCTACTTTACCCTTGTTATGTAAAGTGAAACGGTTCAGTGGTCACGAGTGGTATAAATAAGCACGAGTGACGCGCAGTGCTTCACTTCACGTTTGTTCGCTAATGCTGCATACTGCAAAACTTTTTACTCTTGGGGGAGGGGACACCGTTGTTTTTTTTTTTGCTAGCCTGAAAGCAGTTGGTTCGCATAGGTCAGGCGTACGTTTCCATTTTTCCTAAAAAAGGTTTGTGGTTTTTCGTATCTGGCAGCCAACGTAACAACGGGTGTGCGTTCGGGTAAACATACCCGTTAGCTTCAATAACAAGCTGATTATCCATGTCTTTGTTTGTCGATAAAGGAGACCTTTTATTCTTAGTTTGACTTGATAGACATGGAGTTGTTCGTGCAATAAAGCAGCCAGGTTACAGCGCCAAACGGTGACATACCAAAACCATTGTAGTTGTGGTGTTTTTGTGGAACGTGTATAAAGGGTAAAGATCATTTTGGAGTATAGATGTGAGCTGCATTGTAAAGCGGGCCTCCCACTGTGCCATTTGGTACGATTGTGTGTAGAGTATACAGACAGTTTCTGGTAATCGTACCAATTCGTACCTAATTCGTACCTAAAGCGGGCCTCCCACTGTGCGATTTTGGCACTCCCAATGCGTAAGTTTCAGAGTCGTAATTGCGCATGGTCTTGCATATAAAATGCGAATTTGTTTGCGATAAAATATTTGGCCCATATATTCCAAATTGTCGCAAATAGCTTAAAGGATTGCAATTACAGGACTTTTGAATGTTATAAACCCAAGACGCATGGTGGACGACATGCATTAAGGATGAGTGATTTGTATGGGTTCTCTTACATGACAGATGATTTGAGTTGGAATCGGATACACAAATAGGCATGGTACGGTGTTTTGCTCGTATGAAATTTATTATAATTAAGCGACAGGCCAGATATATTACATGATCGCATGACATATATAAATATATAGGCCTTTATATTCTCCATATTCACATACAAAATTATGCATGACGCCCATTATAATTAAGTTAAAGGCACGGCGTTGTCTTATGTATGCTCGCATGACAGACATATCTTTGAAAGTTGTAATTCTGTATAATCTCCTTAAAACTGTGCATGTAAATGATTAGCCAAAATCCCCAATAGCGGGGGATAGTTTCACAACTTGGATTTAAAAGTTTGGTTGTTTCATTTCAATGGTGATTAGGCACAGTACCAGATGTTGTGTTCGTTAAAATTTAAATACATTAGAGAGGTTTCGCAAGGTGACGAATACGGTTACGAATACGGATATGATAACGGTAACCGTTTACGTCGATGCGCACACTGAACTGGGTTTTGCACTGTGTGAATGTACGTGTACATATCTGCTAAATCTTCTCTGCGCTTGGCTTTGTTTTCAACAGATTTTCCTGGCTTTCACGTGATCTATATTCACTGATTATAGGCCTACATCAAAAAGAAACATAATGCATACAACTTATTAATCCATCACAGATAAAGCGAAAAATCTGCATAACCGGTATCCGTTTTTATGCTACGCGTATGAAGGCCGATAACCGTATGAAAACATGTGTACTTCGGTTACGCGTCACACGAAGCGCATAAAGTCATGACGTATCCGTATCCGTATCGGTATTCGTGACGGTGCGAAACCTCTCTATTGTTCTATAATGAAATTTATAGAATGATCCAGAGAAAGTGAAGAGGGAAGAGGTATTGATAGTGTCCAAAACAATGTACAAATACGTTATACTGCCAGTTTGCTGTAACTCAGACTTTCGAGATAATCTAGCACTTGCAATTAATTTCAGATAGAATGATTAAAAACTAGAGAATCTTGGCCAAGTCAGCAAATGAAAACGAATCCTTTTTATACCTAATAATAATTTGTACACTAAGCCTGGGTGTTATAACACTTTCAGGGGCGGATCCAGGAATTTTTCCAGGAGGGGGTTTTGCCACCAGGGAGGGGTTTTGCCCGTCAGATTTTTATGTCAGCTTGTTTCGGACAGGGGGACACACAAAAAATGCATTATATTATATTTTTTGGTGTCGGAGCAGGGGGGTGGGGGGGGGGGGGGGGGGGGGGGGGGGGGGGGGGGGGGGGGGGGGGGGGGGGGGGCCCCCCGCGCCTGACTTTTCATGTTTTTAAAGCGTTTAGAGCCTTGGGTATGGATGCCCATAAGGAGTGGCATCGGCAGACGGCCACAGTTGTTCGCCTATATACACATTTCCCACTAAGCTGGAATAGTAGAATCAATTGTTGCCCTTCCCTAATATCCCGTCAAAATTAACTGTCTTTATTTCAAGAAAACACAGACCCTGCAATTCAAGGTAAATTCTATGGAGCCCGGTATAGGCTACAGTGCGAGCTCCCGGCCCACACCCGGTGTGTATGTTTGTTTTTCTCCACAGCTAGGTTGCGCGGGGTCGGGAATGGGAAGGGGGGACACAATATAAATTTATTTATTTACGGTTAAGCGGGGCGAATTAGGAAATAATTGTATTTTCTATTGTATGTCAGAGTTCTATTTGCATGCTATGCTTGGGGTGTTGAGGTAGTTGAGGGAAGGCCGGAGGTCACTTAACCGTTTTCGACCACACGCATCAGACACGCCAATTTTTTCTTGTTGAGCTTTGGAGTCCTTCTTGCTGCAGCTGGAACCCCATTATCCTTTTAGAAGTATGGCGGAACAAAAGGAGAGGGCGCAATTTCATTTGGGTATGAATTTGTTTATCAATTGTATTTCTTTCCAAAAACTTGATTTACATGTTGTAATTATAATACATAGACAGAATTATAAATAAAATTAATAAGTGTAAAGTGAAAAAATGAGTTATTTTGCATTTTAGTCGATTTTATACCCACTGCAAAGTGCGCCCTCCTATTGTGTCCGCCATACTTCAAAAAGGCTAATGCCGACACGAGAATGTAAAGGTCAGACGCCAAAACAGGTATAGTACAAAGGTAAGTCTACGTGCAAGGCTAGCAGCATTCGGCCTTGCGTCCAGGGCCCAATTTCATGGAACCCGCGTTAGCACAACAATTTGTTTAGCACAGAATTTCTTTGCTTTATTTTACAAAACTGGGTTGCCAGCCAAAATCGTATGTGATGTGTATTTACTGATATTTTGCTCCTGTTCCTAAAAATACAATTTGACATACAATTTTGGCTGGTAACTCATTTTACAGAGCAAAGAAATTCTGTGCTAAACAAATGTTTGTGCTAACAGGTTCCATGAAATTAGGCCCTGGTCGCGTCTGTTGCTCGTCGTTGCAGTATGGTGCTCACCAAACGTGTATATTTTTGTTGTTTCGCTCCACAGGTTGCGCGGGGTCGGAAATGGGAAGAAGGGGTGGGGGGGGGGGGGGGGGGGGGGGGGGGGGGGGGGGGGGGGACACAAATATTTTCCCGTTGGTAGCTTTTACACCTTTCTCCGCGAATGAATAAATTGGATTCATGCACGCTGTTACATGTCACCAACTTCCCGTGTTTGTCCTCCAGAAGGTATAGGCTACCCCAGCACGATATGTGGGAAAGGGACCCCCGCCCCCTAACGCCCCTATACTTTAGCACACTCTTGTTCCCTTTTGTTAACGCACCAACCCCCCTAAAACCTGAAAGGAATTCATTTGAAATCCTTGGATGTTTGAGACACAATGGGGGAACAATGGAAGGCGGTCCCTCTGCCACATCGTGCTGCATATGCCAGAAGATAAAGAGAACAATATTACTACACCTGAAACATTCCTTTAACGCGTTTCTTCTAGAGCTCAATTCGCCCAAAAACATTTCCCTCAAAGAAGCAACATCAAAACACATAAAAGTTCAAGTTGGTCCGGTCGTTTTGACATAAATGCAGTGGAATGTTGAAACATTATATACAAATGTATCTATGGAATATTCATTACATGAAGCAGTAGCGATTTGGGGTTTTGGATCCTTTGTTTGCTCAAATTATTTGAACTATGAGGGACTTTGCACGCAACCACAAATGTCAACATGTGTATGCCAGAAGTTCATCACAGGACAACAATGGCGGGCCAATGTGTCATCCGTAAATGTAACAATTTCGCAAGCAAATGTAATACTAATCTAACTAAATGTAAAAATAATGTAATAAAAAAGCTAACTGGGTCTTTACCCGTAAATGTAGCAGAAAATATAACAATACAAGCAGTAGTGTCAATGTAATGCAATACAATGTACATGTAATACAATATATACTAATCAACTGTAATTAACCTTAAGATTCTCCCAGAAACAGGAAATTTACATTTCATAACTGTGGGAATTACTTTGTTCAAACAGGTCCTCTTATTTGCACCTGGATGAAATCAGCGAAGTGGAACAGTCTTGAAAGCGATTTCAAAGTGATTGGTCGATCAGTGCCTTGATATCCACAAATTCACTGCATTCAACACACTTATGTTCTGATCAAGAATTATATTTTACGAAGATTGCGTTTTTTAGGGGGAGGGGGAGGGAGGGGGGAGGGCGGGGGGGGGGGGGGGGGGAGAGTAGGCACATAGTTTCAACTTAATTGCGCGAATCTTCGCCGCAAAATGTTTTGGCTCATATATTACGTCACTCTCGCATTCGCTTTATTTAACCGACTTTTGATGGAAGATGACCAAATGGATAATGTTGACGTTTTGGGTGCACTGACGGGTTGCGACTGATGGTAATATTTGACTTACCAGGTTTCCACTGTTCTGTTGAATCAACCAACCGAATTCTTGTATCTATCTCTCAAAGCGTGCGACTCCTGCGAGCACTAAGTATCCGAATGGCTAGATGCAGGTCGAGATCGACGTCCGGACCATCTGCTCAAAAAAATATGTAGAGCTCGGTTTACACTTTAACCACTTTAAAGGCAGTATACATGATTGGTATCTCGAAAATCAGAAATGTTCATAGATTTACGCCTAATATACACAATATAAACATAATGACCGTAGAAAACTTCCCCTGAATTTGTGTTGCCTAAAGTACTATAGTCTTTGAGAAATGAGTAAAACAATTAGTTTTCGTCTCATGAGACGAAAATTCAATTCGCCCCCGAACCATTTCGCCCAAGTGCCATTTCGCCCCCAAACCACTTCGCCCGAGTGCCATTTCGCCCCAAATCACTTCGTCCAAACACTACATCGCCCAAATGCTACTTTGCCTCAAAACCACTTCGTGCACAGGCCGTGGTTCAGGGCGAAATGGGTCAGGGCGAAATGGTTTTGGGGCGAAATGACTGCAAACCCTTTTTTGACTGTCAAAAGTTAGACGAAGTATACGGAGCTGGTTTTTGCTCAGGTTGGTTTTAATCATGTATACCTTCAATCACACAGGGGGGGGGGGGGGGGGGGAACTATTTGTAACAGTTTACCAATCATGTATACTATCTTTAAGTCAGGTAAAAAAAATTCAATGAAAATCAAGCAACCCGTTATACTTGCCACGAAATCGACTAGTGACCAGCCACATCTCCTGATGTCCCATCACACACAATGCGTATACAATTTTCTTCGCTCAAGCATAACCAACAAAAAGGTATCTGGTGACTTCCATTGTGACATGTACGTACGGATCACTCATCTATATTATACCGACACACAAAGCTCCAGAAGGACGTTGTAAATCGTTACTAGATACGTTTCAATAATATACGATTATTCAATACGATGACTTTTGGTGTATGCTACGTCATTAGTCTGTGCGTATTTGTGGCGTTTACACAAATCTAAGTGCGGTTATGATTTCAACTCTGAAGATTTTGGGGTTCAGCTAAACGTATATAGGTGGGATAACTAAACTATATTTGGGGTCAGTACTGGGTTTTAGTGTAGACCCAGTGTTCTTGGCAACACACAAAGGGTGGCGTTTCTCTTTAGTAGTTTATTACTCGGTAACTACTGAGCATTTTGAAAAATGGCCACAACTATTCATCACAACACAATGTCCTCTTTCTTATGACACCAAGAAATCCAGAATACCTTCACAGATGACCGGGCGCAAATGGTTTGAAGTGACCCTGTCAGAACTAGATTATGGATAGGTTTTAAAAAGTGAAAGGACAGAGTCAATTTAAAGAAAACTTTAATCAATCATAAATTTTCCTCAGCACTCTTTGAGAGAACCACTGTCTCCAAACCTAATGTCCTTCCACATGCGTTTCCTTTCAACACAGCTTTCCGCTCTGATTCTCATTGCTCTACCTCCGTTTTGTTTTCATCGGATCTCATTGTCCCGTGGTCATCATGTGCATTTTGGACGTGTTTACTGATGGAGGTCTGCTTAAAGGGCCCCTAAAATTGTGTTTTTATCAATGAAATATGTGCTTTTAGTCAAGGAATGTTGCTGAAACCTGGGAACTAAATCCTTACCAAATAATTTCTTCACCAATGTGTTAGTGAAGGTGCCTACTAACACCTCTTAAAAAGTTGAAATTCAATTCCCCTAGGAAACCAAGTGACAGCTTCTAAAAGTTTTACCTTAAAAATACAGTACAGACAACAGCCGTTGACAAAGCGCCCATTTGCTTTGAATTTGTATTTCATCTGGCGCAAATGCAGGCATGCAGCGCTGTGATTGGATTCGGAGCGCAATTCTCCGGTACTGGGATGGTTGAAATAGTTTTATTGTTAGATCATTTGATTAAGAAGACCTCGTTCCTGACATCACTGCTGGTTGAAAAGACCTATATAAACATAAATACACCGAAATGGCGGTTTGACCATTCTTGTATGTCCATTCTTTTTACCACCGAGCATTCTAAATTTCATGCACATAGAAACCACAAAGGGAATTTTTTTAAATTATTTAAAATAATATAAAATACACTGTACGCAAACATTTGGATTAACTAGTATGTAAAATAGACCAGGCTGAAAATGAGCTAAGTATCACCTGGAGAGTTACCCGTAGTTAATTTCATGTGGTTTTTCTGGACCGGTTTTTCATAAAGAATATGAATATTTTGGGTACAAAGCTTAACTGAATCCTGAACCCACACCCTATAAAGGGGCGGGCCAGGGGAGTGGGTAGGGGAGTCAGGGCATGGGAATAGTCTGGCAGGAGGATTAGGGCCCCATGCTCGGCCCTCTTCCGAAATGCCAAAATTATTCTTAGCACTAGCTCTGGGGGCATCTGTTGCTCAAGGAATTTTTATATTGCCATTGGACTAAAATGCCCATGGGTCCTAATTAGCATATTTCAAAGACGGCCACCATCAGAATACCAAGTTTTAAAGGTAGCCACCTAATCAGCCGATTTGAAGGACTCTGGTGCTGCTACGTACTGTTTTGTTTGTGGTTCTGAATCGAACTCTGAGGTTTTTAAAATGATGGGAGGTCAGGGTCACGTGATTAAGGTGAGGATCGGGGTCATTTCCAAGATGGCCGCCATTGAAATTAACAGGTGCCATGTGTAGGCAGTGTCAGGTGTAGGTACCTAGAGTCGGCCGATTTTAAAGATCCTGGTGTTGATATTATGGTTTTCCATGGTGCTGAATCCAATTCCGAGGTTTTTATAACGATGAAAGGTGAGGGTTACGTGATTAGGCTGGGGATCGGGGTCATTTCCAAGAACTTGCCTTTTTACCCAGCATGCACCACCTGGAAACAGCCCGATTTGCCAGGTATAGCGTGGTGCTTGACTCACTCGTACGCGAGCGCCTTATATCGCGATGATGGGCCGCGGGACTCTAGTAGCATTTATGCAAATATAAGGCGTGACTCTAAAATTTAGTGCAAATTTGTCACGCAACTGGTCTATTATTGGCACTGCAGGAGTGTCACTAAACGTCCCCGAAATGATGCCGGCCTGTATGTACCACACACACTCTTTTTTTTTACAATGTGGACATGATCACAGGCTAAATATTCTTACAAAAGTTGGAGTTTTGCCTTCGGAATTGCTAGGTAATATCTGGAATCGGCATGCTATCACTTAGAATATGGGGCCTAATGACTCCCCCTCAACACCCCTATGACTCAACACACTCTTCCCTTTTGTTAACGCACCACCCCCAACCACCCCCACCCCCCTCCCCCTCCCCCCCCCCCCCCTCCCCCTCCCCCCCCCCCTCCCCCCGGATTCCTTGAATGTTTGAGACACAATGGGGGAACAATGGTAGGGAGTACCCTCGGCCCCATATAGTGCTGCATATGGAAAGTTTGCAAAGGTTGGCCAACAAGGGTGCCCGACTTTCCATAGACGAGTGCACAAAAGTACTGTAACCAGTGGCGAACGTCGGTAGCAGTTGATGAAGTGGAACGCAGCCTATTCAAATTATGTGACACTGTTTTTGCAATCCCATGGCCGGAGAACTACACACATGATCTAATCGCAGCGCTGCCGGCATTTGCGCCAGATGAAACACAAAACAGCCGTCTGACCCAGCGTATACGCTATTCAAAACAAATAGGCACTTTGCCAACTGCTGTTGTCTGTACTGCATTTTTAAGAAGCTGTCACGGGCTTTCCGAGGGGAATTGAATTTGGTAAGGATTTAGTTCCCAGATTTGCCAGATGTCAGATAATTTTCCCTGACTATATGGAACTAGTCCATTAAATCATAAAAACCCTACTTGGAAGTTGTTTGGGGGGTTAAAATCAAGGTTTTTGATTGTTATGGTAATGAAATGAACATATGCATGAGCAAAGTGGTGATGTCACAATAGGAAAACCCAGGAAAATCTTATTCAACTGTGCACAAAAGTTTCCACAATTTTCTCCAACTAGCTGAAACTTTTGTAACCCATGACAATTTAGGTTTGTTTTACCATGAAAAAACTAAGGCTGGAAACTGCAGCATTTTTCTACAATTCCAGTTTGAAGTCTTATGTTTTTCTTTGCTTTTCTGCTGTGTGTTCCTAAAGTGACATGCCCCAAACAGCGCCCTCTTTCTGTGAGTTTATGTGAAGAAAGTTGAAAAATGCCACTTTTTATTTATGGGGCATCAAAATGAACAGTAGTATTGTCTTTCTACACAAGTAATCCTTCATATGCAGCAAAAACTGTGCATAAAGTAATCGAACATTTTAGGCCCTTTAATACATTTTGAAAACTGAGCATTTGATAGTTTCTGAAAATAGCCTGGGTTTCGGCTGGGTGAAGCCGTTTTTTTAGGGGCAACGTCCCTTGGTAATACAGCTATCTGCTGAGCAAAAAATCGTTGTCAGTTTGCTGTCAGTTTTTGTTGCGTTTTTCGCATGCATATTCTAAAATCTGGATCCTGCTGTAGGCCTTGTGGCAGATAGACCTGGACAAGGCCTATAAGGATGCAAGCGAGAGGGCTGCCTTACCAGGGAAGGACTTCACCAATTAGCCCTTTTTGAAGTATGGCGGACACAATGGGAGACTTTTAGACACTTGGTGGCAGCAAACATGACGGTCACGTAACCTTGATGAAGTGAAGTTTACACGCTAAAGCAAAAGTGGACTTATCACGTGGGACCGTTATGTTTTCAGCCGAAGTTAATAGACCAGTTGCGTGATAGATTTGCATAAGTCCTGGAGTCACGCCTTATATTTACATAATTGCTAGAGTCACGCCTTCGTGCTATATGGCGCTCGCGTACGAGTGACTCAAGCAACATACTATATTTGGCAAATCGGCCCGTTTCCAGGGGGTGCACGCTGGCACATGGTAACCGTGCGGTACCTGGAATACATCTCATATTTTTAAGCCGGACCATGTTGATTGAACATGTTGATCGGCAACTTCAAACTAGTCACATGACCCAAAATCGTTTATCTACTTTCTTGAATGCATCATTGCAGTTTGGAAACGTTCCAGCTTTCAAAGTTGACATCGATTTCAAGTAAAAAAAACACCTTCTATTTTGTTATTTTGACGAAAATTCACGATGACTACATGTTTCAACATGTTCATTTCGGATGGTCCAGCCTAAAAATGCATAGAGTAATGTGCGAGGTATTCCAGGTACCGTACAGACCTTCGCGCCGGTTACTATTGACCAGCGTGCATCTCCTGGAAACGGCCCGATTTGCCAGGTACGTAGTCTGATGCTCGACTCACTCGCATATGAGCGCAAAAGCGTGACGGCGGGAGTCTAGGATTTATGCAAATCTATCACGCAACTGGTCTATAATTGAAGGTTATGCCATTTCACCGCACATGGTTCACCGCAATTGAGTTCAGTTGTTTTGCGCCTTCCGTGTTTCAACTAAAAATCAACCCGCGCCTACAGACAGCAATGTTTGAAATAATGACGTAGTTGGTTTTTCTAATCTCGCCCGAGACTTACAATTCCTCAAAACAGTCTCCAACTACGCCTACCCATCAAGACTCTATAATTAATAGACAATCTCAGGTAATCTTAACAAAACTTAAGCGGGCCTCCCACTGTGCGATTTTTGCCACGAATTAGCTACGATTGGGTACGATTTGGTACGATTTGGTACGATTGTGTGTAGATTCTATAGGCAGTCTCCGATAATCGTACCAATTCGTAGGAAATTCGTGGCAAAAATCGCACAGTGGGAGGCCAGCTTTAATCGTAGGAAATTCGCAGCAAACATCGCACAGATCATGGAGGCACATTTGCTCCGGGCGGCGGGCCAAATGTACCCTGTTAAAATCAACATAAAAAGAACACATGAATGTTAATTGACGAAACACCATCTTGCGGCCTTTATTACATTATGTATTCCCACCAATGGTATTATTGTTGATCGGCTGTTTATATCAATCAAATCGAAGTTATCAATATTATTGTCCAAACATATCGATGACGTATTACAATAACATTTACAGTTTCTGATGCACCTATCGATTGTTTCCCCACCCCTCCCGCCACCACCCCACCCCCCCCCCCCCCCCCCCCCCGCGCTGCCCCACCCCCTAGGTGGGGGTTTGATCACGTTTTTCATGCCCTAGGCCATGAAGAAAGTGGCGCAAATCCCAAACTAGACTAGCCCGAGAAGTCAGGATTCAGACCAAGATATTTTGGTAACAAGACTATTTTGCAGTTGGCTACAATTCACCGCGCGATGGCGCATTTTCGCTGCACAGCATACAGGCACATTCTTCACGGAATCACACATTATCATAGCTCTTGGACAAGGCTAAAACTAGACCCTTGCATAACATTGATCACTGCTCAGTCATCCGCGGAAACATAATGACATGATCAGGGTGTAATTTTAAAGAGGAGATTCCACCCTAACAGAGGATATCTCCCTTCGATTCATATGTGCCCTACTGTAGTCACAATTAGCGATAATATCTCGATTTCGTGTTTTTGATCCACCTTGTATAGGTTGTAGGTGATCGATCGCGTTGCGCCCAATCATCCCTTTCCTTTGTGTCTGTTTTGTTCACTCTTTACCCCACGCACAATACCCCTCAGAGGCTTTCCGAAAACCATTTCAATAGACTTGTCCTAAAACCGTAATAATACTACTGATAGATAATTGTCTTCATAATGGAAACGTGCACACAAAAACCCTAACATCACGTTCATTTGAAAATATAAATTAATGGAAAAGGCAGCGAACATTATTTTGTGTTAAAAACACAAATTAGCCGCGTTTCACGAGTTTGAAGCGGCCGATAGCTCCACTCACAGTCTGCCAATTCTCATTTTATTATACACGAGAAGATTGAACGCCGAGGCAAAACTTATTTAGGATTTTTATCAATGAAATATACGCTTTAAAACCACTCTATATACTCAGTTAAAATCATTAAATCCTATTTGGAGCTTGCTTTGGGGGTTAAAACAAAGGTTTTTAGTTTTTATGCTAATGCGAATATGCATATTCATGACCAAGGTCACGATGTCACAAGAGGCAAACACAGGAAAATCACATTCAACTGTGCACAAATAATTCCACTTTTTTCTCAATTTTCCTGAAACTTTTGTAATCCATGGCTGTTTGAGTTTGTTCTACATGTTTCCTGTTGTAAGCCATGACAAAACTGGGGGTAGAAACTGCAGTAATTTGCCACAAGTCCAACTTGAAGTCTTATGTTTTTTCTTAATTTTCCCTTCCGTCTTCCTTACGTGATGCACTCCGAACAGCGCCCTCTGTCTGTAATTTATTGCAATGAAATCTTCAAAGTTGAAAAAAGCCACCTTTTATTGATTTTACATCCAAACGAACAATAGTATGTCTTGCTGAACAAGTATAATCCGTCATTATGAAGCAAAGCCTAGGCACAAAGTTGTTTAGCATGTCACAGGCCCAGTCTACCACATGAAATTTAATCGGGTCGAGCTGGATCCATTAACTATAGAAAACTCAAGTGAAAAGTCACCCTTTGTGTATTGTCAAGGTTACTGGGTCAACAGTGAATCGCTTCCTTGCGTTTTAGCAATGGGCGTTTTAGATTACCAGATAATACTAGCCCTAGACCAAGAATTACCCTGGCAACTGGCACCATGCACACTTTAGTTGTCTATTATAAACGACTTAAACAACCACCTTGTGCATAGTGTACTATTTTGTCCAATCTTCATTGCATCTGATGAAGTAGTTGTTGTTACTACACCTCATACATATTCATAAGCAAATTGGAGCGCGTCATTGGCCGATTCAGCCGCGCGATTGGGAAGTAAAAATGCTACGCGCCCAAGTGACGTCAGCCCGGTGAGTATCCAACTGGCTGCCGTGCGGTAGTTTTTTATGGTAGCACCAAAAATTCCCTCTGGGACCCGCCTCGTAAATGTATTGGAATCTTCACGGAACCAGACTAATTCAACTCTATTGCCATGGTACGGACCTCTGCAGCTCATAAACAACAATGGCAACATTTCTGAGTTTGGATTACAAAAAAAATAATTGTTTGTTGTCATTGTATACTGGCCTTGAATCTGTTATTTTGTAAATTTGCTCATGAACATTTCTGAGGTGTAGTAAAACAAATACAGCATGGTTTATTTCTGGAAAGTAGTGGGAATTACTGGTCCCTTGGTGTAGGTCAGCTTGACTACCTCCCTCCGCGCTTCGCGTCGGGAGTGTAGTCAAGCTGACCTACACCTCGGGACCAGTAATTCCCACTACTTCCCCTCAAACCATGCTGTATTTGTATACTACGAAAGCTCATGCACCATTTATTATTTTGTTAGCTTTTAAGTGCTACTATACAGAATACAGAAAGCGCATTGAGAGATCCGGTGGATCTGTAATGCGCTATATAAGAACTGCCTATCATATAGAACAAACGCTACGAATCAATACATGTATTCAAATGATTACCAAAATATATGAATTCGTTGAAAAAAGTGTCAAATTAAGTTATGCTATATTGCCAGAACTATGGGTAGTGAAAAATAGTTGATTTACGTTCATTCCTGATAAATCGGGCATCCACTTCCAAATATCTGCTTCCCTGCGTTAATGTCAGACACAGGGATTTTACCTTCTAGAGCCTCCAGGAATTCATCAGGGTTGTAAAACGCCTCTAACTTACAAATTCGCAGTTTGTCGTCAACCGTTGCTACCAGAAAACCGTGCATTTCTATCAATTCGCCATTGCCGGCTTGGCCCTTGTATTCCCCGTTGATATGAGCCCAGTGTCGCCAGGAGAATGATACTTTAGGAGGTCCGGAGAAAACTTTGAGGACCTCCCACGGAAACCCATCAGGGAACGCTCCTCGGAAAGCACCGTGCGAACTCTCGAACGTGTGTTCTTCCCTCTCGTAGAGATCTTTAGAAGCTGTAGACAGAAGCCAGTTGTAGTTGCCAATCGCTGAGGACTCCTTCCCGTTGAATTCCGTACCCCCATTGGCCTGTACTCGGTACTTCTCAGGGTCAATGGTCGTCCAGGTTCTGTAATCTGGAAGATGTGATGCCTCCATTTCCCATTTCTTGACTAAATTCTCAACGATCAGTTCCAGGGAGCCGGCTTTGTGGTTCATGGTTTTACCTTTAAAGGAGCGTGTTCAGAAAAATGGATTTCGTTTTAACCTAACAATCATGTAAAATACCTCCCCAAAATACTGTCCATCGTTAGAAAACATGAAATTTGCAATCTCCAATTTGGATGTGGAATCGAAAAGGTTGGTGTAATTATGCACTGCTCTATATGGAACCGAAAAAGAAAAAAAAAACAGTTTACAAAACATCGGTGGTTTTTCGCGAAGCAGGTCGTTTCGTACCCTGGTCGTTTCGTACCCTGGTCGTTTCGTACCCTGGTCGTTTCGTACCCAGTCAATTATGATGCACAAAGGAGATTAAGCCAGTCATGCAAACCCGCTCCTGTTTCACTGTCAATCATTCGAATCATTCTGATGCACAAAGGAGATTACAAAATTTCAAAACTAGTGATTTGCATTTTATTACTCACAACAGTTTTTTGAATTGAAATCAAAACTTGATAATTATAAAAGAGTGAAAACATTAACACCAGGGTAGATTCAGGCATTGAACATTTTAAAAACTCTTGAATTGCACTTTATATGACAGTTTTTAATTAAAGTCAAAACTTGATAATTATAAAAAGTACAATTTAAAAAAAAACCAGCAACCAAAGAAAATCACGCTACAATATTAAAGACAAACAACGTCGATCATAACCCAAGCTCAAAAGACCCACAAACTGCAGGGTAAGCTCCAAACAGTAAGCTCCAAGAAGAAAAAAAACCATGCAGTGGCAGGTTAAAAAATCAGACAAAACAAACCGCAACACTGTCCCGTGAACCACCAAGAGTGATTGACAGTAGCATTGTTGTTCAATAGAAAAGGATTTGGAACCCTTTGTCACGTGTGCAATGAATCCTGGGTGCGAAACGACCTGGGTACGAAACGACCTGGGTACGAAACGACTGGGTACGAAACAACTTGGGTACGAAACGACCGACATTCGTTTTTCGACGATCAAATTGAGAACGCGAAAGTTTAGAAAGGTAATGAGACAAATATGACAATTGACACGTACGATATCAAAATCTCAACATCCATGGGATATCATGCCTATAAAGCCCGTCGCACAATCGGTCCATCGGACCACATTATCGTAAAGGTGTGCACTGAAACAATTCGGGCCTGTCTGACCGTACACCACAGACCGGAGCAAATCAAACTTGTTTTATTTTTCCGGATCCGATGTCCGATTGGCCGGTTGGTGTGCGGCGGGCTTAAGTTAGAAATTTCCCAAATAAATTGTTCCTATGTGACTTAGGAATAATTATTTAGGAATGTTCCGAAATGTTTTATGAAATAGGGCCCTTGTGTACAAACCATGAGACTGGCTGGTGTTTTCCCACTCCCAAATTTGGGATTTCCTGTCCAGTTACTGATGAAGCATGGAGGAAGGAATTTTTGCGTCGGTCCAAACGATGTCAAATGTAATTTGCACATAAACTCTGCTACTGATTTTTGATATTAAGTTATTTCAAACAATAAAAATAGTAATCAACTTCCCAGTTAGCATTTTGTGTGTTTAACCTTTCTTCACTTTCAAAATGGAGTTATATTTTTAAAAGTCTAAATAATTGTTGTTCCTACGTGGTGTACGCAAATGCCATTTATGCCATTTTCTCCTACATACATCGAACCTGATACTGATGTGAAACACTAAACAAAACCTTAATTCTTACCCTTGAAGAACGCCAAGTCGGCTTTGCGGTAATCGGGTCTTCCATCCCGCCATGTAGCTGACGGGTTCTCTAAATCGCCGCGATCTGGGCGCAGAAATCCATGCTTTTCTGACAGTTCTTTGAGCTGACGATCGATGTTATCTGAGGAGCCCATGTCTTCTTTCTCCGCACCGCATTAACATGTAACTTTGAATGATGCAGTGTGAACGGCCTAGTTTCCATATAGTGAAGGTAAATGGACCAACGTCTGCGTACCATGTCCACCCCCGGCCCCACGTCGCTATTATGTGCCACCTATTAGTATTATTGTTGTTGACATGACCTCAGGCTGGTTGAATGGCAAACACTGTGCTTTTTGCAAACAGTAGACTGCCTTATCATCTTTTGTGATAGGCTCACACTAAAAGTCACTAAACCGTAACCCTGTGCTTTTTACAATTGAGCCTTTTTTGAAGTATGGCGGACACAATACGAGGGCGCACTTTGAAGTGCTTTTCGAATAAAATGCAATATAACTGCATTTTTACCTTTGCACTTATTTATTTTATTTATAATTCTGTCTGTATTATAATTGCAACATAAAAATCATGTTTTTGAAAAGAAATAAAATTGTTAAAAAAATTCATACCTAAATAAAATTGCGCCCTCCTTTTGTTCCGCCATACTTCTAAAAGGCTAATTGGCGTCACAAAGGGAAGTCGGGGTGCACCAAAACAAAAAGAAAAAGAAAAAAAAGAAGGTCTTTCCTCGGCCCAAGTGAGAATTTTCGGTTTGACAAATTACACGAGTATACACTGCTTTGTGTGCCCCTCCAAATTACTAGTCTTTTACGTGTGACCTTTGCAGTATTCATGGCTGGCGTCCCATACGATTCACTTTCAAATGGAGGTGCCGTTTGTTTGCAAACATCTCCAGCTCCATACCATACAGATATGTTCGCTGATGTTTTGTGTGTCATTCATTGGCAAACAGAAACAAACTCGGAACGGTCATAAAACACGAGCAAACAGATATGTTTGCCAGTAGCTGCATGTCCCAACAGCGGCAAACTGAGTTTGGTGAAGTTTGATGTTGTTTGCTCATGTTTTATGTGCCGCGCGTCCACACCTGTACCTGCAAACTTTCTGAAGCTTCGCTCATTTTTAATCTATCAATCGGAATTGTCAACATAGACGCGATATAGAGGGCGCACTGTTTGGTACGCGCTCGACGCGATCGACCCACTTTATGTCTAGTCTGAGTTGAACTTTTTGAACTTAGCTTTCCAGGCTAAATGGCCGGAATTCGAGTTTTGAAAACAGTAGTTTTAACTGGCCTTTTCCGACAAAACAGAATATTAAGTACTTCACATGTACGGAAGTGCTGTTGGAGTGACAATGTGAGTTTAGTTGTTGCAGCGACCGACTTTTTTTTGACCTACTTTTCTGAGTTGTAACGCTGCGAGCCAACCATGCCAACTCGTCCGTTCGCCAAACTCCAAAGCCCAAGCAAATCGACTGTTCGCGTTCAATCAAATCGACCATCATAACCAACTCGACCGGGCCGGGTTTGGCATGAAAGACATTGATCAGCATTTGGGAAAGTATTAAGAAGTCAATCATGGCTTCAGACCTTGTGCACAAAACTAGCGACTTGGAAATCTGTGACGTCATCAGCTGCGCAGTCGTGACACTAGTTATAGACCTTTATCACGGTGCGGCCATCTTCCTTTTTCTCCTGAGTCCTATTAAAATAAACGTAACCAAAGCGAGGCTTGCAGAAAAAAATAGTTTGGTCACGTTTTGGAATTGTTCATTGTGTGCATCACAATGGCACAGGCGTTGCGCGATCAAGAGAGCGCGCAGCGTGAACAGTGATTCTCAACGTACTATGCCATGGGGAACAAGACAATAAAGTCAAAGATGGACGCACCGTGATAAAGGTCTATTGGCATGGCTCTAGTCTAAAGTTAAACTAACATGGCCGTCAGAAAAAGTAACATTGCAAAAGCACAGGGACACGGTTCAGTGATTTTTTGTTTAGAGCCAATGCATAGTTCCGAGTTTGCCCAGTTAACTCCACCCCCTTGGATATTGTTGCTATGCCTCACACGCTATCCCTAAAAATGTCCACACACACTGCACAAACTAAGGCCAAACAAAATAAATAGTGTGTTTACGGTAACCCGACCTACCTGGAATTTTTTCGGCCAAATTGCCGACCTCAAACATTGCCAATTTTCAAGTTGATAATTTTAAATGAGCACTATTTGCAATAATTTCCAACAAACATAACATTTTCTGCACTTGTACATGAACATGGTTAATAATAATATTGAGTTTCAAACACTGCAAAACAACCCGCAAATGCATGAACTGAAATGTAAAAAAAAATGGCAAAATAAAATTATTTTCCTACCTACCTACCTGGATTTATTTTAGGCCGTTACTGTAAACGCACCATTTATTTTGTTTGGCCTAATGGGACTTTCAACGGAAAACACAGATTCATTGGAGAAAACTCAAAGGTATTCATGTTTCAGGGTCAACCGTTATCTTAGAACACACTGAGTAAAGGGCCAGTATTAAATACAGGGATTTCATAGCATCAATGAAATACATGCTTAATTACCTTTGAACAGCGAATCGTCCGGCCTTGAAACAAAAAATTTACCCTGATCACTGCATACAACACTGTACAAACTGTGCGTTGTTGTGAGGCAATGCACTTTGACCTATGTGGGCGATGTCTGCTAGCTCTGTTGTGATTGGTCGGCGTGTTCGGCTTGATTGACAGGTCGGAACTAGGCATTGCCTAGGCAACCAACAAAAGATGACGTATTCATCTTTTCATGAATACAAACAAACAAAAGATGACGTAGGCTCAGTATTCACTTCGGCAGTCTATTTTTGAAATCTGTTGCAACTTGTCTGTTAATTGTGTGAAAGTGGTTTTAGGCCTAACTCAAATTAGAATTGTTTTTAAATTGTTTAAAGTCGCTAACAAAACATGATGACAGATAAGACTGGCTGAATTTTTCCCTCTTCTAAATTTGTTTGTTTTTTAAAATCAAGTCTTTACTTACTGATCGATGCTTAATAAGTCATTTCCTGTTTCTGGGAGAATCCTGGGTATTTTTTTTGTATACATTGAACAAAGATTTTAAGGAAATTACATGTACCTCCTGGAACCAACAGATCATCAAATTCTATACTTTCCACATGCAGACATGCACTTCTGTCGCAAATGTTGCATTTCTGAGATACATAAATGATAAAATTACTGCAGAGAGTAATGGACAAAATCACGGCACGAGTGTTCCGTGCAGAAGCGCAACAATGGAGGGCGCTGCATGCGCACGTAAATGGTTCATCTTGTGCACTAGCAAGGAGAAAATGTAATTTTTCTTTAGAAAAGCAACATTTGCGACAAAAGTGCATTTGATTATATCTGTTGATTCCAGGAGGTAATTTCTTTAAAATCTTTGTTCAATGTATACAAAAGAAGTACCAATTCCTGTATTTTAGAGCTCTCAGAAAACTGATTTTGTTGGGTTTTCAACCTGATAAAACTTGCATGAAATAAGCTGATTTCTGGAGCCATGCATCTCAAAAAAGTTATCAGGGAGCACTTCATATAGGCAGAGTGGTGCACCCTGCCTCAGATGCTCGTACAGAGGCTGGAGTTGTCAGCCTTGCTATTGGTATTAGAGGTGTTCATACACGTTGTTAGTGACTGATAAAATAAGCTAAAGCCGTGTCCCCATAGACTTGTTTTTTTGGGAGGTTTTACCGAGACGATGGTAAAATAAAAAATTGCTAAAATTTACTGCTTTCAGCATTTGGACTTTTTGACACAGTAAAATTTTACTGAGACTGTGGGAGAGCATGCGCAGTGTACCTTCGCAGTTTGACCTTCACGGCCTGGCATATGCTTCTAGGGCGCTTTTACCGACTCGCTGTGTCCGCATTGGACTTTTCGTCTATGGAAGAGTTCCCTGGTCAATTTTCCTGGGCAGAAGTTGGCCAGGAAAAGTAACCGCTGGACTCGGGGGAAAAGTTACTGAGAGGAAAACGTCCTAGGCTGTCTGCATTTGACTTAAAATGGGAAAAGTACCCATTGTCTCGCAGGCCTTGAAATTCATTTTCAAAATGGCACGGCAATTTTCTCTTAGTAAAGGGCACCTGAATGAGGAAATGAAAAATTTGTGTTAGAAATTTTTTAAGGGCAACACGACAAAAGCATAGGGCACCGACGGCAATTTGTCGTGGTGCCATGGGTTATTTCGAGGCCTGGTCTCGGTAAGTAATCCTAAAAAAAGTTCAATGCGGACAGGCCTTAAGCCTTCTCAATCTTTTGGTCAGAGTATGAATATGATTTGGATTTTTTTTTATTCAGCATGTCAGGGAAACCCCACTAATTGCTGGGGGTAGACCTAGCGCGATGGACTGGCATCCCATCCAGGAGGAGTAGCAATAATGCTCCTGGTCACTCCATGCCACAGAAACCGGGGATGAGTACCTGCCGTATGAGCCAGCGTGGGCTCGTAAACGACTTACCTAGCAGGGCAGGAATGGATGTTTACGTTAAATATTTTTCCATCGTATTTCAGGCAGCTTTGAAGAAGACGCCCCTTCATGATTTCCACATTGCAGCAGGAGGCCAGATGGTGCCCTTTGCTGGATGGTCGATGCCTGTCATTTACAAAGATGGGCTAGTCAGTGAGCATGCCCACTGTCGCAATGCTGCTGTAATTTTCGACGTCTCACACATGCTGCAGAGCAAAATCCATGGCAAAGATCGGATGAAGTTTATTGAAAGCCTCACAGTTGGTAAGTTTAGTTAGTTTAACTAAAGTTAAATTTGCTGTTAGGCCGAGTAAAAAATAAAACATGTTTCTCGTCCGGGTTTTCAAAAAAAAGGAGGAAGAGGGGCTTTTTATTTTTTAATTTTTATTTTTCAAGATGACTGCCATTAGAGATTTCTAGGCCGTTGCAGGTAAATAGACTCGTGCGAAGACATATTTAGCGATGATACAGTAGCTACACGATGTAGAAAGTCACCGAGAGAGTCTACATAGAAGACTTCGAACTCGCAAGTATTTATTTTCCGACAGATTTGTTGTAGTTTTTAATATTTTTGTCTCATTTTTTGGAAATAAAAAATAAAAAATAAATCCAGGCGGCCTCAAAAAAGGAAGCGGGAGCTAGGGGACGAGAAACATGTATTTTTTTTTATTTTGCCTTAAATAGTATAGTAGCACACATTTTGAATGACCCAAAATTAACGTTACCCAAAAATGTAGGACTGCAGCCGATTTCAAGAAAAAGTGCGTAGCTTGCGCAACTTTTGAAAATGGCATAGGCCCCATAGGCTTGCGTATAATTATCACAGGAATGTTGCGCAGCTCACATAATAAAAAGTTGCGCAAGTGGGCTTATACGCAGTGCGTAAGGATTTGTGAAATCCGCTGCTGTTTCACAGTGTGCCTTTCTTTAAGGGCATTGTAACTTGTCATTTTTTAAAACCTGTTTTCTGCTAAAAGCACTCACTGAGCCAAATCATTTAAGAGCTTGCTTTTAAATTACACTTAGGAAGCACAACTTTATCCAACCGCCCAGTAGCCACTGGTTTTTCAATAGGACATATGCAAGAAGTCATATTGCCTGGCCCCACCAGCTCAATTAACACCTTTAGGGATTACCTGGGTGTCTCTAAGAGGATTACAGAGTATAACACCCTGTTTACACTTGATTCCGAGCTGGGGGTCGAATACAGAGCTCGGTAAGCAATTAATCTTGACCGCATCCGCTCCACAGCCATAGCGGGGGAAAAGCCTGCGAAATACACTGTACATGCACAACCCATTCAGTCATTGATCAGTACATACACACATAGAGCATGACCTTTGACTGCAACTTCTGGCACCGCGCTCCAGATCAACTACAGAATGTAAACGCGGCACTTGGGATCATTGCGGTTAACACTGATGCATTCTTATCAGGGGATCAATCTTGAATCCCAGCATAGGACCAGTGTAAACATGGTGTAGTAAACTTTATGCCAGACCTCTTATTGTGTTTCAAGTGCCAGCACCAGACCGGATTATGGGGGATTATTGTCACCCCTAATTGGTTTCTTTGTTCAGCATCTTAATGCCAGGGCCTCACAAAAACCACCAGACAGCCTAGTGATGGGAGCAGTGACCCTTACAGTTAATGAGCTCATTATAGACACTGGCAGAAAACCTGCCCCTGGTGGTTGGATAATGTGCTCCCTTACTCAACGCCATCTTTTTTGTTTACCATACTCGAAAAACAATAAATTGTTCAAAAAAACCATATTTAGGGGGTTATATATGTACTACTACTGAGGGAACAATGTGGATATTGGACAGTTTTTTTTTAATGTTATGCCCAATTTATTTTTTTAAATAAATGAATAAATAAATTGACTTTTAGAAAGATCTCAACTACATCATGTCCTCATTTTGAAATGTTTTTCCCCTTCATTGTCAACATCTAGCTGATATTGAAGGACTAAAAGACAACACAGGGACTCTTAGCCTTCTACTCAACGACAGAGGAGGAATTATCGATGATTTGGTTACGAGTAAGACCGACCAGGGCTACATCTACATGGTCACCAATGCAGGTTGTGCTGACAAGGATTTGGCACATATACAGGTTAGACCAAACACTGCAGCGGATTGCAATAAAATGGTCTTAAGGCGGGTTCACACTGCACTATTTTCATCCGTCAGACGTACGTTGCATCCGTTGTCCGTCGGTCCGTCGTGTCGCCACACGTCAAAACGGATGAGTTGAATTTGTTCCAGAATCTGTCCGTTTTACGTACGTCTTCACCAGCGGTTCACACTATCGACGCATCCAACCGCATGCGGAGCTGAACAAAACACACGGGAAGCACGCATCACCCCAATTTTTATCCGCGAGCAAAGCTAGCTCAGCGATCCAGCCGCCTGAGTTCAGCCATACATTCGAAAACAAAGAATACATCTACTACAGGATGTTTTCAAACACAATCATCCTGTGGTGGATGTATTTTAGTCGCACTGTTGTATGTACAACGGACTCGACGGATGAAAAATCGACAGACAATAGACCTCGGATCAACTCCTCTGTCATCCGTCAATTTGACATATGAAACGTTCGGATACGTTGATTTTGCGACTCGACGTACGTAAATGAAGCTGATCTTTCAGACTGTTCACATTGAAAACGCATCAACGGACCAAAAACTGACGGACCGGATACGACGTACGTAAATTTTACGTACGTCTGACGGATGAAAATAGTGCAGTGTGAACCCGCCTTTAGCCATGGGTCTAAATACAGTTGTTTATAGTCGGTTATCCAACAGCTGGTCTTAGCTGAAGCTCGCTGGACACGGGAGCTATCTGCTAAGCAAAATGTTTTTCCCAGCACATAGCTCGTCGTATGAGGTCAATTTGTTTTGCTGCGTCTTCTGCCCCCAAGACTGTGAGATGAATATCATGAGTTTAATTTTTGTTTCTGCTTCGCGAGACGAAAATCTCGCCATGTGGCAAACCTGAGCTACGTGCTGAGCCAAATAAATGTAACTAGCCAATGACAAACCATAACCTGTTTACGTGACTTCAGGAAGACGGCCCCATTATAATATAGATCACTAGGTGGCTCCATTAAAAGTGTCTTTGACTCTGGCAGGGGCCGCAGTCTTGATGTTACATGAATAGAGGTTGTGTTTTCATTGGCTAGTTACATTCATTTTGGCTCAGCACGTATCTCAAGTTTGATGCACAAGGTGAGATTTTCGTCTCGCGAGGCAGAAACAAATCAAACAGGATCGGTATTTGTCTCATGGCCTTGTGAGTCAAAAAAGGCAGCAAAAATTAACTGCACATGGCGAGCTACGTGCTAAGCAAATGGCCACAAATACATTTTTGCTCAGCAGATAGTTCTCATGTGCGGCAGGCTTTAGTCATTGGCTTAGCCTTTTGCAATAAACCAGTCTAAGGCTGCATCCGAATTACTGGCTTTGGCTGTGGCTTTGACTGTGGATTTGGCTGTTGCTATGCTGTTGCTATGGACGTCTATTGTCCGCTCGTAGCAACAGCATAGCAACAGCCAAATCCACAGCCAACGCCAGTATTTTGGATGCAGCCTAACTGAAGATTGGCAGTGCCAGCCAGAAAAATAAACGCCTTAAAGGAGTGTGACCAGATCACTTTTTTTTACCCATAACTCCCCGGGACTTACCTTATGGGTGATGAGATTTTTATATCGTAACATCTGTTATATTTTTCTGATTACGAAACTGAAACTCCCGCGCTTCTAGGCCGCATATTTCCGAGGATATCGTCGAAAATCCACCGATTATTTGTAAACTAATTTTCCAGTATCAACGGCCCGGTTTCGTCCATAATGCGATTTTGATTTACATGACTAGCGCCCTCAAACATCTGAATAAGAATTTATCTTATTGATAAAAAAAACGTACACATTTTCAGTTCAGTTTATCACTTTTATTGAAATAAATAATTTATTTTGTCTATAAACTTTTTATAAATGTAAGATTTATAAGTGTAATTGTTTTTGTGGGTGAGAAAATATCAACATTTTTAAGCACGTAGGCTAATTAACGCAACAACCATAACAACGTCGCGCAGTCGTAGGCGCCATGTTTGATATCCGCGTGCGTGTGTTATCTACATAAACGCGTACATATAATTAATTTTTCTTCATTTTGTGTTGTTTTTATAGCTGATCAAGAAAAATATTTTCGAGCACAAGTACAATTTATACGTTACACATTTTGTTAAATAAATTATTTAATGTAAACAAATTAAATATCAAGACTAAAAGTACTACGAAGGTGAACATACATATGCATGAGTCAAGACTTCAGCCTGATACTGAGCGTATTCAGACTGTAGAGGGCGGGCTTCATGCAAAGTTTATCCGCTGAAAGCCAACTCGATAGTTTTGTTCAATTTTTTACTGGAAATCGCGAATGTTATCGGGTTTTTTGGACATGGGAGGTGTGTATGGGAGTTACTTGATAATATTGGTAAGTTACATCAAAAACTATTTTCCAGAAACCCTGGTCACGCTCCTTTAATGCAAAATGATTTTCTCAGATTGTGTAATCTGTCTTTAATTCCAGAGCAAGTTGGCAGACTTCAAGGCAGCTGGTCATGATGTCAACTTTGAGCCTCTTTATGACATGGGTCTCCTAGCTCTACAGGGTAATAAGTGGGCGCTTTGTTTCCAAGATGGTGGCTTATTAAAAAGCTATATCCACACTGGATTTTTTTTGGGGTACAACTCAATGAGCCAGTGGAGTACATGGACAACCAAGGAATTTGTATACATTTTAATAATTTACAGACATGGTTAAGTACTATATAATTTGTATTTATTTAATTTATTTATTTATTCACCACATCCAACAGCGGAAGGACCGCCAATTACAGGAATGGGATCAATTAACATAGATATTCGAATAACTATCAACTTCTAAGTTGAATTAGAAATGGCCAGAGACACCGGGGAATCCCGGCCTCCCCTTGCTCTTCACGAAAGAATACTCTGGGATTTTTAAAGTGCGTTACCGACACACTGGACCAATGGCTTTACATCCCTTCTGAAGGACGGAACAAATTTATATAAGTGCCTTGCTCAAGAGCACAAGTGCCATAACCCGTCACGACCCGGAATCGAACCCACATTCTAGTACTGGCACAGGAACTTGAGTTTGACGCACTAGACCGCTCGGCCATAACACCCCACATAAATATGGCTAGTTCTTTGTTAACCCTTCAACACAGGGACTCACAGGGGAGACTCCGGAAGTGCTGTACCCAGGGGCTATTTCTCTGTCGGGCCATTGTTTGCAAATAGCTGTTTACATTGTGTCACTAGTCCAGATGTAGGATGGTTGATGGCTTCTATTATGCAGGGTACACAAATGAATGGAGCTTGACTAGAGGCCCATATTTCCCAGGGTCTGCCTGACTGGTTAGTAAACTCGACTTTGGCACAAGGCCAGTTTATACATCCTATTCTTGTTTTTAACAAAGAACAAGCTTTTTCCCCCCATTTCTTCTGGATGATTATTGTCCAACAGCTTCACAATGTCTTATTTGTACAGGTCCTCTATCAGCCCAAGTCCTTCAGGAAGGGATGTCACATGACCTTAAGCAGCTGACCTTCATGACAACCACTCTTGCCGATCTCTTTAGCATTCCGTGCCGAGTTACGAGGTGTGGCTACACGGGCGAGGATGGAGTCGAGGTATAAGCATTTGGACCAATTTTGTTCCCAATCACTTATTTTCTGTGATGACAAAAGTAGGCATCTATTTCTCAACATTTAAAGAAATTACAGGCTATTTTTGAAGAAGTCACATTAATAAAGGGGACGGACACTTCCATCTAAAAAGTTCTGCTGGGTTTGATTATATTACAAAATGATGCTAAAAAATAAGCCTTTTTTAGACATTACAATACCAAATGAGTCACATACATAACTATGACCCCGTTCTCACTAGGAAATCGCTTCATTCGACGATGATTAGTTAATCATCGTTAGTTAATGAAGTGTGTGTTCTCATCTCACTTAACGAAGATCGAATGAAAAGCGGTACCGTACACATTAAGCGACTGCTAAACGAAGATCGAATGAAGCTGTGCGATGCCCTCTGTTGATTGATTTTTACACTTCCGGTGGGGTCACGTCACCGCATGGGCAACTAAAATTGTAGACTGGTACCCTGTCCATGTGTGCTATACGACGAGAGTGGAAGTAAATATGAGGACAGGGAACCAGTCTACTAAAATTGTGACCACGTGACCCCGTGTATACAGGAAATACGTATTAAGGAGGTCACTCATAATGTGTCAAATTGCTCCGTCGAACGAAGGGAGCGTTCGCATTAGAAATTTGCTTCGTCGAATGAAGCGATGGTGCCTAATCACTATGAAACTGAAATAACCAGACATGGGTAGAGAGAAAAATCTTATAAGTCCTCATTGAGATTTGAACCCGAGACTCTTGACACTCTGGACACTCTACCAGCTGAGCTGTGAGGCACATTGAATATATTGATGGGGTATATACCACTGTGCCTCATAACTCAGCTGGTGGAGCATCTGCTCGAACTGTCGGAGGTCTTGGGTTCGAATCACGATGAGGACCATTTGATTTTTCTCTCATCACATGTTTTATTGGAATTACAAAAAGACGTAATTTATTTTATACTTTAGATTTCAGTACCAGCAGAAAGAACTGTGGAACTAACAGAGAGGCTCCTAGGCTCCAAGACAGCCGAAGTGAAAATGTGCGGACTTGGAGCGCGTGACTCGCTGAGGTTAGAGTCAGGGATGTGTTTGTATGGCAATGACATTGATGAGGACACAACACCGGTTGAAGCAACGTTGGCTTGGACGATCGGTGAGACGGGGTTTTGATTTTACTGGGGTTTTCTCAAATTAGTTTTCAGCAATAAACTCCAAAGTAGTGGAATCCCCTAACAAGGTGGTCTTCAACAACCCACTGGAAATCCGTTCACATTTATACCTTAAAAGCCTATTGTATCACTTGCAAAGACCCAAAAATGTTCTTCATGACTTGACAAGAAAAAAATGTGCTCGGTGTTGACAGGTAACAAACACCACATGAATTTATTTCTGTCTTAGATAGAACTTTTTGTAAAAAGTTGGTTTTTTGAAAAAATGTGTGTGCACACTAATTTTGCTGTTTACTTAACGCAAAAACCATGCGTGGATTTCATGCATCTATGTAGCAGAATTTTGTTGCAAGCTACAATCCTGGACAAAATATTCGGGACAGTTGAAGTGTGTACCCCCGCTTCCCCGTTCAATGTTGACGCCGACTGCTGCATATTTTGGTGGCGCGCACTCCAGCGACCCAACATTGTGCGGGGCTTGCATGGGGTCTAGCCGGGGTGTCCCAAGCTATTTTTGTCCAGGATTGTAGCTTACCAATTTTCTTCTTTAGATGTTATGCCCAAGAATTTGTAAAATCAAATGCAAATGATAGGTTGGGCTGATTGGTTGAAAGGGTTCATTACATCACTATGGTGGCCTGTACACATGGTGATGAAACTGGACACAATTCCACTAAGCCTGATTTTAGTCAAGCTCCATTCATTTGAAATGCCTATTACAACCTATCGTGAATAATGTTAAACTTTCACTTGGTCTATTGATTTTTGAATGTGGGCCTTTAACTTCTTTCCCCTCTTGTTTGGGATACTCGCTTAACAGCCAAGAGAAGGAGGGAATTAAGAGACTTTCCTGGGGCAGATATAGTCTTGACGCAACTCAAGGAGAAACCAAAACGGAAGCGAGTAGGCTTTGTGTCTAAAGGAGCACCACCTAGAGGTATGGATAGTCGAGCCTTGTTAATAATCCTTGGGACTTAATAGGAATCTCGTAAAATTTAAACCCACTGTATCAGCAGAATATTGTAAAGCCTAGCGTACATCGACATTGCAACTGGAAGCAACTCAACTGATCAGTTGCTGTCGATGTGTGCTTAGCGCGCACATTGACAGAAACTGATTAGTTCCGCAACTAGCAGCAACTGGGAGCATCCAGCTATATCTACATTTCCAGAGCGCGCACATCGACATGGCAACTCGGTAAAGCGCAGAGTGCATTGACCTTGCAACTGGAAACACCTGTGCTTGCAGTTGCTGTCGATGTGCGCGCACTTCATCCGATGCACGCGAGCAAATAGCAGAAACTAGTTGCAAGTACGCGTACATCGACGCAACTGACCGCAACTGGGTACAACTAGTTGCCAGAAAGTAGAACATAAGCAACTCGCGGCAACTGGGATTTTTTCAGTTGCCGGTAGTTGCAAGTGCGCAACTGATCAGTTGCTCCCAGTTGCTCCCAGTTGCCGGGAACACCAGTTGCCACTAGTTGCTTCCAGTTGCAAGGTCGATGTACGCTAGGCTTAATAGTAGGGGTAGATTTCACAGACTTGCGACGTGTCCTAAGTGCTCAAACCCATTGCAGCTCGCCGAACCTTTTGTAAGTTTACGGTGGGTTTTATAGTGTCATTTCACAAAACACTTGCAACAGGTACACGTCACAATTTGTGGGTAGGTACGCGGCGCTATGGCAGGACCCTTCGCAAAGTTGCGATGACCTATTTGGTAGTCATAACTTTGCGAAGGGTTAATCAGTTGTTACGACAGGCCACAAATTATTTCTTTGTGAAATCAAAGAAACCTGTAACTACTAAAGTGTGACGTCAGTTGCCATTTTAATTTGATTTAAACGTTGGCTGCATTGCTAAAGCAAAGTGAAACAGTTCAGTGGTTTTAGTGTAGACCCGGATATAAACCTTGGCAACACACAGAGTGACGTTTTCACTACATGTACTACGTGTAAAAACAAAAGTCCTACTTTTGAATTTAAATAACTTTGTAATTTTCCAACGGATTTTAACTAAAATTTCACATCATGCAAACAATTAGGCTTGACAAATTTTATTGACTGAGTTTCATCAGTTTTGACTGAGAGGGCGCGATTTTATAGCCATACAAAAAAATGTCAATTTCAGAATTTGTTACTTTCGACTCGGCCTCCTCCAATGTCAATACAACGCTGGAGACTGGTGGAATGTGTCTGCAAGATCCAAAAGCTTCTGAAGAAATGCAGGATCACCCCCAATTATATTGCAAAGGGACCTTAAACATAGACAATTTCTTTGACAATGGAAGATGCAGTTGAAAATGGCAAATTCTGAAATTTAAGGTTTTTTCTTTTCCGTGTTGCATTTAAATATCACCCTCTTGTCCAAAACTGACAATAAAATTTGTCAGGCCTTATTTACATGATGTGAAAATTTGGTTTAAATCCATTGGAAAATGAAATGACATGTTTTTTCACTCGTATTATTATCGAGATTGGACTGTGTGTTGGCCGAATGTCCATTGCTGTGGTCCTAGCCTGTGAGCTTTTGCATGTACTCATCTTGTGTTCACTGGCTTTCTATTGCAATACACCAATTGATCACGTTCACAGACGCCATCTTCGTAGGAAAAATGCTACTGTGTATTGAACGCACAGATAGAACGCCATTAGCCCATGTTCCAAACACGCCCGCGTGTTGCTTGAAATTTGTTCGAAATACGGCGTAACCGATGCGCGTCACAAAAAATACGCTTAAAATCATAATGCACGTGGCAATTTGTAGGAAGTGACGTCATGTGAACGTGATCACTAAGATTGAAAAATATTCCTTTTTATTCTTCAGCCGGTGCTAGCATACACGACGAAACGGGTCAACAAATTGGTCATGTGACCAGCGGCTGTCCCTCGCCAACCCTGAAGGTCAACGTCGCTATGGGTTATGTGGAGACCAAATACTCAAAGGTCGCAACCAAGGTCAAAATTCAGGTCCGCAAACGGAGCATTGATGCAGTCGTGACGAAGATGCCGTTTGTCCCATCAAATTACTACACGGGCAAATGAAGGAGTTTGTTTCCAAATTGAAATTTTATTTGAATATACATTTACTGCTCAAAATTTGCTGAGGATGACCACCTTAAATTTTGATGTAATTTTATGAACGCTGGAAATTATGCAAAGTGTTAATGTTTTTTTAGGGATCAGTAAACATATAAATGTATATTATATTTGCCTTCAAGATTCCTATTACTTTTAATAAAATTATATGTGAAAATATCCTTGACCCTTAGCAAACGTTTGACTGGTATATTTCAAATATTCCATTTTGCCTTTCAAAACTCTGCTAGGGTCAGAACACAAGGCTACTAATTTTACAAATATCACATAATTTACGGCAGGTGTATTATTGATTTTATGAATATAATGTTCAAAGAAAGTGTTTTAAAAATATAAATGATGTATAAGATTATTACCCAGCACGATATGTGACAAAGGGACACCCCCCTCTATAGACAGCCGAAGTGTGACGTGTTGCCATGGTAATTGGCTCTAAACATCATGGCCGTCGGGGAAAAAGTACCATTGCTAAAGCACAGGGACACGGTTAAGTGATTTTTAGTGTACAGCCATTGCCTAGGCAGGCTAACAAAAGATGACGTATTCACTTCGGCAGTCTATACCTCAAAACACTCTTCCCGTTTGTTAATGCACCAACCTCCCCCTCCTCTAAAACTTGAAAGGTATTCCTTAAAATTCCTTGGATATTTGAGACACAATGGGGGAACAATGGAAGGCGGTACCCTCTGTTGCTATCGTGCTACATATGGAAATAGATACATGTATAACAGAATATGTAAAATCTGTTGCCCTTGTCAAACCTCATTTCAAAAAGATATGAAAGTCAAACCTGTAAAGAAAACGACCTTATCCATTTGTCAAATTCAAAAACCAAGGGCCATCAAAGATGGCAGGACATTTTATAAGAGCCAGTGACTTTTATTTTTACATCCTTATGCTGGGCATACGACGATTAATTATAGAGCAAGTTCGGGCGGGCGACCAGAATTTGTATATACGTCCGTGCGGGCGACATAAGAGCAAGTCGACTGTACCTACCCCTGAGGCTTGGTTCCTCTAGTAAGACTAGCTAGTCAAACCACGCAGCGTTTGAGTGACATCTAGATCGACTATGGTTAGTCTAGTTAACTATAGTCGCCCGCCCGAACTTGCTCATATATGTACTTTTAATAATGTTAATGTTGTTGCCTTTGAACAAATCCAAAATGCTTCCTTTCCACCATAAAAATTGTTGCAGCTGCGAAAGTTCAGTAAATACAAAAATAAAGATGACTATATATAAAAGTTGGTTACCAAATACTTTGATGATTTATGTTGTTGTGGTTCTTATCTTGCTCTGCCCTGGGTTCGATTCCTTTCAGTGATTTGTTTGATATCTGTGTTTTCTGTTAAAAATAAACAACTGAAGGTGGTTCTTGAAGGAGCGTACCAGATTTCTCGACAAATGGATTTAGTTATACATATAAAATACCTCCCCAAAATACTATGGATAGGAAGAAAACAGGAACTTTGCAACCCCCAATATGGATGTAGAAGCAAAATGAACCGGTTCCTCTCCCTTTAACCATGGAGAAAGAAAACACAGTTGACGCAAGAATTATTTCAAACATATACATTTTATATTGCTGCTCGAAGGGCGCGGGTTTATTTAGGGATTAAAAGTTGGTTTGAATGGTCTTAACTTACATACAAGTGAAAGTCATGACTAATAGCAATTCATAAGGCAGAGCTTAACCTACCCATCCCGGGTTTTGAGGCCAGTGACCATGTAGGTATTGCCAACATCATTAATGAGCATTTTGTTGGAGTTTTATCCCATATTGAGCCTTTAGATCTAGCAAAATGTCTGCTTACATACCTGCCAATATCGAGCGCCCCTCCTGTTTTTGGGATGTGTTTTTGTTATGCTCGGAATTGTCGGTTTCAACGTAGTTCAATATTATCCGGTTAATTACTAAATGAATGATTTTAAGTGCTCGCATATGTATGTGCAATGTTTTATAGTCTTCGTTTTAATTTATTATTATGATTTTTAGTGGTTCTTGGTAATTATTGTTTTAATTTTGGAGTAATTTTGATGATGTTTGTTTGTTTTTGTTTGTAAAAAAAAATCGTAATTTGGCCTTTGGGCTACGAGGATTTTTATAATAAAATGAAATGAAATGAAACGTTTAAAACCGGATAGGAGCCTGGACGGTCACGCTGATATTAATGGCCCAAGCCGAAGGCGCGTGACATTAGGCTATTAGCGTCCAGGCCCCTATCCGGTTTTAAACGGAATGTTTAAGACCATTCAAACCTTTTATAGCTCCATATGATTCAAACCCACTTTTAATGCCATTCATAAATACCTTTTTTTGTGTAAATCGGTAAAACTTACCAAAATTAGCTTGTCGTGGCATTTTTCGCTTCATCTTCTTGTTTGTACGTTCTGTACAATCGCGCGCGTTACGCGCGTACGCAATGCAGGGGTGTTGTGTACGCGCACGCAGACGACCCAGTATATGTCGCATGCACAGTGCAAATTTTGCTGTCGGGAGCGTGCAGTTTCTGCGTGCGCACGTGTGCGAGTTCCATACGCTTACTAGTGCGCAGGCATATAAACGCGGGCCAGCTACATGTAGTTTTAAACACTAGTTATTATCATTCGTTTAAAACCGCCCACGTGATATGTGTTCTCAGCCAATGAGGATGCGTAATGCTGTCTGAGGTATTTATGAATTTTAGTTAAAGCATGGATGAAGGAAATTAACTGAACTTAATTTCATTAACCAAGTATTGTTGTCTTTTAAAATAAAAGCAGTAAAAAGTGAGTTTCCCCTATTAAAGTGTTAACAAGTCTAAATTGGAACCGCCACATGCGGAAATCTTGGCGTATTTAAATTAAACATGGTTTAAAGACAGAGGCTTGTCAGCAATGCACGCGCGCCGAATTCGTGGCACGAAATACGCAGCTCCGTGCCTTTGCTATGAAGCTGCGTATTTCGTGGCACGAATTTGGCGCGCGCGCATTAATTGCTGACGACCTTGCCTTTAAACGTCCTCGGGCCTCTTGTCGGCCTGGAGCCTCCAGTGCAGTCCGCGGCGTGCACAACAGGGCCCAATTTCATGGAACCCGTTAGCACAAATATTTGTTTAGCACAAAATTTCTTTGCTTTATTTTACAAAACTGGGTTGCCAGCCAAAATCGTAAGTGATGTTTGTTTACCGATATTTTTCTCCTGTTCCTAAAAATACAATTTGACATACAATTTTGCCTGGTAACCCATTTTACAGAGCAAAGAAATTCTGTGCTAAACAAATTTTTGTGCTAACGGGTTCCATGAAATTGGGCCCAGTTGTTACACACAACACGTGGTACGCAAAGTATGTAATTAGTCTTGATGCAAGACCGAATTTACTGTTGGAGTTCGAAATCCCCACACTACTACTACCATAGACTTATAAACCTATAGACTACCAGGTCCTATTCAAAACTACACAGCATTTCGTGATTTGAGCGGCGCCCGACTAAAACAAAACTATGGGCAAATAAGCCAGTTGCGTGATAGATTTGCATAAATCCTAGAGTCCTGCCTCTGCGCTATGGCGCTCGCATAATAAGAGAGTACTGCACCAGACTACCAGGCCGTTGGCAACGGTTGCCAAGTGGCAAGGGGGTGCACGCTAGAACATGTTAGCCGGCGCGAAAGTCTGTACGGTACCTGGAATACCTCGCACAGTACTCTATGCATTTTGAAGCTGGACCATCCGAAATTACATGTTGAAATTGCATGTTAAAACATGTACTCGCCATGAAGTTTCGTCAAAATAACGAGTTAGAACGTCTTGTTTGACTCGAAATGAACGTTAACTTTGAAAGCTGGATTGTTCCCAATCTGTGCATGATCAATTCAAGAAAAGAGTAACGATTTCGGGTTATGAGACCGGTTCAAAGTTGCCGATTGAACGTCGAACCCGAACGAAGGGAGACGTATACACTTTACAGCAAACTTGACTTGAAATAGGGGAAATAAGATGACATGCAGCTAGTAAATCTTGCCACAATATGATAAAAAATTAATATCGCCGTTGATTGTTTAATATCCATTCGACGGAACTTCGTCAGAAATTGGCGAGTTTTGCTGTTTCAGATCGCCGTTCAACGCGACAGCGAGCGACTCTCGTTTTGCGTACATGACCGGCATATTCCGAAGCCCAAGTAAAATCGCGAGAAATACATCAACGTACGCGACTTAATTAAGTGGAGATATAAATACCGTACACCCTCGCCACTAATTCTTTCTAATATTACATGATATTATGCCCCCATAAAGTTTAAATTTGGTTAGGAAACGTGATTTGGTTTAATAGGAAACATGAATTTTGCGTGTGTGGACCGGGAAAAATGGAAATGCGAAAATTATGCGATGCCTACTAAATATACCAAAATAAAAAGGTCGATCGTATCCCGGTTCGTGTTTGCTAGACAGATTTGTGAAACTGAGGACTGTTAGGAGATATAATTGTTTGTCTTTGTTTAAAATTGTATTCTAATCGAAGTGTGTTACGGGTGCTGTTTGTCGCCCACAAATTAGAGCCTGCCCTTTTTTCCCATCTCAATTTTTAGTGGTGAATTCCGTATTCCGCACGGATATAGACAAACTCAACAACGTATAACACAACAACCGCTCGGTCAAGTTTTTGCAGCCAAAGTATTTCTAAAATCTGTTGTAACTTGTATGTAGCTAGATAATCATTTTAATTCATAATTGAATTACTTTTGATTTTACCCAAGTTGCTGCGAGACGTCGATCATTTGCGGAAACAAACAGGCATGACCTTTTCTTTTCAAAAAATTCGGAAGGTGTATTTGAAATCGTATGCCGGTCTTGTACGCAAAACGAGAGTCGCTCGCTGTTATGTTGAACGCGCGTTTTGGAACAGTAAAACTCGCCAATTTCTGACGATGTTCCGTCAAATGGATAAACAATCAACGGCGCTATTAATTTTATCATATTGGCAAGATTTACAATCTGCATGTCATCTTATTTCCCCTATTTCAAGTCAAGTTTGGTGTCTAGTGTATACGTCTCCCTTCGTTCGGGTTCGTGACGTTAAATCGGCAGCTTCAAACCAGTCTTATAACCCGAAATCGTTACTCTTTTTTTTGAATTTATCATGCACAGATTGGGAACGATCCAGCTTTCAAAGTTAACGTCTATTTCGAGTCAAACAAGACGTTCTAACTCGTTATTTTGACGAAATTTCATGGCGAGTACATGTTTTAACATGCAATTTCAACATGTAATTTCGGATGGTCCAGCTTCAAAATGCATAGAGTACTGTGCGAGGTATTCCAGGTACCGTACAGACTTTCGCGCCGGCTAACATGTTCTAGCGTGCACCCCCTTGCCACTTGGCAACCGTTGCCAACGGCCTGGTAGTCTGGTGCAGTACTCTCTTATTATGCGAGCGCCATAGCGCACAGGCAGGACTCTAGGATTTATGCAAATCTATCACGCAACTGGCTTAATCACCTCTTGGTATAGGGATTTTACGCACAGTCGAACTGTTCCATGTAGATTACAAATTGTTCGTTTTCTGTGTGAATAATGAAACATTAAACGATTTTCAGACAAAAAAAGAATCACGGCGTACGCGTGTTTTGGAATAGCCGCGAGCGCTTTGAACCCGCGCGGTTAGTATAGCTCATGCAGCCCATTGTACTTTGTACGTTGCCCATTATCGTTTTCCAAATCACGATTTTCAATGCAAGATCGTTCATCTATGGGTTTATATATCTGTGACTACTACGTGCTGTATCGCTATCGTCAAAAAGCACGTCTTGCCAAAAGACTAGTGTATGTGGAAAATTGATACGTCTGGGATTCAGACGTAGCCTAGCGCCGAAAATCGCTATTTCACCACATAATTCGAAACCATTTTAACTCTTTATTAGTATCATTAACTAGCAAAAAATTGTTGATATTAATTTTCTTGATATTTATTCTCCAACCAAAAGTAAATTTTGTTGGTTGTAATTTAGAGCAGCAGATTTAGACAGGTGCTCCAAATTTGGCAAAGGAATCGATGGCCGGCGCGGCATGCAGGTTTCTAAAAAGGGAAATATGTGAAGATCATAGCTGAAGATAAATGTAATACATGTACTGGTAAGAATCCTGTACCATGGTGTAATCACTACATACATTTATCACACGTGTACTTTACGATAACAAATTATTGATTATATTACTACAAATCACCCATACTAAGTAACTGTCAGGATGGCCGAGCGGTCTAAGGCGCCAGACTCAAGGTTAAACCTTCCGCTTAGTGAGCGGGCAATGGGTGTTCTGGTCCCCGAATGGGGGCGTGGGTTCGAATCCCACTTCTGACAATGTTTTTTTTTTAACAGCTTTTTTTGCAAATGTATTGAATAAGTTGTGGAAATACATTTTAATTTCCTTTACAAATTGTAAAAGGTTTTCTATTTCATCTCATTAATTTTTTTTGAAACACAAAAAACATCCCACAGGACTAATTTCTTCCTGTATGGTTTTACATTGCTATCAATTGCTCTCCCAATAATGTTCATTTTGATGAAGTGTCTATTTATAAAAATTTCGAAAATCTGGTTATTTTGGAACGTTTGTCAGTCACAGTAAAAGATATTTTAGAATTTGTTCAATCAATTGATTTAAAGACAGTATACATGATTGGTAAACTGTTACAAACAATTTGATGCTGACGAGCCTATGCCTTTATTAATTATATTATTACAAAGCAACTGTCAGGATGGCCGAGCGGTCTAAGGCGCCAGACTCAAGGTTAAACCTTCCGCTCAGTGAGCGGCGAATGGGTGTTCTGGTCCCCGAATGGGGTCGTGGGTTCGAATCCCACTTCTGACAATGTTATTTTTTTACAGCTTTTTTTGAAAATGTATGGAATAAATTAAAGTTGTGGAAATACACTTTAATTTCCTTTAAAAATTGTAAAAGGTTTTCTATTTTATCTCATGAAATTTTTCGAAACACAAAAAACATCCCACAGGACTAGTTTCATTCCTGTATGGTTTTACATTGCTATCAATTGATCTCCCAATAATGTTCATTTTGATGAAGTGTCTATTTTTAAATATTTCCAAAATCTGGTTATTTTGGAACGTTTGTCAGTCACAGTAAAAGATATTATAATTTGTTTAATCAATTGATTTAAAGGCACAGGCTCGTCAGCAATGCGCGTGCGCCAAATTCGTGCCACGAAATACGCAACTCCATATAGCAAAGGCATGGAGCTGCGTATTTCGTGGCACGAATTTGGCGCGCGCGCATTGCTGTCGAGCGTTGCCTTTAAAGACAGTATACGTGATTGGTAAACTGTTACAAACAGTTTTATGCTGACGACCCTATGCCTTTAATGATTATATCACTACAAAGCAACTGTCAGGATGGCCGAGCGGTCTAAGGCGCCAGACTCAAGGTTAAACCTTCCGCTCAGTGAGCGGCGAATGGGTGTTCTGGTCCCCGAATGGGGTCGTGGGTTCGAATCCCACTTCTGACAATGTTATTTTTTTACAGCTTTTTTTGAAAATGTATGGAATAAATTAAAGTTGTGGAAATACACTTTAATTTCCTTTAAAAATTGTAAAAGGTTTTCTATTTTATCTCATGAAATTTTTCGAAACACAAAAAACATCCCACAGGACTAGTTTCATTCCTGTATGGTTTTACATTGCTATCAATTGATCTCCCAATAATGTTCATTTTGATGAAGTGTCTATTTTTAAATATTTCCAAAATCTGGTTATTTTGGAACGTTTGTCAGTCACAGTAAAAGATATTATAATTTGTTTAATCAATTGATTTAAAGGCACAGGCTCGTCAGCAATGCGCGTGCGCCAAATTCGTGCCACGAAATACGCAACTCCATATAGCAAAGGCATGGAGCTGCGTATTTCGTGGCACGAATTTGGCGCGTGCGCATTGCTGACGAGCCTTGCCTTTAAAGACAATGGGGGCGTTCGAGATGCTTACCTCGTGTAACACGGGGTTTACACCGGGGGAAGCCCCCAGAAGATGCAAAACGAACGACACAGGGTCTCGCTTTGAATTCTGGGAAAACGTGCTCATGGTCAAAGGTTGTACGGGTGGAGCTTTATAAACGCCGTTATCGTTTGACTTAGGATGAAAAATGAAGCCGGAGCCACGCACAAATAGTTGCCCTAAAGTACCCAAAAAAACTTCTTCAATGCCCAGAGACATCTACTGATTCAGCGAAATGTATTTACAGCCCAATTCCCTCCTATTTTGTGTCATAAATAAGTGTTTTTCTTCGTACTCACGTCGCGATTCCAAACTGTCCGCCATGTTTTACTACTCGCGGTTACTAGGTGACGTCATTACACCTTGCTTTACACCACAGACCCAGCCGCGAGCTCGGGCAGTGGTGGCTGCCACCGGGGCAGACTCGTGTATCACGTGATGGCTAAAAGAACGCTCCGGTGTAAGTCGGTGTTACCCGGTGTGGGCATCTCGAACGCCCCTAGTATACGTGTTGGTAAACTGTTACAGTTTTATGCTGACGACCCTATGCCTTTAATGATTATATTACTATAAAGCAACTGTCAGGATGGCCGAGCGGTCTAAGGCGCCAGACTCAAGGTTAAACCTTCCGCTCAGTGAGCGGGGAATGGGTGTTCTGGTCCCCGAATGGGGTCGTGGGTTCGAATCCCACTTCTGACAATGTTTTTTTTACAGCTTTTTTTGCAAATGTATGGAATAAGTTGTGGAAATACACTTTAATTTCTTTTAAAAATTGTAAAAGGTTTTCTATTTTATCTCATGAAATTTTCCGAAACATAAAAAGCACCCCACAGGACTAGTTTCATTCCTGTATGGTTTTACATTGCTATCAATTGCTCTCCCAATAATTTTCATTTTAATAAAGTGTCTATTGATAAAAAATTTCAAAATCTGGTTATTTAGGAACGTTTGTCAGTCACAGTAAAATATAATTATTGGAATTTGTTAAAAGATCATTTTTTTAGCCCCATTTTTTCCATGGGTGTTAAGATTTTATACCATCATGTGTCATATTTTTCTCATTGCCAATCTAAAATTTTACACTCTCAACCCATATATTTTTTTTAAAGATATCGCCAAAAAACCACCGATGTTTAGAAACTAATTTATCTGCATGGTTACATAAAGGAGTGCAGTGATAACACCAACTCCAATTTGGAGATTACAAATCTCGTTTTCTTCCGGCCCATAGTATTTTGTGGAGATATGTTATTACACGATTTTTAGGTTAGAACGAAATCCATTTTAATTTCGTCTCTTGGGCTGAAATGCGAGCCCGGGGGTGGGGGTGGGGAGGGGGAGGGGGGGGGGCGGGCTGGGGTAATTCAGGGGCGGATCCAGGGGAGGGTGGGCGTGGGGGGCGCACGGCCCACCCCCCCCCCCCTTTTCAAAAAATAAAATAAAAATATTGCCCCAGATCGCACCACAGAGCATCTAGAATCCATCTAGAAGCCGTTAGGGCTTCGCGCTACGCGCTCGCTATTTCATTGTCATCAGCATTTCATTCTTACAAATTTCACGACCAACCCCCTTTTCAAAATCCTGGATCCGCCCCTGCCAATTACATGTACATATCATATAGAGGTAAACAAAAATATGATAAATTTATTCACATCTACATACAGTTGTAAATAATATCATTTTAATTTTTACATGCATAAAAATACTATTTCCAGATAAAACAAATTCAGACTTACATATTTGTATAATAATAATACTCTTTTCTAATAGAGTACTAAAGTAAAAATTTTATGCTTCGTACGTGTTGCTAAGGTTACTAGGTCTACACTAAAACTAGTGAACTGATCCCTGTGCTTCAGCAATGGATGTTTCAGATTACCAGTGAATGTTTAGACCCAGTAACCCTGGAAACTGACGTCACACTTTAATACTAGTCTACGATGTTTATGCATAAAAATGCTATTTCCTCCAATTCTCACTACATGTATTCAGAAACGATGCCGGTAACAAATGAGCATTGTTCAGTTAGCCTTTTGCGTGTGATAGTATACACCAATACATGTTTTTGCACTGCGGCTGGCGCTCCAAATTCTTCACTTTTAAATGGGTCTTTCCACAGTAAAAGGGGGATTTTGGCAACACAGACCATATTTTCAAGGAAATACCTTTGTCTGGTCTCAAAATAAAAGAAATGAGTTAAAGTTGTTCTGAAGAGATAACTTAGGCCCCAAAAGGGTTACAAATAGTGTGACAACATGCCTTTCTAAAAATCCTGTGTACTACGCTCGTAACCGGGACGGACACTTGTGTTACATTTTAGGCCGTCCCGGTTACGAGCGTATATTAGAAATTTGTACACAAAGCAATGTCACTTCATGGTAGGCATGCACGCACCCTTGTTGAACTAAATATCAGTATAAAATTTTATAAAAAATAATAAGATTGACTACATTTACATGTAAGTTGTGATTTTGCAACATCTTGAAAGATAAATGATTACATGTATACGTACAATCCCCTTTATTTGCTAAAAAAGCTAGTGCTTTACATTTATATGTACTCGTTTCCAAACTAGTACACCAAATAAATCATTTTAAAGGTAGAACAAATGATTAGTAAACTGTTAAAAGAGGCGTTATTTCCACTCGTAATTAGAAGACCATGTTGATAAAACTGCTGTGTAGAAATTTCTGCCTCATACATGTAGGTGCAGCAATACTTCTAAAAAACTGAAAAATCCATGCATGGTTTTTGTGTTGATTTGAATAAGATAGTCTTCCGCAAAATATTTTTTTAGAAAACCACCTTTAGTTGTTAATTTATAATTTCTGATACAAAATGTAATTTTGGACTGAAATAAAATCATGCGGAGATTGGTACCATTGTTATTAACACTTTTAACTTGTAAAAACAAAATGGGGTCACTGCAAATGATGTACTCTACCTTTAAACCTTCTTCTCCAAATAAAATATTACACATGTACCAACTGTATGCCGGCCAATTGCTTCTTCGAGACATTATGATATAAACTTCAATGCAAAGTTCGGATTGGATTCGAACCAACGACTCACCAATTCAAACTGTTAAACCATAAGATTTTTAAACCTTTTTCTCCAAATAAAATATTGCACATGTACCAACTGTATGCTGGCCAATTGCTTCTTCGAGACATTATGATATAAACTTCAATGCAAAGTTCGGATTGGATTCGAACCAACGACTCACCAATTCAAACTGTTAAACCATAAGATTTTTAAACCTTTTTCTCCAAATAAAATATTGCACATGTACCAACTGTATGCTGGCCAATTGCTTCTTCGAGACATTATGATATAAACTTCAATGCAAAGTTCGGATTGGATTTGAACCAACGACTCACCAATTCAAACTGTTAAACCATAAGATTTTTGAACCTTTTTCTCCAAATAAAATATTACATATGTATTAACTGTATGCCGGCCAATTGCTTCTTCGAGACATTATGATAGACTTCTATGCAAGCTCAGATTGGATTTGAACCAACGACTCACCAATTCAAACTGTTAAACCGTAAGATTTTTAAACTTTCTTCTTCATCAAATAAAATATGACACATGTACCAACTGTATGCCGGCCAATTGCTTCTTCGAGACATTATGATATAGACTTCTATGCAAGCTCGGATTGGATTCGAACCAACGACTCACCAATTCAAACTGTTAAACCATAAGATTTTTAATAAACCAAAGCCCCACTCAGTAAAATTTTGTATGCACAATTCCAGCGCCATGTTCTTTATACTCCTGCGCAGTAACTGACGTTTTCAGGAAAGATGACAGCGAACTTACAATGGAGCCTCCGATCCATGCCGAATGTTTCCTCTCTGGAGGCGCAATAACCTTGATTTTCGTGTACGGTGAAAGGATATCGGTTAATTCCCTGTTTAGACGGTCAGCCATTCCAGACATCATGGAAGCTCCCCCGGATAAAATGATATTACAATGGAGGTCTTTGCGCATGTCCATGCCGCATTGTTGAAGACAGTTGGAAACAGCTTCGTGAATGCCGAGCGAATCAACTCCTGCAAGGGAGGGTTGAAACATGGCCTCCCCACACCAAAACCGTTCATCACCCACAGATATGGATTCACCATCAGGCAATGTGTAGCGCTCATTCGTCAAAGTCCAGCTGTACTGGGAATTATACTGCTCCCATTTGAAGTCTTGGGCAGTGTAGCAGAGTTTTTCCTTTATGTCTTGGACAGTTTCTGTATCCGCTGGAAATAAGAAAGAGAATGAATCGAAAATTGAGACTGAAGACGTACTAAAAATCTGTCCATATTTGTTTTGAAGACGTGGTAGCCTAGTAGAGAGTGCATCAGTGACTTTACACCTAATAGGTAAATTACTCATCAACCTTTAATACTTCTAGGGAAAATAGATTGTAGTTCTGACAAATGTTTTTTGTCTGGTCAGAAAATATTTGTAGGGGTGCGAACAACACCTCTGATGATTTTTGTCCAGCTGGCCTCGATAGGGAAATCGTGTTTCGGTAGGCAAATTGTTTGTCTGGGCAGCAAATTTTCGTGCGGGTACTCACGGCAACTTTGATGATTTTTATTTAACCGGGATTATTTTTGGCAAAAAACCCAATTTTTTTTAAGAGGGTAAGTGTGACTAGACAAAAGTTAAGACCAGGCCAAACACACAAATACTTACTCTTCAGAGTCATTTCTGCAATGAATCTTCTCAACGAAAGATCATACTTTGCAACACTCGAGGCGCCCGCCCAAGAGTGAGATTTGCTACACCGACAGGCTGTCCACACAGTCAGTAAGTTCAAAACACGGTGTGTACAAATGGATGGTGAAAAATGGATGTGTTTTCACATCAACCAGCAGCAAAGCTGATGTTTTAACTCGTCAACAGCCCCTGTAACTATACATTGCCAGAATGTGTTTACAGCCCTTCGACGTCAAGTGGGTAATTAAGGCGACGTGCCTGAACAATACAGCTAGTTGAGAACTCTGGGTGGAGGTGGGTGGGTGTTAAAGAAATTGGTTGAATAAATACCGGAAGTAAAACGATGTCTGCAACATGGACGTTCCAACAACATCCCCAGGAGGTACATTGTGAGGTCTTTGCCAGCAATCTTGAGCACCTGAGACGAAGTGGGCAGTACGTAACTCTCGTACGAGGCTACAACTTGAGTCAGACCCTCACCACACTCCACTACAACACCAGATGAACGTCCTGATGCTACGAGCGATAACCTGGGTTGGACACCAATGTACAGTGCCGGCACGTTAAGCGTCTCGAACATGATCTGTTAATAAACAAAGTACACAAAATTAGGTTTATTATTAGGAATTTCATTGCGTTTCACAGATTCATACAGAAAGATATTTGTGAATTAGAATAAAGACGTGGGTGGCTGGACCTAATTTACATGTTAAGGTCAGTAAGGTACCTAGACTTAATAAACATGGTCTTCGGCTTAAGCCATACACTGTATGTCCCTAGCCAGTCCTAAACATACAGTTTAAGACCGGCCAGTCGGCTACCAACACCCTTAGTTCCTTATTTATTGACCACGACGTGACGTGCTTTCATCCAATGGGAATGCATAAACTGTCTTTGGTATTTACATACCTGTATATGCTCGGAAAAATAAGGGAAAAAATAACATACACATTCACCCCATTGATGAGACTCCATGCACTAAAGTCTATGGGCCATGATGACAGTGTTTTTAACGAAAAATTTGAACTTTTCTCATGTTTCTTCACTAAATTAAAACTTTTTTGGGCATTATCATGTCATATCAGGAAGAATTAGTGAAGAACATGTATGGTATTTATACCAAAATATTAAAGGTTAATGGACAACGCTGTACGACTCGAGTCCCGATTGTCAAGGACTCAGACTCGGACTCGACTCGGCTAGTCAGGACTTGGACTCGGACTCGGGCGGTAAGGACTCGGAGATTTGGGCCGAGTCCAGTGAACAAAATAAATATACAATATTTTACAAAAACTACATTATACAGGCGCCAAAAATTTTTTGAAGTGTCTATATATTTTGGGGCCGAAAGTATTTCGAACATGTGAAATAAAATTCTGAGAATGTAAAATAAATCATTTCTACCGCTTAAAATAATTTTGAGCACTCGAAATGCATCTCACCTCCCAAAGAAACATTTATCTTTGCATAAAGCAAACTTATGAGCTGCTAAAGATCGCAGGCACGATCAATGACACTTGCAGCACTTCAAATTGAAATAAGGACTCTGGACTCGGACTCGGCCTGCTGAGGACTCGGATGTTTGCTGGACTCGGACTCAAAGACTTGGACACCAAGGACTCGGACTCGGGAAGTGGCGACCCGACTAAAGCCCTGTTAATGGAACTAAATGTACCCGTGTCATCTTCTCTCTGCTAACTTTTGGGTTGAAGGCTGGCTCTGTTAATAGCACAGGTGACTCTTCTGGTGCCGCGCGTATCTCATTGTAGTAGCCGTTTTCCCAGACTGCCTGCATGTCATCCCAGTTAGTAATGATGCCACATTCGATGGGATACTTCAATGCAAGTATTCCCCGTTTGCCCTGGACTTCACTGCCAACATATTTCTCCCGAAAACCGCTTCCTTTGATAAGCTCTGGTAACTACGGAAATGGTGGAATGTAAATTGAATAATTTAAGGACAGATTAAATGATTGGAAAACGTTTAAAAACAGGATTGAACAGCAGCATTAAATAACTACAGAATAATGTTGATATGCTGCTTTGTAGTAATTTCAGCAACATAGATGCAGTAATACCGGATAAAAACCATGCATGTTTTTTGTTTTGAATTAATGGTATTAACCCAAACAAGTTTTGCAAACAATAAAAAAATAAAGCAACCTTAGTCGGTAATTTCTCTTACAAAGGTACATGTACAATGTACCATTTTGCACAGGGAAAAATCATGTGACGTCACGCCTTCCATCCACCACTTTAGGTGTCAATTTTCATGACCAACGTGGCTCGAGTGATTACCAGCCAAAAAAGCAAGAAAAACGCACCTCTGTTGCTTAACCTTGCTTTATGTTGTTGCGGCATGGCTGTTGTATCGATGAAGATAAAATGTATTTCTTCAGGCTAAAAATCGCGATCAAGTAAAAACACTTTCGTCTTTATAAGCTGACTACATGCTCAATAATTTGAACGTATCGCAACGCGCACGTAGGTCATTTTTAAATGAAAATACGCTGGTGAGTATTTTTCACGGATGTTTATGTGCATCTATTGGCGCTTGTGTGTACATGCGTGACTGGTGACACCCAAACATTCCCGGATGTTTTACGTAACGGAAAGCAATCAATTGCTATCAACACTTTTAGTCAGGTTTTTCTTGTCAACTCATGAAGTAAAATTTTGAGTCACTGCAAATTAGGCTGTGCATTTTCGAATAATTTACTATTCGAAAAATCGGTTTAATTTTCGATCGAATATTTGACATTCAATGCGTGAATTTTTTCCAAAGATTTTGACAAAAAATGTTTCTGTGAAATTAGTTGATTTTGGCACATCCCAAGTCCCAGCTCACAGGAATACAGCAGCTTTTTTATCGCCGAATTTGCCGTCTCAAAAAATAATCTGTGGTCAAACTACATGTATAGACTTCATGTTGTAACTTGCATAGCAGTCTCTTGCCCAAAAAGTTTTTGCAGAAATTATTGTCCTTCCTTGTACATTGGACTCGTGGTTTGTCGCAAATACGACATCAAAGCAGCCGTCTTGGCAAAGGAAAAAAGTCTTTACTTTTTCCTAGCTCAAAGACATCTTTGGTTTGAAGTGGAAAAAGCACATACCAAATATTCGATTTAGTAAAATGCTATTTGAATATTTGATGGACGTCCGAATATTTGATTTGTTAGGCACAGCCTTACTGCAAATGATGTAACAGAGCTTTGTAAGACATATATTATTTCTGGTTTTCAACTATCCTTTCCAACTTTCTTTTAATTACTTTGCCACTTGAATTACGGCCAAAAACCCACTAAAAGTACAAGATTACAGGGAGGCACTTCAGGCAGAGTGGTGCACCCTGCCTCAGCGGCTCTTACAGAGAGTGGTGCAGTCATCCTTGCCACAAGAGGTGTTCATACATGTTACTGACCGATAACATATGCTATTCTTGATCTTCTTGATCTTTCAGCAAGAATATAATAATTTCTTACATCTTTACGATGTCTGCCCACAACTGTTGGGAAGGCACTACGTGGCCCATCATCCCCAGCAAAGCCGATCTTGCACGTGCTGGACCCATTGTCTATCACAATCGCATTTACGTCCTCATCGAATCCGTCATACATTATCTTCAGGTAGTCTACTCGGATACTTCTTTCTGAAATAAAAGTTAAACAAAGTTATTAGTTTTTTTTTCCCTTCAGATGCTGCAATAAGGATTTCTTCGCGGTCGATGTTACATGTATTCTTGAAACGTGCAGTACAGGTATTAATATACATACAGTCACAGACAGTTACATACATGCCAGGTACGATTTAACTATAGTCCAGGGCCCTTTGGCTTTTTAAAATCTCGACTTCGTCTTCGTCTCCGTCTCCGGCTTCAACTTAGACCTTTCGCAAATACTACTTGAAGTTGAGGGAACTTTGATAAAACAAGACAGAGCTGCAATGTGGGAAGGTTGTTGGATCCCTTTACTTTCCACATTGCAGTTCTGTCTTTTGTCATATTTGTGCAGGAGTATTTGGGAAAAGGTGTATGGCCACATGGAGCCGGAGACGGAGACGGAGACGAAGCCGAGATTTGGAAAAGGCCCCAGACATGCCAGATCTACCCTTTAAAAATATTTGTAGCCTATCAATATCTAGATTGGTTCCTGATCCCTATAGATTGGTTCGCTTATTGCGAAAATATAGGGATCGGTAAAGGGCAGCCATGACGGGCAGAATTCTGCCCGTCACGTGGTTATTATTTTTATATTTTTAGTAAGTGCGCAGATTTTGAATTGACATTTGTAACTTGGCCGTGCGTGTCGAACATATCCAATTATGTAAATAAAGTACATTGCCTATTGGCCAATTTTTAAATTTATTTTATTTATTTTATTTATTTACCACATCCAACAGCGGAGGGACCGCCAATTACAGGAATGGGAGCAAGTGTGGTTGAGTGCCTTGCTCAAGGGCACAGGTGCCACAACCCGTCGCGGCCCGGAATATATATAAATATAAAAAACACAATGCGCACGCGCAAAGACGACCAATTACAGATCAATATGAAGCGCCCTTTACCTGTCCTTATATTCTCCTGTGTGGAATATGTGGACGGGAACCAGTCTAATCAATATCATGCTATACCGTCTGACCATGGATGATGGAGGAAGCTAGGCTCCTCCTACTTCCAAATACTGAAAGCCACCCAGACCAAACTGGGTGGCTTTCAAGATCAGCACTTTTTTTTCCCCATCAAAATCGTTGCTCAAAATGGAATCATTAAACAAGTCTTTTTACAGGAAATTGCAATTTTTGTTAAAATACAAATCTCTACACGTTCTACATACCTCCCTGGCCGTAATATCCTCAACAGTGGCGTACAATCGTCCTTAAAACCCAAATATTCCAAGAAAATTCTCGGACCTCGTGTTGCTTTCGTCTTCCATCTTTTAAGATTTGGTCGCCTTTGCATGCGCGTCACGGAGAAAGAGGGCGCTATTCAATTGAGTCGGTATGGCAAGCCAAAAGTCATATAACGTATTGCGGCAACGCGTTGCGAAAATATCACAACGGGTTGTGCTATCATCCAATCATACATTACCCCCGTCAGACTGGACGCGTGACGGCGACCATCAGAAAATGTACAAGGTCGCCGGAAAACGTGAACACAATGCGAGAAAAACTTCCAAAAAATTACAAACTTGGCTGAAAAAAGCTGCGCTCTTACCGCGACTGTGCGATCATACCGCATTCTCACGACGCGGTCGCCACGACCTCCCCGCGCTTATGGCGTTTCTATTGAGATCTATGGACTTGGCAACGGCGATCACCGGCGATCCCGCGGCGCGCTCACCACGCTCATAGGTTTTTACCACGCGTCTTCTACTTTAGTACGTGTGTCGCTACTGCATGCACGGCGACCTCAGGGCGTTTTTACCACGTTCTGGATAACTTCTGCCATGATTATTACAGCGATGAAGACGACAGACACACTGATATATAAACTTTGAAACGCCAGTTTTTATAGCAGCTAGCCTAAAGGGCCTGTGACATGCTAAACAACTTTGTGCCTAATCTTTGCTTCATGTGATGGATTACTTGTTCAGCAAGACATACTATTGTTCGTTTGGATGTAAAATCAATAAAAGATAGCCTTTTTCAACTTTGAAGATTTCATTGCAATAAATCACAGACAGAGGGCGCTGTTCGGAGTGCATCACGTGAGGAAGACAGAAGGGACTCGAAAAATTAAGAAAAAACATAAGACTTCAAGTTGGACTTGAGGCAAATTGCTGCAGTTTCTACCCCCAGTTTTGTCACGGCTTACAGCAGGCAACATGTAAAACAAACTCAAACAGCCATGGATTACAAAAGTTTCAGGAAAATTGAGAAAAAAAATGGAATCTTTTGTGCACAGTTGAATGTGATTTTTCTGTGTTTGCCTCTTGTGCATGTGACATCGTGACCTTGGTCATGAATATGCATATTTTCATTAGCATAAAAACTAAAAACCTTTGTTTTAACCCCCAAAGCAAGCTCCAATTAGGATTTTTACGACTTTAACTGAGTAGAGTGGTTTTAAAGCATAGATTTCGTTGATAAAAATCCTAAATAAGGGGCCCTTTAAGGTTGCACCTGAAAAGCATGGTCGCCATAGGAGCGTCGTGCAAGCTTGGTAAACCACGCCGTGGTCGTATTAAGAACTCCATTAACGCATATTGGGAACCCATAAGAACGCCATAGGCGCAGCCGGAGCCCCATATGAGGACGTGGTGCAATCGCGCAACGTGAAATCATCGTACATGTAATATCGCCCTGGCCCTGACAACGTCATACGGGACTCCGAATGCCTAGTGGGGTCGTGGCAGACACGCGAGGGTCGTGGTGAGGACGCCACGAAGTCGCCATTGCAAATGTTACCATTTTCGAAGCGTCTTTGCGCTTGCCACGCGTGTACTGCGCGTGTACTACGTTCATGTGGATGTTACGACGCTTTACGATGCTTTTCAGGTGCAACCTTAAGCTAGCTGCTATAAAAACTGGCGTTTCAAAGTTTATATATCAGTACAGTGTGTCTGTCGTCTTCATCGCTGTAATAATCATGGCAGAAGTTATCCAGAACGTGGTAAAAACGCCCTGAGGTCGCCGTGCATGCAGTAGCGACACACGTACTAAAGTAGAAGACGCGTGGTAATAAACCTATGAGCGTGGTGAGCGCGCCGCGGGATCGCCGGTGATCGCCGTTGCCAAGTCCATAGATCTCAATAGAAACGCCATAAGCGCGGAGCTCGGAGAGGTCGTGGCGACCGCGTCGTGAGAATGCGGTATGATCGCACAGTCGCGGTAAGAGCGCAGCTTTTTTTCAGTCAAGTTTGTAATTTTTTGGAAGTTTTTCTCGCATTGTGTTTACGTTTTCCGGCGACCTTGTACATTTTCTGATGGTCGCAGTCACGCGTCCAGTCTGACGGGGGTAATGTATGATTGGATGATAGCACAACCCGTTGTGATATTTTCGCAACGCGTTGCCGCAATACGTTATATGACTTTTGGCTTGCCATACCGACTCAATTGAATAGCGCCCTCTTTCTCCGTGACGCGCAAAGGCGACCAAATCTTAAAAGATGGAAGACGAAAGCAACACGAGGTCCGAGATTTTTCTTGGAATATTTGGGTTTTAAGGACGATTGTACGCCACTGTTGAGGATATTACGGCCAGGGAGGTATGTAGAACGTGTAGAGATTTGTATTTTAACAAAAATTGCAATTTCCTGTAAAAAGACTTGTTTAAAGATTCCATTTTGAGCAACGATTTTGATGGGGAAAAAAAGTGCTGATCTTGAAAGCCACCCAGTTTGGTCTGGGTGGCTTTCAGTATTTGGAAGTAGGCTCCTCCATGCCTGCGCCTATAACATGTATACATGATTGGTATCTCGAAGAAACAGAAATGTTCACAGATTTACAGGCTTTATAGGCTTTAGGGCTAGTGTTTAGGTTCACTTTTGCTTACCCTGACCGACTTGGACTGTTTTATCCTATCATATGTTATGTATAGGCCTAGTTCACTCCTGTCTATTTATCTCTGCATTATTCAGTATTTTCCTGAATGCGTGAGGGCGCTAGTCAATTGCTCCGCTAGACTGGTTCCCGTCCACGTATTCCACACAGGAGAATCAGGACAGGTAACGGGCGCTTCATCTTGATCTGTAATTGGTCGTCTTTGCGCGTGCGCATTGTGTTTTTTATATTTAGAAATTGGCCAAGCCCTTTGCTTTAGGCAATGTACTCTATTTACATAATTGGATATGTTCGACACGCACGGCCAAGTTAAAAAGGTCAATGCAAAATCTGCGCACTTACTAAAAACAAAATAATAATAATAACCACGTGACGGGCAGAATTCTGCCCGCCATGGCTGCCCTTTACCGATCCCTATATTTTCGCATTAAGCGAACCAATCTATAGGGATCGGGAACCAATCTACCCGGTCCGAAGCCTTCACGGCCCAGCCCGAAGCCCTCCCAGCCCAGCTCAAAGCCCGAAGCCCAGCCCAAAGCATTCCCAGTGCAGCCCGAAGCCTTCTAATTGTAGTACGAAGCCATCCCGGCCCAGTCCGAAGCCATCCCAGCCCGCCCGAAGCCATCCCAGCCCAGCCAGAAGCCCTCCTGACCCAGCCCGGCCCGAGGCCATCCTATCCCATCCCATCCTGGACCAGCCCAGCCCAGCCCAGCCCAGCCCACCCCAGCCCACCCCAGCCCAGCCCACCCCAGCCCACCCCAGCCCAGCCCACCCCAGCCCAGCCCACCCCAGCCCAGCCCACCCCAGCCCACCCCAGCCTAGCCCATCCCACCGATAGTGAGATCAAAGAGATCGTGGATAAAATACTACACTTCCGGAGCGCTCGTGTTTTATGAAGCAGACTATACGGTATCCTCAGAGCCTTGTCGCAGAGAGAACGCAGCAGTCTGCCAGAACTGACTCTCGTCTGTGGGGATTCTTTCGGAATCCCGTCATATTTGACGAAGCACGTTGTTGTAAATTTAACGATAGGGAGTTTTGTGGTTACAGGCCTATTCAAAGACTTCAGAGACTATCTTCGAAATGCAAAAGAAAGTGGGCATCATCTCAGCACATGGTATCATAATGCAACTGCGGAATGCACAAAAAAAAGAGTAACTGCAAGGAACTGACCGGAAGCCAAGATTACCATGTGGTGGATGCAGTGTATGCGTTCGCCACGGCCCTTGATGAAATGCTGCGCCATGACTGCGCAGCGAACCCAGATTGCCTCATGAACGGCACCGTCACCGGGCCAGCTCTGATGGCTCGCCTCCGAGAAATCACGTTCAACGGAGTAGACGGCGTTGTTCGATTTAACGAAAATGGCGACCCGTTAAAGGGGAAAGTACGCCGTGAAGAACATTCATGCAGTTCTTCGCTGGTGAACCAGTCCACGTCCACGCGAGCGTCTGGAGACCACTTGCATCTTCTGACTGGAGATCTCATGTGGGCCACGGGGACCAAAACACCACCGAGGTCCGTATGCAAGGAGGAGTGTCTTCCGGGGTACAAAGTCGTCCCGCTGGAGGAGAGATGCTCCAGCTACGGTTGCCAGAGATGCCCCGTGAACGCCATAGTCGTGAATGATACACACTGTCAAAAATGTGACAAGTTCCACTGGCCAGCCAAGAATGTCTCCATCTGCAAGATGATTGTTCCATCCTCCACAGACTGGCGGAATGCAGTGACAATCATCATACTCGTTCTCTTATCCATCGGACTTGGACTCTCGACCCTCGCCTCATCAGGGATCATCTATTACCGCAAGCACGCCCTAATCAAGGCAACCAGTCGAGAGTTGAGCGTCGTCAACATCATCGGTCTCTTCGTGACATTCATGTCAGTGTTTTTTTTTTTATTCTGGCCTATCCCACCAGGGTCTCCTGCTTCCTGATGATCGCACTGAGTCTGAACTTGACCTACGCACCAACCACGCTCAAGGTGAACCGCATCTTTAAGGCCAGCAGGCACTCCAACCATGAGACCCAGGTTCATAGGAGCGCGAGATCAGCTGGTCATTGTGTTGTGCTAACCCTTTTCCAGGTGGGTGATGTATTGATTTTCCAGACGTTAAATGCATACTATTAATGCATGTCCTTGTTGCCAGCAAAATCAACGACAACAAATCTTTGACAAAACTAATGAATCTCACTCAATAAAATTGGTCAGGCGTTGTTTAAAGAGACATTTTTTTTTTGATAAAGCGGTGCGAAAAATGCGCACAAAGAAAAGATCCAGCGCCTAAATTTCGTACCTCACTACAGCAAACATTGTTGGTGGAAACCGCTATCCTTGTATATATACTCTTCTATGTATATTCACCCATACGTGTCATGTATTTAAAACCCGGAATGCAAGAAACAAACCAATTTATATTCCACAACTCGTTGAGCAGCAAGTCAGCATTTAACACACCAAAGAATACAGTACATTCAATACAACACAAAATGCCTAAAATTACATTTATTCACTGTACTTTCGGTACAGTATGACTAAGTGAGTTTGTTAATTTTTAGCGCTAACGTGGCTTGACATAATATAATCAATGGTCCTCTCGCCGCGCATCAAAACCATTTAAATATATTATGTGTAAAACTGAGCGGTACAAAACTAGTCCAATTCCCTCCTTTATTAAGTTTCTAAATAACAATGGATAGAGACCAGTGTTCCTGCTGGGGGGGGGGGGGGGGGTGGGGGGGGGGGGGGTGAGGGGGGGGGGGGGGGGGGGGGTGGTTGATCCTGTGTAATTTATCCTGTGTATCCTAAATATATATTGTAAGTCTAATTAATTGGTTTGGCCCTAATTGTTGTTATTTAATGTATATTTCATGTTAATTTATTTTTTTTGTAATGTGACAGTTTGTTAGATCATGTGCAATTCAGCCTATTGGGCTGCAATAATGATCATAATAAAACACCATTAATAATATTACTGTCGTACACACGTACGTATATGCACTTGCACATCTATAGTTGTTTTCAGAAAACAAATCCATTACATTAATCTGGAAAAATCCAAGATATGAATTTGTGTAGCCAATTTTAAATGTGAAAAATTACAAGGCGTTGCATTTTATAAAAATCAAAATTTTGAAACATATACCTTGCCGTGAAATCAATATTTTCGAGAATACGTATAGCACGTGCGCGCGCAGGTGTCATGTGAAATGAAGACGTGATATGTTGATTAACCAATCACCTTTAAGAGAAGAAGCAATGCGGTTTTGTCGAAACCATGCGTGAGAATTTCAACTTACTTCAACCCTAGCGATCTTCATTCATGTAAATTTTCCCCCGCACAAACATCCACTGGTTACTTTGGTCAGATGTTCATTTTCATTCCTGCTATCAAGATGTTGATGTTTCGAGTCTTAGTCTTGTTCCTTCTCATGACTCCCAGCATCTGGTTAGTCGTGGGCTCGGTGCCGTGGCAAGTCCAGATCAGTTACTCCAAACCGGGTGATTTTATACTCGGCGGCTTATTCGGCATGACCCTATCCTCGTCAGGTTTCAGATGCGACATTACTCTCTCTGCTCAAACTCGCGTGGAACTTATGCCGTTTGCCATAGAGCAAATCAACAATCGCACCGACCTGCTGCCCAATGTCACTTTGGGCTTCGACATCCGTGATTACTGTGCAAGCGAGTCTCTTGTGGCAGCCGTAGCCCTCTCTATGGCAGGCGTTCTTCAAACAAAGACGGAAGACTCTGGTGGGTTACAAGGCCAGTTTATTGGGATCGTAGGTCCGGGAGCGAGTGCAACAAGCATCGCAACGGCCATCGTAACAACAGCCTTCGACATTCCAGTCATATCATACAGAGGATCATCAATCGAACTGAGCAACAAACGCCGATTCCCTTACCTTTTGCGTACATGGCCGCCTGCCACTCTTCAGACCAGGGTTATTGTGGACATCCTTACCACGTTCAACTGGTCGTATGTTGGTTTGATATACTCCCTCAACAGTTACGGGATACATGGTGCCCAAGAAATCAAACGTCTTGGGGAGCAGGCGGGGATCTGCTTGGCTTACTCTCTACCCATTGGCGAATCGGCAACCAATAGTGAGATCCAAGAGATAGTTGATAAAATACTAAAATTCCAGAGCGCCCGTGTCATAATTTTTTTCACCTCCTTGTTTTATCAAGCAGACTACGGCATCCTCAGGGCCTTGTCGCAGAGAGAACGCAGTCTGCCAGAACTGACTCTCGTCTGTGGCGATTCTTTTGGGTCCCCGTCGCTTTTTGCGAAGCACGGTGTTGTAAATTTGACGGTAGGGAGTTTTTCGGTTACAAGCTTTTACAAAGACGTGCCGGGATTTGGAGACTATCTTCGACATGCACAAGAAAGTCGACGTCTCCTCAGCCCATGGTATCAGAATGCAACTACGGAATGCACGAAAATCGGTAACTGCAAGGAATTGACTGGAAGCGATAATTACCATGTGGTGGATGCAGTGTATGCGTTCGCCACGGCCCTTGATGAAATGCTGCATAAAGACTGCGCAGCGAACCCAGAATGCCTCAGGAACGGCACCGTCACCGGGCCAGCCCTGATAGCTCGCCTCCGAGACGTCACTTTCAACGGAGTAGACGGCGCTGTTCGATTTGACGAAAATGGCGACCCATTGGGAAAGTATACCGTGAACAATTTTAAGTTCTCGGCAGGTGAATTAGTCCAAGTATACGTAGGAGTATGGGATTCGCGTCGAGCGTCTGGAGACCACTTGTATCTTCGGACTGGAGATCTCCTGTGGGCCACGGGGACCAAAACACCACCGAGGTCCGTATGCAAGGAGGAGTGTCTTCCGGGGTACAAAGTCGTCCCGCTGGAGGAGAAATGCTGCTACGGTTGCCAGAGATGCCCCGTGAACGCCATAGTCGTGAATCATGCACGTTGTCAAGAATGTGACAAGTTCTATTGGCCAGCCAAGAATTTCTCCATCTGTAAGATGATTGTTCCATCCTCCACAGACTGGCGGAATGCAGTGACAATCATCATACTCGTTCTCTCCTCCATCGGACTTGGACTCTCGACCCTCGCCTCATCAGGGATCATCTATTACCGCAAGCACGCCCTAATCAAGGCAACTAGTCGAGAGTTGAGCGTCGTGAACATTATCGGTCTCTTCGTGACATTCATGTCGGTGTTTCTGATTCTGGCCTATCCCACCAGGGTCTCCTGCTTCCTGTCCGAGGCGATGATCGCACTGAGTCTGACTCTCACCTACGCACCAACCGCGCTCAAGATGAACCGCATCTTTCGCATCTTTCAGGCCAGCAAACACTCCACCCAGAGACCCAGATTCATAGGACCGCGAGATCAGCTAATCATTGTGTCTATGCTGACCGTTTCCCAGGTTAGTGATACATGAATACTATACCTAAAAACGATATAAACCCACCATCATGGCAGCAGTCCATTTATGTACTACTGCGGTCTCCCCACCGGAGGGCGTTAACGTCTCCGCGCAGGAGGGCGTGATCGTCTCCGCACAGGAGGGCATGATCGTCTCCGCTCAGGAGGGCGTGGCTGTCTCCACACAGGAGGGCGTGGCTGTCTCCACATAGGAGGGCACAATCATTTTCTAATTTGTATCCTTGTGGAGACATCACTTTGTTCTCATGTACAAATTGGTTAGAGTGTCAAAACAAATTTAAAACGCTCCTATTTAAAGGGCCCCTTATTTAGGATTTTTATCAATGAAATCTATGCTTTAAACCCACTCTACTCAGTTAAAGTCATAAAAATCCTATTTGGAGCTTGCTTTGGGGGTTAAAACAAAGGTTTTTATTTTTTATGCTAATGCGAATATGCATATTCATGACCAAGGTCACTATGTCACAAGAGGCAAACACAGGAAAATCACATTCAACTGTGCACAAAAGATTCCACTTTTTTCTCAATTTTCCTGAAACTTTTGTAATCCATGGCTGTTTGAGTTTGTTTTACATGTTGCCTGCTGTAAGCCATGACAAAACTGGGGGTAGAAACTGGAGCTTGCTTTGGGGGTTAAAACAAAGGTTTTTATTTTTTATGCTAATGCGAATATGCATATTCATGACCAAGGTCACTATGTCACAAGAGGCAAACACAGGAAAATCACATTCAACTGTGCACAAAAGATTCCACTTTTTTCTCAATTTTCCTGAAACTTTTGTAATCCATGGCTGTTTGAGTTTGTTTTACATGTTGCCTGCTGTAAGCCATGACAAAACTGGGGGTAGAAACTGCAGCAATTTGCCACAAGTCCAACTTGAAGTCTTATGTTTTTCTTAACTTTTCCCTTCTGTCTTCCTTATGTGATGCACTCAAAACAGCGCCCTCTGTCTGTGATTTATTGCAGTGAAATCTTCAAAGTTGAAAAAGGCCACCTTTTATTGGTTTTTTACATCCAAACGAACAATAGTATGTCTTGCTGAACAAGTAATCCGTCATTATGAAGCAAAGCTTAGGCACAAAGTTGTTTAGCATGTCACAGGCCCTTTAAACCGGGGGTTGGGGGTGGGGGGGGGGGGGTGGGGGGGGGGGGGGGGGGGGGGTGGGGGGGGGGGGGGGGGGGGGGGGGTTGGGGGGGGGGGGGGGGGGTTGGGGGGGGGGGGGGGTGGGGTTGGGGGGTGGGGGGGTGACACTCCCCTATTATACATTTTTGTCTGCAAAATCGTGGTACTGTCGGCAAATTCATGGTGCCTACAAATAAAATTTATAGTGACATGGCACCGCTCGTGAAAACGCCACGGCTATATCGGCTATTACGGCGCTTACATTACATTACATTACATTACGTCGGCACGTGTTGTCCCGCGAGTTTTTACAGAGAAACTGACCGCGAAAGTTATCAAACAGCACTAAAGGCTCCAATGGGCACATGTGCGTTGTGTTCGTCTTTTTCCATGCAAAATTACGAGATGTAGCGCAGTGTTCACAAATTATTGCTCGCCGCGGGCTTACATTTTAAGACTGATAGTGGACACCGCGTTAGCCGGCTAAGCATAAGCCAAAGTGTTTAAGTCCTTGGTGGTGTGTTTAAATATACGTGAATTGAATTGTATTGAATTGAAATTGAATTGAAATTGAATTGAAAATATGATTTAGGTAAGGAATTCCAAAAATATGACCAATGATATGGTATAAAAATACCATCACCCATTAGACGAATTGGGGCTCAAAAATGTGATCTGGATGCAGAAAATGTAAGCCAAAGTGTTTAAGTCCTTGGTGGTGTGTTTAAATATACCTGAATTGAATTGTATTGAAATCGAATTGAAATCGAATTGAAATTTAATTGAAATTTAATTGAAATTTAATTGAAATTTAATTGAAATTTAATTGAAAATATATTCAGGTATAAGGAATTCTAAAAATAGTTTCCAGCCGTATTAGGTAAGAAACTTGATTAATATCCCACATAACAGTAACTACATGTCGATGTTACAGGCAAGCTGGAAAACGTTTAGCAAGACCATTTCGACGATTGGTGTGTGGAATAGGTTTATCAAGACCAGGGGCGGATTGCAATATGCGGTCTAAGACCGGTCTATACAGGGTGTCCCAGAAAAAACGAAACCGAGATTTATCGATGTTTAATCATACTTTAATCTCAATCTTGAATAATAAATGACACATATTCGGAAAGCGTAGTTCCTCATCTTTCATTTGATACCACTCATATGATACATACTTCACGCATGAATGAATAAAGACAATATGACGCAGGGCTACCAAAAAGTCGTTTGCACAACGATACCTGAATTTCAAAGAAATAATCACATTTCTAAAAAGTTCATTTCCTGCCCTTTCGTATGATACCTCAGTCAGGAAAAATGAGCCAGGGATGACAGAGATATCCTGCATTTAAATATGGATTGAATTTCCTTGTTTTTTTAAATCATTCGTTTTTTTCACACCTGACCGATTTTTCGCATGAATGGATTCGGAGATGGTCACGTGTGCATTAGAAACGTGCGTGTTGGAACCCCTGAAATTCAGGTATCTTTGTGCAAACGACTTTTTGGTAGCCCTGCTTCATATTGTCTTTATGTATCATATGAGTGATATCAAATGAAAGATAAGGAACTAAGCTTTCCAAATATGTGTCATTTATTATTCAAGATTGAGATTAAAGTATGATTAAACATCGATAAATCTCGGTTTCGTTTTTTCTGGGACACCCTGTATACATTAATGCACTGCAATATTTTTATACGTTATCTAGCCATTTGGCCACTACGGCCCTGTGATTGGGCAGTTGCCTTAAAATAATACAATATCTGCTGAAACATTGTTGGAACGCCCCAAATATAGTCTTGGGACAAATGCTTTTTGTTTGAGGTAGCAATGTTAAGTTCAACCACATAATTTACGAATGTATACAACGGAAGCAGTTTTTAACATTCTTTGTATATTAGCTAATGTTCTTACAACATCATTCCAGATCATTCCATTTTGTCTGCACTGATTAAAGTTTTAACAAGCATCAGAAGTATGTAGAAATGTTACCCGTTGGAGGTAAACAAAAATACTATTTTTAAGAAAAAATAGGGGGAAATGTCCAAGGCGAAATCTTCTTACCGAGGAAAGTTAGAAAAGTAATATTTTGTGTGTTGATGTAAACGTCACTTGATTACACACAGAAGCGCGAGCATATATCCACGGCACAACTTATAATACAAGTTCATTTCGAAAACAATTACACCATTATCTGCACAAAGAGACCCTTTAACAAATGGAAAATACGCGAAATTTACGCCGGAAAACCAAATCGTTTGAAAGATGCCGCCAAATCGCAGGGACAAAGAAGTTAATGGCGCGCTTAGTTCTATCATGGGCACTTAGGTACATCGGGATAGGAAATAGCCTTTCTACTGCTATGCCCGGGCGTTCAATTCACACGGTGCCATTTGCGTATCGTTGAGGAAGGAAATCAAGGTTAAACGTGAAAGAGATTGGAGAATCAAACTCAACGAAATTGGACCGAAATATCGGCTCAATTGGACTGAGAAATTAAAGCAAGGGAATATTTGTGCAGGCAGTCTTCGTTTCCTGGTTTTTGTCTTTTTCAATTGCTGATCTTTTATTAAAAGTTAAAATTTAAAACGTGAAAGAGATTGGAGAATCAAAACAACTTAACGAAATTGGACCGAAGAATCGGCTCAATTGGACTGAGAAATTAAAGCGAGGGAATATTTTGTGCAGGCTTTCTTCGTTTCCTGGTCTTTGTCTTTTTCAATTGCTGATCTTTTATTAAAAGTTAAAATTTAACTGAACCTCATTTTGCTCAAGTCGCCGCACGTTTCATATTTTAACTTTCTATGATGCAAGCGGTTCGCGTTAACGAGCAAACTTTAATTTGTGACATCGGAGAAGCGCGCGTGTTTTACTATCCGTAGTTGAGGCACTATAATTGACAAATTTTAAAATAGCACTGGCAGCCTTATCCAAGCGGTTTGAGTTCACGAGCAAACTTTATTTTGTGACCTCAAAGAATCGCTTATGTTTTATTGTCCATAGTTAAGGTACTAGGCTACATGTATAAATGACAAATTTCGTTTCCCCTTGTTTTCGATGACAATTTGGAATTCCTCAATGGAAATGAAACGATGTGTCCGGCATCTAGCTTGAGGATAACAATGCTTTTCCTGGAATGGTCCCCAGTCCACACGGTTGTTGTGTTCCATTTATGTAGCATGTAAAAACTAGTATAAACAGGCAAGGCATCGCTATACCTGTATCAATATGGCGAACGGTTGCCTCACTCAGGGAGCCTAGCTTATTCAGTCCACCGTATAGACGATATTTTGGTGGGTTTATATTTAAAGTACCCTCTGTTAAAAATTGGTCGTCGTTATGCGCGCGCATCTTTATTTTGCATAAATTTGGTTTGGTAATGATGCTAAAGGTCACAAAATGCAAAGACGATTTGGCATGCGACCTCGTTCTTAAACCAAATAAATGTTATGTAAAACAAGTTGCGTGCGCATAACGCCGGACATGTTTTGATTTGTTGTGACGTCAAAGGGCACATCGTCTATTGCCCAGACAGCAAGCATACGTCGCACCGACGTCGGCAAAGGTCGGCATAGGTCGGCGAACGTCGCCCGTCGGTGTACAACGTCGGTACGACGTTAGATATGGGCCGGCGATTTCCGTATTTGCTATACGTCGGCATTAAGTTAGACATTTGGTTAATATGACGTTACTTTAACGTCAATATTTGACGTCAATAAGGTGTCATAACGTCGGTAAGACGTCATTTAAAGGTTATCACATTACGTCAGTACGTCGTCGACACACTGCGTCGAATTAACGTGGGTTTAGGGACAACGATTTACGTCATGCTTGCGTCGCTATTCTGACGGCAACCGGACGTAAACGGCACGACGTGTTAAAGACGACGTGTTAAAGACGTCTTTTTTTCGTCGTTTTCGAGTCGTGCGTCTTAAAGTGGTCGTGACTAGATTTACCGTGTAAAAAAGCTAATTTGCTTCAGTTTTGGCAGTTGTTTTGATTTTTGTAAATGGGTTGATGCTTGATAATATGCAAATTGGCAATTGTCGGGGATAAACAAACTCAAAGTGGCGAGTGATTAGAATTAAATTTGGTATTTGGTTATTAGGTGTGTGCCAACCATGGGTTACAGGGTACAGGTTTCTGTGGAGCATAAATAGAAGTCGCGCATAATGGTAGTGTATGAGTAGTGTATGAGTAGTGTACATGTATAAGTATCAATGAATATGTATAAGTAATGTATAAGTAATGTATATGAGACGTCAGAAAAATACGTCTTTTGGCTTTGCATACGACCCCACAAAGACGTTGATAAGACGTCAATAAGACGTTTGTCCAACGTTAACGCCAACTTATAAACAACGTTGTGCCAACGTTATTCGGAAGTGCAAGTTTACGTTGGAACAACGTCATTAGGCTAACGTTGGTCCAACGTTTCTTCGTCAATTACGTAAGTTTGCTGTCTGGGTGGTCAGTGAGCTGAAGCAATAGACCTTTATCACGGTGCGGGCATCTTTCCTTTTCTCACATTAAAATGATCGCAACCAAAGCGAGGCTTGCCGAAAAAAAAAAACTTGGTCCCGTTTTAAAATTGTTTATTGTGTGCATCACAATGATACAGGCGCTGCGCGATCAAGAGAGCGCGCAGCGTGGACAGTGATTCTCAACGGGAGATTACACGCGATGTTGCGCGGACGCGCAGACGCACTGATCGTACTCGACACGTACTATGGGGAACAAGACAAAGATGGATGCGCCGTGATAAAAGTCTATAGACCTTTATCACGGTGCGTCCATTTTTGTCTTGTTTCCCGTATTTGTTTTCTGCAAGCCTCGCTTTGGTTACGTTCATTTTAATAGGAGAAAGGGGAAGATGGCCGCGCCGTGATAAAGGTCTATAAGACCGTATTCCTGAACGCGTGAGGGCGCTCGAACAAGGTGTTTTGGGGGAAAATGTCCATAGACGACAGTAGAAAAGTGGGGGTATACGTGCATACGTACATGGGGAAACGTCGCGTACGCGGAGCGCGCAGACCTGTGTCGCGCGCACAGATTTCCATTCAAAATAAACGTTTGGAAGGCGTGTGCGCGTAGCGCGTTTTGTGTTCGAACATAACGCACGATGGGCGCGGACCAGGCGCGGACCACTTGACAGCGCCCTCCACGTTCAGGAATACGGCCTATTAGCGGTACAGCCAATCCGTAAAGCCAATCCGCAAATCGTGCCCCTAAGTGGATAGCGCCATTGTAAAGTATCTTTTCCAAGGCCACAATTACAGCGACCAGTCACTAAACCATGAATTTTTACCCAGGTTTTTCGCGCTATACACAAATCCTGCAATAATCCTGTAACTATTTTCCGATTGTTATCTTTTTCAGTTTATCATCAGCATTATCTCCCTGATTTGGGCGCCATCTTTGCCGAAACTGCACCAGCAGTCACGACTTGAGAACTACACGGAGATTTTCTGCGCGTTTGGCAGTGGTTTCCTTGCCTCGTGCGTCTACATCCTCCTGCTGATCCTGGTCTGCTGCTACTACGCTTTCAGGACCCGCAAAGTCCCCAGCAATTACAACGAGTCCAAGTTCATTGCCATCAGCGTCTACTCCACGCTGGTGCTGTGCCTGGCCGCCGTGCCGGTCTACACCACGGCCGTGGCAGTTCTGCAGAAGGTGGCCACTCTCTGCGTGGCGCTTCTGCTCAACGCCTATCTGACGCTGATGTGCGTCTACCTGCCCAAGCTGTACGCAGCACGCTTTGTGGAAAATCTCGAGGTGTCCGACTGGCGTACCGCGATGACAGGGCCAGGGACAGTTAGTAGGGGTGTTTCTACCCAGGCTGCCTCTGTCAGCACGCAGCGTCACGCGAAGGTGCATCCTTCGTCAGAAACTTAAACAATACGAAATGACGTCAACAATATAAACAAAACACGTCACGCAGGGGTTTATGCGATTGTTTGGAGTACTCTAATACTCTGAAGTCAGAAGTTTACATACATGTACACCACTACCATCATCACCTAAAATGATAAACAGGACTACCTGAACCATTGCAAGGTGTGCAAGCTATGTTTTAAGTACTGCAAGCACATTAGGAATTCCACAAAATCACGACTTTAGTAAAGTCTGTTACAAAAATGGTGAAAACGCAAGTTTAAGCACACCAGTTTTAACACAGTTGTATGTAAACTTCCGACTACAACTGTAGTGTTGGTCCGTGAATTGGACGTGGTGGGCGCTTCGCTACCGTAAACATTTGTCATTAATACTCCAGATCGAGACACTTCGGAGGTGGCTCTACTATACCGAGGGCTAACTGCATCCCAATTAGTTGAAGAGCGAGATAACAAACTGCAGTTAATTTGACGTACGTAAAGCACAAACTTAATGAGTAGCGTTTCGGTGAACTAGATAGTACTCCATTTAATCCCGTCATGCTTCGCGCGTAGAAGATTAATTGCTGCGTCATTTCTTTTGCGAGCTATAAATACTGGCATTTAACTGCATGGCAAGGGTATAGAAACCCGCGGCTATAGAAATATGAAAAAAATTGAAAGTTTACTCGAAAAGCACTTGATATAAGTAAATGTTGAATGGTATATGTAGGCCTACTTGTACAAAGTATTGTAATAACTGGTAATGATCTCAGTTGGTGGTCTGTAAAACTCTGTATTCCCATCCCCGCATCTTCACATTCACATCCCCGGCTACATAAATTTACTATAGCGGGCCTCCCACTGTGCGAGAATTTTGCCACGAATTTCCAACAATAAGCGGGTTCGGCATTTCGATGCGCGCAAAGGGTTGTGGGTAATGTCAAAGGTCAAGAGTTCCTAAACTCCGGTCATGCCTGCACGCGCGCATACGATTGTGCATACTCGCGTGTTCAAATGTCTCGTTTTTCAGCTTTTTCTTCCTTATACGTGGTTATAACTTAACATGAGTGACGAACAGTATAAGAACTTGGGTTTGGATGATTTTCTGCGTTGGAAAGTTGAGGCTTTGAAGAGATTTTTGGCGGATAAAGGACGATGAAACGAACGGGACGGAAAGAAGAACTTGCAGCATTAGCCTTTGCTGCTGCAACACAGTTGAATGTACCTGTTCTTCCAAGTGCTAGCGAGGAAAAGCAGTTGCATGCTCGACAGTATCTGCAACTTCTGAAAGTATTGACACAATGACTTGCTTCCGCGTTTCGCGTTCCGGGGCGGTGAAATGGATTAAGTCGGAGAATAGACTCGAAAGTGTAGATTCTTGAAAATAATGGGCTCGGCTTCGCCTCGCCCATTATTTTCAAGAATCTACACTTCTTAAAAATTGGATAACGCTTTTTGAAATATTTGCCCTAACCATGGTTTATATTCAATCTTAATAAACTAAAGCCAAGGCCACTACAACATTGTTATTTAAGGGATCTTAATTCTTAAAACGTTGTGCACAATGTATGACAATTTCAAGACTTTAATGTAAAAATGCACATAAAGTACTACACGTATGCATATTAAATGTACATGTATTACTATTTTCATGTTATACTTGTACATGTAGATAATATATAAGTTTTGCTTTGGTAACTCTAATAAACATCTTTGGAACTGAAAATAAATAAGTTACTATACATGTGTTAAATAAGTTACTCTTTTCAGGTTATAGAAAATATAAACGTTTTCTCTGGTAACACTAACAAAAGATCTTTGGTATGCTTTGGAGAGACATTTTCTCTTAAATATAACTCATAAATATGAAAATAAATAGGTTACATAAACATGTATGTGTGTTAAATAAGTTACTCTTTCCAGGTTTGGATAATAGTTTTTATAGACGTTTTCTTTGGCAACACTAATAATTAATAATAAATAATAAAGATCTTTGGTATGCTTTGGAAAGACTACATTGTACCTTTTTTCTTAATTATAACTCATAAATCTGACAATAAATAAATTCGGATTTATCAAAACAAAGGAAGTTGCCACTGCACTGAAGGTGGAGGGTTTAACTGTATACATACTTTTATTGTCAATTTATGCTACTTGAGTGAACTTGTACAAAAGACAAACTCCATTATGGGAAGGAGTGATCAAACAACCTTCGCAAAATACTGTTTTGTTGTTTGTACAAGTCCATGCAAGCATTAACCCACTCCACACATTTTGGTTTCAAGACTGGCAACCCTGTAAGTGGATCACCTTCTCTTTTTGGCAATGGGCGCTCTGATGTTGATGGAGCAGAATGAAGTTCATACCCAAGGTGCAAGACGGATGAGGATTACGTTCAGTTGCCTGGAACAAATTCTGCTATTTCTATAAAAAAAAAAGAGGAAAATGCACAGAATCTTCATCTTTGTAGGCCTACATGCAGTATTATTTAAAAAAATAATTATCAGATAGGTGAGGAAACAAAACAGAGGCAATCGGCTGATTAGCTGAAAAGTTGCATGCCTGTTCCGAGTTTCTGTTGAGGATCCACAAATTTCTGCAAAAGTGCTGACAAAAATGTTTTTTTTCTTCACATTTTCCAGGTCTAAATTCACTTTAAAAAGTAAAGGTTGCCATCTGATAAAGCTTATAGTCACTCCCAAATCATTCGCGAAAACAGCTGTAGTGTATACAGACAAATATGCACAAATATTTCTCCATACGTCTCTATCTGGACCATGGAGGAAGAAAACACATTTCTTCCTCCATGTCTGGACCGAGCTAATAAAGCAGGGTTCTTCGCGTTATTAAATCAATGTCAACGAGTCGCGAAAAGTCGGTCTGTTTTATCGTGGTTTTCCCGGCTTATTGCGCATTCCAGGATCGGGAAATGCTGCAGAAACACTTTCGGTAGTATAAAACAAAACAATAATGCTAATAATTTAGGACTTGCCTTATTCTGTTATCTTAGGGAGCATTTATAAGACCGCAGTCCATCGTGTCCGCATAGCGATAACACAGTCAGCAGCGAAAGTTAGGAACTCTTGACCTTTGACATTACCCACAATCCTTTGCGCGCATTGAAATGCCGAACTCGCTTATTAGGTACGATTTGGTACGATTGTGTATAAAGTTTATAGACAGTCTCTGGTAATCTCACCAAATCGTACCTAATCGTTGGAAATTCGTGGCAAAAAAATTGTACAGTAGTGGGAGGCCCGCTTTACTCGGAACATCTTCATTTTGCTTTGCATCATTCTGCTGGGGGCATTCTGACGGAGCTAGCTAGAGAGAACTCCCGCTCAGCACACTCTCACCTTTTGTTAACACGCCAATTCCCGCCAATTCCCCTCATTTATGAGAGGAATTCCTTTAATCTGTGACCGCCGGCGAGCTGCTCCACATATTGCCACTTGGTGGCGCTCTTCAGTTTGTACGGTCCCTTGCTTCCTTTTTGCCGATATGTACGATGCGTTTTGATTTGCTCACTTTCACATCATTATTTTGACGTTTTTTTAACGAGAACATCCTTTGACCTTGGACCCGAGGACAGAGGTATGTTATAATTTCATTATTGTAGAACCTAGCTTTATATTATAACTGGTCTTTGCGTAAGTGAAATTTTAAGGTGTTTTTTGGACAAAATTTAACAGCAATTATTTGTTCATCGTGAAGTGTTTAATGTCAGAGTGCATGAGAAAGCGTGGTGCACATGTGCTGTGATCGAGATGACCTTTGACCTTTCTGCAAAATGTTTATTCGCGTATTGTCTTATTATATGCATTCACACGAGTATATTTGAGATTTAACAAGCAAGTTGGAGAAAATTGTGGAAACTTTTGTGCACAGTTGAATGAAATTTTCCTGTGTTTTCCTAAACTGACATCACCACTTTGCTCATGCATATGTAATTTGCATTAGCAAAAACCTTGATTTTAACCCCCCAAACAACTTTCAAGTATGGTTTTTATGATTGAAAATTAATGGACTAGTTCCATAGCACAGATTTAATTCATTGATAAAAAAACCATTTCAGGCCCTTTAAAGAAAGTTGTGTAAACGAGCCAATTGTGCAAAATATAGAATAAACCTTATGCGTAGCGGCCATGATAGAGGGCAGGTTTTCATATTTAAATGATGTGACAATAGATCCACAAATGTGCCTACTCGTGCATGACGCACTGTGACAATGTGACTGCCCGCTATCATGGCCGCTACGCATAAGGTCTATTGCAGCAGCCACAGTAAAAACTCTTATTGGGAAAGGATGACAGACACAGAAGACATACATCTTGGTCGATCAGCCTCCGTTATCCGTCATGGCAGTGGCCGTTCCCATGCTTCTAGAGGCAGATCCAGACATTCAAAGACCGAACTGCTTCGCATCACTGAGGAGCAAAAAAGAGCAGAGCTTACTGCGAGATCTGCAGCAGTTGATAGAATGCACCAGCTTGAGTTGTCGAGACGGTCACTTGAAATGGAAGACCAACGACTGGCAGACCAGATAGAGATTTCCCGTCCCGAACTTGGAAGGCGAGCAAAGCAATTGAAACTCCAAACGGAAATTGATGTGAGCAGTGCCAGGCTACAAGTATTAGACAAGTATGAAGACGGATCTTCTCAGATATATCCGATGCCACAAATTGACGGGCCCTTTAATAGGGGATCATTTCTTAAAAGTTCACCAAATGCCGGTCAGCAACAAACCATGCTGAACCCCATGCCTGAGAATACAAATGAGGGAAGTTAATGATTTCCCCCTGAAGCCCCGCCCCTTGTATCTACCTTACAGACTGGAAATTCTACATCACGTAAACCCGAAAAACCTGACGCAACTCCCCCTGCACAATCTACGTACTGATGCATCAAAGAATGATGTGGCAAATTCCATTACTGCACTAGCAGATGTGCTTACATGACGGGAGGAGAAACTGCCCAAAAGAGAGCCCGAGGTATTCAAGGGCAACGTGTTCGACTTTCCAGTATGGATGAATTCCTTCTTCATCCTTGTAGAGCAGCGATATTCATCGGCCATTGATCGTCTGTATTATATTGGCAAATATACTGGCGGTGAGGCTCGAGAGTGCATCAAAGGACTGCTTGCTCTGAACAATGACAGTGCCTACGAGAAGGCAAAGAAACTTCTGAATGAGCGGTATGGCAACAGGTTGCTGGCTGCAAATACATATCGTGAGAAAATAAACAAATGGCCAGCCTTAAAGTACGATGATGGAAAGGGGCTCCGAAATCTATCGGATTTCCTTTTCCAGTGTAAAACGGCAATGAAAACTTTAAGTCAGTTGAAAGTTCTTGATGACCCGGCCGAGCACAAGAAAATAATAGATAAACTACCAAGACAAGTACAGATGCGATGGTTCCGCCAAGTAGACCAATGGATGTATGACACAGAGGGCGTTGAGCAAGACGACTATCCACCCTTTGCTGAGCTGTGTAAGTTAATAGCCAAGGAGGCACGCATAGCTTGCAGCCCCTTTCAATATAAACTGAATGAAGAAAAGCGAGAAGAAACCAAAGCCGCCAAACCCATGATGTCAGGGATGGTAATGAGCTTCACTTCAAAGGCTGACGAAATGCCCCCAAAGAAATGGTTTAGTCATCAGAAGAGCAGAGTTCTTTCTTCAGAGAAACACCCTGCACAAAATTGCCCCTTTGCAAATGCCAACACCAGCTGGAAGCCTGTACCAGTTTTGGTGCGATGAAACTCAATGAACGACAAGACTTCATCAGAGAGAATGGCCTCTGCTTTGGATGTTTGAAGTGGGGACACAGACGTCAAGACTGTCGGTACAAGAAACAGTGTGATAACTGTAGCCGCTATCACCCAACACTTCTTCATGACTACATAAAATCCATGCCCGAAGTGAAGACTTACAATGACACCAACAAAGAAGTAGTAGTTGTTGAATCGACTACACATAGAGTTCAAGCGGTCAGTGCTGGACAAAGTTGCTTCCACACCCTGATTGTGCCAGTGGTGCTTCATCACAAGAAAGATCCAAGCACAAAGGTCATAGTCTATGCCCTTCTGGATGAGCATTCGGATGCTTGTTTTGTCTCCGACTCAACACTAGAACGTCTTAGCATCGATGGAGAGTCATCAGTCCACTTGAGCTTGTCCACAATACTAGCCAAAGGAACCATCCCGTAAAGAAAGGTTCAAGGACTAGTGGTCAAAGGCCTGACTGAAGCCACAGAAATCCTATTGCCAGGTACCTACTCAAGAGACTCCATCAATGCAAATAGTCAGCAAATTCCCAGATCTGACACAGTGAAGGAGTGGCCCCACCCGAGACACATCGCCAATCTGCTGCCTCCCTACTTAAGCGAAACAGAGATAGGGCAATTATTAGGCTGCAACACCGGAGCCGCGCTATCAAACCAAGAGATGTCGTCCATGGAAAGGAGGATGACCCCTATGCAGTCTGAACAGCCCTTGGATGGGGAGTGGTCGGGATGATGCACCATTGTAGTGACCGCAATGATGCTTGTGGAATTCCAACTTCATCCTCACAATCACAACGCTGCTTTGCCTTTCGAACCCAAGTGAAAGAAGTAACCCCCCTTCAAGTTGTCAAATGTTTGAGATAGACTTCAGTGAAAGAGACAGCGAAAAGAAAGTTTCCCTTGCTGATCGACGGTTCATGCAGAAGATGATGGATGGGATACATAGACGAGAGGATGGCCACTTTGAGATGCCACTACCCTTCAAAACAAATGATGTCCTGCTCCCTAACAACAACAAGCCAATGGCACTAAGACGGCTTAACAAGCTGAAAACAAAGATGTTGGGTAACGCCAAGTACAAGGACGACTACAAGGCCTTTATGGATAACATCTTTGACCAAGGCTATGCCGAACGGGTTCCTGAAGATGAGCTTCTCCTCAACGACGGAAGGGTATGGTACATACCTCATCATGGGATATATCATCCCAAGCAACCGAACAAAATCAGGATCGTCTTCGACTGTAGTGCCGAAAACAAGGGTGAAGCGTTGAATAGACATCTGTTGCAGGGACCAGACATGACGAACAATCTCGTTGGTGTACTTTGCCGTTTCCGGAAGGATTACGTTGCCTTTACTTGTGACATTGAGGGCATGTTTCATCAGGTTGGCGTCAATGTGGAACACCGCAACTATTTCAGGTTCTTGTGGTGGCAGGGAGGTGAGATGGAGAATTCACCAAGCGAATACAGAATGAAAGTACACCTATTCGGTGCTACTTCCTCTCCAGCGTGTGCAAACCTTGCACTGAAGTGGGCCGCCGATGCCTGTGAAGACAGCCATGGAAAGACGGTAGTAGACTTTGTGGAGAAAGACTTCTATATACGTCGACGACGGATTAAAGTCGGTCACTACTGCAGAAGAAGCCTCAAAGTTGATCAAGGTCAGCAGGGAGCTATGCGACAAGAGTGGATTTTACCACCACAAGTTCATCGCAAACGACAAGAAGGTATTAAAGGACATACCACCTCATGAACGTGCCAAAGATGTCCATAATGTTGATGTTTTCTCCGAAGGTCTCCCAGTTAAGCGCACTTTAGGAGTACAGTGGTGCGTAGAATCTGATACGTTCCATTTCCGAGTCCACTTTGATGACAAACCACTTACTCGTCGTGGCATCATGTCAAGTGTTAGCTCCATATTTGTTCCCCTCGGACTTGTCTCACCAGTGCTGCTTGTGGGAAAACGAATCCTGCAATCTCTGTGTAGAGATGGATATGCATGGGATGACCCAGTATCTGAGGTGATCACAGCAGAATAGAAGAAGTGGAAGTGTGACATCCACCGTTTGGCTTCTTTGAAGATCCCACGATGTTACAAACCTGTGAACTTCGGTGTCATTAAGGCCGCTGAGTTGCATAATTTTTCAGATGCCAGTACTGAAGGCTATGGTCAGTGTAGCTACTTGCGGCTGATAGACGAGAACGACTCTACATCCACAACTCTCGTTATGGGAATGTCCAGAGTCACTCCATCGAAGCCAGTAACAATACCTCGATTGGAACTCACAGCTGCTGTCACATCTGTCAAAGTGAGCGCCTTCCTTGCAAGGGAACTAGAATACCAGAATTGGACGCACTTCTTCTACACGGATAGCAAAGTAGTGCTTGGATACATCGCGAATGACAGCAAGGTGTCTCACATCTTCGTCGCCAACCGTGTACAAACAATTCGAGATTACACCACACCTGATAACTGGCGACACATCGACAGCAAGATCAATCCGACAGATCCTGCAAGGGAGAATCTGCTCAGGCACTCATCAAAAGTGAGCTCTGGTGGAGTGGCCCAGATTTCTTGCAGACGACTGATATCCCTCCACAAGATAAATATACTGAGATCAGTCCGTCTGATCCGGAGGTAAAGACGACATCTACCTTCAACGCTCAAGCCGAAGAGTCCAACTTCCCAAGTATATTGGAAAGATTTGAGTACTTGTCAAATTGGTTTCGTCTAAAGCGAGCAGTTGCAGTATGTCTGCGATTCATTAAGAAGCTTCGAGATCGCACCATCAAGAATAGTGCCTCGGGTACCGCCAAAGATGCCTACAACCCCACCCATACCCCACCCATTTTCTTATTCGCACTATTTTTTTAAGAAAGTGGCACAAATCCCTAACTAGGTTCTTGCATAGCAACCGAAAACATAACATGTCATTTTAAAGAGGAGATTCAACCCTAACAGAGGATATCTTTGATCTATATGTGCCCTATTGCAGTTAGCAATAATATCTCGATTTGGGTTTTTTTTTCCAGCAGATGCTATTTTTTAGGCATATAGTTAACAAGTATTTTCTGCTGAATGACTTATTTCAGTATAGCGGTTGCTTGATGTGAACGGTATCGATCTAAAGCTTGATTCACACTGAGCCTTTTCGCGCGCAAATTTGATGCGCGTCGCTTTGAGAGAAAAAATGAATCTTTGTCGAACAAATTAAACGATTGAATTCTGTGTGCCGAGTATGGCGACGAAAAGGGATGGCGTCGTGATTGAATAAAACGGTAGGTTAGCACGCAGTCTGATTTACTCAGTGCTTACAGATGTTTTTTTTGTGAAATGGGAATAGCGTTGCTCATGAAAAAGCGTGTGATTACGGGTTTATGAACTGGTAACCCCGAATGGGATGCGGGTAGGGGTTACCTTAAGTTAATTTTCGTGTTACGCTAACGTACGTATTACTGCATGACTCGGGTCGACAGGCTTTCGAGCAACAGTGTTTTATTATACTTTTGTCGGCCCTGGCCAGCTTGAATTGGGTAGTTTTGTTTCAGTTAAGTTTTGTTTATTGTATGTATGGTTTGATGTACGTATTTGCACGTTGTAAAATTTGTTGTTGAATGCCCGAAAAAATAATAATAATAATAGCACAAGATTTGGATAGTGCGCGTGCAATATGAGAGAGGTTTCAAGACCCATGTTATCGCGAATGTACGAAGGACCATTAGCGCCACTGCAAGTATATGTTACTAATTCGTTACGAATTAGTAATCCGTAATTACGAAACAGTAACATATACTTGCAGTGGCGCTAATGGTCCTTCGTACGAAATGTGAACGCCAAATATTTGTGTTCATCAGTGATTACGTCATCAATGCTTGTGTATTTAGTTTCGCGTTTATTCACGCTCACAGACGTTGCAACGTGAAAACACTTAGTTCGTGTTGGCTTAAACGTGAACAAATTACTTAACTTTTGAAAAACTTGCCAAGACCACAGAGGATTTAAGAAAATGATAACACAATAGAACAACGGAACATTTAATTTATTAAATATATTACGAATATATTCACTCTACTCAACGGTCAGACATTTACACGTGTAACCTACTACAGTCAAGCGCCGAAAAAAACAACTCCTCACACAGTCTGTTTACGATACAAACATGGTTGCACACTGCAAAAAAATGCGGTGTTAAATTTCTAACACCAAGGTTTTTTTATTCTTTGGGTGTTACATTTGTGTCAAACGAACACCGGTGTAATAGATTAACAGCAGAAAAATTGGTGTAGATTTTGCATGTTGTTAAACTTGATGTACTGCGCATGATCACAATGCATAACGCTTAGTATTCTAATCCCATAAATGATTGATTGATCTCGAGAAAATTATGGGATGTCGGTCACGTGTTTACTGCAAAAACTGGTGTTAAATTTTTGACACCAACCTGGTGTAAAACTTGACGTGTTTAAATCTTATTAAATTCAAATCTTATTAAATACCTTGGTGTAATTTTGTCTGGTGTTAAAAATAATGCTAAGAGAGCATGCGCGGAAATCCAGCTATTTGATTGGCTACAGGCGTTTCTGATCATTTTTCCGCGTTTGAGCATACAGACCGTATTCATCATACACGTTGTACTTATGGCTAGACTATCTGCAGTGGTTTTCCTTATGATATCATCATTACTCCTTAAAAAGGGGATGTGAAGAAATAATGAACAAAGGTGTTTCCCTGTCTTCTCAAAACATGATGAGAACAATGGCAATATGCCAATTTCATTAGTGTTCCACCGCGAACAGTGTTAACATATTGTAACACCAAATGCTGGTGTTAATTTACACCAAGGATGTTTTATTATATACATACCGGGCAAGTATCACATTTAACACACAGGGTTTTGCAGTACGTACGTGTTTTATTTTAAAGTGGTTCTCCCATTTTACACCGACATTGGTGTCAGCTTTTAATTCTGTAAGAATAAATCAACTAGGTGTTAAAATTTAAATCCACATTCAGGTGTTAATTAACAGCAAAATTCTTGCCCAAAATAAACACCAAGAAGAATAAGTTGACACCGGATGGGGGTGTTAAAGAGTAACACTCTTTTGGTGTAAAACAATATTTATTCCCAAACTGGTGTTACTTAACACCTAAATCCTTGCCCAAAATAAATACCAACGAAGAATCAAATTTTACACCAGTGGTGTATATTTTAACACCGCATTTTTGCAGTGTATACCGAACACGATATTTGATAGAGAGACTGCCTCTATGCCTACCTCACCGCACTATACTTTTATCACCCTCCAACTCGCCCTCCGTCCCAAAGAAACAACTGAACTTAATTCCTTTGAAGTTCCTTGGATGTTTTAAGACACGAGGGGAACAATGGAATGGGCAGGGTACCCCTCTGTCACATATCGTGCACCAAATGCAGGGTTAAGGTTAGGAACTATAGATATAGCCACAAATACTTTACATATACCTTTACTTTACACATGTACAGTTGAAGTCGGAAGTATAGATGCAACTTTATGCAACCAAGTGTTAGAACAGATGTGTGTGCTTACACCATTTTTGTAACAGTCTAAAAAGTTAAGTCTTGATTTTGTGGAATTCCTAAAACATAGCTTATACACCTTCGGGTAGTCCTGTATACCATTTTTGGTGATGATACATGTAGTAGTGATGTACATGTATTTATATTTATGACTTCAGCTGTATATGCATGTTACATATACACATACAGTACTTATGCATAACAAAACGTCTCAATAAACCAAAAACAATAGTTGTAAACAATACTGTGACACTTCTATACTGTTGTTTGAGATTTTACAGGATTTTTTTAAAATTGTAAATTCGCATGTGAATAGCCTCGGGGCTGTCGATTGTGATTAATAAAACGGAACAATGCATGTATAGATACACTCATGTACTTGTTTACAGGTGCGGTTACTTGCTGCAATCTTGAAGTAGTATTCTTAATAAAAATGGTTTTTGACCTCTTTAAGATGGTTTTTCGACCACTGCGTTAGGACGGCCGGCTATCGGTTGTCCTAACGCGGTCGGTCGTCCTAATACGCCTTTTTTTACCACTAAACGTTGCCTATTCATGTTACTAGGTATAGGTGTATATGTATAAGTGTAGGTGTAGTGTTCCATTCTGGGAAAAAAGGTAGTTTTCATTGGTCTAAAATCATTTGAGAAAAATGTTTCAAAATATGAGAAATTATTTTCAACATTATGGGTGTAGATTGGTCAATAAAATGTCTCCTATAATGGTGTAGATATAATATACACACATATAGATACAGATATAACAGAGAGATAGAGTTTATAGTTGTAGATTATATATAGGTATAGATTATATATAGGTATAGATTATATAAATTATGGGTATAGATTATGGGTATACCAAGTGTGGTATGGTCTTTGTACAACAAAATGTACGGATCACACTGTTTTTGTTTTATTTTTAGGATATAATAATGATAATGATTATAATGATTAGATTTGTATAGCGCACATATCCACCCTGCAGGGTGCTCACGGTAAAGGGGGCATTTTGGCAACACAGACCATATTTTCCAGAAAATACCTTTGTCTGGTCTCAAAATAAAACAAATAAGTTTCAGTTGTTCTGAAGAGATAACTTGGGCCCAAAAAGGGTTACAAATAGTGTGACAACATGCCTTTCTAAAAACCCTGTGTAAAAATTAGCAATATATGCTCGTAACAGGGACAGCATAAAATGTAACACAAGTATCCATCCCGGTTACGAGCGTATATTGGTATTTATAAAAACTTGCAAATGCTATACCAAGTTCAAGCAAACATGAAAAGCATTTACTACAAAGTATAATAATTTAGAATAAGCAAATGCTTTGATGTAGGCCTATATGAATAAACAGTTTCTTTTACTGTTCAGCATTTACTATAGTAGAAATTGTAGTAAATGCTCAGCACTTGTGGTTGCCTGCACAGTTGAAATTTAGCTCACTTACTCAGTTTTATTCATACAAAACAAGGCAAATGCTAGCGGTCTTGGAAGTAAAAAGTAAATACTTTCAGCATTAAGCAAATGCTTTCCATTAAAAGCATTTACTTAGTTTTTATTCATACAAACATGAGTAAATGCTTACAAATTGGTATATAGTAAAAGCAAATTGTAGTTTTTAGGAAATACGGCCCATTGGGTCGCAGTAAATGCTTTCCCTGTTTGCTTGAATTTGGTAGCATTTGCTAGTTTTTATAAATACGACCCAATGTCTTGCCTGAAGCAAGACGGAGAACGGTTGCTTCACTCAGGGTGCCGCTTACGCTGTCCATTGTATATAGGTCAGTGATGTGGCACCCTTTGTGCATCCTCCCCTTTCCCCCACACGCGCTGAAATGTGAGGCGACGCCGCTGTACTTGTGTGTACTACATGTGTGTAGATCTAGCGGCGGGTTTCTACCGTGGCCAGAGTATAGCGTCAGTATTTATTTTTGACTATCTGGCGAAGGGTGTATCTTCGCACTGCGCTGCGTGCTGACTGACTGAGACCCAGAAGCATTCTGGGTGGAACCACCCGTACCATCGGTTTCTGTTGTCGCAGTACGCCAATCAGACACTTTGATATTTTTCACAAAGCGCGCTGCGTACAGCTTGGGCAGGTAGACGCACACCAGCGTCAGATAGGCGTTGAGCAGAAGCGCCACGCAGAGAGTGGCCACCTTCTGCAGAACTGCCACGGCCGTGGTGTAGACCGGCACGGCGGCCAGGCACAGCACCAGCGTGGAGTAGACGCTGATGGCAATGAACTTGGACTCGTTGTAGTTGCTGGGGACTTTGCGGGTCCTGAAGGCGTAGTAACAGCAGACCAGGATCAGCAGGAGGATATAGACGCACGAGGCAAGGAAACCACTGCCGAAAGCGCAGAAAATCTCCGTGTAGTTCTCAAGTCGTGACTGCTGGTGCAGTTTCGGCAAAGATGGCGCCCAAATTAGGGAGATAACGCTGATGGCCAACTAAAAAAAAGGTCAGACAATAAGTTAAAACAAAAAACAACAGCAAATAAAAGCACCACAAGATATATACATGTATAAGTTATAGCCTGTGAATCAAAATGTTAATTAAGATAAAAGAGCATGAATGACAAGTCGTGTAGGACACATTGAAGAGGAATGCAAAAATTAGAGAATGCAAAAATGGACTAATTTTATTCAGCGAGACATCCGTAACGTAACTCTGATTTGATTTCATCGCTAGTTTCAAACGTGATTTCGTTGAATGGAACATTCCATCTTTCACCGAATGAAAATATTCCTCCCATTGCACTCGTAAACATGTATGATTTGTATAATATTGGATGGCTTTGAGGGTGATACAATGCAAAAACTGTGGTGTTAAATAACACCAGTGGGTGTTGTCTTATATAGATACCAAGCCTGGTGTTAAATTTGAACACCACAAGTATTAGTTTTAACACCGAGGGTGTTACAAATATTGCACTTATATTCTTTGTTAACACCATCTATATATATATATATATATATATATATATATAGACAATTTAACACCACAGTTTTTGCAGCGTATGAGAATATACCGCACGAATCATGAAAATACGGAACGAGCCGAAGACGAACTCGGTATTTTTATGACGAGTGCGGTATATTCTCATATCACCAAAAAATAATCCAATATTATTATTGTTGTATAAAATGAAGCTTCTATCTTTGTTTTGTAAGACGCCTGCAAGGTTTTTGTCCGTTTTGTGTTGAAAACTTCAGTTTTTTTTTCACGGTTTACGACTGCATGCACTTTTGTTACTGTTGTATAATTGTTTTGTTACGATGCATGTGTGTATACATGTGTGTGTTCAGGGTGCGCCCATACTGTACTATCGAAACGCACAATATCCGCAAAAGCTTCAGGCGTATTTGTTTCGAACGGATCCAGATTCAGATCTGCGCAGATCCAAGGTGAACTCGTTCACTTCACGCAGATCCTGATCGTGATCTGTGGAGAGATGGTTCGAGAGATGGTTCAGCGCTAGATCCAAAATGGCGACGTAAAAGATCGCGAAGATTTTTGTGTGAGTAAAACCGTGTCGTTTCAGTTTTCAGAGGCAACAGTCACGATACGCGATGATACAAACAAATTTAGGCTGCTTCTTTATTTACGATGAATGTCGTGGGTGAAATTTAGAACAGAAATTTGACAAATTTTGTAAATAAATTGGAAATTTATGTGACTTTAGATCCTAGTTAATTGAGAGTCGTTTCGTTTGTTTCTGCGCGGTAAAACAACTCGGGATCTGGATTCGGATCTGTCATGAAACAAACACGCCCTTCATTTCATATAAAAATATGCAATATTTGCTTGCACAACTGACAGCTGCAACCAATCTCACGAATCCTTATATACGCACTGCGTAAGCCCGCATGAGCAACTTTTTATTGCGTATACTGCGCAACATTCCTGTGATAAATTACGCGCAAGTTATAGGGCTTATGCCATTTTCAAAAGTTGCGCAAACTGCACAATTTTTCGTGAAATTAGTAGCTGATTTCACGAAAAATTTTGTACCTTGCGCAACTAGCGGGCTTACGCAGTGCGTAAGGATTCGTAAAATGGGCTGCTGATGATTAACTTGCGTAATTACCGTATCCAATTTTAGACACACACAGCAGTGCTTTCAAGTAGATTAATATGTGTATAGGAAGATGGAATTGTTCACAATGACCCTGCTTCAAGTGTGTTTCAGATTTTAGTCGTATGGCCTTGTTTTCGAAAAATCATGTTTGTTGATGATGATACAGGACTACGTAAGTGCCTATTTTGATAAATAGACTCATTATGTCTTCTTCGTGCACCTCTTCTATTTGCCTCCCTTTTCTAAGTGTCCTCCAGCTCCAACAAGGCCTTGTGACACATACTCTTTCATCTACTCGTTAAATAACGTAATGATTTCACTGGCGATAACTGATCGATTTCCTGTTTTTGTTGGTCTGTGTGTTAAATATGTTAAATAGCTTGCAATGTCCATCGTTGGGTGTTTTTAAAAAAAGTAACCCAACTTTTTTTGTGTAAGTCCTGCAGTGTGCATGTATGCATTGGTTATTGTGCTCTCTGGATACAAGACTCGCATTATTTTGTGCGGTCCCTTGAAGAGCGCTATAATATGAAAGATTACTGTATGTCAATTAGCTTGACTGTAGTGAATCCATGTAGCTGGTATCTACCGCTACTTCGTTAAATATCCTGACAAATATTCTATACTTATCATCCTATAGTTAATGTTTTTATATAAACAAACATTGGGTAATACAAGAAGCATATGGTCATCACTGAGGTTTGAATCCGACACCTCTGACACACCTCTACCAGCTGATCTGTTGGTCATTCAATTCAATTCACTTTATTTCCATACTGTGTACACATAAATTTAAATGCATAATTTTACAGAGATTTGTAGGATAATGTACATGTACGGAGGGATCCCATAAAAAGCAAAGCTTGTCAAGTATGAGATCCTTTATAAAGATAAAGGAAAGGATTTGTTTTGATATAATGGTATGGAATTAAGTTTAGGGAATGAGCAAAGGATTAATATTCGAATGAAATCAAAATGATATACCCATACTAATGCAAAGGCATACATCAGAAAGACAAATGTAATGAAAACACTAGCAAAGGGAAGTGCATGCCTGAAGTCCTTTTAACTGGTATATTTTGTCAAAAGGAAAGTTTTCTATTCTTTTTTGAAGGATGATAGTCTTTCAATTGTTCCATAACTTTGGAATTCATTTCTATCGTGATTAAACACTGTTGTATACTTGCTCAGCTGCGCAACCATGCACCGAAGAAAATTAAATATGGTTCTTATAATCTTAGGGAAAACCCGAGGGACTCGGAGCATATCACGGTGCATCATATAGATAGCTGGTAGAGCATCTGCCGGGTGTGGCGGAATCCCGACGAGGGCAGTATGATTTTCCTCTTGCTATATATTTGGTTATTTAATTTCCGTGGTGATTATATAGGCGTCACACCATATTGTTTTGTATAAGCATAAGCAGATATATTCTTTGGGTGGGAGCATACAAGTCGTTGACTCGCTTTAATAAATGTTACTCCAACGTAATGATGCATACGAAGTTGAAAGTTTTGTTGAGTCCATGAGATGTGAGTATGATTGCTTGATGTCTTCATTGTTTTCATGACATTAAAGCTAGTATACATGATTGGTAAACTGTTACAAATAGTTTTATCCCCCTGTGTGATTGAAGATATGCATGATTAAAACCAACCTGAGCAAAAACCAGCTCCGTACTGCGTCTAACATTTGAGAAAACTGTCAAAAAAGGGTTTGCACTCATTTCGCCCCAAAACCACTTCGCCCTGAACTATTTCGCCCTTAACCACGGCCTGTGCACGAAGTGGTTTTGGGGCGAAGTGGCATTTGGCCGATGTAGTGTTTGGACGAGGTAATTTGGGGCGAAATGGCCCTCGGGCGAAGTGGTTTGGGGCGAAATGGCTCTTGGGCGAAATGGTTTTGGGGCGAATTGAATTTTCGTCTCATGAGACGAAAACTAATTGTTTTACTCGTTTCTCAAAGATTATAGCACTTCAGACAAAACCATTTCAGGGGAAGTTTTCTGCGGTCATCATGTTTATATTGTGTAAGTTAGGCGTAAGTCTGTGAACATTTCTGATTTTCAAAATTACCAATGATGTATACTGCCTGGCTAAATATATCATTAATTTGCAAGATGAAACTTTTTACGGATTCCTGGTACAAGGGCCAAACTTATCTAAAGAAGAGATTGTATAAATATTATACTACATGAAGCATACACTCCTTTAGCAGTGCTTTGCGCGCGCCACTTTAGTTTGCCCGCTCCAACCACTGCTAAACTTCGCCGCAAATCCTGCGAAGCGCGTGGGTGTGACGTCACCCAACACCGAGCCTGGATAACACTTGCCATGATTGGCTAGATTCTGTCACCTGACGTTGGTTCTGTCACATGACCTGCATCTGACACAGTAAAGATGGCTGCGCCCAGGTACGTCAACACTAACGTTGCTTTTGCCCACTGTCGCGTCGACTTTTTGTCATTATTTCGTCCTGGTTGTTAGTGTGGTTTCACACAGTAAGTATTTGTTTCACGGACATCACTAATCCTTCACCGTGATCACTGTACATCCCTATAGAAAGGTGGGGAAATCACATTTTTCAAGCTCTTTTGTTTACTAGGGACGTGGAAAAAATTCAAAGTTCGATTTTGATTGAAAATATCATCTCACAATACAGATTATTTTCTGTAAATTCCAAAACAACATTCATCGCATTAATTGAGCAAGCGGCAGCCGAGATATACATCTTAGAAATCGGCCGTTTTTCCGCGAAATCATGTGTGTAAACTGATTAGGGGAGAGCTGGAGATGAAGAATTCGGTGCCACAGAGATATATTGCGCCAAGCCAGCGAATAATTCCTCAACTTCAAGTCTGATCAGTTTTAGTTCAACACCCTGTCTCGTTTTCTGCTAAACTATAAGCTTTGCCACGAAAGCCTAGATGCAACAGGAGTACGTAGCACACGTGGGGCACGCAACGTCGTTGTCAATGTAATAGCACACATTTACGCCTGGAATGAAAACTACGCACTCGACGAAGCTCACGGAGAGGAACTGATAATCATTTTTGTGTGCTAAAACAAACAAACAAAGGGCACGTCTTTTACACTGAAATTTTGCACAAACACTGACAACAATCTCCCCAAACTGTCGCTGGTTTCACAAGTCTGTTTCGCAACACAAACTAGCCTTTTTGGACCAGAAATCTCTCCGTCAAACAAACATCTTGCTGTGTTCCAATTTAAATATTTAAAAAAATTGTTTTAAAAATAAATATCGTTAGAGAGTATTCTTTATTTTCAGTATCTTAAAAAAGTTGGAATTGAACAATGCTGTTAAGGAGTTTAATTAATAATATTTCTTCATGATGTACTCTCTGCAACAGCAAAACCTAATAATTGATGTGACTATTTATTCAGCAGATGGTTTTGCATGTACAGTGTACTATGGGTTACATTTTTGGCAATATTTACGTTTTTGAAATCCACCATGTCATATTTATATAATACATGTTTTAACATATTTATTTATCAGTTGTGTAGTGTGTAAAGTTGTGTGACAGTGAATAAATAAAGAAAACCGTTAACAGTCTATCATTTTATGTCATGATGTGTTTCTGTGTCACAAAAACAAGACCATAATATATCTTTTTCCCAAAGTGAGTTTGGCTGTTTATTTAAATTTATTTGGGCAGATGTAAACATAGAGCAAGGAAACAGAAGATTGGGAAATAGAGTAGCTGACCTTTACTTAAATCTTGTGTACAAAAAAGTAAAATCCTCAGATTTAAATTTGAACTTGCAAATCCTTGCTAAGTGATTTTCAGGAAAACTTGATTAAATACACGCCTGGCTTATTGGCTATGCTTTGAGTTTTAATAGCTTACTGGTTGATTTAGTGGGGCTTAATAATACTGTTCAAAGAAGAGAAATATAGATATTAAAAAAAATAAGGTATGTGTACTTGAATTCGGGGCGATTAAATAAAGCTCTTTGCGTACAACTTAACCAACGCAAAATAGGTGGACCGTAAAACAGTCTAATCTGGAACGAGCAATGACGTCATCGTTAGCCAATCAAACTACGGGAAACCATACGGCGCCACGGCGGTTATTTTGGATTTCTGTTTTTTCGGAATGCCGTTAGATTTCGTTGGATCCCGACTGGACTAAACAAATGTACGTAGAAGTTTCATTATTTATGGGTAGAATATTACATATTTTTTGTGTAGAAGGGAAACATGGACTGTTTTGAGTATTAGCAGTGGGAAATATTTGCCGATTTTTGGGGTGTGTTTCATCGTCTTTTTTTTGCAAGCCTATATTTCACTTCTCGCGCTGCGGACCGGCTGTATATATGCATATATGCATGAACGTTAGGAGGCGCGGCGCGAAACCCGATTGTGATTGGCTATCCGTGCAACAATCCTAACTATTTTGTAAGCGGTGTGCTGATTGGCTTCGCAGGATATGCGGCGAAGTTTAGCAGTGGTTGGAGCGGGCAAACTAAAGTGGCGCGCGCAAAGCACTGCTAAAGGAGTGTACATGAAGCAATGCTTTAGAAACGTTTTCTAAAATGTGCGTGGTTTTTGTGCACGTTTTAAAAAATGTGCGATAGGTTTCACAAACCATTATAGGTTAGGGCACAAACCATTTACGTTTCAAATTTCAGCTTTAGATAACGTCCCCGATTGCCAGCGTTTGCCATGATAGGTGCTTTTGTTTTTACCGGCAATCGGGCACGTTCCATTGCTTCTCTTTTTGGACACAGTTTTAGGAGGCGAAGGCCTCCATAGGATTTGCAATTGGCAATCGGGGACCTTGCGTCAATGGGGACCTATATATTGTCCCTGTTTTTGTTCTCTCCCATATGGAACGTCCCCGATTGCCGGTATAAACAAACGCAAGTGTGTAAACACCTGCAATCCTGGACGCCCCATTGTTTCATCTTCCTTTCGCAAGGGTCTTTGCTGCACACCTAGCCTTTAGTCAAGGCTGCCGTGGCGAGTTATATATTCGCGCGCAGTCAGTTTTACCAACGCTTGAGGAAAGACTAGCACGCACGGACTGTCCGCCCAGACAGCCTTTACCATCTCGTTTACCCTTTATACACGTTCCACAAAAACACCACAACTACAATGGTTTTGGTATGTCACCGTTTGGCGCTGTAACCTGGCTGCTTTATTGCACGAACAACTCCATGTCTATCAAGTCAAACTAAGAATAAAAGGTCTCCTTTATCGACAAACAAAGACATGGATAATCAGCTTGTTATTGAAGCTAACGGGTATGTTTACCCGAACGCACACCCGTCGTTACGTTGGCTGCCAGATACGAAAAACCACAAACCTTTTTTAGGAAAAATGGAAACGTACGCCTGACCTATGCGAACCAACTGCTTTCAGGCTAGCAAAAAAAACAAAAAAACAACGGTGTCCCCTCCCCCAAGAGTAAAAAGTTTTGCAGTATGCAGCATTAGCGAACAAACGTAAAGTGAAGCACTGCGCGTCACTCGTGCTTATTTATACCACTCGTGACCACTGAACCGTTTCACTTTACATAACAAGGGTAAAGTAGATTCATTCTAATTCGCACTGGTGCTCAACCGAATAAATCAACATTTACCCTTTATACACGTTCCACAAAAACACCACAACTACAATGGTTTTGGTATGTCACCGTTTGGCGCTGTAACCTATATGAATTATAAAGAACGGGCTAGTTTAGATACCCAAAGACTTAGAATCTGATAAGAGACTTAAAAACTGTCTCGCACGTATATGTGTCTTTGGTTGTTTCCGACTTCCAACGCCCGTGGCGTTTGAAAAACCTGTCGGGAACTCATGTATTGGCAGCCTCTGAGGCTCCTTCTGCTCTCAAACTATGCCGAGCAACATTGATACATCCTCCGTTACATACGAGCCCTGTCCGATCTCTCTCTCTCTCTCTCACCGGTGCGTGCGGGACGCACGCTACGACGGATCGCTACCTCGATCCCCTCCCGCCCCTCGCACCGTCACTCACTCAACGGGATGACATCCAAAATATCTCTCTAACACGAGAAACGTCATAAGTTTGTAATTTTACACAAAACCTATCCGTTTCGGATAAATTCCTGAAAATTTAAATGCCCTTGTCGGAACTTTGAACCCTGGCTAGAGTCGAGCAAAGTTCCAACGTGGCGACCGGGCACGTGTACAGATATGACCTTGATATTGTAACTGAACTTCCCTGCCCGTTCACAGTTTTTACTCAATACAACATCTATGAATAGATGGTCATCTTGAAAATGCAGATTGTTGGTTTAAAGCGAGGCTAACTCATTATACGCAGAAAACATGCGTAGGTCTATCATTGCTAAGAATATAAATGTTCATCGAATTAGCGACAGTTTTGTCTGCTCCAATCTTCTGCGCCAGTTCAGCAACCATCTCCGTTGCAATGGGTTCCTTCCTTGACTTTAACAGTGTCCGTTTAAGTCCCTCCGAGGTCCGAAGCACGATACCGTCCCATGTGGGGTCCGAAAGACTGGCCATGCGATCCAAGGTGTCGTTCGGGCTCGCCGACTCAAAGAGACTCCTTCCTCCCTGGTTGGCTACTGAAGACGAGCTTAACCAAACAAAGAACAAAACGCATGTTTCAGGTATAAGGCACATGTATACAAAGATAACCGATCAAGCATGTCCCATAGCAGCTTCATCCACTGTGGATGACTGCACACAAGTGCTTCGGGTTGCCTGGCAACCACCTTACTGCGTTCTGAACGCATTTCTGGCTTGATTAGAGCTGTTAAATCTCACTGCCAGTACTGTACTGCGACACATGTTTTCCACAAACTTTGTGTTTGCTCCTCTGAACAAAAGAACGGACTGAAAATTCAAAAATTTCGGCAATTTCTGATCTTGACGGAAGACTATCGGGAAATAGACGGACCCAATATGGCGCCGATTGCTAGGCTGGACAGATCAAAGTCCCGAGTTTATGATTGTCTTTGCGTTCTTACGCGTGTTTCAGTTATAAGGCACATGTATACAAAGGTAACCAGTCAAGCTTCCCCATATATAGCAGTTTCATCCGCTGTGGATGGATGCACACGAGTGCTTTGGGTTGCCTGGCAACCGCCGTACTGCGTTCTGAACGCATTTCTGGCTTGGTTAGGGCCGTTAATCTCACTGCCAGTACTGTCCTGCGACAAATAATTTCTACAAACTTTGTGTTTGCTCCTCTGTCTGCTCTGAACAAAAGAACGGACTGAAAATTAAAAAATTTCGGCAATTTCTGATCTTGACGAAAGACTATCGGGAAATAGACCGACCCAATCTGGCGCCGATTGCCAGGCTGGACAGGTCAAAGTCCCGAGTTTATGATTGTCTTTACACTCCTACCATCAGCGGACCATCCCACCGTTCTGCTCTCAAGAACCTCCACGACACTCCCCATCCGCTCACCGCCTCAGCCCCCCTCATTTTCAACCGGAGCCCCGCCGAGCCTCTCTACGATCCCATGCACGAACCGACCTCCCCGCACCTTCAGCCGAGGTTCCCGCACTAAGGGAAACATACCCGCCAAAATTACATGTATACAAAGGTAACCGATCAAGCATGTCTCATAACAGCTTCATCCACTGTGGATAATTGCACACGAGTGCTTTGGGTTGGCTGGCAACCAACGTACTGCGTTCTGAACGCATTTCTGGCTTGGTTAGAGCCGTTAAATCTCACTGTCAGTACTGTGCTGCGACACATGTTTTCCACAAACTTTGTGTTTGCTCCTCTGCTTGCTCTGAACAAAAGAACGGACTTAAAATTCAAGAACATTTTTCAATTTCTGATCTTATCGAAAGACCATCTGGAAATAGAACGACCCAATATGGCCCCGATTACCAGGCTGGACAGATCAAAGTGTCGAGCTTATGATATTCTTTACATTCTTATTGTCAGTGAACCATCTTACTGTTTCGTTTTCAAGAACTTCTACGTTACTCCTTAGTAATTTATACTAAATACTTAGTCCCTGGTTGTTTAGGGCTCTGACTTCTTTTTATTATATGTATCTCCACGGACAATTACTGGTGCATTCCAGCTGGCTCTTGCATCTACATGTATACAGCAATACAATGATCTAGTCTGAATTAGTCAGATACGTTATCTGGCCAACAAGAGAGGCCATCTGGCTGCAGCCAGACAACACTTGTCTGCATCGATCTGTTTTGTGAGACTGTCGAGGGACATGTCTAATCTTTATATTATATTGTCAGTTGTATGCAACATGCCCGTGGTCTTACACCACATGTCTAAAAAAAACGTAGTTTTAGGTGACTCAATGTTATGCAACCAAAAATGCGGTTCTTCGCGCGCATGAATAGAAAGTTCGACTTTGGAATTCCAGGAATCTCCGTTCTATTGAACAATGAATGGCTTTTGTCATGATCTTGCTCGTTAGTCCGACAACAAGGTATGCCTTAAATGCCAAGGCAATTTTCCCGGCCAAAGATGGCAAGATTTCGAACACTGACTTGGTACGTCCAAGGTTTATTATTTTTTAATGGTTTGAGGAAAAGAGAATATATCCCCTCCATTAGGTATCCAATGCTGGAAAATCGTCTTTCTGGCAAATTCAGTGAACCAAGCTGTAAGTCAAATGTAGACCCGGCCATACTGTTTCCGAGACAGGATTCCATACACTTTTGTTTTGACCGCTTCACTGTGTTGTATGGCTTTATGAAAACCATTCGCGTAACCCAGTCCATCGTCCGGATATACTACGATTGACCTTCCTTCGCTTCTTCCTTCGCTTCTTCGCTTCTGAACCAATGGTCTGATCACTTTGTAAAAACATAAGGGGCGATCGAAAGGCCAAAAGGCAAGCCTTAAACTGGTAAAACGTGGGGTTCCCGTTAATAAACCACACAAACCCAAGGTATTTTCGATGCTCAGGAAAGATAATAATGTGGTGGTACCCGCTTCGAGGTCAAACTTAACAGAAAACCATTTTCCCCGAGGAAAAAAAGGCTGTACTTAAGTCTTCATATTTTCTTCGTACTCAAAATAATCATAAGTGATATAAAGTGGGGTTACTGGAATCAAGAAACTTAACTTGCTCTTGTGACTCCTTTGCCCTCTCGGGACTGTGGCCCGTTCCCCTCCTCTCGACCTCTCTCTCTCTCGCCCTACAAGGGGTGGTCCCAGCGGACGCGTTCCCCGCCAGGGAACGCCGATGTTGCCTTGTCCCATGGACCGTTCCGGTGCTGGACGTCATTCTGGTGCCGAAGTGCTTAGCTGTTGCGGTAATTTGGGCCGATTCTACTCCAATGGCCTTGGGTACCGCAGGCGTAACAAATGTCACGGCTTTGTTGACATTGTGTATGCAAGGAATGCTAATTTGTTAAGAGTAAAAAGTTTTGCAGTATGCAGCATTAGCGAACAAACGTGAAGTGAAGCACTGTTGTTGTTGTTGTATATTTTATGGCATCTTCGGCAACTAAGGCCCTTTATGCCATCAACTATACGGTTTTAGCTTTAACTATACTATATTATCAACTTGAGATGACGAAGAAGGAGTTGCAGTTTTAGAAGTGGGAGGAAAACCCCCAGAGAAATGCCCCAGGGGAAAACCCACGCGGTCAAGTAGGGACTGCAAACCCAATCCACATACACGACCCGGATTCGAACCCGGGACCCCAGAGGTGAAAGGCGAGAAAAGAACCCGTACGCCAACCCGACCGCCCCTGTGAAGCACTGCGCGTCACTCGTGCTTATTTATACCACTCGTGACCACTGAACCGTTTCACTTTACATAACAAGGGTAAAGTAGATTCATTCTAATTCGCACTGGTGCTCAACCGAATAAATCAACATTTTTTAGGTCTTATGTTTTTCTTTATTTCTGTCTACCGTTTTGGTAGAGGGGTTACGTGCATAATGTATGAGGTCAGGATTCCCCATTGACTAATGAGAAGGTGAACTGTTAAACTGCATGACGTCATACGCATAGAAAATCAGGCATGCCAGTTGTACGACAATCTCCGAAGAAAAAAAAGCTAAATTTCAGGCCAAGAAAATGCCGCAGCAGGCCGGGCCGTCTGCCGCTAGCCTATTGCATGGCCGGCCGGCCATGCCGCACGCGTACTGTTGTCTTGCACGTGGTGAATTTATGCACAGACAAAGGTTATGTCAAAAGGAAACAATTCCATGAAGCATATGGCATAACAATTGTTTTTTAACAAAATCTTACCATGGAGAAAGGAAGTCTTTTCCTTCCTCCAAAATGTTCTTACTGCTAAAAATAAAATCGCTTCCTTGTCACCAAATTTAAACTTTCTGGGGCATTTATCATGTCATATTTAGAAGACTTTATTGGTGATTTATATATACCCTGAATAAACAGTTCTTTACTATTTGTTACGATGAACAAGTTAAAATGTCTGTCAACCTATGACAAGCCACGACAACTCACAACTTACAACAACCTACGACAATTGACAAGTTACGATTACTTGTCTCCAGTGATTACCGGTGTGCCTCACTCAGAGAACGGTGTTGGGGCCTCTGCTCTTTCTTACTTACATTAATGATCTTCCAGTGGATCTCAAATCAAGTGTCAGGCTATTTGCAGATGACTGCATTTTATATCGTGAGGTTTTATATCTTGAGGTTAAAGATTCCAGCGATGCCAAAATCTTACAAGAAGACATAAATAACCTGTGTACCTGGCAATCTAGATGGCAAATGAGCTTTAACAAATCAAAATGTTTCACCATGAGAGTTACCCACAAAGTAAAACCCATGTCACATCAATATTTTATGAATGACCATGTTCTGGAGGAAGTTAGCCATCATCGCTACCTTGGAGTGGAGTTGTCCTCGGACATGACATGGAAAAGGCATATTAACCAGACCACTGCCAAGGCGAACAGGACTCTGGGTCTTCTGAGACGTAATATTTCCTGTTGTGACAAGGCGACCAAAATCACTGCCTACTGTGCCCCAGAGCCGTATATTTAGAGAGTTGCGACATGTAGCGACTTCTTGTTTTTGGTCACGTGGTTAAAATAGCCATTTTGTTTCCTACCGTGAGGATTTTCCCCATAGGTTTGTACAGGAGTTTATCAAAAACAGATCGAAAAAACGTTTTTCCGTGACAGCAGACCTGCTGATTTTAACCGTGGAAGTCGGGCTGTAGGTATATCATGTGTGTTAGAAATACTTTTGCAAGTACAATTGGAAAAATGAAGATATCACGAAAAATGGAGTGTGTTTTCGCGGAGTCGCGAGCGAGTGCATGACATGCATGAAGCGCGCACGGCCGGCCGGGTGCGGTTGAAACCCGGAGGTCAGAGGGAATGCTGGACAACTCGTACCCAGGACAACTCGTACCCAGGACAACTCGTACCCAGAACAACTCGTACCCATTTTGTTGTTATTATTTTGTTGTAAATTTTTAAAGGTCCTGCGAAATATGGTCCCCCACCCCATCCCCCCAAAAACAGCAACAGTTCCAGCAAACATCACAGCAAAAGTCGGCAAAGTTGCGACAGAAAATCCTGGTAAAATAAAAATCCCGGCAAATGTCGCGGAAAATTCCCAGGAAAGTTGTGGCAGAATGTTGCTTAAATCAGGTCAAAATTCTCAAAAAGGGGCCGGCAAAAGTTGGGTCGCTGCAAACTTTACGGTAAAAGTGTCATTCCAAGTAGGGGGCAAAAGCGCCAATAAAATGGTGAAACGGTTTCATAAAGTTGCACGCGCATACACGATCATGACGATGGAATGGGTTCGAGTTGTCCCGGTTACGAGTTGACCAGGGTGTGAGTTGTCCTGTTTCCGTCAGAGGTATATTAACCCGGCGGAGGTAGAAATTTCCTTTAACCATGTTTAAAGTTAGACATTAACAAAAGGGTCACAAAAGTGCTGCAGGATGTGCGACCGACATAATTGAGCTGTCGGTTGACAATGCTGCCTTGAGTCTGGACTCGACTCTAGTCCGGACCCGAGTCCCGATTTTCATGGACTCGGTCTCGGCCAGTCAGGACTTAGACTCGGAAGGTAAGGACTTAGAGTGGAAACATTTGTATTTTAAACCAAAAAATACATTACTTATTGTTTTTTTTTAACATGTGAAATAGAATTTTGAGAATGTGAATTCAACGACTTGAAATTATTTTAAGCACTCTAATGTATTTCAGCTCCCAAAGAAATTACATTTCTTGACCTAAAGCAAACTTACGAGCTGCCAGAGATCATTGACACCAAGTATAATTAATGCACTTAAGATTTAAACAAGGACTTGGGGACTCGGACTTAAGGACTCGGACAGTGTGGACTCCACTGTTGGTTGACACACGTCTAATAGTGCAGTAAACTGCTTGTACTTGGAGAATGCTGATGTGGGTGGTTCGATTCCACCACTGCTTCAATGCACAAAGTAGTTCAGGATGACACACCAAGTTCTTTGTACTGCAGTTTGCTGTTTCTATTCATAGGAGGTTTTAACTTGGTATCATGATGTTCTTAATTACATTAACACTACAAATACTTGCGACTTTGGAAGAAATTGATGTTAAGAACCTTGCACAGGGATGCAAGTGCCACAATATTTATTTAAACCCTCAGTAGCGAAGAAAATTCAAAACAGAAAAAAAATGATCTGTAAATAATTTGTAAATAATAATTGAAAAAATAAAATCAGAGATGGCATGCATTCAGCTAACTGTTTAGTATATTAGTTCAGTATGTGCATGTTTATGCTTGGGGGAAATACAGTAAACGTATTTGTGAGGAAATATGTACCGGTATGAGAATATAATGAAATTTTATACGTGTGTTTTTTAAAAATCTACATGAAGCAGTAAAAAGTATTCTGTGGAGCTTTGGTTTGTTTGTTTAAGAGGTAATTTATAAGATTCTTTTTACAAATAGACCTAGGGAAAATAACTTTTGTGCAAGAAGTGATTAATTTTAAACTCTTAAAAGCTTCATTTTCAGCAGAAAATAGCACATTATCCTGTCTACGTGGGAAAAAGTCATGGAAAAGCCATTAAAAAGGTCTAGAAATTCTTTTGCAAGATTTTTGTGGAAGTATGATTTATTTAGAAACTGTATTGCATGTAGGCCTATATGTAATGTGTGGTTCGATTTTCCTGTCCAAAAATAATAGCGAAATTCCTTAATTATTTTGGAAAGAAAAGTATAAAAATACCAAAAAATAATAAAATGTGTCCATGCTTTACATAACAGAAACCAAATTGCGTTGTGAAATCAACGCTTGTCGACGAAATTGTCGATAAAATCAGTTGAAATGTTTGCCTTTTTGTACGTAAACCTATTGCACGCTGGAGGGCGCGCGGCGAAGGTAGGAAACAAAATGGCTTCAAATCTCAAGTTGGCGCAACTCTCTAAATATACGGCTCTGCTGTGCCCTAGTACGCCCACTCCTTGAATACTGCCACACAATATGGGATCCCTACTATATCAGAATGATAAAGATACTATTGAAAAGGTACAGAGGCGTGCCGCCAGATTTGTTTTCAATGACTACAGCCGGCAGTCCAGTGTTACAAATATGCTGAATCAGTTAAAATGGGACAGTCTGGAAACTAGACGTTTAAGAGCTCGTCTTCATCTCATCTATAAGGAATCTCATGGTCTCATCACCAGCAATATTTCTGATCTCCTCATTTGTAGTGACAATCTTTCAAGACCAAACACTCGTGGAAATTCTGGGAATTTACTCTATCATCGGGTCTCTGTCAACAAAATCTGCTACCAGAAATCACTGTACCCACGCACAATACCAGTTTGGAATTCACTCCCAAATCAGATACGAAACGTCAACACACTGGATATCTTCAGAAGCCAATTGCAAACTGGAACCTTGGATGATCCAAGCCCTCCAATTCTCACTAAGTAATCTGTTTTAATTGATTGCTCCGACTCCTAATTGCGCTAACTGTACGGGATAGCCCTTTTTGGTGGCGTTTGTACAGAAGCAAGCAGAAGCAGAAGCAGAAACTTGCGAAAAACACTGATCATCTTCTTCCATGCTCTGATAATCTTAATATTCATAAATGTTGGGAATTTCAAAGCCAAATCGCAATTATCTTAAGATATATGATACAGGTACAATTTCGTAGTGTCTCGCAGGTTGTCACAAGACCTTTGTACAGTTTTTCGTCACCCACTGCATAATTTGCCACAATTTGTTGCGACTGCGACATGTGCAATAGTAGCAAGTATTGTATGGTTTCGTAAGGATTCTCAGCCACTTTACGACATATCTTTTAATTTGCAAATTCTAACGCTTACGATATGGTTACAATGTGCAATTTATTCCGAAAACATACAAATGTTTGCATTTATTTTCTTATAGTGATCTCCCAATTAACAGTTCCTTAAGATATGACTTGTACGATCAGGAAATGTTGTTATCCTGTCCACGACAAGCCACAACTTACGAAACTCTACGACAAGCTACGATTGCACTGTACAATTTGCTGCGACTGCACAAGTTGCATGGATTTGTACAGACACATAGTCATTTCGTAACAAATCTTAGAAAATCGTAATGCTTATTAGCGCTTATTGTATTTCTTGCGATATGGATTTTTTTATAAATACATACGAATGTCTGCGATTCTTTATGATTCCTTACGATGACAGTACAAATCTACGACATTTTCGACTTGTTCAGACACATACGAATGTCTGTGATCATGATCACGCATTGTGCGATTTGTTACGATTTGTTACGATTCCTTACGATAACACAGTACAAATCTACGACATCTGCGACTTGTTCAGACACATACAAATGTCTGCGATCATGATCACACATTGTGCGATTCATTACGATACCTTACTATTTCTTACGATGACACAGTACAAATCTACTGTGATGACATATGCGGGTTGTTCAGATGGACAGTCATTTTGTTACAAATCTTAGAAAATTGTAACGCTTAGTGCTGATTGTATGTTACGATATGCATTTTCAGTATACGATCAATGTCTGCGATTCATTACGATTCGTTACGATGACAGTACGATGACAGTACGTCATCTGCGACTTGTTCAGAAACATACGAATGTCTGCGATCATGATTTAGCATTGTGCGATTTATTATGATTCCTTAAGTTTTAGTTACGATTCTTTCCGATGACAGTACAATTGTACAACATCTGCGACAAGCTACGACCACTCACGATACTCCGTGTCAACCTTCGAAAAGCTGTATTTACTAAACCCTCCCACTTTTCGACAATCGTAAAAAGTTGCAGGTAATCTCAGCAAAATTGCAGTGATTTTGTGCTTGTGAATCTTGAATTTTTGCTTCCAAATTGAAATACAAGATATGGTAGTCGACAGGCCAGAACCGATTATCCTTGCAACTTGAGAAAAGTCCGATTTTGATTGTCATATTGGCTATAGGTTTTGTACACGAAGTGCAAGGACGACTTGACCTGGGGACGACTTAGGTGCGAGTTGACTCGGGGACTCGTCCCCGAGTCCCCGTCCCCTCGTCCCCAAGTCGTCCTCGTCCCCGGGGACGAGTCGGCTCGGGGACGAGTCGACTCGGGGATCGGGACGACCTGGAGGTCGAATTTTTGGTGACCGTGTAGACGAAGCCGAGATTTGGAAAAGACCCATGCAGGTTTATTGCCACGTGCATCAGGCTCTCACACGCACGGTTGGAACATTTTCCCAGGTTGTGCGTGCCCGTACTTTATACAAAAAAACCAAATTGATAGGTGCATTACTTTCATTCACATGCAGTTGTCCAGACAACCTCTTATTTACAACTGTTTTATCACACTTTAGTAATTTATAGGGCCTTAAATTTGCACGACGACCATGACGGCGGGCCAGTCACATTGTCAATGTACGTCAATCACAAATAGGCACTTTGGATCTATCGTCGCATTTAAAGATAGAAACCTGCACCCTGTCATGGCCACCAGTGCAAAAGGTCTATTGTACACCTCCATCAATGCAATGCGCATGGACCCTTTGGGAAATTTTACACGCGCAATAAAATGTTAATACTTGGTACAGCGGACCTTTTACATTATAGATTACTTCCCGCTGGAGATGGAAATTTAGTTTCGTTCGGGACATAGATCAAATGCCTTTACATTCTTCCCTTGCATTCCTTTCCCTCCAGAAATTTACATATCAATTGACTACTTTTGCATTTAAGAAGGCATTCTGGCGTGTTTCGCCACTTCAGGCTTATGCACTCTCACTGAATGTCTATTGCTCCAGGGGCGGTCGGGTTGGCGTACGGGTTCTTTCCTCGCCTTTCACCTCTGGGGTCCCGGGTTCGAATCCGGGGCGTGTATGTGGATTGGGTTTGCAGTCCCTACTTGACCGCGTGGGTTTTCCCCTGGGGCATTTCTCTGGGGGTTTTCCTCCCACTTCTAAAACTGCAACTCCTTCTTCGTTATCTCAAGTTGATAATATAGTATAGTTAAAGCTAAAAACCGTATAGTTAATGGCATAAAGGGCCTTAGTTGCCGAAGATGCCATAAAATATACAACAACAACAACTATTGCTCCATGTTTGTATACACTACGCATACGTTATTCCCAGTATACGCTGCAGTCTCGACTTATCTGCAAGAACTCTGGTTCTCGATTTTCCATTATTGAACTAAAAATAGTCTTCTAGGCGAAGGATTTTGGCCAGACCAGGGCAACTGACAAACCAGTTATAGACAACTCACTGCGGCTTTAACGGAGAGATCGGATCCCTGTGCGGCCCGGCCCCCGACTACGGTTAGCAGGACGCCCCGGAGAGTTACACGAACGGATACGTAAGATCTGCATTGCCGTCGATAGCGAAACGGGCTGGGCAACGGTGTGATATATGGACACGAATTAAAATTGGTTTTTTTTTTTTTTTTTTTTTTTTTTTTTTTTTTTTTTTTTTTCCTTCTTCTTGGGATCAACTTCAAATCAAAGGAAGAGACCTTTTTTTTTTTTTTTCACAATGAGATCGAAAACGAAAAAGGCAAGATGGCACCGAGACTTCTTCACCGGATCCTGCCTGCCTTCATCATTTTCCAGGTGCACACAATTAATACTTTGTTTTCTTCAGCATGTTTCATTGTGTACTGGAGCCGCGATCCCATGCTGTCTCAATAAAATAAGTTAAACTTATTTCATGTTCTGTGTGTGGTTATTTGAGTCTGTGTATAGAACGAAACTGTTTTTCATGCGTATGAGCGCAGCGAAGGAGCATTGAAAATTTAGTTTCGTTCGGGACATAGATCAAATGCCTTTACATTCTTCCCTTGCATTCCTTTCCCTCCAGAAATTTACATATCAATTGACTACTTTTGCATTTAAGAAGGCATTCTGGCGTGTTTCGCCACTTCAGGCTTATGCACTCTCACTGAATGTCTATTGCTCCATGTTTGTATACACTACGCATACGTTATTCCCAGTATACGCTGCAGTCTCGACTTATCTGCAAGAACTCTGGTTCTCGATTTTCCATTATTGAACTAAAAATAGTCTTCTTCGCGCGCAGATTGTAAACGCCGTGCATGCATGTGATGCATTACTCGGTAATGCTGGCCGTTGTCCGCTTTTCCGATTGGCTGCTATTTAAAGCATACTGGAGAATTATTATTATTATTAAACTTTATTGTCCCATCAAAGGGAAATTCAATGGCCTCTGCACGAAAATACATTAGAATAAACATTAAATTTAAACACCACATTACTACACTTATATAAAATATTAAACATTACAAATATTACAAATACAGCTCACTTGTCAGTTGAAGTTAAAATTGAAATTGAAATTGTAATTGTCGACGCCTCTCTAGAGCTTTGCATTGTACCACCTGATAGCGGCTGGCACAAAGAAATTGCTATATCTCTGTGTTCTAATTTTGCGTTGCAGGAGCCGGTTGCCTCTAACACTCCATTGGAATTTATTGACAAGTGGATGGGAACTATCGGCAAGAATACGCTGAAGTTTACTGCCCAACAAAGATTTAAACAACTCATCTGGGAATTTCTGTTGAAGACCAATAATCTTACTAGCTTGTTTGACCACAGACGTCAGTTTAGTTTGGTCTCTAGATCTCATGTTACCAAACACACAGATTAAACAGAAAGTAAGAACACTCTGTAAAACTGATTTATAAAACAATTGTAAAATTGTGCAGTCAACTCTAAATGATTTTAACTTCCGCAAAAAGAACAAACGTTGGTGCAACTTACTAAGCTTAGATTTAGCGCACAAGTCAAATTTCAATTGATCATCAATTTCGATTCCCAGATACTTGTAAGTGTGAACCCTTTCAACAACTACACCTTTGACACAGACTGGTGGACTGACATACTTACTCTTTTTTCGAAAGTCGATGATCATCTCTTTCGTTTTCTTTACATTGAGTTCTAAAAAATTTTCATTACACCACTGGACAAAGTTAAAAACTTCATTCTTAAAAATGTCATGAGAGCCTTGATTACCATCTAAGAAGCCCACCAGAGCAGTGTCGTCAGCATACTTTATGATGTTATGATTTTGAGACTGAATTGTGCATTCATTTGTATACAGACTAAACAAAACAGGTGACAATACACACCCCTGGGGAGCCCCAGTGTATGTATACGCAATCGGAGAAATTACTGAATTTAGTCTGACACATTGTCCCCTATTTAATAAAAAGTTGTTAATCCATGTGATGATTGTGGGGTGTACATTCAGATTGAGCAATTTTTGGATCAGAACATGTGGCTGAATGGTATTAAAAGCACTCGAGAAGTCCATGAAAATAATCTTAACATATGTACCGGTCTTCTCCAAGTGCTCATAAATACCATTCAGCAACACCAACACAGCATCATCCGTGGACCTGTTGGGACGATAAGGAAGGACGTGAGGAAGGACGTGAGGAAGGACGTGAGGAAGGACGTGCCGTGAGTGTGTTCTTTGCAAAATGTCTTTAATTAACGGCAAACCTCTTGAAAACCTTACTGTAATTGAAATTAAACATGAGCTTAAGAAACGTGGACTTCCTCTAAGCGGATGTAAGGGCATTTTGCTTGATCGTTTACGAGAAAGCTTGAGACAGGATAACTTGGATACAGGGGACAACGGGACGGATCTGACCGCCATGACACCCGGACCCACCCAGCCCACACCCGAGGACGATCCGTCCACACCTGAGGTAACAGTCAAAGAAATGGGGAATATTGACAAATCTTGTACTCAAACCAAGACCACCACAACCAATGTCAACGAAGAAATCAACTCTACTTCTGAATTACGTTATTTAAAAGTCGCCATTGAGGAACTGAAACAGGAAGTTAGATCAATGAAATTGCAACTTAGCGAAAATCTCGACCTTAAACTAAAGATTCAAGGACTGAAAAGCGAGCGCAAAAACCTGCAAGCCGCCATTGACTTACTGACAAACGAAAACTCGTCACAACAACGCACTTCCTCAGTAACCCAATTGTCTTCATCAATTGTTAGCAACGGCAAGACAAAACAAACCCAACAACCTAGTAACAAAAGCCCAACACGAACTGTAACCTCGGAGGTGTCATCAACACTGCTTGAGACCCCTATTGTTCCATTGTCAAATCGCTTCAATGCACTAATAGACCAAGCTGACGACGAGCCTACAGCAGAGGAAATAATAGATTATTTCTACAATGAGCTGATTGAACAACCGCAGAAAACGTGCCTAACAAAGAAACACGAATCCGTGAATGCAACATTGGAAGGGATCATCGTTTCGTTTAAACAACAGATGGACGAATATCGAGCCAGGCAGTCATCTAAATTTAATGATCGTCCTGTAAAGCGTGTGACCTTGCTTGGTGACTCTATGGTTAAACGAATACAGGGACACAAACTGAGCCAGTCTAAATCAGTATCGGTAATATCACAACCAGGAGCCAGAATCGAACACCTTGCAGCCATGATCGCGGAGGGATCTATCCAACTCCAGGCATCGGATGAGCTGATTGTTCACGTGGGTAGCAATAACAACCGTGATGACGCAGAGACTATATCAAAGAAGCTGGAGTCTCTATGTGAAATGGCACATCAGACTTCAGCCATCAGTGACATCACCATATCATCAATAATACACAGGAACCCGGAAAGCCAAAAGGAGCACCACAAAATAGTTTCTACCAATAAAATCATCCAAAAAGTCTGCAGCAATCACAACTGGAGATTTATCAATAACGACAACATCAACCAACGATTATTGGCATCTGATGGGGTACATCTCAACCGTGCTGGCATAATAGTCTTTGCCCGAAATCTCATCAGACATCTTCGCGGTGCACCTCCACTCATCTTCCCAACAGTGCCTGCGGCTGACTATGAACACCAACATCAACCATACAAGCCTTCGTTTGTTCAGCAACAGTGGGATGGCCAGCCTCCGCCCACCTATGCCCAAGTTACCAGCACCAGACCAGGAGCAAACGGCCACGTCCCTGAACCCATCCAGCGGGATTTCCATTACGAGGACTGGAAAACACGCAAAAGGCACGTGATCCCGAATCACCAGGCGCAGCAAGCTTGGCCCATGACACGTCACCAGCCATTACCAACTCAGGAAACCGAGTGGCTGAGATACCAGAGCAAGAATCGTCAGTCACTGAACAAACCGCGCAAAATGGTCCCGAAAGGTCGCTCTTGAACAGTTCGACTCAAGATATGCATTGTTGTTACGGCGACCTGATTGATGGCAGTGTCCCTCCAATTAAAACTAAAGGGTTTAAATTTGGTCATATTAATATACATAGCCTCGTCAGCAAAATAGATGAACTTCGTCTTTTACTGAAATACAAGCCTTTTGATGTGTTATGTCTAAATGAAACATTGTGTGATTCTAGCATTTCGAACGAAGAGATAAGTATTGACGGGTTTTCTCTTTTAAGAAAGGACAGAACCAGACATGGTGGCGGTGTAGCCATCTATGTCTCAAATGATCTTACATTTTCTAGGCGAAACAATCTTGAGTCTGATAGTTTAGAAAGTGTGTGGATTGAAGTAAAATACAACAAGTATAAATCCTCCCTTCTAATTGGTGCTTTTTACAGACCACCCAGTGCCGGTTCTGACTTTTTTGATAAGTTTGATGAAGTTCTTGCAGCTGCTTCCACTGAAAACAAGGAGTGTATTTTATTAGGAGATTTTAATTGTGATTTTAATTATGGTGTTTTAAATAGTAATGGCGATAACTTAAAGTTTTATACATCTTTGTATGGATTTACACAGATGATTAGATTACCAACAAGGGTCACCAAACACACGCAAACAATGATAGATCTCATATTTGTAAACAACCCCGATGTTTTTATTGATAGTGGTGTGTTTTGTACTGGTATAAGTGATCACTTTTTAATTTACTCAGTTCGTTGTTTTAATTCTAAACCCTCTACTCGACAGAGTCACGACTATATTGAGTACAGAGCCTTTAAGAACATGAACGTCGATTGTTTTCTTCGCGATCTAGAAAATATACCGTGGGATGCTATCATTAATTCCGTTGACATTGAATTGGCATGGCAAACATGGATCGACGTTTTTATGGAAATTGTCAACATCCATGTTCCCCTTTTAAAAAAGAAAATTAGACATAACGCCTGTCCCTGGATCACTAACGATATTGTAAAGCTAATGAAGGAGCGTGATCATATCCATAAAGCTGCTGTTAAACATAATAATGAGAATCTATGGAACGAATATAAATGCTTACGCAATAAAGTGACACACATGATGCAAAAACAAAAGGCAGACTATTACTGTGGTTCGATCCGTGATAATGCTGGCAATAGCAAAAAGATCTGGAGTCTTCTCAAGGAAATAACTCCAAAACAAGAGCGTGTCCTCCCTAGTTCGATTACGATCAATGGATCAGACTGCACTGAGGCTAATCAAATCGCTGACGCATTCAATAATTACTTTGTGACATGCGCAGAAAACGTCACAAAAGATCTGCCCGTTACCACTCCAATTGAGCCTACTTGTAGCAATGGCCTCGTTTTTGATTTGAAACTAGTCTCGTGTGACTTTGTTGCGAAAACTATCACTAATATGAGTGTAAGCAAAGCTACGGGAAATGATCAGCTCAGCTGTCGCTTGATAAAAATTGCTTGCCCGGTAATCCTTCACTCTTTAACTAATATAATAAACATGTCTTTAATGCAAGGATATGTACCCGAGGGACTGAAGAGTGCAAAGGTAATACCGATTTTTAAGTCCGGCAATACTTCGGACATGAGTAATTACCGTCCTATTTCTGTATTGCCAATTGTAAGTAAGATCTTGGAGCGAGCTGTTAATGAACAATTATATGAGTTTATTAATGAACACGACCTTTTGCACCCAAATCAATCGGGATTTCGTCCATTGCATTCAACAACTACCATTCTCGCCAAATTAGTCAATCAGTGGAGCAGAAATGTAGAACGTGGCGACCTGACAGGAGTGGCTTTCATTGACCTCAGAAAGGCTTTTGACACAATTAACCACGAAATTCTTCTAGCTAAATTGAGCTCACTAGGTTGTTCGGCAAGTACCATGAAGTGGTTTTCAAGCTACCTGTCAGGCCGCACACAACGAGTATATATTCACAAAGGTTATTCTAAACCACAGAAAATTGTTAGTGGTGTTCCACAAGGTTCAATTTTGGGTCCACTTTTATTTTCAATTTACGTCAACTCTATGCCTTTTTCAGTCAATGACGGTATTGTAGATATGTATGCCGATGATACAACTCTGACAGTGAATGGCAGGACTCCTACAGATATTGAAAATAAATTATCCGCTGCTTTGATTTCCATATCGAACTGGTTGAATAAACATCGGCTTGTTCTAAATTATGATAAAACTAACGTTATGCTCATGGGATCTAGATCCAAAACCAAAGACACTGATTTTAAAGTAGAGGTAAATGGTACTGTTCTTGAAAGAGTTTATAAAACCAAATGTTTAGGGGTGATTATTGATGATGAGTTGAAATGGGCAGATCAGATAGACAAGGTTGTGAGTATTGTACAGACCAAACTTGGAATTATCCGACGAGTAAAGCCGTACTTGCCAACAGATTCCATTAAATTACTTTATAATGCCTTTATCTTGCCACACTTTGATTACTGCTCGCAAATATGGGCAGAAAGATTCAATATACATACAGAAAAGTTATTAAAACTTCAAAAACGTGCTGCCCGATTAATTCTAAGTAAAGGTTACGACACTCCCTCTAAAGAGATGTTTAATACATTAGGCTGGATGCCGCTACAGACACGATTTCAATATCTGCGAGCAGTACTTATGTACAAGTGTATAAACAATCTTACTCCTTCTTATCTTACAGCCGAAATCCTTAAAATATCCGATCTGCACCATCACACTACCAGACAGGCGACTAAAGACACATTATTTATTCCTAAATACAAAACAGAATGCTTAAAGCACAGCCCTTTTGTCGCCGGGGCAATTGTCTGGAATAATCTTCCCCAAAACATCAGATCGGCAGCATCAATTAGCTCTTTCAAGTCAGTACTAAAAGATGCCCTTGTTTAATTTACATGTTAGGTATAATTGTTTTAGTTTATCTCTGTATAGTATTTATAACTGTATTATTACTACACGTATATATTTTATCAATTTTATTGAATTGTCATCCTATCCGTATATGTTTGTCCGTCAGCTCGTCGTAGCATCTGTTTGTATGTCTGTCCGTTGGTATATTTGTCCATCCCTCCCTCTGTGCGTTTGACTATTGGTCAGTCTGTTGTCAGTTAACCCGTCCATCTATTTGTTTGTTAATTGATACTATATGTTTTATCCAGGGTTTCTTTATTCTCGTGTGATTTCCATTTTTACTTTTTCTGTCATTTGTGTATATTTTCGTCGATTATTTTATGTTTGTTTTAAAGCATTGTTTTATTTATTTAAACTAAATTTAACTAAAACCTCTTGCCTGTTTATTATTATTTTATTAATATTTTTAATTTTTAATGAATTTTATGTTACTTTAATTGTTTTATAGTATTGTTTTTACATTCAGGGCCTCGTGGGAGACCACATTAATGTGAACGAGTCACCCTGATTAAATATCAGATATAAATAAATAAATAAATAAATAAGCAAATTGATGCCCATCCAAAGACTGCTCAACATCTGGAAGAAGTCGACTTAAAATTATTTTCTCCAGACACTTCATAGGAACTGACGTCAGAGCTACTGGCCTCAAATCATTCATCTCAACAGGTTTAGGTTTCTTAGGAATGGGAATGATTGTCGACTTCTTCCAGAGTGCTGGAACACGACCACTGTCCAAAGAATTCTGAAATAATACTTGAAAAGGAACCGCTAATTGGTCAGCACAAACCTTAAGCAATTTTGAAGTTATAAAATCTGGACCATTGGCCTTAAATGGGTTTAATTTCCTGAACAGATTACGAACTTCATACTCACTCAATTCGTTCCATTACCTTCATCAGCATGCATCCCTGTTATTAATTTAACTTCGGAGTAAATTAAGATCGTCGTTGTAAATTTTTGGTAGCAATGGGACAGTCATAAGAACAGTACGTATACAAATTATGGGAAGTATTGAATGTTTCTTTTTGGCATAACATGACCGGATGATTAATTACTTCAAATTGACTCGGGCGTGTGTTGGCTCAACACAACAGCCGGTTTACTCCACAGACTTGCGTGGATTTCCTCGGGGTATTGTAACGTCGCGTTGCAGAGTGGAAATTCCCTGAGATCTCAGGATGGTCATTAGTTCGAAGCGTTTTTTAATTTTTCTAATTCGCAGGTTTCCTTGCTCTATCGTTGAGCATCTTGTTTTTATGAGCGGCATTATGTTCTCCCGGTGGCCTTCAAGCGGCCCAACTTGCCGCTTTCGTTATGGCATCCTGTTGTTGTTGTTGTTGTATATTTTATGGCATCTTCGGCAACTAAGGCCCTTATGCCATCAACTGTACGGTTTTAGCTTTAGCTATACTATATTATCAGCTTGAGATGACGAAGAAGAAGTTGCAGTTTTAGAAGTGGGAGGAGGACCCCCAGAGAGGTGCCCCAGGGGAAGGCCCACGCGGTCGGGTGGGGACTGCAAACCCAATCCACATACGCGCCCCGGATTCGAACCCGGGACGCCGGAGGTGAGATGCGAGGAAGGAACCCGTACGCCGACCCGACCGCCCTTATGGTATCCTCTAATATCATTTTTCTTATAGGGCCCCCTGTAATACGATTCGTGTATAATGTAAATAGCGAATATTTACTCATTGCAATTATATGTAATATAATAGTTGCGCTAAGGAAATTATGAGCATACTGTGATTTCTTAGATGAGTACATTGCATCCATCTTTCAAGTTCGAGTCGTATACACGTATGGGGTACTGTTACTGTTTGTAATGTAATGTCTGCTTTTCAAACGCAATTTTCTTTCATGATTAGGTATAAAACAGCACCCATCATCTGTCTATTTTTTGAAATGGACAAAATTTTATCTTCTGAAATATCAAAATGAATTTGAGTTTACCTCAAATAACCTGATTTATTCCATTTCCACTATTTTCCTTTTAACTCAAAATGCCATTATTTACGATTTAAGCGTAGTTTGTGTAATTTTTCAGGCAACAACGATCAGTGTGGTAACGTGATTTTAGAATAATAGCTTCAATGTGGGGTCTAATTAGTGTTTGGGTGTAAAATATACAAATTTTACTTATAAATTGTAACGTTGGCACCTCTGCATTATATATACCTGACAACAGACTACTAAGGTAATTTTTGTTACCATGGCAATTGGGTCTTAACATTCGCTGGTAATCTGGAACCTACATTGCTAAAGCGCAGGGAAACAGTTTATTGGTTTTAGTACAGACCCATGTAGTAACCTTGGCAACACACAAAATGTGACGTTTTCATTTGTCTATTTGGTGCTACATTGCCCCAGAAGTACGATCTCCTTCACTTTTGTAAACATTTATTGGGCACTATTAACCTACTTGGCGTATACAGTTCATTGTTGTCTTACAGTTTTGTTTTCGTTTTCTATATGCAGATCATTGCAGAGCTTCTATTTTGGTCACATTCCAGCACAAATCATAACGATGCAGTTGTATGACGCTAGCCCGAGGAACCACCAACTCGCAGGGTACACGGTATCTATTGTGCAATTGTTAAGCGATTTATTGGATTTTGCGGTTTTAACTTTTCTGAAATTTCGATCTTTCGTGACATTCACAACTGCTGCCACCTAATATAGTTGATATTTGTAATGGCTTTTGCAATATTCTGTTAGAAACTTGTTCAACTTGGAACTCTTATTAAAGTTTTGTGTATTTTTGAGAGTAGAATCAGTTAATTGGAATCGAGTTGAAGGGAACCGGACCTTGTCCGTAGGGCCTCAAGGGCCTTAATTGTTGAATCATCAACTCATAGATGCACGTTTTTTCAGGCTTTGATTTTCATAGCACATCGGAATCTTTCATGCGTACGATTTTGTTTTTTCGTGTAGAGTGGATGGTTATGTAAAACGATTTCTTACGGTTTTAACTTTTCTGAAATCTCGATTTGTGGTGTCATTCACAACTGCTGCCGCAATAATATAGTTGATATTCATGAATGGCTTTTGCAATAATCCGTTAGAAACTCGTTCAACTTTGAACTCTTATTAATGTTTTTATGTATTTTTGAGAGTACAATTAGTAATTGGAAGCGAGTTGAAGGGAAACGGACCTTGTCTGAAGGGCCTTAAGGGCCGTAATTGGTTGAATCATCTCTAGATGCACTTTTTTCATGCTCTGATTTTCACAGCACATCGGAATCTTTCATGCGTACGAGTGTTAATTGTTGTTATACATTAACGAGAGCCGAAAACGGAAAGTACATTACATTGTCTTTAGCTTTTTACTTAATGATCAAGTTCGTCCGATTTTTATTCCCATGTAAAAATATTCAGTCGGACAATTCTGCAGTTAGTCCTTTTACTTAATCTCTTATTCACATAGTCGGAATAATGTTAGTCTGGTACCCGGACCAAAAATTTGACTAGACTGAATTCAGTCGTTGTATGTGGAGCGGGAACCAGTCTAGAATAATGTACAACTCGGGTATTAGCATTGCAGATAATCGGTTTAATTCATTCCTTTTACGCACTCGAAGAATCCACCTTAGGGCGCTCATAAGTGTTTCCCTTGAGCTTACCCCTCTTTAACAAATTTCAATTGTTTCAAAAACCCGGGAACAAACCTAGGTAATGTGGCAATGATAAGGGGAGTGCGCCTCTTTTTGATGTCCTAGGATGCACCCACGTTTCCTCCTATAAACAAAGATAAAATAAAGGAGGTTTTTCGTGGCCTCCGAGCGCAAGTAGTTTTTTACTGCTTGGACTGACGTTAAAAGCATTGCTATGTTCCGGGGCGAGTTCTCGATCCCAGAGATTTCTCTGATTGTCGTAGCACATGGAAATCTTTCATGCTTACGATTTCTGCCTTTTCGTGTTGTGTTCTAACAATCTCGATAAATTTCACATGATAGACCTTTTCGTTTTGTAAACACCAACAATTTACTAAACCAGTGTATTACTCTTACTATTACTTGCAATGTAGCCTATGTTGTTTGAGTTGTTGAAAGCCGGACGATGTCCGAAGAGGCTAAAGGGCTTGGTTCCAGATGGTTACAACAGGACATAATGTAAGCATTGAAGGCATGCTTATGCCCGAGAGCCACCGAGGTTTCTAAAGTTTTTAGTCATCGAGGCTGGTCTTGTGTTTTCTGTCATATTCGCTATATAGTGACTTGGTTATATATTGTTTGTAGATTGGAGACATTCAGTTCATTGTGTACTGGAGCCGCGATCCCATGCTGTCTCAATAAAATAAGTTAAACTTATTTCATGTTCTGTGTGTGGTTATTTGAGTCTGTGTATAGAACGAAACTGTTTTTCATGCGTATGAGCGCAGCGAAGGAGCATTGAAATACAGCAATAACAGATACGATCGGTAACCGGTCTATACATGTCAAACTATATTGGTTTAGCCACGTGACAAACTCACATATAGTGGCCACCCTTGAGACCGCAAACATGGCCACTACAAACAAATGGAATGTTTATACAAGTTTAATAATAGGCATTCTACAAATCGCAATGGAGACCAAACATTCACTGTATGTTGAACGAAGCGCGGCAATCTGCTAGTTGAATAACAATTGTAGCAATGCAGTATAAAGATGCATGCTTGAGCGCATTGGTCACTCGGGCTTTTCCCTAGTCTTGGTGCAAGACGTATCTGCCTGATATTTGTCACTAACCGCCGCTCGCTAACCACGACCACCGACAATCGTCAAGAGAGGGCGCCATACACACGGCGCCAGTAGTGTGTATGGCGCCCTCTTTTGGCGATTGTCGGTGAATGTTGGTTAGCGCGCGACGGTCAGTGACAAATATCACGCAGTATCGTCTTGCACCAAGACTAGGCATTTAGGAGCGATTGTGCATGTATGTATGCATTCACGTGCGTACATTACGTCACTTTAGTTGCTTAACACGAAGCGCCTTTTTATCAAACCCGGAAGTGCGCAGACCGGTCTCAAAATGGTTAATTTGGGATTCGTCTATTATAAACGTTTTGCAGATGTTTAATTTTCAAAGAACAAGTAAATAAAGTCAATTAAGCCCTTGAAAACGTATTATCAGCAGTATGTGTCACTCACCTCGGAAATGGTCAGCACAGACACAATGATCAACTGATCTCGCGGTCCTATGAATCTGGGTCTCTGGTTGGAGTGTTTGCTGGCCTCAAAGATGCGAAAGATGCGGTTAACCTTCAGCGTTGTTGGGGCATAGGTCAGGATCAGACTCAGTGCGATCATCGCCTCGGACAGGAAGCAGGAGACCCTGGTGGGATAGGCCAGAATCAGAAACACCGACATGAATGTCACGAAGAGACCGATGATGTTGACGACGCTCAACTCTCGACTAGTTGCCTTGATTAGGGCGTGCTTGCGGTAATAGATGATCCCTGATGAGGCGAGGGTCGAGAGTCCAAGTCCGATGGAGGAGAGAACGAGTATGATGATTGTCACTGCATTCCGCCAGTCTGTGGAAGATGGAACAATCATCTTACAGATGGAGAAATTATTGGCTGGCCAATAGAACTTGTCACATTCTTGACAGTGTGTATGATTCACGACTATGGCGTTTACGTGGCATCTCTGGCAACCGTAGCAGCATTTTTCCTCCAATGGGACGGTTTTGTAACCCGGAAGACACTCCTCCTTGCATACAGACCTCGGTGGTGTTCTGGTCCCCGTGCTCCACAGGATATCTCCAGTCCGAAGATGTAAGCGGTCTCCTGACGCTCGACGGGAATCCCATTCTCCCATGTTCACGAAGACTAGTTCATCGGCCAAGAACTGAAAGTTGTTCACAGTGTACTTTCCTGATGGGTCGCCATTTTTGTCAAATCGAACAGCGCCGTCTACTCCGTTGAAAGTGACATCTCGGAGGCGAGCCATCAGAGCTGGCCCGGTGACGGTGCCATTCCTGAGGCATTCTGGGTTCGCTGCGCAGTCTTTACGCAGCATTTCATCAAGGGCCGTTGCGAACGCATACACTGCATCCACCACATGGTAATCTTGGCTTCCGGTCAGTTCCTTGCAGTTACCGTTTTTCGTGCATTCCGCAGTTGCATTCTGATACCATGGGCTGAGATGACGTCCACTTTCATGTGCATATCGAAGATAGTCTCTAAAGCCAGGCACGTCTTTATAAAAGCTTTTAACCTCAAACCCTCCTTCCATCAGATGTACAACACCGTGCTTCACCAAAAGAGGAAGGTGTCCAAAAGAGTCCCCACTGATGATGGTCAGTTCTGGCAGACTGCGTTCTCTCTGTGATAAAGCCTTGAGGATACCGTAGTCTGCCTGATACAACAAGGAGGTGAAGAAAACTATGACATGAGCGCTCTGAAATGTTAGTATTTTATCCACGATCGCTTGGATATCACCATCGGTTGCCGATTCGCGAATGGGTAGAGAGTAAGCCAAGCAGATTCCCGCATGCTCCCCAAGACGTTTGATTTCTTGGGCACCACGTATCCCGTAACTGTTGAGGGAGTATATCAAACCAACATAAGACCAGTTGAACGTGGTAAGGATGTCCACAATAACCCTGGTCTGAAGAGTAGCAGGCGGCCATGTACGCAAAAGGTAAGGAAATCGGCGTTTGTTGCTCAGTTCGATTGATGATCCTCTGTATGATATGACTGGAATGTCGAAGACTGTCGTTACAATGGCCGTTGCGATGCTTGTTGCACTCGCTCCCGGACCTACAATCCCAATAAACTGGCCTTGTAACCCATCAGAGTCCTCCGTCTTTGTTTGAAGAACGCCTGCCATAGAGAGGGCTACGGCTGCCACAAGAGACTCGCTTGCACAGTAATCACGGATGTCGAAGCCCAAAGTGACATTGGGCAGCAGGTCGGTGCGATTGTTGATTTGCTCTATGGCAAACGGCATGAGTTCCATGCGAGTTTGAGCAGAGAGAGTAATGTCGCATCTGAAACCTGACGACGATAGAGTCATGCCGAATAAGCCACCGAGTATAAAATCACCCGGTTTGGAGTAACTGATCTGGACTTGCCACGGCACCGATCCCATGACAAACCAGATGCTGGGAGTCATGAGAAGAAACAATACTAAGACTCGAAACATCAACATCTTGATAGCAGGAAGGAAAATGAACATCTGACCAAAGTAACCGGTGGATGTTTGTGCAGGAAAATATCTTCGTGTATGAAGATCGCTGTAGGGTTGAAGTAAGTTGAAATGTTCACGCCTGGTTTCGACAAACCCGCATTGCTTTTTTTCTTGAAGGTGATTGGTTAATCAATCGATCACGTCTTCATTTCACGTGACTCCCGCACGTGCTATCCATATTCTCAAAAATTTAGATTTCACGGCGAGGTATATGTTTTAAAATGAACATCTGACCAAAGCAAAGTAATCCGTGAAGGTTTGCATTGAGCAACATTTACATGAAGTAGGTATACTAGGGTATTCTAAGACACTGCGCATAACATTATGCGCAGTGCAGTCTGTATTTTATTTTTTTAAACAATTTTATGGGTCCCGCTTTATGGGCTTTTAAACGAGCTTGTCCAGATTTGGATTTTGTTCTAAGATTTGGATTGTCCTATAACAATCTTATAAAACACCTCCCAAAAAGACTATCCATGGGAAGAAAACAAGAAATCTGGATTTGGAAGCAGAATAGTTGGTATAATCACTGCACTGTTTTATGAAAGATAAACTGGTTTACAAATTATCGGAGGCTTTTCGACGATATCCTGGATTCAAATCCTTCTGATAGTTCCTTGATTATTCAGACATGCTTCTGCTGGTCTAAGAAATGTAAAAGTTACACACATTATTTTGTATACATTTTTATGGGAGTATACCCTCCTCTCCCTGTGTTTTATTTTATCTTTGTTTATTTGGTAGTGTGCCCCCGTATTTTCCCTTTCCACATTTATCTAGCTGTGTAAGTATCTCTGACCACAACTTACACAAACAATGTGGTTAGTTTGCAGACGGGCATTATTCGAGGGCGCATATCCTACATGTAAGCTGCATATGGGTCATTCTATAAATTTGGGGTCCAACGTAGTGACATTTTTATGTCCCCGTTACACCTGACATACTGCTATCTGCCATACAAGTAGCATTAAAAATGCCTTCAAAACATATGTTTATGAATTGTACTTTATGTAATCACTCTTTGAGATAGAAGGCATTTAAAGAATGTGTCCTGAATTTACAAACTACAACATTTTACAAGATGTCAGATGTAACGTACGGGGACAGAAAAATTGGACCCCAAATTTATAGGATGACCCATATTCCGCACGCATGGGTTTTGGGCCTACAATAATGGTCCTGTACCATAAACCTAATTTTCTCTTTCAAGCTTCTAGCTACTTTATCTTTTAAAACAAAGTAACGAGTATTGCACAAAATCTGTCACAAATGGGAATCGAACCAGGACATTCATAACAGAAGTCTATCACTCTAACCACTACACCAAACGAACTCGCTGCAAACTCATCACTTTTTAATGAATTCAACCGTAACCCTAACCCTAACCCATGACACCTAACCCTTACCCCTATAGTCTCTTCTCAAGACGTTCAATTACATTCTCATATGGTCTGTAATAACAACGAATAATGGTCCAGGACCATTATTGTAGGCCATAATCTCATACATGCGCCATATTCCCCCACAGCATTCTGTGTGCCCGGCCTATACTTGGTACTTCTCTTCCGCAGTACGCCTGCTATAGCAAGTTCATTTTGTCTGCAGAACTCATCCTGGTTCCCTTGCTCTTTACCACTAGCTTCGTTTACTGGACACTGTTTTGGTTTTATATGTTTGTAATTTTCATCTCAGTGATACTTTCTTTTTCTGTGCTACAATTGCCTTTGGACAATTCCATGCAAAACGTCCCGTCTGAAGGTCAACCAATACCTTCAATAAGTTTAAATGCATATTAATTGCAATAATGACCATTGATATTTTACAGATCTTTATTTTAGAGAGAGATAATGTAAGGATGGTACGAAAGTGCATTGGTCTATGATAACGAAAGGACACCTCGGCGTGGAATTGATACTTTCTTTTCATCTCCGTGATAGTTTTTCTTTCCGTCTCTCAGTTGCCCTTCTTTTGTAATATTCCTTCCCCGTATTTTCTTTTCTGTGCACGATATTTTTCTTTCTGTACCTTAATTTCTGTGGTGCTTTCCTTTCTGTGCCTCATTTTGGTTTCTTTTGTAGGTTTCATCTCCATATATTTTCTTTTCTGTCTAAATTATACCTTTCTTTTGTACGTTTTTCTTTCTGTTTTTCTTTCTGTGATTTGTTGTGCCTTTCTCTTGTAATTTGAATCTGCAATCTGCATTTGTTTTTCTCTGCCCAAAACCCCGGCCCTTCTTATTTTTATCTGCGGGTGTCTTTTTTTTGGGGGGGGGGGGGGGGGGGGGGGGTGCTGATTTACATAGTCCTCGTGATATATGTCTTTTAATATATTGATGACCTAAACTTGTCATCTGTATTTTCACATTTTTAATCTTCACTTTTCTGTTTCTTGAGAACAGAATCTGTTTGATACCTAAGTTTGTCATTCTGTTTTTTTTTATAGTTTTATTTAATCGACGTTCATTTTTACCAAACCCTAACTAAATCCTATTTTACTTTAAGGTTACTTTGGTTTCCTGTGTCACTCAACGGTTCTCAGTTGAACGCAAATTTGGCCGACGGTTTCCTTTCTTAACACTTTCATTTCCTGCTAAAATGTGCGGTTTGAAAATTACTATAGGCCTGGGGCGGTATTCACAAAACTCAATCTAAGCAGGGTACTTTTCTGTCTTAAATCTAAGCACCCCGCTAAGATAAGTGGGGCACTCAACTTCGTATTCACAAAAGATTTAAGCGCTCCGCTTACCTTAGTGGTGTACTTAATCAACTCACGCCCGAGACATTTTGATGTAATTTATTCAATTCGGTCATGTTATGCCGAAAAGGAACGATTTATATAGGCTACTTTCCAGAAATTGTATTGGGTTCCGTTTCTGACTGTCCCATTCCTACCAAACTTTCAAACGACGATCTTAATTTACTCCGCAGTTTTTCAAATTAATAACAGGGATGCATGCTGACGAATGTAATGGAACGGATTCCCCTGTATGCTTTAAATAGCAGCCAATCGCCGACGCGGACAACAGCCAGCATTACCGAGTACATGTATAACATGCATGCACGGTGTTTACAATCTGCGCGCGTTACATTTGAATGCATGCAATAATGCTGCAATGCACTGCCGAGCGTCCTGATTGGTCCAGCAGAGGCGACAAGATTTTTGTCGCCACCGCGAAATGGGGCCTGCTTCAACAGGGCCACTGTATGCAGGAGTTAGGGAGTGCGTTAAAGGGGCACTGTTGCAAGAGGATGGGTTTGTGTGTGAAACGTTAAGAAATGCCTGTAGCCTATCAAGTTGCTGGATTTTCGCGCATGCTCACTCGTTACTTTTTAACACCAGTAAAATTTACACCAAGATATTCAATAGGATTTAAAAATCAGGATATTTATAGGCCTACATCTGGAACAACTCCGTCACGCGAAAAGTGTGGAAAGAACACGTATACATAAAATTGCGCTCTAAAGCATTTATTTCAACAGCCTTCTGGTCAAATTCAGTACATACACTATATTGCTGTTTATTGTTTGCAAGCCGAGGAAACTGAACCAAAATTCAAGCAAAAAGGCCCATTTCATTCATCTTAACATAGGCCTACATAAAATACAAAAACCTTTTCTACAATATATTGTCACACTGCGTTGCGGGTTTATTATTTGCAAGTCTGTCATAAAATTACTAACACCATACACCACAATCCAAGCAAATGATGTCTCTGCTGCCCAACACGTTGGATATACAGCAAGCTTTTTAGCAGTATGTTGGTAACGAAGTGGTGTGGTTTTTAGTATTTGGGAGAAAAATCACCAAAATCCAAGCAAATTAAACCTGGGTTGCTCATACACATTGGGTAATTATACGCCAAATATTTTCTGCAGCATGTTGGTCACATCATGAACATGGCTTACCCAAAAGTCGAGCATATTTGGCCCGAGATACCCAACATGTTGGGTATACGAAAAGATTTCTGCTTTATGTTGAATTTAACCAACAATAATTGGCCAACCACATTTACCCAAAAGTTTGATAATTAACTTTTAACCAACAATTAGATATACAAATCTACCCAAACATTGGTTAATACCAACAATAATATTGTACATTCAATACCATGCATCCAAGGGTATTTTGCGCCCTAATAAAGATGGGTATGTTGATATTTGAACCAACGTTGGGTAAAAAGTGCAATTGGCAAAATATACCTATTATTATTTACAGTGCAGGTTGCTAGAATGCGTCCTGCTTTGTGTTGAAAATTCCCCAATAACTGGAAATAAATGTCATGAGTGTATAATTTGCTCAGCATTTTAATACTTTCAGCACATGTTATAATAAGTGCCCAATAAATGGACACCTTTGACCAACGTAACTTGGGATGAGAGAAAAATCGTAAGTTTCGTATAGAACTTTAAATGTTACCAACGTTGGTCGCTTGGATGTTTTACCCAACAGAACATTTTCTGCATTATGTTGAGGAAATATGACCCAACAAACGTCAAAATGAAATTCTCCAACTTTGTTTTACCCAAAAAGGCAGAATATTTTACAAATACAGTAGGCCCTATACTTTGAATCACCCTCTCGTGTCTCCACAATCTCCATACCAACAGATGGAGAAAATATTGTTTGTCTGTATAATGCTCAACCTTTTAATATAGGTTTTCCCGGCCAATTTCTGCAAAAAAACGTTCATTTTCGTCAACACGCATTATATTAAGATTCGTGCAGATTTTTCAAGTCTGTGCAAACTCGGGTTTCTTTTTCCTTAGGCCTATTATCACATTCTATTTCGGCGTTTTCGTGCACACACAATTTTTGCTTTTTCATTCAGGTTCGTTTTTAGTAATTCTATTTCGTTTAATGGCATTCAAGACTACATTTTCATAATTCAAAAGATACACCTATGCTGTCTTTTTGCAATCCGAGAAATCAAATTAAAAGCCACCGGCGCGTGGCAGGACTTTTTTTGTCTGCGCTTGTTTTTCTTTTTCGTTCACATAAAATCTATTTCGCACTTGTTCAATTTATATATGGCATGTATTATTCGAGTAGGTACTGCTATTGTCTGTCGCTGTAAGTTGTTCTGTGTGACATTATTGATGTGAATAATTCCTTTGTACCCTTAACCTTTGTTTGTATCTATATCTGGAGTCAATTGAAATCGATTTAGGAAGTCGTTTGGCATTTTTGCTCTTACTGTGTGTATACAGTAAGGTACCGTGTGGGGTACCGCGGCCGAGTGGTTTGGGTCATTGACTCGCAATCAGTCATATGTTCAAACCTCCCCCGGCTGCGGTACCTGTGCCCTTGAGCAAGGCACTCAACCACACTTGCTCCATCCTTCGGAAGGGATGTAAAGCCGTTGGTCCAGTGTGTCAGGTAACGGTAACGCACTTTAAAGAGGTATTGTTTTGTGAAGAGCAAGGGGATTCCCCGGTGTCTCTGGCCATTTATAATTTATAATTCTTCATGGGTTTCCTCTCGCTTGCGAGTGACAGTGCAATTGGCGCTTTAGAGGAATCCTTGGTATGAATACCAGAAAGAAATAATAATAATTATAATATTAATACAGGTGCTGTTCATTTTGTTACATTTTAACAGTTAACAAAAGTGTGTAAAAATAAAATAACATAAACTGTAACATAACTATAACATAAACAAACTATTTTGCTTTTGTTTCCCTGTGACGTTTTTACAGGTAATTTTCTGTTTGTGTTTAACCTGTACAGTTTTTTTTCTTGAAAGAAAAGCTTTTATGTAGGCTAATACGAGTCAAAAACGCATGCCACATGAACGAATTTGCATTTACATTATGTGAAAAAAATTATTGTTTTAAAATTGTATTGTCATTATGTTTGCTTATTCATCAAATTGAATCCTTGATCAACCTCTTTCTAAGGCCTTGGACGATTTTAAATGACCGAAACGACTATTTAAATTTGAAAGAACGTATTTATCGAAAAAATGCTAAAATAACAGAATCGAATGACTTCGTTTTATTTTCAAATGCTCATATGAAGGAGCATTCATTTAAAACAGATGCCCAATAAATAGCCGCTGTTTCCCCAATTTACAGGACGTTGCATGTAACCAACGTTGGTGTCCTGGATGTTTTACCCAACAGAACATTTTCTGCATATGTTGAGGAAATATATGACCCAACAAACGTCAACATGAAATTCTCCAACTTTATTTTACCCAGCATTTTTTTAAAGTGTGGCGGTACATTGACGACATGTTCTTTTTCTGGACTAGTGATGAAGACAGCCTCAGTACTTTCATTGACCACATCAATTCTTTCCACAGGACAATCAAGTTCACATCAGAGTACTCCACCACTGAGACTCATTTCCTTGATGTCATTTTACGCAAGAAAAACAATAATGGCCTAACTACAGACCTATTTGTTAAACACACAGATTAAACACACCAGTACTTGCACTCAACTGGGTGCCATCCCAGACATTGCAAAACCGGTATTGCATATGGCCAAGCTCTTCGCCTTCGACGCATTTGTTCTAATGACTCTGATTTTGTCCGTCACTCACATGACCTTAAAGGGACACACCGGCTTACTGTTTACATAATGTAGCGATCTAGCATCCTTGACATTAATTTTTCGATGGTCGTTGTGGTTAAAAATTATCAAACTGTCACGTAATTAACTAGAAATGTTGACAATTAACAAAAGAGACAAATGTTGGGCTATACGCTTTACCAGCCGTCGCGATGTATCATGTGTTTGTAAACAAAGGTGGCGTTCGATATGGGTCGACACGTGTTTAACCTCGTCTCCTTGTTTTCCCTAACTCATCCCACCTTGTATGATCCCTCAGGTCAGCGCTGACTCGAAGAAGCAACTTGAACGCAACTTTTTGGTGTCATTATCGCCCTCAATATGCCTATGCTGTTTTTTTCTTCGAATATTATTTATCGCCGCGAAGCGAAGACGCGAAAATCTGAGAGATTCTCTCGTTCGTATCAACACCCAGAAACCCTTCTCTGTTATGAAATCTGTTGGCAGATTCGTGAACAAATTGGAAAATACCTATAGTGTTCGTAGGACATTATTTTCCAACAAGAAGAGAAACCAACCGCGAAAAACAAAAGCAACACGCACTTCGCGCTGGTTTCTACGGCTGGAAATAAAACTAACTCAAAGACCACGTGATTTATCGGAACCAGAACATGGTTCGAATCAATCAGGTAACCTTGATTTTTTGAAAAATGCTAAAAAACGGCCAAATTTTGTGGTTTCTTTTCAGGTTCTCTTCAGCCTATTTCGGAAAGACTTTCAGAATCATGTATATATGTGGGTCTATTTCGAGCCCAAAATAGTCCAACAAAGCCGGTAGGCCTATACTCCCTTTAAGATACACCATGTTTCACGAGGGCATAGTTCACGTGCGGTACACGCAGGTCCATTCATAGTCCCTTTCCAGGGATCTTCCACTTGCTGGGAAATCTAAACCCCAGCTCACAGCCTCAACAACAGAATTCCTCTCGTTGTCACGTATCATCCTTTCCTTCCCCCTATCCGCCAGATTGCCAGTAATCTCCATATACTTTATACCTCAGATGGTCTTCAGTGGGCAGTTCCGGAACACTCTCCCAGTCTGCGAGACCTATATAGTCAGATCCGCAGTGCCACCTCATAATTCCACTAACCCTCCCATTCCCCATGGAACCTTTAAATGTAACTCTAGGTGCACACCATGGAAACCGATTCCTTTAGAAGCCATTCCACCGCGGGAGATGTCTTCAAGACTAGGTCACATCACTTGCACGTCTACTAAGCTAGTGGGCGAGACGAAAACCACACTCAAGAAACGTTTCTATATCCACAGTCAACACCAACAGAACTGTAACCCCAGTTGTTGAACACTTTAACTGTACTAATCACTCCATTTCTGACATATCCATACTGAGGCTCTATCACCCAGACTCTGTTTGACTCAGCAGAGAGAAACCTTGGATTAAACGACTCCGCACCATCCAGCCACATGGTCTCAACATTCAGGAGGGTATGATTAATATCTTAATTTTTCTCCCCCATTTCAACCTACGTCCATTTTGGTTTCCTCATGTTAATACCTGCACACCGCCCCCCCTCCCCCCTCCCCTCCCCCCACGCTTCACACGGGCCCCCATCCGCACCTCCTCCATTACTATACTACTCCTGCACTCCCTATCTTGTACTTTGGTTTGTTCCTCTTTCCTGTACCATTGATCCCTCTTTTGTTCCCTAGCTTTCTATATATCCCAGGCAGACATGTTGAAACCAGCTTTGTTCACTCATCACAACACCTCTTCTGCATGACTGTCTCCCTTAGCCTTGTGTTTACCTTAGCATCATGTTTTAATGTGCTGTTTTCTGTATGTCTATAGTCATTTTGCCTTTGATAAAGAGACTGCTGGAGTCGAAACGTTAGGCCACTAATTTTACAGTGTGATTTTGTTTACAGGTCCTGCATGCTGGTTGGTAACTTGAAGCAGTTTGCAACAATTATGTGTATTAATTATCTCATATTTACGTCTCCGGGATACCGGTAAACTTGTAACCCTGCATGGACGTAATATAAAAACCATGCACGCAGCGCATCGTGGTGCATGGCGCGAATATTGGCACCACTTAGCGCGAATACGATGCATTCTGACCGTTTTCTAAAGTACTTGAATCGGTTTTAGACGCGGGTCTTTGCGATATACTGTCCTGGCCGTGTGCACTTTATTTGTTTAGGTTTTGTTGGTCTACTCTCAACAGAAGTGAACGTTCCAGTTGACGTTCAAACCAGACATTATTTTGTTTAGCTGTAGACGTTAAAGGTACACACCGGCCTACTGTTTACATGATTTAGTGATGTAGCAGCATTGACAATACTTTTTTGATGGTCGTTGTGAAAAAAAAGATCATCAAAATATCCCGTAATTTTACTAAAGAAGTGCAAAATTAACAAAAACGGTCAAAAGACGGGTTATACGCTTTACCAGCCGTTGCAACTACGCGCGAGCCTCACGACTTTGTCACAAACGATTCGCTCTTCTCCTGCTCAGAATATCTCAAATGTTCTGCTCACGATTACACTGGACAGCCCGGACGACCGAATAGGAATTTCCGTTTTCTTTTGAGGAGTTGGCATCATGTTTTTTCTTCACGAACGTACACCGGAGCAACACGCCCGTGTGTGTGTGCACTCAGGCTATTTGCCGTGCTGCGCGGGGCAAATATCCTACACTCCACGGTAGAACGCTCGCTCCCGTTCTCCGGACTCTCGAAACAAACAATTATGTTCGAATTTTCATACTTATGTTTAACTTTGTTTCATACCTGTATAAATAGTCTCTCTTTTGTCAATTACTTATAAATATTGGGGGGAAAGCAGAGTTGAATTTGGTGCAGTTCTGCAGTAACAAACTTTTATACGGCTGGAAATACAACTAACTCACAAGACCACTTGACTTTTCGGAACCACAATTTGGTTCCGAAAAGTCACGTGACCTTGAATTTTTCAAAAGTGCTAAAAAACGGCCAAATTTGACGGCGTCTTTTCAGGATATATCTAATTTACTCTCGAAGGCGCTTCAGAATAATGTATGGGTCTATTTCGAGCCCAAAATAGCCCAACAAAGCCGGTGTGTTCCTTTAATATTTCTGAGATGCACCACGCCCTTTGCCTGTAATTCGTAAATGTATCGCAAACCGGAAACTAAAGGTCAAACATTTTGTATTTGTATGTGACAATTAAAGATAGTATACATGATTGGTAAACTGTTACAAATAGTTTTATCCCCCTGTGTGATTGAAGATATGCATGATTAAAACCAACCTGAGCAAAAACCAGCTCCGTACTTCGTCTAACTTTTGAGAAAACAGTTAAAAAAGGGTTTGGAGTCATTTCGCCCCAAAACCACTTCGCCCTGAACCATTTCGCCCTGAACCACGGCCTGTGCACGAAGTGGTTTTGGGGCGAAGTGTCATTTGGGCGATGTAGTGTTTTGACGAAGTAATTTGGGGCGAAATGGCACTCGGGCGAAGTGGTTTGGGGCGAAATGGCACTTGGGCGAAATGGTTTTGGGGCGAATTAACCTAATAAACTAATTGTTTTACTCATTTCTCAAAGACTACATCACTTTAGACAAAACCATTTCAGGGGAAGTTTTCTACGGTCATCATGTTTACATTGTGCAAGTTAGGCGTAAATCTGTGAACATTTCTGATTTTCGATATTACC